>HG995199.1:12007457-12676587 GCA_905332935.1 Bombus hortorum
ACGCAGCATCCTCAGCAAAATCAGACTGCGACGAGTCCCGTACAGGATCAGGGAACGTACGATTCTCTCATTTAATCAGCGCACTTCGACCCCGGCCCCACCGATATTCGACTGCAAATCACATAGCTGTTGACAAAGACTACCATGGCGCTATTATGCCTCTTCGGTTTGGAGGAGATTCGTCCAAGAAGTTTGTGCAATATTGCCCTTAAGCCAAGGAAATAAAGATGAGAATGTGGCGGCACTCGACAGCAAATAATTAGCGCCTTAGGTACCGAACGTTCGGGACCCGGGTTCAAATCCCGGCGACCAGAGTCCGATTTTTCTTCCGCGACCCAAGGAATGCGAAGAAAATGCAGCAGTACCCCAGCAGCGACACCGACGACCCGCAGCTGAGAACCTGTCTCACTCTACACACCAGCAGTAGCGCACTATCGCCACAACTATACCGGCTAGCGCACTAAATCGACCAGACAACTACAAATAATATCACCTCAAGAACGTTAATCTGTCTGCTTGCATCGTATCCCACTCTCCGCGAAGACCAACTTTGCGAAAGGAATCATGGATCGCAACTCGATCGTTCTCTTGGAAGATAATATTAACGTCTCATTGGCTCTCCCACTAATATTATACACTCTGTATATGTTCATTTTTCAAAGTGAAATAGAAAGTAAATATCGCGATATTAGTGAGGAAACAGGTGTTCGACCGTTGGCGGAGAGAAACGGTCGCGGTACAGCGCGTCAACGAGAGTCAGGCGAGAATCAGTGGATCCCCGTTTCGGTTAAGATAATAGGGGTGATTAAAATGATGATAACACTGAGTTAACAGGCTCAAATATGCACTTTATTCCGACAACTTTGAAGAGTTAAGTATTTACGCGCGGTGTAGACGCGTTCTCAACGAAGTGTAAATAGCAAGTTTAAGATGTTGACCGATCAAATAGTTAATAGCGAGTTAAGATGTTGACTGATCAAAGGACGTAAAACCAGCGAAGTTGATGGTGCTGTCGCGGAGGAGAACTAGCGATGGGTGTGCCTAAAACACGGATGGCAATTTTGATTAGGATGGCGAGGCAACGGTCATTGCTGCTAATTGGATAAAAACAAAACTGGTGGATAAGGATGGGTGCTGGCCACCCCCAATCAAAAATCGCTCGTGGGTGGCACTGTACATGGGAAAAGCTCGCTTTCTCGTGTTTTCCCGGAATGGACGATAAGTCTAAGAAATGTTTCAACTTAAAAGATACTTGTGTGGTCTTAAGGGCCTCAACTATAAAAAATGCTAAAATTTATGATTGATCCAACCAATATCACTACTTCCTGTGTTTTTATATATTATTTTCCAAAATACTAGAGAAAATAATATACGGCCGTCTAAAACCAACGATAGAGAAAGAAAGATGAATACCAGATCACCAGTTTGGATTCAGAAACAAGCGCTCCACGATAGGACAAATGCACAGGCTCGTCAACGAAATTTTACTAGCAATGAAAAGGAACAAATACCGTACAGCCCTCTTCATGGACATGGAGAAAGCATTTGACAAAGTGAACCATTGAAAGCCTCTTACAGGCAACCAAAAAACATTTCCCAGGACAAATCATACCTAATCAATAGAACCTTTGTAGTAAAAACAAAGGACGCGTATTGTGAAGTTAAAGACATCAAGGTCAGGAGTACTGTTCTAGGCAAGCACACTGATCCAGAAACAGCAGTCATATTACTACAAGAGCGTATCACAAAAATAGAAAAATGGTTACACGATAAAGAAATAAGAGCAAAGCCCGGTACATGCAACCATATTACATGTGCACTACGGAAACGGAAACCATCAAATATCCAATTGAATGACACGCGCATAACACAAACAAGGCAAGTTAAATACCTAGGACTCCACTTAGACACACAACTTATATGGAAGCAACATACTAAATCAATTATAGACAAAATACGGATAAAATGAAGACAGATGTACTGGCTAACTAGTCGAAACTCTAAACTCGGCATGGAAAGCAAACTAAAAATTTACAAAACGATAATAAAACCAATTTGGACGTACGGAATATCGCTATGGAGGACAGCAGCAGTGAGTTACATAAATAAATTAGAGTCTCTAAAATCGAAGATACTGAGAACAATAGTCAACGCCCCATGGTGGGTCAGAAACGAGGATATACGCAAAGACCTAAAAATACCAACGGTCAAAGAAGAAATCGGCGAATACGCAGAAAAATACAAGGAAAGAACGGCAACGCGTCCAAACCGGCTGGCTGCTGAAGCGAGTAAAACTCTCATAAAAAAAAGACTAAAGAGAAAACAGCCCACTGACATCACTAAAGAAATAAGATAGACAATCTTGAAGATTGTATCCTGCTGGAGATAGCCATGCACATGTTCAAATGTGTTATTTAGCAATTAAGATAGAAAAATTTACCGAATGTCCAGCTGGAGAAATTCCAAAGTACAAATTAAATAATACAAAGAAAAACATTTTTGAAGCTCTACTTTTGCTGTCAGTTACGAATATCCTTCCTATCTATTTATAGCCACATTTCGAGAAAGTCGAGAAGCATGAATTAGTTTTAACCAATTTTGTTGTTGCAGCTCTCGGAATGTTTATCAGCAGAGGCTTCGCTAAAATAGCATTGGCTAAGACGGACACAATAACAGATACAGTACCCGTTGATTATGTGGTGGACATGATATTATGTGCCGCATGGCACGTCACACTGCATCGTGATACCAACGTCAAAGTGTACAATTGTACGAATAACGCACGCCCTATCAAGTAATATTTATTACGGAACTTTTTCAAGTAATTTAATTGAATTGTTAGAGTATCGAAAAACCTGTAATTTATTTAAGCGGCACGATCAATGAGAATGCCAATAAATGAAAAGCATTTCATCGTAAATGAAATAATTCAAACGCTAAAGATTATATATAACTGAGAAAACGGCTTACTTTTGGAAGCGAAAGGGGACTATACTAAATTTCTTCTGTGTACACATACAGTTAACTCATTCCCATTTAACTGCATGAATTATAAAAGCGTGCTAGCATTTTTTTCGAATCAAATTTCTATAATCAGATCAGATCCTTAAGCGGATCGGACGTGTTTGTAAACTGAACATCGTTCCCTTCCAGCTTGAATCAATCATTTAGTGCGCGAATGTTTGCCATATAATTTCTTATAATATTTGCTTATAAATCAAGTATGTTTCAGCGTGTGTGGATCGTTTGTATGGAAGATGACTTGCAGGTATTTTGCAGCCAGTTCGGCTTATCCTTCGTTCGCTTGGTGTCGTTTTTCCACGGAGATGTTCGCTTAATATGCCTTTAAATGTCTTTTGTTGAGGTTTACGCGCGAATAAATTGTAAGGTAGAAAATATATTTTAATACAGAAGCGTAAATACAAAGAAGGAATATAATTGAGCTGGTCCAGATCCGCACGCTACCAGTGTTACCCTCTGACTGAAAGCCCTGAAGCCATCGTCGCCTGTCTACAGTTTATCGTTTTCCTTCGTCCAAATCTTTTGTCTATACCCTGTCGATGGCTTCGGTGCTAGAGAAAACTTCATCGTTAATGTTGTTTGTCGCATTTGTTGTTGCAGAATGGTCCCGAGTTTCTCTACTTTTTCGACAAGAAGATTTGAGACGTTAGCTTATTTGCTCTCTGTTGCTGTGATCTGAGCGTAACTTTTGCGAATTGTTGTGCACGTGTGTTTTAGATTTCGGTTTGCTCAATTTTTTATACATACCATTTCACATGGTTCCTGTGCTAGGAGCATTTCATGCGTAGCCCGTTCTGCTTCTTTATCTCTTAATTTCGACAAGTTCTTGCTCGTATTTTCTTTCGAATTTTACGTCGCTTATAATTTGCCGGATGCGTTCCCTGACAGTTCACGCAGATGACATTCTTCTTCCTTTTTAACACGTTGACTGCCACGACACTCGTGTTCGGGTGTCGGCAAAGTTTCTGGTCAGGCCGCGTAACCTATATTCGAGTGTCGCTTGTTTGGGCTACTTGCGAAGGATCGTCGTAACTATTTGAAAAGATATTCCATAATAATAAAACTGTCGAATTCTTATAAAAGTAATACGAAAATGGTTTATTTAAAAAATTATTTAGAATGTAAAACTTTAAAGCATTCTATGCATAGCTGAGGTTGGTCGGCACAATTTGTACGATAAGTTGTTGTTTTCTTCAAATTCTTTTGTGTCTTTGTTCGGTCCATTCGACGTCTTTTATTTGCACAACATATTTTATTTGTATGCGCGTCTAATGCTTCTTCCGGAATCATTTTTCCGAATGGCGATATTATGCTGACTCCATCGAAGACAAGGATTTCTTGTATTTTCAGACAACCCTAATAATTTTGCAGCTAATAACTGTCTAAATATTCTAATATTTACATCCTTCCTTGTTACAATTTTGTAAACCGTCAAAGCGTTTTCAACAGAAATTCGCAGAAGCAGTTGGACGCCAAGTTTTCTGTATCATTTGATTCCTTTTCTAACTTTGGTGGCATAAGAAACCATTTGGTCGGAATAATCTATACCACATTTTCCTTCGTTATATTCAACAACAGCTAGTGGTTTGAATATTGCGAAAATACGAAACGACAGATCATTGTTGAGACCACCGCTTGAGCGACTCACATTACTAAAATAACGATGGGAGTATCTAGCAGAGAACGCTTGGTACTGAGGCACGCGTGGCCTGACGGAGATTTCCTTGGAAACACGTGTGACAGTCAACGTGTTAAATAACAAAACCACCGATTGCAGCTAACGCTCATACCGCGTTGGGAGCACTCGTTCTCGTCCGATCACGAAAGTTAAGCAACGCTGGGCACGGATAGTACTTAGATGGGTGACCGCTTGGGAACTCCGTGTGGTGTTAGCTTTTTTATTTTTCCACCTTTCTATAATTTTTTTCTTAATAATCTATGGTCGTATACACTGAGAAAAAATATATTTCTAGCATTACGCGACTATTACTATAAGTCGTATCAAAGATAAGTTAGCACATGTTTTAAAGCTGAAACAAGTCACGTTCCTTGACACGCAGAAATTTTATAATAACAGGCTAATGTCAAAAATTATTATTCTACATTTTCGATTTTCGTTGCATGGGGAATTACCCCCACTCTACTTGTACCACCGAACGCAGTACCTAAGTGCGAAGAAAAAAAGAGTCGATTGTCGTTACCTCTCAATTGTACGAGTACTTGACGAAGCTTCATCGTCGAGTTTCTTGAAAACCAAGTCTTGCATCAAAAATTATCACTCTACATTTTCGGCTTGTACCGGGATTATCTATACGCCTTGCGTTTTCTCGTTTCGATTTTATATTAAAAGGTGATTCAGAGGCTTATAAAAAGTCAACCTGTTAAGACACAGCGAGGAGAGATATGATTCAGCGTATTTCATGCAGAATGGTTTGTCGTCTCGGTAACTTTTTTGCGTGTCGCGTGTTGTTGGCAACGTGTATGCTGTTGGCCGTTTCTTTTAGATTTTGGTAGTTCCCCCAGTGTTGGCCAGTCTTCTTCCGATTCGCATAAGTTCTTGCCATCTGTTTACCGTATAGCATACTTGATATCTAAATTCTTGTAGATCATCCTTGATAGGTTGTTTTGGCGTCGGGCTTTCTTATTATTACTTTGCATTTTCTAGAGTCTTTCGATTGAAAGGTGTAGCAACTGGCATTGTTTGTGTCTAATGCCGCCACAATTTTATCATATCATTCTATTTTTTCATGCAGGAACGCGTGTTGACATGTTTTATAATACTTGCACCTGATCGCTTACTCACAAGGAAACCAACGAACACACCTTTGCACTAATATATACCATTACAACGAATACACTTCCCAAGAGGATAGTTGATGACAATAAGCATCATAATCCTGTTCCGTAATCGGACACAAATTACGATCAAGAATTATTAAATTATTAAATGAATGATTCAAACATACTGTATTTGCTATATGAATGGTATCTGGTCTAAAACAAGTAGTAAATAAATAATTAATGCAATTAAGTTGCTGCTTTAAGCATTCTATGCTTACGTTCACTTTTGCTCTCGATAGCTTTATCTAATAAACTGGAGACATGGCTGAAATTATATAATATTTCTTGAGATACTCTAATAACGATAAACTCCATTGAAATATAATTCGATTATCTCTATCAGCGTAAACGTTTCAATTTTCAAGTTACGGTGAGCTGAAGGATACATTCGTGAAATATGCCATCGAAACACCGATGGACAATTTGATGTGGTACCCGGCGTGTGCGATGGTATCTAACAGATATGTTTACAGTATTCTGACCTTATTTCTGCATACTTTGCCTGCTTTCGTCATGGATATCTTTTTAAGGGTTCAAGGTAGTAAACCGAGGTGAGTATTCTGTCGTTTGTCAAACAACGAGCAACCGCACGTTCGAATACTTAAAAATGGTATTTCAGAATGATGAAAATTAGCAAATATTACGATACGATGTCGACGGTGACAAACTACTTTAGCACACGGCAATGGTCCTTCAAAAGAGATAACGTTATCGATATGATGAAGGAAGTGAAAACGCTGGATGACAGCGATATCATTAAACTGGACTTGCAGGATATGGACTGGGACAAGTACATTGCAACTTGCGTCATAGGAATAAAGAAATTTATTTTTAAAGAAGACCTTAAATCTTTAGATGCAGCGCGCCAGCGGTTATCGATGTACGTATAGAAATGTCTTCGCACAGAAAACTAGTAACTAATATAAACATTTTTCTAGATCCGAATAATAATATTTTCTTTTATTTCAGATTTTACTGGCTACACCAGACGACCAAAGCATTCGCTATAATTATCTTATTAACGATAATACTGCGTGTTGTGTATTGACCTGTTACGTCCTTTACGTTTGAGGCGGCTACCAGCAATGCATAATAGAATTAAGCGGGCAATAATCCTGAAGGACTGTCATAAAACTAGACTTTTTTATTTACAAATCTCGGACAATTATAATCGGGTTAACTTATACGGATTAAAGTATTGGGGATTTTGCAAAGAATTCCAAAGGGGAGGCCCGGTGTCCTTACATCTCCGACATGTATATTAATTTTTTGTTTAGTAACAGCGTATAAATGTTAATGAGAGGAGAAGAACATTAATAAATCTAAGAGACGGAATAATTTATACATATATTTGCAAGTACAAGTTGATATAAGTAGCTATAATGTAGAATGTCATCGTTATTATGCAGTGCATAGTAAAGTGCGCTATTCGAAACATTTTAAGTTTAACGATATATTGAACTATATAAGCCAAAATAATTTACTTATAATTCTCAATGAGAATTGATTGTAAATAGTCTACCAGATAAAAAAAGAATATATATTATGTGTGATTATCTATGCGCGATTATACGGTTGGAAGAAACGTTTTCTTAATTTTAACTATGCTTGCATTGTTCTTTCGAGGTCTGGTTGATTCGAAGATTAAACTCACGTTCGCAATCACATTACTTGATATACGTTACTACTTTACACGCAACTGTTACTCAGGCACATGCATCAAGGCTTTCGGCAGCCACTATATTACACATATGAAGCTATCTGTTTCAAAACTAAACTCGAGCTCAACACGAAACCAACACAGAAGCCATCAAAAAATCTTTTCACGTAAATCTACGCCGATTTACACAATTCGATCCATACGCGGCCACTCGACAGTACACAAAGACCCTACTTTTTCGCACAAGATGATTGTTGCCAGATGTCGTTATATATCGGTCCGAAGCCATACTCGGCGATCGGCAATTGTTAATCAGAGTCTCCGGCAATCATCGCGCATTCCAAGCATATACCGCGCATGAAACGCATCGCCCGAGCCGAACTTACAACCGCGAAGTCGCGAACCGCTATTAATGATAACCGCGAGACATACGATAGTGTACATTTTATATATACTAAAATAAACTACATTGTTGAGTTACACTCCAGTGTTCCTTTCTCTCACTATCACGATCTATCACCTCACGCGTCAAAAGTCGAATACCCAAGTTCCAATTCGAAAATGAAGTTGCGCACTGCAGAGTGCTAAAAGGAAGTATCGATTTCTTTTCACATAGAGTTCGAACTTTTCGGATTTTATCGTCTGTTTAGGACGTGCTGTATAAACTTCAGCGCATCACCAACGTAAAATATATTGCTGCGATTAATAGAAGTCGTTGTTTACAAATATTTGTTGCGAACTCTACGTCAAGGGACTGCTTGAGCGTAATGTTTTGTAAATATGCGACAACTGGCAATTCCTCTTGTCCAAATTGTGAAGCCTATTCGCTGAATGCATCTCAAGCATCAGAGCAGATGAGATTATTGACTTTTGTCAAGCCATCTGTTTATCGATTGATTATTAATCGCATTTCTTTGACAACTGCTATAACGGCACGGTCACAGGTAGAAGTAACGCTCCCGGTTGAAATCAGCGGCATTCCTACGAATCCGTTCTACTTTATTTTTAACAACATATCATATTTATCACTAGGTTTACGGAACCCGTCGATTTGACGCATTTCAAACTTCGAAATGAAATGTCCGAAAAACCATAGCATCAATTTTAATCATTTTGCATCGTAAATTAATCCTTTTTTTTCCTATTTAAATCTTTAATTTAATTTTTTAATTTAATTTAAATTTTTCCTAGGCTTTTCTAATTTTTGAAATCTGTACGTAGTATACCTATCTCTACGAAACCCGTCAAATTAACGGGCTAGCTGATTTCATGAACAATCCTTATATGTTTGCTTTGTTCGCAAAATCATTCCTCCAATAATAAATATAAAAATTTTCCTTTTTTTTTTTTTTTTAGTGTTTAATTTGTACTTTACAACTTGTCCAGTTGGACATTTGGTAAATAATATAAGAATGGAAAGAAAGTCTTTACTAAGATGCCTCGATAATGTAAACTAAAGCGGATCGTATCGAGTGTATTCGAGTGAAACCCCTAAAGCAAGAGACGATCTTCAGTATTATTTTTGCAGTGACAGTGTAAGAACGTTTTTCAAAGACAGTGTGCAAAAGTTTCAATTATTGTAGACAGTCTCCGCTTATTGTGCGTATATTACAATAGGGTAATTGATATAATAAGACTATTGAACAAAATTGTCAACATCAACGAAGATTGTTCTGAGGGTACCTCCGAAGAATGACCTCAATATGAATTAGGCCAAGACGAAGCTGACAGTGAAAGTTCTGAATACACCGAAAGTGGAGAGATGGAAGGATCTTTGGATAGTGAAGGGGAAAACTTGTTGAAAGCGCGTCGTAACAAGAAAAGGATGCGTATTTTTTCTAATTCTGACTCCGAGGATGAGAGAACGAGCATTCGAAGCACATCCCAAAACGTAATGGGTGAAATTGAAATTGCAGTTGACGGGACACGGTGGATAAAACTGAAAACAGGCGGATCTAGGGGTAGGACGCCCGTTCGTACGATATTCAAGGATATCGCAGGGCCTATTAGCTACGCTAAAAGAAATATTATGTCGGGTTATGTAACTAGTTAATTGATAATTGACAGACACATAATGGAACACATAAAAGATTGCATTGAAACCGAGGCACATCGAGTTTTGAAAAAAGACTGGACAATCACAGTTGCTGAGTTAGGTAGTTTACTAGGAATTTTATATGCCCGGGGTGTATATGAAGCGAGATCATTGAAAGCTTATCTGTGGTCGAAAAAATGGGGAGCCGCTTTCTTCGCAAACACAATGCGCAGAGATAAATTTACAGAAATTCATGAACAATTATTGAACAATTTGATTAACAATTATTTCCAATGAAAGCCCGATGCAGGTTTACGCAATACATACCGAATGAGCCTCATAAATTTGGCATTAAGTTTTGGTTAGCAGTTGACGTCCAAACAAAAGATATTTTGAACGGTTTCCCTTATATGGAGAGAGATGAAACTCGATGCTCAAAATCGTTGGACGAGTTTGTAATATTAAAATTAGCCGAACCATATTTACAATGAGAAAAAACAACCTTGGTTGGGATCATCCGGTCGAACAAAAGAGAACTGCCAAAACCAGCGAAAGAAAAAAAGGACAAAGTCAAAACAAAGTTTGGTGTGGACGTCGTTGACCAAACGGGCAATATTCTCATTCTGTTTTTGGATACTGTCCAATATTGCTTACAACATTGGGTCAGTTGAGGCGGAGGCTTGAGGTTCGTTCGATTTTGTTGAAAATTTTGGATCTTAATAGCCGAAATAATAGTATAGGAACACTAAATTTACACTTGGAATTTATATTAGAATAGTTATATATTTATTTGATAAACGATTTCAAAGATATTCATCGATACACACTTGCACGCGTCTCAGCACGTTCTTCCATATCCGACTGTTTACCGATTGAACAGTTTACATCCCTTTGTTTTCGAGACGCCGCGCACACACATACATCCACACATTGATATTCACATACAAGTATTACTACTACGCAGCTAACCTAGTCTAGCACATAAAATTATACACATCTCAGTAGTCTTAGGTATTATTACGCTGATTTTGCTACTTTCGGACGAAGACGAGCCTTAGCTACTGAAGCTAGGTTTTCTTTCACGGTAACGTACAAAGGAATCCAGTGTACCTTTTATTGTCACTCCACTTGGTTCGTGATAGTTACTTCGTTGTTGCGGATGACCGTAGTCCCAAATAATTCTATCTTCCGTAGATGATGAATGTTTTTTGGTTTCGGAACAAACACTTTTCACTATCCTGGCAGGATCGTCAAAATGTCACGTAAAATAAAAAAAAGAAATCCAAGATGAAAATAAAAAAAGAGAATTTATTTGCTAACACCTTGATTACACTAATGACAGTTTAGTTCCGAACTCCAGCCGTGACTTTCCAAGACTGAAGCTCTTACAACTTGGTCGCATCCCAACACAAGTAGTTATCTTATGAAGTAGGGAGGACCCCCGGGTTTTGGGTCTGGGCCCTGGACCTCCTCCTGCCGCGTGCACTCCCTTGCCGTCTGGTGGGTGTCTGTCATCAGCCCATCGGTTTTGAAGCGTGCCGGTCGTGACAACCAGATGGGAAAGCAGAGAGTTTTCGATGATCCTTTCAAGTTTTTTTCAATACTCTAGATTTGACAGCGATAAACGCGTGGATATTATATAAAGAGTGCACCGGATCGAAAATATCCGGAAGGGAGTTTATATTTTGTTTAACCGAGTGATTAGCTTCATTTCTGTCCCCTTCAACGTCTGCAGTGCGAAAAAGTTGCCAAGTGGGCTTCTGCAAAAAAAAAAAAAAAAAAAATAGAAGCAATAATTGTTGTATATATTGCAAAAAAGATCGTATGCGGAAAATGCACAAACGAAATTCAGTATATTTGCAAAAAATGTGCTCAATAAATATGATTATCCTACACCGTTAATATTATTGTTATCATTTCCGTGATAATATTGAAAAAGACTTTTTACTTATTAATCATTTATTTAAACGCGAAGCTTAATATTGTTCAATTCAGACTTAATTTGAATAAGTCGATTTTTTAAAGAAAATGCGTATTTTCGTTTTCCCATTAACTTGACGGGTGCTCGTAGAGTTAGGTATATAAGAAACACCCGTAAACCTAGTGTTAGCTATTCAATTGCTGAAATTTGAAACCAATTTGAACACCTTTTGAACAGCAATTCGAACACTTTGCAGAAATCACTTTTTATTTACTATAAACAGTAAGTTATTCATTATATTAATAAGTACACTACGTATGTTTATGCATTTACGAGAAGTTTAAAAGTACAACATAACAATATTAAAATAATAAAAAGAACGTTCTCTCTTTTTTGATTTTGTTTGGTAGAATTTTACAATCAGTTCTCATTGAGAATTATAAGTAAATTATTCTGGCGTGGTACTATAACTTAGATAATAAGTGTTTATAGTATGTTTGATTCTAGTTGAATCCAATGCTTCAATCTAAAGGGTATTGTCTTTTTAGTCTGCGGATCTGATCCGTTTTGTCAAGTAATTGGGTAACCAATGGGTTCTGGTGGTTGTTAACTCTTATATTATATCTGTTACCGAACTTGGATATTTCTTCTTTAACTGCGGGTATCTTAAGGTCGCGATGTATTGTTTCGTTGGTAGTATACCAAGATGCATCTATTAAGGATCTTAGAGTATAAAAAGAATGTAACAATAAAAAAGGTATAGCAGTAAAAAAAAAAGAACAAAAAATATTCGAAATCAAATGTTTATGTAGTGTGAGAAGCAAATTTTTGTGTTCTCTTTTAAGTTGTATCTTTTAATTTCGTTCAGAAGAATATGACATTCTATAAATATCCGTAATTTATCAATAACTCAATACATAGTGAGATTGTTTTTAACACTAATTACATGATTGAGAGCGCTATTCTCCCTGTATGCTAATTTTCTACTAACAAGGGAAGTTCAGCAACTAAAAAATTCCAAAAAGTACGGAACTTTGACAAACATAGTTTATGTGATGCTAATAATGGAATAATTTTTTTCTCAAATGAAAAATAGTCGTAGGGATGAAAACAACTCTCCTCTCCCCCGAGAAATCTTGAATTTTCATATTGTCCTAAACATTTCAGAAACTATATAAAATGCAGGAAAAAGGTTGAATTAAAAGTTGTAGTATTCTTTATGGTCTATATTATAGATTTGAGAAATTTCTCCAAAAAAATGTTGGTAAGTTTTATTTTTTGCTGTCACACAGATTAGAGTTCCCTTTCGACCACCGAAGAGTGCAGACGTGTCCCTAGTGACCAGTGAGGTTAAAGAAAAGTGACGACCGCCCGGAGAAACCGGACGAGAAAACCAGTGTCCCCGCAAGTGCAACAAGCGGTGAAAGCAAAAACAATGCAACGGGTACCACCACTCAGGATATCGAACTACGGCGAAACATATGCCATAAACAAAGCCACTGATGTTCGCGAAAGCACAGTCACAAACGAGACAGATATGGAAATCTCACAAACGAGTGACGAAATAAACACCACCAACAACGAGCTAACACAACAGAACGAAAATTGGAAGATTGTAACCCCTAACAAAAAAAGAAGAATAACCACAAACAAAACAGAAAGACAACAATGGCTACAAGAAATTCCTCTGCAAAACTCATTCAGCGCACTGCCACTAGAGAAAGAAACAGACCAAACTGACAAACCAATAATACACAATCCCAAACCACCACCAATATATATCGACGCGCAAATAATAGACCCCCTCTTGGAACTGCTAAACACCACGGCAGGCAAAGAGAACTATAGAATCAAACAATTAACACTGGACCAAGTAAAAGTACTAACCAACACACCAGAAACTTATAGAAAAGTAGTAAAAATGCTAAAAGATAAAAACGCCGGATACCACACATACCAATTAAAAACCGATAAAAGCTACAAGGTAGTAATCAGAGGATTACACCCAAGGACTAATACAAGTTACATAGGAGAAGAACTAGCCAAACTAGGCCACCAGGTAAGACTAATAAATAACATCACAAAATATGACACCAAACAACCATTACCGCTATTCCTAGTGGAACTAGAACCGAATATAAACAACAAGTCAATATTCGAAGTAAAACAAATCCTAAATACAATAATAACAATTGAACCACCAAGACACAAAAAAGACATATACCACAATGCATGCGGTGCCAACAATATGGGCACACAAAAAATTATTGCAATAGAAACCCGGTGTGTGTTAAATGCGCAGAAAAACACATAACAACTAGCTGCCCATACAAGGGAGAAATAAAAGAAGTAAAGTGCTACAACTGCAGCGGAAATCACCCAGCTAGTTACAAAGGATGCCCAGCCAGAAAAATAATTCAACGAAAACTATTTCCGCCGCCTCGAAGCAGAACAATCAACATCCAACACACTCAACAAAACAGTGCAGAAACAGAGACACCAACAAACACACAACACACAATAAATAACAATCACAACAACATCACTACCACTGGTGGTCGGAGCTACGCGCAAGCAACCAAGCAAATAACACCCGCAGTCAACCAAAACCAGAATAACATCAACGAAGACACAGAAATCAAAGAACTACTAAAACAATCCATCAAAAACACCGAAATGATAACGAAACTGATAAGTGAACAAAACGCAGCAATCATACAACAATCCCAACAAATCACAGCCATGCTACAACTGCTATCAAACATGCTAAGTAAAAAGTAATAACGGATATACTTAAAATAGCAGCATGGAACTCTAACGGCCTACAAAAAAGGGCCCTAGAAACTAAAACATTCTTATACCACAACAACATAGACATACTACTCGTATCAGAAACGCACTTCACAACAAAAAGCTATATAAAAATACCGTACTACACCATATACGATACCAAGCACCCCTCAGGAAAAGCTCACGGAGGGACCGCAATAATAATAAAGAACGAAATCAAACACCACCTACACAGTCAAGTCAATAAAGAACATATACAAGCAACCACCGTTACCGTGCAAACCAGCAACAACCATCTACAGCTGTCAGCAGTATATGCACCACCGCGACACAAAATAACAACACAAATGTGGGAAGAATACTTCCAACAATTAGGCGACAAGTACATCGCAGCAGGAGACTACAACGCAAAGCACATAACATGGGGATCAAGAATCATCACACCTCGAGGTAGAATCTTGGAAAAACACATTAGAAAAAACAACCTCAATATACTATCCACAGGAAGACCGACATACTGGCCGACAGACCTGAGCAAAACCCCTGACCTACTTGATTTTGCAGTCACAAAGGGACTAAACAGAAATAAAATAAATATAGCACCCAGTCTTGAGCTAAGCTCCGACCATACACCTATAATAATTACATACAGTAATAAGCCAATACATTACAACACCCCAGAGACACTATGTAACAAATCCACCAAATGGCAAACCTTCAAAGAAATAATTGAGAGCAAAATCAACTGCAACATCCCATTGAAAACGCCCGAACAAATTGAGCAAGCAGTAAAAACAATAACAGAAATCATACAAGAAGCAGCGCGGGCAACCACTAAACCCGAACCTAACGTTGGACAATCAAAACTAATCCCACCAGACATTCTCGAGAAAATTAGAGAAAAAAGGAAAGCGAAAGCAAAATGGCAAAAACATAGAACAAAAGAAAACAAAAAACAACTAAACAAACTTGCAAAGGAAATAAAAAACAAAATAAAAGAACACAACAACAACGAATTCACAAAGTTCATAGAATCACTATCTGCACACGAGAACTACAACTACTCACTATGGAAAGCCACCAAAAAGATAAAGAAAACAACAAAACCAGCCCCAGCAATCAGAAAAGAAGACAACACATGGGCAAGAAGCAACGAAGAGCAAGCCGAAGAGTTTTCTAATCACTTATGCAACACATTTACACCACACAACATCAACAACAGCAACCACAATCGACATACAGACGACGACGAGTCAACCACTAGCACCGCAACTGACAAGCAATACACCATACCAAAAACAACAGCACAAGAAATCAGAAACATAATCGAAAAAACAAAAAACAACAAAGCACCAGGAATCGATCTAATCAATGGCAAAATCTTGAAAAACCTTCCACCAAAAGCGATACGACTAATCGCTATAATATTCAATGCAATATTAAGAATCCAATACTATCCTAAACCATGGAAACTAGCACAAATCATAATGTTACCCAAACCAGGCAAAGACCCACATGAAACAACATCATACAGACCAATATCACTGCTACCTGCGCTCTCCAAAATATTAGAAAAAGTAATATACGCCCGATTAAAACCAATAATAGAGAAGGGAAAAATAATACCGGACCACCAATTTGGATTCGGAAACAAACACTCCACCATAGAACAAACGCACAGGCTGGTCAACGAAATAATACACGCAATAGAAAACAAGCAATATTGTACAGCCCTATTCATGGACATAGAAAAAGCATTCGATAAAATAAACCACGAAAGACTACTAAAAACAATTAAAAAACAATTCCCGGAACAAATATACAAATTAGTAAAATCATATCTAACCAACAGAACCTTCACAATAAAAATCAAGGACGCATACTCCGAAGTCAAAGACATCAAAGCAGGGGTTCCGCAAGGAAGCGTCCTAGGACCTATATTATACACACTATACACGGCCAACATACCAACAACTACCAATAGCAAAATATCAACATTTGCGGACGACACAGCCGTACTAGTCAGGCACACCAACCCTGAAACAGCAGCCACAATACTACAAAATCACGTAACAAAAATAGAAAAGTGGCTAAAAGACAAACAAATTAAAGCTAACCCGAACAAATGCAACCACATCACATTCACATTGCGAAAACAGACAACACCAAACATCTTCCTGAACGGGATGCAAATAACACAAACAAAGCAAGTCAAATACCTTGGACTACACATAGATGCACACCTCACATGGAAACAGCATATCAAAGCAACAATAAACAAAATACAGACAGCAAGGAGACAAATGCACTGGCTAACAAGCCGAAAATCCAAACTAACCATGGAAAATAAACTAAAAATATACAAAATAATCATAAAACCGATATGGACATACGGAATTCCACTATGGGGAACAGCAGCAAAGAGCCATATAACAAAAATAGAAACACTACAATCAAAAAAAATACAAATATAACACACAGATTATCTAATCTTTGAAGAACTCTTTACAAACATTTAAATGAAAGGAAACAACAAAAATTTTCAACACACAAGATCGAAGAATGTAATAACACTGATTATAAGATTTTATCGAGCTGCGTCAGCTCATGCAAATTATTTATATCAATTAAATTAAATGAGTTATATTAAATTATGTACATAACTGCTTTTATCCTTTTTATCCCGAAATAATCCTGATATAAATAGATGTTACTGTTACAGTAGTAGAGTAAATTCTCGGTTATTCGAACTAATTGGGGAACGAGTATGATAGGAGAAAGAAATTTATGGATAATAATGGGATTATTACTTCCCTAATGTTCATCTTCATGAATATATTTCAAAAAAGAACATAAATATTAATAATAGCGATACAAATGATGAAATTAAATGCGATAATTTTTAATTACTAAATCACACAATCTTTTTAGCTCATTAAATTTGCTAAAGTTGCATTCTTCTTGCGACTAGTACCGTTTTAATGTTATTTCGCAAGCCTCAAATGCTTCAAAGTATTGACGAGAATCATCATTGCCATTATAATTACGTTCCAATTACTTTACTCGAAGCACACAAAAACCACTAGTATCGTGGTTAATTAAAGTTTCATCACGTTGAGACCATTCTATAACATTGGCGTTATCACAATTACAGAAACTGATATTGCATTCAATGTACACAGAAATTCCTTTTATATTATCTATCGTAATATTATTTTCCACGTTTTTCTGTGTGCTATCTTCGATGTAATTCACTAGGCTTTTTCGTGACATTTTTAGTATCGCATGTTTAACGCCCACCCAAGTGTCACGTCAAAGACACGGGGTGTGCTGAAATTAAGAAATCTGCTCGTTTCCTCGCGTCGTTCGAATGATTTCGCGTAGGTTTAAACTTTTCACGAGCGAGGTAAGAAAAATTCAGACTTTAGATATGCTGGCAGAGTTTATTATGTGAATTAAACAGGAATGACGGTTAACAATGTTAGAACAGAGTGTCCAGAGCTGATTTTGGAAAGGTCTATATAATACTGTGGGTTTAGTTCTTATGGAGGGAGTGTCGCTGGGGGTATCGCCGGGGCATAGGTCAGAGGTGGCCATTCTGTTACTGTCTTCTGACCCTGAGACATTGTCTACGTTGTTGTTTCGATGGCCTGCAGGATGTTCGTTAGGCGCCTCTGCTTTTTCTATTGCTAATTTATGGCTCTGTGACACAAGCATATGCCACTACACTGTGGCGTGTGTAAGCAGGTTTAATGTTCAATGTACCATCTCTTTTGCAAAACGTCACGTGCGGTTTTTTACGTCTCTGAATACTATGCTCTTCTTCTCTACGACTTGTACGAGATAAGTTGCTGCTCAACGTGTCGTTCGGATTGAGGATTACTGTGCGCTGCGTAGACTAACCACTCTTCGTTCGTGTAAGGAGGTTAACTCGCGTGCAGGAGTATTTTAACTGAATTTTAATTGCCAATAACTAAAAGACAAAGCCGAAAACGCAACTTTCTTATTCTTGATTTTCGTCCTATTTCGGTGACAAGAATCACCTCTTAAATTATGAAAAATCTGTAGCCGATCACCCTGTATAACGTCAATCCTTTAAACTTAATTGTTTGTTTGTTTGTGAAGTTTTGTCAGTTTTTTGCTAGCAGTATCGTTAATCATTAATACAAGTTTTTGCAGGAGATTGAATCTTTTCTTACAAACATTCAACTAATAATAAATAGAAAAAATAAGTTGTGCTTAAAAATAAGCGAGGGATATTTGTAAAAAAACTCTTCGAAGACTATCTATATGTGCGACACCAAAAAATAAAACTTTTAAAAATTGTAGGTGGTGAGGAAAATTTTTCACATACACAATATAGGTCATCAAAAACACAACAAGTTTTAATTTAACTTTCTTCTGTATCTTATATAGTTTCTTCAATATTTACGATGGTATGAAAAGTCAAGATTTCTTTGGAATGGGGGTCATCTTATCCTTTGAACAGGATTTTCAGAACAGGTTTTTCATCAGGAAAGAGGGTTTATTTTGGACGATCAAAAATTATTAACATTTCTATGTGAAATGTTATAACTTCCGATGCGTAGAATCCGCATTTATTTTTTTATTTTTTTTTATACTCAATAAGATATAACACTTTACCAAATGTCCTACTGGACAAATTGTGAAAACACAATAAACTAATAAAAAAAAAAAAATAAAAAAATGTATTTAAAGGATGAATTCAGTATCTAAAAACAATAAAAACTGTTTATATCAATATATACTCTGTTTTATCTCGTTTACGAGATGTAGCGAATTCTGTGTTTTACCATATCTCGTCTCTGACTATTTTCATAAAAGATGCTGAAAACGACTTCCTCGTATTTCAATGCATGCATCCATTAGATTTTTTCTTGTGGAGTTACTTGAAATCTATTGTATACAAGAAACCTACCGATTATCGGAATACTAGATCAGAAAATTGAATAAGCCTTTTAAGAAGTTCAAGAAACATGACAAAATATTGATATGCAAAAAACTATACAATTCGAAGCAGCGAAAACACTACAAGGTATTGAAAGAGTCATTACATGGATAGCAGGATGTCTCCATGTATGTATCGAAATTCAAGAAAGTCATTTTGAGCATCTCGTGCGAAGGAAATCAGACACGAAGTGATAGGGTATAGAAGCCGCTAAACATCAATATTTTGTATCAAGATTTTTTTTCTTTTTTTAAGTTAGATTCGTTTCCTTAAATATTTTCTGCTTATCATGAAACAGCCTGTATGATATACGATATACAGAGTGTACCAAAAGTCGAGATACAGGTAATTAAAAATTTTGTAGCGCCACTCAACAGCAAAGAACTTTCTAATGGCTTCGTCAGTACATGGTATACCACCGTTGATAGACTGTTTACGAGAGCATCTAACGAACGCGTGCGTAGTGGGGATATTGAGAGGTTACAAAAAAAAACGAAAAGGATTTTCTTAATAGAGATGAGTTGTGAACGAGAAGCGTGTTTTGTTTTTGACAGAACCGAGTGTTTGAAAACGGAGGCAGGTAAAATTTTAGACATCTGAATTCAAATACGTTCATCTCCACACACATTCGTATATCCTTTTAAATAGCTTTCTGCATATCAATATTGAGTAGCAAAAATGCTTGTTTCAGCCAACGCTAATACCGCGTTGAGAGCACTCGTTCTCGTCCACTCTCAAAACCCTAGACTATGACAGCGACCACAACGCCATAAAATTTCAGATAAACAAGAATACATCCGACTACCTAACACTTGAAACGCAGACTGAAAACCCCAGGCTTAATTACAAAAAGGCAGACTGGAAAAAGTTCCAAAACCTACTGGAACAAAACTGCGACTTGAAAATCTACAACAACGCCAACCTAACAAACAGACAAATAGACTCATTCATAGACGAAATAGAAAAACATATACAAATCGCTCTCCAAGAATCCGTTCCAAACATAAAACAAAAAAACTCTTGCGAACCCTACATCAACAACAAAATAAAAAAACTACAACGAGACAAAAGCTACATACTTTCCAAGCTGAACAATATAAAATATAACTATTCTTACGACAAACGAGAAGACTTGGAATTCCTAAAGTACCTACTATACAAAATAAAATTACAACTGAAACAAGAATTCTCAATCTCTATAAATCAATACTGGTCAAACAAAATAAGAAATATCTCCAAAAAAGACTC
Organism: Bombus hortorum; assembly: GCA_905332935.1. NCBI lineage: Eukaryota > Metazoa > Arthropoda > Insecta > Hymenoptera > Apidae > Bombus > Bombus hortorum. The sequence goes on from HG995199.1 coordinate 12,027,943, forward strand.
TGCCAACATGTTCCCGCAGATAAATCAAATCTTCAGACCTAAAGAACAGAACCCCATATCACCTCTCAAACTACCCCCAGAAAAAGCCCCCCTCATCCAAGAAGCAGGTATAGCGATACACAACACCAACAAAGACCCCCAGGAAAACTTCGTAATATCAAAGAAAACGGAAAAGTTAGACATTATCGGCACCCACTTCTCCAAAACGCACACACAAAACGATCACATGGGACGAGAACAACTAAACAGAATCATCATCGCCGAAACAAACAAGCTCAAAAATATAATAGAACAAGACAGAGCACAAAATAAAACAGTCTGCACATTCTCAAACGAAAACACCGCGGACAACCCCAAACACCCAGAAACAGAAATAAACTATTTCACAAATTACAACCAACTAAAAATCATCTTCTCGAAATTAAACAATAAAAAATCCGCCGGCTTCGACGGCATCCCAAACATTTCGCTCAAACGACTACCCAATAAAATAAAATGGTACTACACAGTACTATTCAACAACGCACTAAATAACACGTATTTCCCCAGAAAATGGAAAAAAGCCAAATTAATAGCCATCACAAAAAAAAATAAAGACGGTTCATCACCTGCAAACCTACGATCTATAAGTCTCCTCCCCAACATAAGCAAAGTATTCGAAACAGTCATAAACAACGCCCTAACCGCCTTCTGCGCAAAAAACATAATCCCCGAAAACCAATTCGGCTTTCGGCACAAACACTCCACGACCCACGCGATAAACAAACTCACTTCGGATATCTGCTGGGCGCTAAACGCAAAGCAACGGGTAGCCGCCTGCCTAATAGACCTTGAAAAAGCGTTTGATACAGTTTGGACCCCAGGTCTGATATACAAAATGAGCAAAAAAACTTCCCACAATACTTAATTAAAATAGTCTGGGACATGATATCAAACAAAACGTTCGTAATGACGGACGACCCACACACATCAAACAAAGAATTCCCCATAGAAAACGGCCTTCAACAAGGAACAGTAAATTCCCCGTTACTGTTCAATATCTACAATAGCGATGTCCTAAATCTCTTCAATCTCGATACATCCACCCATAAACGCTCCATAGCATTCGCAGACGACCTAATCATCTACGTAACAGGCCGCAAAACCAAAACGATAAGAACAGAACTCCAAGAACTGTTCGAAAAAATTAACGATTACTACTACACATGGAAATTAAAAATCAATGCAAGCAAATGCGAAACCATACTATTTAGACCCAAATCAAGTGAAATAGGCCCAATAGAAAGAGAACATTGCAAAAACTTCCAACTAAAAGAAAAAGCAAACGAAGGAGATCCCATACCTCATAAAAACTGTGTAAAGTACCTAGGGGTACACATAGACGATAGATTAAAATTCAAGCAACACATTGAAATTCAACTCTCCAAAGCCAGCAAAGCATTTTGGAAAACAAAAAGACTATTTTACTCCAAACATATCTCAACAGCAATGTAAAAATCCTATGCTACCAAGCATTAATCAGACCAATCTTAACCTACGGCTGTCCAATCTGGTACAATATATCAGCTTCCCAAATGGAAAAAATGCGCGTTTTCGAAAGAAAATGCATCAGGGCTTGCTTGAGCACTTACAGATCCGAATACAGCGGATTCAGAAAATACGTCAAAAATAAAAGAATATACGATCTAGCCAACATCCACCGCATCGACTGCCAAATCTTAAAACTAACTAGAAACCACTTTGCGCAAGCTGCAAAGATAACGGAAAACAGCCTAATCTTCGGTTGCTTATTACCAAACGATGAATATTACAAAAACACACTGACAACAGGCTATATCCCCCCGGAAACTTTCTTATACCTAGACGAAAGAAACTATCTCCAAGATCAAAACAACATACCGATAATTTACCATATAAAAAGAAAAACAGAGATTGAAACAATACTATACGAGGAAAAGCTAAACGGACAGATTGCAGACCCCAGGTGGAGATACAACATGGACCTCCCCCAAAAAGACACAGAAGACAACCATAGGAAAAACACAAAAAAATATTGGTGGATACCAAAACCATAAAAACGAGGACCAATAGAAAGAGCCCCAGAACGGCTAATCTCAAACCCCCCGGCGTGTAAAATAGTGCAAATACTATAAACATTGTAAATATTGTAAATAATCATACCTGACACCCCTCCTTTCCCCATCCCGCCCTCCCTCCCCCACCACTCCCAAATACCGTAGACTACCGAACTGACCTGTTTTTACGTCCAGGTTTTCAGGACAGAATAAAAAGAAAAATAAACAAAATCATACATAAGCACCGCTCTTCAGCGGCTTAATCCCAATTTATAATTACAACGATAAAAAAAAAAAAAAAAAATAAATAGGGTAACCCCCACACACAAATACTGTACGGCTATGTCGTACCGTCACGTATCGGTACTTTTGCCTAAAACAACCGTCAACCGAAATTCATTGTTTATTATGAATAAAATATTTATGTAATACGCATTTTCCTGTTAAATAAACGACATTTAAAAAAAAAAAAAAAATAGCGCAGTGGTTAGCGCCTTTCGGTTACGTACGTTCGGCACTCGGGTTCGAATCCTGACGCGCCCGTAGTTCCATATTTTTCTTCTACGATTATTTAAAGCGAAGGAAAATAGAGCAGCAGTACCCCAGCGCGACATCTACACCAGTAAATTAGAACTACCACGACGTGAACAACACATAATAATTGGTGGATCTCGACTTGATCAACAACAAAACAAAGAAGTTGTGCGACCGACTCGAGCTCAGTTGCAGATAACTTTCGCCCACTTCAACCGCTATATATCACTTGTTAACCTTTGTTGTAATACACTACCTTCAATAAGTATGACGATCTGGTATACAACAACGATGGCCAACTCACAAGAAGAATTGATTTACACTCACCGACTTGCAACGTTATGAAGTAGGAACATCGTGGATTCGCGAGTAAGTGGATGAAGGAAGGAAGTAGTTATCTGCAGAGTTTTATCACAGTGTTGTTGCCACGCTTCTTTATTTTGTTGTTGATCACGTCGGGATAGTTCTAATCGCTGGTGTAGTTGTCGCCGCTGGGGTACTGCTTCCGTCCTTTTCGACAACGACGTGCAGGGGCGATGCCCATGGACTTTTCGATGGCCGCATCGCTCCTTGCTCGATCAAGATTGCCAACTCCGCCTTGACCTGTTTGAGTCGGTCCGGTGCGAGGCGGCGGGTTTCTACGTGGTGTACCACGCTGTGTCGGATTTTCTCTCGTCCGAAAACTGGTGGGCGAGTCAGATGATGTTCGGGAAACGAAACGCCGCACAAACGTGTCAAAGATTCGTCGACGAAATCACTCGCGGGTTAGACTTTCGTATTCGTTTATATAGACGATTTTTGAATAGCCTCCGAAACGGAAGAACAACACCGCAAAATGATCTACGGCGTAGTCATCAACCCCGGAAAGTGTGAATTCGGTGTGAATGAAATCACATTTTTGGGCCACACCGTAAACGTTCGTCGTCCGTATATGTTTAGTGTCGAACGGCGGTATTTGTTATTTCGAGTGCCGCCACAGTTACTCCGACATATATATATATATATATATATATATAATAATTATATAATTGTACGGATATAATGGCAGAATGAGAATTTTCTTGTGCTTATATAATTGGTCTTATATAATTATATAATTGCAATAATTCCGTTTATTTGCACATTAACCGTATAATTGAATTCAGCAAAAACAGAGATTTTAGTCAGCAAGTTTTTTCTTCTTTTTCCCCGAAATTATCAGTAAGGAAAGAGCGCGCGTTCGTGCATGTAGAGAATGGGCTCGCTAAAGTATTCGAACGCGGTCTTCGAAACACGATAACTTTCAAATTGTTTCAAAATTAAACCAGACGACTTGGATGTTTTTGCGAGAGGTTAGAAGGATCGGTTAACTGGAACTTGGTACAAGACAAATTCGAAATAGGCTATTTAGATTTAAACGACATTTTTCTCTCAAAGATTTTCAACAAATTCTCAAAAGTAAAAGGTGACTTTCTTTTTTCTTCGTGATTCAGATCGATTCCCAAAACTTTTTTACGCGTCGATTAATCGTCCTAATTTCTCTAAAAAGCTTAAAAGTGTTATTCCGTTTCAACAACGTTCATAAGTCATTGCATGAAAAAATACCGGATGGTCGTATCAGAAAGATAACGGCTGTGAATCAAACGCATGCAGAAGCGGACTAAAGTTTAAGATAAAATGCAAGAAATAAATGATTGATTCATTTTCCATAAAAAATATAAATAGAGTGTTCTACTTTTGGTAATAACTAATTAGACATTTGTGTGTACACTTACAAACAAAATTTCCCTTTTCATATTTTGCTCGGTAGCTAAGTTATAAAAAAGGAACGAAATCTGTATAGTATTAACTTTTCCTAAGAAGATATACACAATTTTTCTTTCAATTCAATATTTTGTCCAATATCCGTTATGTCTTATCACTTTGGTACATTTTCTTCGCATAGAATCTATTAAATTTTCACATTGATCTACCGTAATATTATTATACTTCAAGCTGTTTCGATCGTAGAGTAAAGTTCATTGAAATTTTCCCGTTTATAACCTTGTACTGTCTTTTTTACGATGCTCCACGAATTCTCGATTAATTTCATGTCTGGCGATCGCGACGGCCACGGCAGCACCGTTGATATTTTCGTGCTTCGGATCGTTATCATTTTGAAAAATAAAATCGTCGCTCATATCGTTGCGTGCGAAAAGCTACATTGTGTCCTTGAGTATGTCCATGTATCGAAAACGGTTCATAATTCCATTGATACGACATATCGAACCAGAGCCGCCTCGAGAAAAACACGTCCACACCATAACGTTCCCATCACCACGTTTAAGAGTTTTCAAAACGCACTGTGTTTTCAAACTTTCGCCAATTCGACGTCTAACATGCCGTATCCTAGAACTCAGCAGTGGTTTCTTTCGCGGTCTTTGCCCTCTCAAGTTAAAGTCTTCTAATCTTCCCCTGACATTTCTACCACTAATTTGTATATCGTTTTTGTAGTTTGTCTCCGCAGCAATATTATTTGCACTACGAGAACTATCAATTTTCGCCGCTGTTTTCCGTTTTTCCGTTGATCGCGATACATGCCTGCTTTTAAAAACTTTATACTGACCTGTTCACTTTGCTTTCGCGGCCTTACGATTTCTATTTCTTGCCTTTCGTTTTCAAGTAAACTCTTTCATCTACCCATAGCCTGTTCCTACCTAAATGAATTTTAAGCAGTAAAAGGTACACCAAACGATGATTTTGACATTTCACAATGAAAATGTTCCAAAACTCTACTCGTACGCGCGTTTCACACGGATCGTTTTAAACTAATGTCCACCGTTTACAAGTGCTAAGCGGTGACTAACTGTTGTATCGTGGTCTGCGGTTATTCGAAGGGAACAAACCGAATAAAAGAACGATATACGTATTAGATGTTTGTAATCTGGTCTACAAATCATAATTTATAATTATGATTTTCCTGTTTCGAGATTGCACGCCGCGCTTGGCTTTTCGAAAACTCTAATATCCAGCACAGCTAGAATCGCTACTATATGTAATTCAAGTGGATCGAAAATCTCACTGTTGCGTTGTAATAAATCTTGAGCGAACGAGAAAAAGCGAAAAGAAAAAAAAAAAAAAGACAGGAGAAAAAGAAGAAAAAAGATTTTCTCAAATGGATGATATATGTTTATATATACTATACGTAACGAGAAAGGCAGATTTCACGAACATCCGCGTTAACAATTTAATGTTGTTTCGTGTAAAGGACGTGTGAACGGCAAAAATGAACCAAAATTTCTAATCTACTTCATCTTTGTACACAATAACGCGTAATCGCAATTTAAGGAAAGATATATCGTAATAAATATACAATATACGATACAAAAGAGAAGCTCGGAAGATGGAAAAGTTCGATGTATGTATAAACTTACCAACAAAGCGAAACTACTTTAGAAAGATCTGCCAACAAACTGACTCTTCAAGTCAGATGTCTCATAAATTATATTAGAAGTTATCAATACTGTAAATACATAGAGAATGAAACACGATAGGGTATATGTGTGGATATTGATATTTCACTTGGCTGTTGATGACGTTACGATATATCGCGAAGAGTTCAATATTTTTATGCGTTATACAACGACTGATTAAAGCTATCAAAAAAATATTTCGAAACAACCGTTCGATTAAAAGGAGGACAAGACGCAATTTATTTCTTTGCAAATCCAGCGGTGGCGGAGATTTCGAGGTCGACTTAATTTTTTTTTTTTAAGGAAGGAATAATTGTTTTTAATAAATGAGATTATTTATCGAAACAAGTAAACGAGTTACATTAAATGGGAATTTAAGAAGCGAAATTTTAGCTAGCAATGATATTGCTTGAAAAAAGAACAGCCCGATTTTACAAATTTTACGTCGCTGTGTTGATGAGGCAATCTTTCGCCATAAAGTGCGTGATTCAACGAGCATCCGAAAGAGAAGTCCGAGAATCCGCGCCCGAGAAGATACCGAGAAAACGAGACGCAAATCTCGATCAAGGGTCAAGAGGCAGACCAAAGAGCAGTTGCGATTTTCCCAGATTTATTTATTTTGTTCCGATTATATTCTGATCGGTGTGTACTATTTTCGAATCTAAATCTGCTTAACGAGGGGTATTCTGGTCTAGAAATTTGAAAAGATCGACAAATTTTCCTTTTTATATCGCCAAAGTTTACACGTTACAGAGTATGTCCCCAAAGAGATTTTCCAAGATTCCAATTATTTACCGAGTTACAGCGATTTTGTCGAACAAAATCGAACAAAATCGAACAAAAAGCAAAGAGTCGATGAATTTGTCCATGAAAATCCTCCCCTCAGCCACGATGTATTGAAAGTTATAAAGCCAGTTTATGAAAGTTTGTCTGCAAATACCTTGTTAGAACGACGTTTGGGTTCTGAAACTCAGAATAATATCGAATCGTTAGATTCTTTGATATGGACTTTTGCTCCGGAACAACACGTTCATGCATGAACGCGGACCATTCAAAATTGCTACTTTTCTCGCTGTTAGTATATTTGATGAAGCTTTTATACCCCCCATTTTCAAAAAATACTGAACGTTACGGGAATCGCGATTGATCGAGTAGCCGACGCGTTCGCTGTCAAACGGGACGAAACTCGGATCGAACGCTCTGAAATCCGAGCTTCGGATGCTTCAAAGAAAGCCAGGACTGCTCGTCTACACGAAACAACTTCAAAGAATGAACATTTTGAAGTGAAGGAAGGTGCATTGTACGGAGCGGGAATCGTCGATTGAAAATATCCAAGTATACCGTACCATCATACGAGTAGAAATGCGTGAAACTTTACTCAAAACTTTAAACGCGTTTTTCTCGAAACTACTTTTGTCAAGCTGGCGTGCACGATATCTCAAGTTCTACTGAACCGGTTTGTTTGAAATTTTGCGCGAACCTTCCTCTATACATCCCTCTGTCGCTTAGCAGATTAAAGTCAACAATTTTTATTTTTAACTATTTTTTTTTAATTTGCAACTGTTAAAAAGAAGTGAAAAAAATTTTCCCACGTAGGGGCGATAGCGACATTTTTATTGATTAAAAATCCGTTGGATTTTTTGTTTCAGATAGTCAGAAGATGGGTTGGAACCACTTTTCTTGACTGCCTACTTTACCAGCTGATAACTTTTCCACTTTTGGACTTTTTTATATTTTTTATATGTTTTTAAAATATAAATAAACGAATAATAATTATGATAATGATAATTACGAATGATAATGATAATTATGACAATTATTATATTAATTAATGAATATGATAAAAAATTAATAATAAAAATATTCTTTTTTCTTTTACAAAGCTCGAAAAAACGACCGAAATTCGTGCCTCTAGACTAGAATACCCCTTTAATACGTTTCATCGTTCAAAAATATAGTAAGCGATTAATTTCTTTTTTTTTCTTTTTTTTTTCAGGAAATTTACAATTAGCCTCTTTATTACACGATTTTCTCATTCTCATACTCGTCTATCTCGGATAGAAAAGCAGATGTAAACTTTTCCGTAGAACCGTACTATTAAATAGGTTCTTGTCTGTACTAGTGTGCAACCAAGCAGAGCAGATCTTTAATTCTATAGGCCCTTGTATATTATACTGATATATACTTTATTTTCTACCGTATTTTCCGTCATGCTTTCGTCATTTATGTAAAGAGAAATATATTATGCATATTATATATTATATATGTCGGGTTATCGTTGGAGTTTGGGACGTGTAACGAATCTTCGTGTGAGTTGGACATCCTTGTTGTATAATACGGATGAGATCTATGGATACGAATAGGAGTATTACAGGGTGTAACAAGTAACGACGGCGATTGGATAATCGAGAAGTCGATGACAATGAGCTTAGGTTCGATAACGAATCCACGGTTCACGGCATGTGACGAAGGCGATCTGATACAAGATTCTGGTGTCACCCCCACGTACTGGTTCACGGTACTGGTCGAGCTTATCGAACTGACTCTCCGTACCTCTCTATATCCCTCGGGTCGATCTTTGTTTTTAAGGAGAGCTATTTAATTACTCCATACCTCTGTTAGGTACGCGTCCCTCCCGTGACCGTGGCTACGTTCAGCGACCAGTTGTGTCACTTCGAGCCCAAGCCCACTGTCATAGATCTCGGGCAAACATAACTGGCTTAACTCATAAACAGCTATTTCTCAGTTTTATCGTTTAAGTACGGCTATAATAAAAAGTCTGGACTAAGGTATCGGGCATCTTCCCAAACGTTCCAAAAGAAACACCCCGATGTCCTTTCATCTCCGACATATATATTAGGATGACGAAAAAAATGGGTACATAACCTCTAAAAGATAGATGGTACCAGAGATGAAATAATACTGTTCACGCACTCTTCCATTGAATTCTGATTGTTTCACGGTACAGGTGCTGCGTCATCCGGCCAAGTGCCGAGTTTAACTAAAACTAGCATAGACAAGAACCTATTTAATCGTACGGTTCTACGGAAAAGTTCATTTCTACTTCTCTATCCGAGATAGACAAGTAAAAAAAAGAAATTAATCGTTTACTATATTTTGTTTATGGATTGATGCAATAATTTTCATATTTTTCATATTTTTCATATTTTTCATATTTTTCTATATTTTTCTATACGCAGTTTAGGTTTAAACGATAACATCCTTCTGAAAGTTAAAATAAAGTCAAATACTTTTCTTTGCCATTATTTTCTTTAAACACGTATGATTAATGCAGCCACGGCAGGGTAGTGTCGAACTTTACCGACCAGAACGCCACGATCGTCCGCCTGACGCTCGACAGGTATGCGCCGGGACCTCTTTCGAATTACTGCCGGAACACTCCTGCCTGTCTTCTCCCATTCTGGGCTAGTCGTTTCTAGGTTAGTTTGGGCATTGGGAAGGACCAACCCTTTCAACGCCATCCCCTGGGTCGTCGTGCAAAAAAAGCCACACAGAGTTCCCAAGCGGCACCCATTTAATAAGTACCATCCGTGCTCAGCGCCTGCTTAACATTAAACCTACCGAGCTCGGCTTTTAGCTATACCGGCATCGTTACCGTCATTAATGCAGCCTGCTTATTCATATACCGGCTATCTTGCACGTTTCGTTCTTTCGTTATCGATATACTTTGAATGTCACAATTTTCATCGCAGAAACATTTTAGATACGGCACTTTTTCGTTATACATCCGACACTATAGAAACTACTTTTTAAAAAATATGCCAACTACATCTGTATCTTTTTGGTAGTCCTGTGGTATTCGTTGTGCATCTATCGCTATCAGTTACAGGTAAACGATGAAAACTGGTATCCATTGAATTACGGTTTGTTAAACGGCAATTTGGATACAGGCACTTTTTATAACGATTATTACTCGGAAATTTCTGACATCCTATTTTACATGATTAAACAAAGCAAGCTAGCAAAACTATATAGAATTGTGCGTTACACATTTGGACAAAGCTTCATATGCGCGATGTAAACACTTAATGTACGCAAAAGGCAAGCAATAACTGGCAAATTAATTTTAACCGATATACCTAATTATCTTCGATGTCTATCGCGTGGCGAAGCGCCGTGTCGTAATTCCCGCGAAAACTGACAATTTTCTCTTACTCGCTATTATTCCCTTCAAGTCCGAATGGTTTATGTAGAATATAGATCCCGATTATAAGTATATCGATCATTGAATTAATTATAATTCCTACCGTTCCCATAACGCTGATTCTTATTCTATACTGAACCGATAATATCGCAAGTGATATTAAGATGGTACGAGGGGCTACGTAATCCACGGGCCGTAGGACACTCTTTTGCATTGCATAATCGATAGTAAAACATTTCTGACGGATAGCGGACTAACGTTCTTTCCTGTTTAAAAATGTTTTACCTTCGAAGCAGACTCGCCGAAACAATCGGTAACGCAGTTTTAAGCCTCATAATGTAGAATTTTGTAACTATGAACAAACTTATCGTTCTTTTATATATATATATATATATAAAAGATATACATTTTGTGATGAAAAGCGAATATTTACCGAAAAACTTATAGTTGGTTTTTCAACAGTTCCTACACGATGTTGAATTAATATTTTATATTATTCCACGAATATAGTCACAGAGTTTGCTTCAAATTAAATAATAAATGCCAGAGTTGTGCTTCTTTTTTATGTTATTTTTTCCTTTCCGTGCTTAAAATACGTTACGGTTATAAAATCTAAAGACAATAAGGCTTAAAGAATTGAGATATTTCCGAAACTCAACTTATAAACAGAAAGTCCACTTACCCATCGCTAGTAAATACCTAACTATATAAAGTTTGAAGATCGTGCAAAATAGGTTTGCGCTTATTTTTAAACATATCTTGTGCACAGTCTGTTCGCCTTCTCAGTACCATACCCTTGGTATCGCAAATTTTTTTTCGAAACAAAAGTCTCCATCGCTACATTGCCACGTTTTAGTCATTTTGAAGCAAGAGGGTAAAACAATCTTTCGAAGAACAGAATCAATCCGACGATCGACGAGGAACTTTCAAAGAACTGGCAATATCAAGTTAGGGTGTTACTTGGGTGTATTGTGTGTGCAGTGCGCGTAGTGCGTGTACTGTACGCGTGTGAGTGTTGTGTGCAGTGTAGTTGTATTTATAGCCACATTTCTAGCCATATTTATTACGATATGTATACATTTAGAGAACTTTCGGGCATAAAGTTTTGTTACGGTGCGGCGGACAGTGATAACGTAAAAGCGCCAAGTTTATACGCCGAAAAATATGGCTATACCCAGCGCAAAGATATCTCAAAGATAAGACGAATTCAACACGACGATCCGGATCTGGAAGATAGAATATCGTATTCGAGAAAATTCAAGAAGAAATAATCTTTGCGAACGACGACAAATCGGAAAATTTAACGCAATTCCAGTTTCCCCGTGAGGATATTATTTATCGATGAGACAACATTTAATAAATGTGGAATAACAGATATACGTAACGAACATTTCTGGCCACGTGAAACTCTACACGCAGTGCAAGAGCGCTTGACCAGCTGTTTTGGAAACAGGTGGAATTACTAGAATCAGCGAAGATCTAATGAAAATTTTTCATATGAAATAGGAGAATTACGATAAAATGTATGCGGCTTTTCTCTTTTTTTTTTTTTTTTTTTTTTTTTTTTTTTTTTTCTCTAACTTTAACCTTCGTTTCCACTTACTTAAAACTGGTCTTTAATTTTACCTATCTTCGAGATGTGACAAATTGAAAAGTAAATTGCATAAGTGAAATAAACACAAGGAAACCATATATCCTTTTTTCACATTTGATGTTATGTATACGCAACATTGCGTTCTAGTAAAATATCAACTAACAATTAAAGTAAGTTATCGACGATAAATGTATTGATCTTCAGTAAATTTTAGTGAATTATAATAGTTTCTACAATTAATAATTTATAAAAAGTAATTTTTCTTATTACATCCTAATATATATATATATATATATATATATATATATATATATATTACAGGCTAAAAAATTATTTAGTTCTGGAAAGGTTAGTATGTAACATTCGATTAGGAAAGGCAATGGAGTTAAAAAGTAGCGCAAAAAGCAACCGTATACGGAGTTGGTTAAAATCGAAAAAATTGATCGCGCCAAAAGTGGAAGTGATTACGGAAAATGTTTTCGTACCGATAACAAAGACCATATTTACGAAGAAACGTGGTGATGCAATGCAGTGCAATTTTTCCGTACCAAAAGTGGAATTCGTTAAGTTATACCAATATAACAACGGCGCAACGATGCCATTATTAAAGAAACCATGTAGCCTTCTAGTAAAAAGCTGTACAGATCCAATACCCTATCCCAAACAGGTTATTTATCTAAGCTGAGTTATTGTTTTTCTCGTCTTTCCATTTTTGATTGATCAAAGAAAATTATATTTACGCTATCATAAGTGAAATTTCACTGCAATATATATATATATATATATTTTTTTTTTCTTATACATATCAATACAATCAAACAAACGCAAAATGTTAAATGTTTTACTGTTGTCCAATATTAAATAAGAGGTAAAATTAAAACAAAGTTCGCATAGGGTGAAATTTCATCCATAATAGCCTTTTATAGCCTAATATGCAACGTTAATGTGTTTTCAGACTGATATAGTAAGTAAACACAAAGAAGCAGAGACCTCGGGAAAACGGTTGCGTTCGATTAATAGAAGTTACAGTTTTGTAAACGATAAGAAGGTAAATTTCTCTCAGCAACGAGAAATTAAGAAGCAACAAATATTGATATTTCCTTCGTCGATTTCTGATCTGCCTTTGACTTCGTTCAAACGTCACTCTCCTGCAATGGAAGAAAACGTAATTAAAACAAGTAAACGAAAGAAAATGGATAAAATTAATGAGAAAACAAGAATTGGCGGTATTAATCGCATCTCGTCGAATCTTCCAAAAACAAATGTTAATGATAAAAAATTGAAATTGCACAATTCAGAAAATGTTATTCGTCGATCACCGAATGATACCACTCGGACTAAATGTTTGTCATCGAGTTCTAAGGAAAAGATACATCCGATGGAAAACAATATCTTAAATAATTCAATTATGCCAAGGAATACCTCGAATGTTTCAATTACGTCAAGTTCAGCAACACCAACGGCGACCACGAGGAGAAAAGACGTTGAGAAACAATGTATTTTTGATCCTTATTGCGAATCTGTCTTAGAAAATATCGACGTAGCCATAAGAGGAACAATTTCTAATAGTATCATTGATCATGGTGAAGAATTAAAGTATCCAATTACACATATCGAATCGGAAGCCTTTAATCAACTTCGGTGTACCATGTTTGATGTTTCGACATTAGACAATTTTTTAAAAACGAACGGACCCGATACGATAGAGGCTATGCATAGTAAAATGTTGGCTACGCGTAATTTTCGGCATCGTTCTCGAGAAAACATTGGCCATTCGATTCTATCGTCTCTTGCGAACAACAAGGATAGTACAAACTCGCACAACAACGGCCGTATGTGCAAGATAAAGTATTCTTGGCAGGTCATTGGTACAGGTTCGCAAACATCACAGACACTTTTGGACAATTTAGTTAAGGAAAGCAATCTTCTCGATGACGAATCAGTCTGCAAATGTAGCGTTAAATATTCTTGGCAAATTATTGGAATCGCTACGCAAACTTCTCAAAGAGATTTCACCGTTTCAGAATGTCGATCGGCTATTTCATTTTTATCTGCAAGAACAAATACGATCTGTCATCCTATTAAAGAAATGATATGCGACTCACCACCAACTGCTACAGTTTGGCGAAAGGGCAAAAGATTTATTATATTAAATAACCAATACACGCAAACGTTTACTCATAAAGAATGTCAGACGGTTTTTACGGAATTTTACAAAAAATACCAGAATTAAAAGCTTCCGTTCATATTAAAAGCGTCGAAATCTGTGGTAAAAGTAAAACAAAAACATTTTTATGTTCAGTATTGTATTATACGAAAAACCTATATATTATCCATATGATACATATCTTGCATTAGCTTCTAGTTTAGTTTCACTTTTTCAAATTGAACAAAGATTTATTTATTTTATTAGAAAATAATTAAAAAATTGTCAATCTTTATACATACATAGAATATCTTATATTAACTTTCAACTGGAATTGTTAGAACACAAGTAATCGATTTAAATTTCGATTTTTGGTACTTTACGATACAATAACATTAACAAAAACATAAACATACCTTTATTATCATCGCTATACATGTTATTCGGAATGTGCTTTATACTTGAAGTTATATTATTTAATTCTAAAAAATAAATAAAGTGTACATATTAAGTTTTTACAAACGAATAGTAATTTACAGAATACAAATTGAATTGGAGTATCCAAAAATTCAGAGTTTGACTTCATTTCGTTTGTGCGAATTACTTATGATCTAATAATACCAACCAAAGATTATTTTCTGTTTCACTTCAGATGAAAAGTTTTTAACTCATCCATACATTTCAATTACTTATACGATAAATTCAAATGTAAGAAATCTGCAATTATATAAAAACAACAATGTTGTTTTAGACTATTTAAAAATACTTGGAATTAGTCGGCAGAGATGGAGAATTGTACAATTAGAGAGAATTATAAGGTATAATAAAGGTACATACGCTTTTAATTTATAACTTGATACTTTCATAGGTCATCGATATTATGCAATACAGTTTTTGGTAATATACAATGCAGTACCATTAACAGAAACATAAATACATATCCTGTAGTCATCGCTAAATGTTATCCAGAACATCCTCTGCACCCACAGTGAATGCATTCCACTATTCTGCCTTCTTCAAGTTTGCCTTTAGGTACTCTACAAATACAATTTGTACCAAAGTTAGTATCCCTGTGTTGTATACAACGTAGACAACACAAGTTTTCGTATCCCACTTTCTTCCACTTGGCTATCAAATTTCTATCTGCTATATTTTCGTTCAGGCAATAATCATACAATTCTGAAAGCATAGAACACATAAAAGAATAAATAACAGCGAGGAAAGTAAGGAAATGAAATAATCAATGATACTTTACCACGACTTATCGCTTTCCGTCTATAATATAAGTCATATATGTATCGTGATTTCTGATGGTGAATTTTAAATATGGGCCATAAAGATTCTTGTTTTCGCTTGCCCTCGTGAGGTTCCGTTTCAGCTACGATCCAAACATCAATAGATTAGAATTATTTCAAAGAATACGCTGATATTTCCAAAAAAAAAAAAAAAAAAAACCATCGATCATGGCTGGATATGTTGAATGGAATTGTTATTGTAAAGGGTAAATTGAACGTTATAGGATATCGGGAGATGCTGCATGGCAAATTATTGTCTTTTATAAGCAGAATAGGAGACAAAAAGACAATTTTTCAACAAGACGATGCTCCTATTTATACAATCAGCGTTACAAAAAGCGGTTTCAAGATTTCAAAATAGAATTATTACGATGGCTATCGTCGAGTCCCGATGACGCACTAAAAATTAAATGAAAACTTGACAAAATTGGCATTAAGTTTATATTTTTTCTAGACTTCGAAAGAAAAAAATATTATTTGTTTTGTGCCTTCAGTTTCGTTTTATACTATAATATGAAATTATATAAAGGATTTTGTCAATTTTTATTTTAATATTATGAACAGTCTAGAAACAGGGTTGAGTTTATAATTATTCGCGACATTATATTCCGTATAGAAAATAGAAACATTTCGTTATCAACATAACCTTCTAGTCATAACCTGTACATTCTTTTTCCTCTTACCTTCTCGCATTTTCTGTTCTAATTCTTCTAGCGTCGGTTCAATTAATTCCCAACCATCTGGCGGAGGTTTCCTACTTCTACGTACTTTGGGCATTTTTAATTCGCAAGAAAAGTATACAACATACAGCTTACAGTAATGTCAAGTCGTAGAATTATACTTCTGCTGCTTGTGCAGTTGTGCATCCGTGTTGATTATGCATAGCGTATATATAGCCACGTTACTGCCGTGACGAATCAAAGCAAACGAATAATGGCGGCATGGCAGCAAACTACAAATGAAACACCGTTCTCGTATCTTTTTTAAACAGTTTCTTCTTCAGAAATATCAAGATAATTCAATATTGTATAGAATAAATTCATGCTGCATAAAATGCACTTTTTGTCAAACAGGAAAAAATCACGCGCAGATACTATGCGTATCGACATTTTTTGGAAACATTGGTTTGATGAAAATTTACAATCATTCAGAATTACAAAATATAGTTATTGCTATATTATGTTTACTATAGTTATATTAAGACTATACATATGTATACGTAAAACTAGTAGAAGAAGAGCGGAGGGAGAATTAAAGAGTAAGAATGGATGAGATTCTAAAGCAAGATGAAACAAATTATCACTATCATTTAAAAGATATTTGGATATATTAAACAATTATTTCTATAATCAATACTCTGCTACACGAGCATTCTCAACCTGTAGAATATATTATCTTTGATTCTTATAAGGAACAATACATATATTATGCACCGATGAGTAGATTAATCTCCTATAAACCATACGTCTTCTATATCTATATGATATTGTACACTCGCCTACAGAAGAAGTGAAAAAAGGAGACCATAATTATCATTTTATTAAAGCTTCGTTGCAAGATGGGAAATGCTAAATTATATAATAAAATCCATTTATTTTATTTATATTATATTAAATTATATAATAAAAATCATTTTGTAGAAAAAAATACTGTTTACAATTTTTCCCGATTTTGGGTAGTTTGAAGGTAAATTCGACCGGTCTAGAAGGTTTACTGAACGGGATTGGATTTAGTTATATAGTCAACACTAATTTTTCGAAAGCTCACCATTTTATTCCAAAGATGTATGGCACGACAATATAAGGAACAAAATGTCGAACGTAAAGTGTCACGTGATACGAAGTGCGTAGTTTATAAACCAATAGGAAGACTCGAAGAGAATTTTACAAGACGCAAAAAATCGCAATCGATTGCAAACGCCATCGTGTTCGTGAAGAAGAAGAAAGCACGTACGCTCGATAGTTTATTATCGACACTCGGAAAGATATTCGCAAAGAATGCCACGAAACATTCTCATTCCGTGTCAGCAACTTCTTTTCTCTACCATTGAGCATTTTTCGCCATTTGAGAGAATGGAGGAGTCGAAGAAGAAAAAGTCAATAGACGATCTGGAGATCGCTGTGTTACGTTCTCACGAAACGTTCTCGACTGACTGTCGGTTAAGAAGAGCATCGACGATACTGAGGGCTTGATTGATTCCTAGTAGCTCGGCCAGTAAGGAATCGATCGATACATACTGCTCGTCCCATGGTTGATGTTTGGTGAAAAAAAGAAAAAATTTGCTCTCCTTTCAGACACGGTTCATCCGACGTGTTCTGAATTATCGGTCGATGCCGTCAACCTCGTTTCCAGAGACCTGCTGGTGGCTTTTCAGATTTATACGTGTATTTTATTTTCTGTAACTTACAAAGACACGTACAGACTCTGGTCACTGAACTACAATCAAATCTAACATTTTCAGTATTTTTAATTCTTTTATTAAAATTAAGCGACGTGGAACAAGGAGATAATAAATTAAATAGTTGCTATATGTATATATGTGCACAATCGTCTATAAACAGTTTAAACAACCAATGATAATTTGTCAAACCGTTCAAATTGTTGAACGTACAACGTTATCACGCTACACGCAAGTACCTTTATATCCAAACGCAGCATCAGAAATTTGGCTGCTAGATGGTTGGTTCGATCGACAAAAGCTATTTTTCTTTTCTTTGGCTATGTGCTTAATAAATGTCCTTTGTTCCTCCGCCATAATCCTGTCTCTCTCTTCCTCGACCGATGTATCCTTTTCCCCGATTTTCCCAACGTTGCTGTTGCTTAAGTGCCGTTCCATCCGAATTCCTTCTGTCGTTTTCTCATTTTTCCCCAAAAGGTTGCACATACTAACGCGTTTCTCTCTCAACAAGAATTTGTCAAGAGTTACATTAGGTCTGGCCAAGACATCCATTCTGTCAAAATGGTAAGCACTACCCGTGCGATCTCTCTGCAGTGGTCTGGCTAATACGTCCATTCTGTCGAATTGACAGATACTTGCACCTCGATCTCTCTGCAATGGCCTGGCGAGAACCTCCATCCTATCGAACTGGCAGATGCTCATTCCACGATCTCGTTGCCATAATTTTGGTGAAGCGTCGAACTGACAAACGCTTATTCCTCTGTTTCGACAGAAAGATTTGGTTGTCCCGGTTTTCTCCAACTGACAGGCGCTTGTCTTTCGTTCGTCCAGCAATAATTTCGTGGAATCGCAGGCCGGCTTAAAATTCTTTAGCGTATCCTGTTCGCTGGTGGAGTCGAGCGTGTTGTTTTCCGTAAACACGGAAAATTGAAGGTCGAACGCGCTTTTCGTGCGACGCGCCGTACCTCCGCCGCCTGGGAGAAAGGACACGCTGGGGCCAATGAACGCACTGTTTTGCCTCGGTCTCATTTGTCCCAAAGCGTAGTTCGAGTCGCGCTTTACCGGACACTCTTCGCAAAGAATATTGCATTTGGAGAATGTACGTCGGTTCTGCGAACAAATCGAACGCATGATTTGTAAATTAATTTTGATCGCCACTTTTAAACAGTTCAATTGATCTTTGTAATCTACATTCGTGTTTGTAGGTACGATTTGTAAAGTATTACTTACGCGTTATAAATAAATAAAATTAAGATCGATAGATCATTATTCTAGCTATAATTAACGATTACGATGTATACATGTCTATATCTACATATATGATCGTTTTGTTTACATATAAATGAAGCTTTTATCAAGAACAGCATTCCATTTGGAAACGTTAATATCTCAAAGATCTTTTTCATTTCTATAGAAAATAAATTGTCCATTAATTTTTAATTCAAATTTTTGCAACATTCTTCTATCGAAATGAATTGAATATGTAAATAATGTCTTCTGACTATGACTTGCTCTTACTATGAAACATGCAGTTGATACGAGCAGCAAGTCTTTACATATATTGAGATTTACAGACGAACAAAATCAACAAGTGGCTGCGCCTGCCAACACTAAACGAATAACAACACTACAACTATGAATAGTTTGCAAGCAATTTTAGCCAGTCTGAACTCAGCATTAGACAGCACGAAGGTCAATACACAGTACACAGTACTAAAGTATAGTGATAAAGTGTCAACTATAAATAAAATATATATTTATGCATTACCTGAAGTTGATTTTGTTCAATCGTGGCACAATTTTGTTCGTCTTGCGGCAGGAATTTCGGTTGAGATGGTTCCAACATTCTTATCTTGCCCCATCGATTGAAGAATAACGCAATTGCCGCAGCCCATAGAAAGAGTACGAAAATAACTATCAAGGCCTCTTCAGCTCTCAGTATAACTGCACCTAGTTCCGGACTGCCTATTACAACATCATTCGAGTTACTATTTAAAGTTTATTGTCTAAATAAATATAACACTCGTGTGAACAAAACTGTTTGACGTTTCCCTACTATTGCAGCTACCTTGTTCAGGTGTCGAAGGATCCACTGAAACCGATGTACATCGTGGAGATCTCTTTGCTTTTATATAGCTGAGACTTGAAACAGTGTAGTTCACAACAGAGTTATGTATGAGAATCCGTGGCACGAAACTTTCAAATCTGTTGTACAGTAATTAATTCTTTAAATATTTACGATTTAAACAGTAGGTATTTTATATGCCGTTCTCAGTTTCCGACTGAACGCGTAAAGGCTAATGAGTCTTCTGCTCAAGCTCACTATCGCAAATCTCGGACAATTATAATCGGGTTGATTTATAAAAATTAAAGTATTGGGGATTTTCCAAAGAATTCCAAAGGGAAGGCCCGGGGTCCTTTCATCTCCGACATATATAAAACAAATGTTGTACAGTGCCGAAAGGAACTTCAAAGGAATTTCAATTTGATGTAAATTTTGTTCCCTTGACAGATAATAACCGGCAGGGACGATGGATCGGCGGCCGGCATGCTTCTATTTGTTTGATCCACAGATACGTAGCAAAAGTCATCTTTATAATCTTTATTTCAATTTTCATATTTTATTTTTCAAATGTAAATGAAAAGGTAAGACATAAGATAGACAAATACGTGTATTGCGTAATATACAAGTGTTTAAAAATATGTGGCTTCGTTTAAAAAATGGAGGTGGCCTTCAAAATTCGTAAACACGTCTACCTGAGAAAAATTTGTCCAATTTAATCGAAACCAAACAACTTTTGTTTCAAACATTTCTTTGTATCTGAAAAATTGAAGAAACTATTTAGGTGGCTCCTTTATCCCATTTTTGGTTTTGTCATGTGTATCACAGATCACTGTTTGCTTTATTTTCTCGCTTGTGGCGGTTTCGTTCTAAAAATCGAAAAATTCGTTCTACCAGTTTCATCGAGATTCAAATTTCCGAGGACGATGCAAAGTCGCATATAAATATGCATATAGATGAACAGGAGCTTCATGAACAGCCAGCTGTCCACATAGCATCTCTCATAAAATTGAGAAAATCGTGTGGATTTTGGATGATAAAGCCGATTCAACTTTGCTCGCTTATCTGTTACGCTACTCGCTCCCATCCGAGAGTTATACGCGTAAAATTAATTTATCTTCCTCTTCAAAATGTTTTCAAAATGTCGTAATTTTGGCAGAATGCAATATTTATCTTTATGCAGCTATATATTTTGTAACTTTATCGTACATTATCGAGCTTTATTATGTTGATCAATATTTATTAGTAGATTTATTTGACAACACTGATCGAATAACAAACATGCTCGAGGTTCGCCGAAATTTTACTAGAACCGTTGCACGTCAAACCGCTGATACTCCTTTGTTTTGGTTTTATCAAACTCCTACTCCAAACAACGTCCAATGCTACCAAGTGTCATACAAATAGATTTCGTCGTTAGAAGAAAATTCCACGTTAGATATCACGTTAATCGCACTCATGAGGTTTGAGTTTTGCAAGAAGCAGGATAATCTTCTCGGAAGCAGTGCGTCCCTAAGACGGTGAAATACAAATATCCTACTCTGTCGGTTAAAACATTGGTAGAACTTATTGCGACACAGGTGCAGTTTAACCTGTTCAAAAAATTGTTTATTTGTTCGTCTATTCTTTCATCGCTTTTTCAGATCATAATATTTTACTCTTGCCGTTGTTCTCTTCGTTCGATTTGTTTAGCGGAACGTTTGCGCTGAAAACAACTGCTCGAAACAGGATTCGACGTTCGACGGATCGCGTGGCAGTTGGCTAGGCACGCGTAATAATTCGTATACAGTATTACATCCAATCGCGTGTATTTTTTACTGAGCGTTAAACGCAAAATTTCGGTTGCGAAGTCGAATCGTTCAACGGCCTGAACATTGCTTGGGACTTAAAAAACTAGCAATGATTGATGTTCCATGCGTCGAAAGATGAGTCGCCCCGGCGTTCTGCGTAAGAAGATCTATATCTCACAGAAAGAATGAAATTAAAAACGGCTACCTCGAGACGCGACCGTACCAGACGAAATTCTGGCAAAAGCAAAAAAAAAGCGAAATTAAAGAAAATTCCATAGGTTGTGCTCGAAACCCGTGGACTCAATTATCGTGTGTCTGGCAGCATGCGTCGGTTTTGTTATACGATTCTAGAAGGCGTTGTTCCTGCTTTCTTGCCTGGGTATGTTATACTTACCCTTTCCATTGGTTGATCTAGATCATTGCCGGCGAGTGCGTGGATTTCCCATGCGCGAACAGAAACGATTTCAGGGCCGTGCATCGTAGTCTTTTGTAGGAAAATGTTAAGGAGCAAGATGAAAAGCAATTCCAACGATGTTCAGAGAACAAGTCCGTACTTGACCAATCTCATTGCGTCTAATCGGAAATTACATGCGAGTGTAGCAAGTCCGGAAATTGAACTGCTGCCCGATGAAATTTATGTGCCAAATTAACAGATAAATTGTGTCGGCGTGCACTGCTGCGTGCATGCGTTTCGTAATGGCTATTATCTTGCACGTGACGCGAAGTAAAACGCACGCTCGAAACACGATATCGATATCTTATATAGATTGCGACACACACGATTCGGACCGATTTGTATATGTCTGTTAGTTTGAATCGCGAATAAACAAAGCATGGGGGCATTGAAGTTTGCTTCGCATGGCGAGGAATAATATTTCAAATATGACTTTGTTGGTAATAAAAAGACCAAAATTTCCATTCATACATATTTGGTATCTTCGATACACACATCTATTGCTATACCTAAACGATCGCTACTTGCTGTCGCATAGAAATGACATTTTGTTGCTTGGAAAATCCATACTACTCTTCTAAGTAAGTCTCGCGAAATCCAGCTCGCCTCGCATGTAATCTGTCCCGGCGGCGTATCTCGAAGAAAAGCATTTTTTTTCACGTGGAGAAATCCTCATGGACACTCCGCCACTGCGGGCAGCAACAGAGCAGTGTCGGATTCTAACCGACTAGAACTCCACGATGGCCTGCCTGCGCGTATGATAAGAATGCTCCGTGGTCTCGTTATTTGCGAATTGTTATCGGTGCATTCTCCGCGTCCTCTTAATCGAGCCGATCCTAATGTATTGGCACCGGTGGAGGCGATTGCCCCTGGCGCCATCACCCTCCATCGCGATATCCTACAAGGGTGAGAGTTTCTCTTTCTCTCCCTTTCTGCCCGTTCCTTTGCGAGCATAACTCGTTCGCAGAAGAGGCGGACAGCCTCGTATTTCTGCGACTCGCTCAGCATCGCTTCTATAATCGCCGAGGGGATCAATCTCTCGCCTATGACGAGACGCAAGGTGTAGCGAGGCTGCTCCCACACCGGACAAAACTTCAGCGTGTGCTGCGCCGTGTCCCTGCTCTTCCCGCAGTGGTGACAGATGTCCGTCGTCTCGCGTCCGATTTTCCT
Organism: Bombus hortorum; assembly: GCA_905332935.1. Classification (NCBI taxonomy): domain Eukaryota; kingdom Metazoa; phylum Arthropoda; class Insecta; order Hymenoptera; family Apidae; genus Bombus; species Bombus hortorum. The sequence goes on from HG995199.1 coordinate 12,051,057, forward strand.
CAGGAACTCGCCGAACACGCCGTGTCCCGTAAGCACCTGGGTCATCCTGAAGGACAGCGGGAGACCGCGTCGGCTCCTCTATGCCTCCCAACTTGGGAGGACGGCCTCGACTCCTCGATGTTCGCCTCCCTCGTTGATCGGCTGGGACCGCCACTGGTCCCACGCATCGTCCTCGGCGGTTTCCAGGTCGTTTGAGGTCGCCTGCTCGGTCCAGCGCTCTCACGTGGGTGTATCTCCTCTTGAGCACGAACCCCGAAGCTCCCACGGTAGAGACGCGGCCAGAACGGTCGCCGACACGTAGGACACCGTTCGATATCCCGTGAATCTCGAAGAAAAACTGATCGAGAGCCAAGTAGCGAAGTTTTCGCGATCCGTATCCAGTCGATTCAAGGTATTCCTCACCTTCTTCCCGCCAATGGCTGATTTCATTTTTCTTGTACTCGGTAACGTATCACATATTATATATTACGTAATATTTTGCTGATTCGTTTGTCATTTATATATGATGTGATGAGTACGTGTATACCCTTATTATAGTGGCTTTTGTAATTTGTTTTCCTTTTGTTTTCTTTCGTTTATCGAGTAATGTTTTAAGAACTTGGAGGCTTTCGCGGCTTGAAATTTTACGCTTAACGCTGTTAAACGTAACATTGTTGTGTCAGTTTGGCAGTGTAGTTGTGAGTAGTGTTTTATTCTTTTACAAATTAGAATTGCTATTATCCTCCTTGCTTATCGAAAAAAGGGGCCAGATATATATGTAGAATCTATGATTCTAGGTATCAAGATAATTAAAAAGATTCGTACACATACAGGTTGCTCGAAAGTGATCGCAAATGAATTGTTCTTTTTGGAAAAATAAATTAAAGTTTCATTGTAAAACGGTTAAGTTGCGATCCAGACTTTTCAATTCCTTCCAGACTTTTTATTCTCATGCAGTGGAGTACGATGGAATAAAAAAAGTTTTGACCTTGAATTTCATTTCACGGTGTGGAACCATTCTTTCGAACAGCCTGTACAAAAATATCATTCGAGGCTTATTTTACACGTTACAAGCGATTTAATTTTATACTTGAAACACGGAACTAACGTTACCATTGATGAATGAATGTTGCAATGAATTCGACTTACATTTCGTATCTCTTTCATTTTATTAACATGCACGCATATCGTATTAAAAGTTAATGAAAATGTATATATTTATTATTGGATTCGTTCGTTGTTATAAATTTCGCAATTAAATACATCGTGCCAGCTACACACTGCTACCATGCTAACATGCCCTTGTCATTTTCTGCTCTTCCAACGACCTTTTCCTTCACTTTCTCTATCATTCTCTAGCTACTATTTCTCAAGATTAAATTTCTATCCTTATGAATTCCTGCGCCAGATTTTGCATGGGAAGGCAAATTGAAATGTCCGTTTAATCAAACGTAATAGCACAAAAGGATCGATTTCTCTGTGATAAACTTTAAATCTTTAGATGTGTCTCGGATCTTTTGGGATCCTATGATCTAAAATGGCAAAGCGAACCGTGTCCATATAAAACTTTCGAATTCACGGAAAATAAGAGCTACTATTGTCTGAGTATTGTGGGATTTTTAACTCACCATCCGGATAAGTCGAATTAATTTCACCGGTGATATTCAATTCAGATGGTATCGGTTCAACGAGGATCGTGTCATCCGGAGCTTCCATCAATTCCAGTTCAATTTTTGTCACGTGTCCTAGACGGACAAAAATAAAACATATAATCACAAATGGTGTAAAGTAAATCTTAGAAACTTTGAAATAATAATAAATAATATTACATTAATATTTTTTTCGTTTACATAAATTTATTGGCACGTAGTATATTTTCCTCTATCTTTTAATGTATTAGGCAAGATAAATTAATCTACTTAATAATTGTAAGTTAGTTAAGACGCACTCTTTTCATAGAAAAAGTTCTTTAAATAAACGTAACGTTCTCTTATTCAGGGGATCGTGTCGCGTTGTAATCAAGCGCTATGCTTATGGTCCGCTAATAGTAACGTTTTTAAGTTTGTTATGTCTAAAAATTAGTTTTAATCTACGAACATTCTACAATCTGCTTTTAATCAACTATATTTTTACAGAATTCTATTAAATTTTTTGAAGTATTTTTCACGCGAGAATTTCCAAACTTACCAAATTTTGTAATTATTATCATAGAAAATTTTTGAATATAGCTTGTATAAGATGTTCACAAAAACAATAATCGGTCTGAAATTAATGAAGATATTAATGAGCAAAAATAGCGTTCTTATTATAAATATATATTATATTATTATATATATATACAATATTAGGGACCTTTAATATACCTACCACTGCGATTGACATCCTGATGTTTGTGCAGCGACACTGTGACATGTCCTCTAGATCGATTTCTTCCCTCCACTCTTACAATTTCTACGCTTCTCTGAAACCATGAAAACGAAATACAAATTATTCTTCAGAAAAGATATTCGCTTTCATATTGATATAAAAAAACAGAATGTAGGATATTTTACATAAAAATAGTGCGAATTAAATAAGATAATTTATTACATAATTTTATCACATAATTTACGTTTGGCATTTTAGACAAATATTAGTAAGCCTTTCTTACGTTCGCTTTTTATTCACTGCACAGTTTACGTCGCGTACATGTAATGGCGCGATAAACTTAACCAAAGCGATCTGTCGTGATTCGAAAGATAGACTATACCTAAAGTTTAATCAGCAATTCAGAATTGTAAATATGGGGTTTAAAGTAGTTTATAGGTAATATTGACAATATATTATTGTCATTGGTGCGTTACGCAATCATGGTTAACTAAATCAATTTGATAAGACACAAGGTATTAATAAATATGCGAGATACATTTAAAGTGTTGATTCTAAACAGCGAAATGAATACGAAAATTACTTTTCAAATTCTAGCCAATGTAATTTTCATTAGACATTCCTACATAAATGTAACCTGCTTCACACCATCGTATGGATTCCGCCGAGCGCGGAGAATGTAAACATTTTCAAATTTTTCGGCGTACTTGTATCGTTTTACATTATATATCAATGTAAATTTAACGCAATATATAAAAAACATGTATCATTGTAAAAGAGTTTTTCTGTTTTACAAAGTAATATTCGTATTCAACCTTTTATTTAACAAAAGTTTAGATCATACATACCGCAGGAGACGTCTACGATGTACAGCGCTGTAAGATGATCGTTTAAAACAGTCAATGAATCGCTGCACTACAATCGTTATTTCTATACACCGATATCTAGAAATTAGCCGAGTACGGCAGTGACACTGCGCTACAATTGACGAATATTTTTTTCTCGTTCGGACTTGATATTTCTTATTCTGATTTCCGCACACAGTAGGCCTAGTAGATTTTTATCCTATTTCACACCCACTTCTTCTTTCTCGTCTCGATTTCCAACGAACCGAATGTCGAGGCAATAGTGGGTTGGTATGATTACTAGTTCCTACAAGCTAAGTTGGTACGACTTCTAACAACGCTCTTTTGTCTTAAACGTCGGCCACGTGTTAATTATCTGAGTGTATCCGGTGTGTTCGCATGTTTGTACTTGGTGGAGAAATATAGAATCAAATCTAATCTGAGTGAATCAATAAATATCAAACCCTAAAAACTTATTGATTAACACTGAATGGAAGTAATAGACGGAAATTCATCTTCATTAAAAAGAAGAATTTGTGCTGTAATTGTTCGATAGAAAAATGTTTCAAATGTCACAAAATGTGATAAAAGTCTACGTACATCGGTTAAATATAACATATTATAGTAAAACCGTTAACTCTACTAATGATTTGCTGTATCTTCTCTCATATATTGAATACCTACATTATAGTAATTGTCCAATTAATTCTTCCGTAGCGTCGATTATTTTGGAATTTTCTGACCTATAGATTTGGATTGAGAAATTGTTTTCTAAAGCACGCCGAGGAATATTAGCAGCGACCATGTTAAATCTATGTAAAGTTCACTGTTTTTTGAACTCGTTGTTTGGTGCTTTATATTTGCCCTTCTGTACGAAATAGTCTTTTTTTCAATATACAGTATATAGAGTATATATATATAGAGTATAGTAGTAGTAACAGACCTAGGTATTAGGTATCATCCATAGAGACAACTCTCACAAAAGCAGCTGTCACAAGTTCTGCTTCGAACATTGGATCTTTATTCTCTGTGATGTTAGCTGCTTGTCAAATATCTGACACGCTATTTTCGTGGATGAAATATAGAGATAGTATATCTTATATCTCAGGATATCTTACACCGCATCCAGACTCAGCTGTCATGCTAGACTTGGAATTTTATGACGTGATTTTCTACCCTAAATAAAATTGATCATATCGTACGATCTCTTGCAACAGACAAAAATTACATGATAATACTATGAGAAATGAATTAATCCTAAATAACCATCAGACAATTGTATATGATGCAATACTCAGACTGGATGTCCCAGTGGAACCAGAAAAACTACACTCCGAATCTCCAATTGCACTTGCAGTTGTCTTTTTTGGGATAGGTGCAACGTTCTTGTATTGTGGTAGAACATGCAATGTTTCAATTACCATTAAATATACCATACGTATACATTATATATGTAAACTCCCTAGTTCAAGTGTGGTAAGATTAACAGAGAAAGATCGGTAGCTCAGGACGTTGAAAATCGATTCTCGATTTTCAGGTAGACATTGCACAGAACTTGTTATTTTTTGTTTACTGTTATAGATTGGTATTAATTGTTGTTTACTCCTGTGTTTTATTGAAATATTTTCACAATAAACTCGATTTTCAGACTTTAGAATCGATCACCTGAATTACACCGAGATTTACGACATTACATATATATCATAAATATGCGATAAAAGTTTTAAACTCTAGCTAGAAGTTGTTTCAGGGATCTTCGTAATAATTTCATATAATAACTTCGTGAAGACAATAATGTAAACGTGTTCTCCGAGTTATTACTAAAGCTGGTTAACAGAGAACAAATGGAACAAATGGAACTTTACGAACAAATGGAAATGTTTCACTCGATAACTTCTCTGTGATATGACCGAGGTCACCAATTAATCAGTTGATTACATTTATGCTGACGTTACTCTTTTTAATAACACAGCCATTTGCTAGCTCCAACAAATAAATCGATAAACAATATTAATAATTTCATTTTAGATAAAGTTGATGCTCCTTCTCAAACTTATTTCTCAGCCGAGGCAGTAGCGGACAAACAGCACATTGTTCATTGCCCTGTAGAGTTGCCTGATTCATTAAATCCTTCAGAGTTATCAATTTATTCTTTAAAGTTAAAGATAAGAGTAATTTTAGTTCGTAATCTATATTCTCCAAGATTGTGCACAATTTGCATTAGTGTATAGTATAGACAGCTGTTTCGATAGTGTCACGTAAAATAAAAAAGAGAAATCGAAGATGAAAATAAAACATAAAAATTAAGATATAAAAAGTGAGAATTTATTTCTTTACACTTGGTTTACAATTTACTTCTGAACTCCAGCCGTGACTTTCCAAGACTGAAGCTCTTACAATTTTACTTTCGATCGGATCCCACCCCATATCCCCACCATCCACGCGTTTTGTTAGGCGTCCGCGACCGTTGCCACGCACGCCTTCGTCTCAAACATTCGGCGGAAGGACGGTTGGGATATTGGTAACTCATTAGGCACCTCGGCTATATACATTGTCTCCGAGTGCCGCCACATCTTTATCTCCGTCATCGGTCCATTGGGTTTGAAGCGTGCCGGTCGCGACAATAGCTTGTCCTGCTGGAAAAGAAGTCGTAATACTTTCGATTCCAGTAATTTCACTGGATCCACCATTCCAATTTAAACGATTGATGTACCCTATTGGACTTTGTTAGATTATCGCAATTATTTGAAACATTCAAACATTCAGTAAGCCGGATCTTTTATAAGTTCCGGCAGCAATCTTCTTCCTTGCTTCTAACGACAACCCTTGCTATTAACGTACTGTATAAAGCTCTGAAGTAGCTAAAGAGATACACTTGACTAGATATCTATAATATGCATGACCATCGCGCAATCTTGGGTAAGAACGGCAACACTTCCAAACCAGCTGGCAACTGATGCGAGCAAAACTCTCATAGAAAGAAGACTAAAAAGAAAACACCCCACTGACCTCTTTAAAGAAATAAAATAGTCAAACTCGAAGATGGTATCCCGCTGGGGGTAGCCATCCACATGTTATTTAGCAATCAAGTTAGAAAAACTTATCAAATATCCAGCTGGACAAATTGTAAAATACAAATTAAATAACGATAAAAAGAAATTCTTGGATAAAAAAAACAAAATAATGTCAATTGCTTGCTAGAATCATTATAAAGGTATAGAAGATATATTAAATCGCGTGGAATCAGATGGAATCACGTCATGTAAGTAAACTACAAGACATAGTACTTATTATTTTAAAACCATCGGTGATCCATCGATTGGAATTCGGTGCCGTTATAAAAGTACACGATGAAAGCGCTTCCACAGCGCAAAAAAAACACCGAAATATCAATTTCAATGATATCTCATTTTGAATGAGAACAGAAAAAATACTTATATACTTGTATACTTTTTGCTTCGGTAACACTCTCATATTTTACAAAATAGAAATTTATGTTAATTTTCTTATCGATTGATTTAAATTATTAAATTAGATACTATTGGTTCTTTGCTGCAATTAAATAAACATGGTTAGTATACTTTATGAATATCAGCGAAGAAAGGTTCGAATTAACTTGTAATCCTTCTTAAATCCACACAGAAAGTAGAATTCGATTAGTAAAATATTACATTGATCAAATTTGCCGATTGCCTTCACAAAGACAGTTGTAGATATAATATACGATTTGAAAATATTCGTACAATCTATGCCACGTAACATAATATTTGCCGCTAATGTGATTTATATTATTTTATTTAAAGTCACCTGGCAAATTGAAAAACAATACTGATGCGTGTTTTTGAATTTAGACATTTTTTTTTATTACCAAAGTAGCTATGTAGAAATATTATATGTCAGGGGTTAGACATATAACACGTTGAACATCAATGCACTGAGATCCAAAGAATAATTGGATAAAGAGTCAACGATCGATTGTCAAGATGTAGGAGCTACTCTCGACAGTGGTCAGAAGGGTCATTGGAATGATTTGTCAAAATTATCTCATTTCCGCTGTTGCGTGGTAAATATTTATTGATATTATAACTGGAGTGTACTGTATGATTATTTTTAAATATACGATTGCGATACGAGATGCAAATACAAGGACTGGACTACTTAAAAATCTTAAACTCAAGAATAGTGAAATCACGTCCGCGTCATAAACCCAGCTTACAACTATGTAGTTATTGCTAACGGTTCAACAGCTACTTCAGAAAGAGTCCCAAGGTCTCGAAAAGATATCGATAAATGCTGATGGATAGAATTGATTAGACGTGTTGATTAAAAAGCAGACCATTCGAAAATCTCGAGGACAATCGATCAGGACGCTGACTCCTTGAGTCGTGAAGAATTAAAGATCAACTTAAATCAAGAGACTAACAAACGTAATGCTACTTAAGTGTACAATTTTTCCAAATAGAATAAAACCATAGAAAAATAACTAATTGTAAGAAGTCTGCCTGATATTTTAGGTTACTTTATTTGGAAATAAGTTTGTGTAAGATATACAGGCCTGTGTGCGAGACCCGATGAGTGGTTCAAGCGGGTAGGAAGTGATTCTACGTGAAAAGATAAGTCGAAAATGTAACATAACATATTTTCATATGACGTTTCGTTTCCGAGAAAGTGGAGTTTGAAAGCTTGTCAAGTATAATTTAATATTTAAACAGTGGTTATCAAAATTCCTATTTCTAATTACTATTTTCGAAAATATTTATATATTTCAAAATATTTTAGCGTATAGAGTCGCAAACTTTGTGAAGCTCACTATTTCTTTACAAGAACAGAGCAGGCTCCTAAACCAATTGTCAATAGCACTTTTCAGAAATATTTTCTGTGTTTTGTAGAATACTTTTATAAAATAAAAAATTGTGAGCTATTCCGTTCTTAATCAAGATTGGACGATCTTACTGACCTTGAACAGCGCATCATGTACTATAGGCAAAGTTCGCCAATCGAAGTTTCGACCATGCCATAACATGCAATATTTGTAACGTACGAGAATTCGTGACACATTGCATCTATTGATCCCAAACTGACGTTCAATCTGCTATATATATATGTGTGCTGATATATGTAGTATACTATACATATACTTTTCTATGTTGTACACTGTTCCAATACGTAGCTACCGAAAACTTAATTCCAATTATTTTGTTTAACGTTTGCGCTGTGTCTGATCGAACATTGTCATGATGAAAAAAGAGAATAAAACTTCTTTCTTTATAATAATTAAAGCTAAAAACGAAACGATTGCACAAGCTACATATTACATTTGGGACTAATCATTTTCAGCGTCTTCTATCTACAGATTTTGGACAGATTTTAGAAAAAATGGTAGTTGAGTAAATAGGAAATTGTAATACGGGGTTTGAAATGGCGGTAAAATTGTACGTATTACATTTCATTTTTAAATCCGCAAGATTTTATGACACGTTTTATCATTACTCTCTATGTGTTCGGATACAGAAAACATATACAATTCTAGTATATAATCTTCGCACAATCTTTTGCCTATTTTTTATATTTCAGACAGCAAACGTAAACATAGTTTGCTTGATTATACGTAATTTTAACTAAAAGCTATGAACTCTAATTTGGAAACCCATTTGGTGTACCTACGGCGCTCGGAAATCTGTTTACATAGATCCGGAGGGACAGGACTGTATTTCTTGGTGTTTGAGAATTGTGCGTCAACTTGTTACATCGCATGGTTGAAAAGATCGACCGACAACTGTTCGTTATTGGAGACGCATCTGTGGGAGACTGGTATATAGGAGGTTTGATCGTGAGGTTTAATCGATGTTATAGTTTGTTTGTGTAACCGTCGAATATATTTAAAATAATAATTTAGTATACAACTTATTATTCGCTGAATCGCTCCTACAGAGTAAAGATCGCAAGGTCGATTTGCTAATGATACTTGATAAAATGTCCGCTAGATACTCGTGGAGAACCCGGTAGAAACTCGCAGGATCACTCGTGTAACTCGGATAAATAATTGAATAATAACTCGCTCATAACTCGCTAATAACTCGCTGATAACTCCCCGCTCGCGATCGCGTCCGTTTATTTATACTGGTTGGAGGGGAGTCGGAAAATTCAAATTCAATCTTAGATCGACGATTGCCCTCAACGGCGACATTGTTTTTGCCCGGAGATAATCGAACGTTAATTTCGCGTGTCGAGGCGGTGTTCGTATTCCGAGGCACAACAACAACATGAGTCTCTCTCGCTTCGCCTCGTCCTAGGACTCATGTGCCGCTACACATCTTTACTAAACGGTGCAATGCTTCGACCAACGCGAAAGTCTCTTGTGGACGAATTTGGTGCAAAGTTAAGGAGCCGCAATGGCTCGAAACTGTATGAACGAATAACATGCAAAGTTGGGGAGTCATTGGAAAAGAAAGCGCGGATGAACTCGATGCAAAATCGAAGAGCTGCCAGGAGGTTGGAATATGGCACAAACGAACGGAAAGTCGAAGAGTCGTTAGAAAAAATACAAAGGAATCTGATGCAAAATCAGAGAGCCACTGGATTGAAAAGATATTCTTTGGATCGAGACGTGCCAACGAACCTGATGTAAAAGCGAGGAGGGCAGCAAAAAACACAGAAAATGTTAGCAGAGGTCCCGTAATTTGATTAATAAAAGTCGACACGTCTTATTAACCCGTTAACCTACAACTACGGGCATAGCCCGTAGTACGATGATCGAGCCAGGCGTGAGTATTGCGAGCATAGCCCGTGGTAGATGATTACAAACCGCGACCGTCGTACCACGAGCGATGCCCGTGATGTTTACGATTGATCCGATCATCGTACTACGCAAGTCGTGCGAATGGCTCGAAGGCTACGCGAGTTTGTTTACGTTTTCGGCCCAAAATTCTCGAACGTAAATCGTAGGTTAAGGGGTTAACAGGTTGACTGCCACGCGTGTTTTCAAGAAAATCTCCGTCAGGCCACGCGTGCCGCAGTAACAAGCGTTCTCTGCTAGATACTGCCATCAATATTTTAGTAATGCTCAGCGGTGGTTTCAAGAATGATCTCTCGGTTCGTTTGTTCGCAATATTAAAATCACCAGCTGTTGTTGAATATAACGAAGGAAAGCATGGTATAGATTATTCCGACCAAATGGTTTCTTATGCCACCAAACTTAGAAAAGGAATCAAATGGTACAGAAAACTTGGCGTCCAACTCCTTCTGCGGATTTCTGTTGAAAACGCTTTGACAGTTTACAAAATTGTAACAAGGAAGCATATAAATATTAGAATATTTAGAGAGTTATTAGCTGCAAAATTATTAGGGTTGTCTGAAAATACAAAAATTCCTTGTCTTCGACGGAGTCAGCATAATATCGCCGTTTGGAAAAATGATTTCAGAAGAAGCATTAGACGCGTATACAAATAAAATATGTAATGCAAATAAAAGACGTCGAATGGACCGAACAAAGACACAAAAGAATTTGAAGAAAACAACAACTTATCGTCCAAATTGTCCCGACCAACCTCAGCTATGCATAGAATGCTTTAAAGTTTTACATTCTAAATAATTTTGTTAATAAACCATTTTCGTATTACTTTTATAATAATTCAATAGTTTTATTATTATGGAATATCTTTTCAAATACCTACGACGATCCTTCGCAAGTAGTGAAATAAGCGACACCCGAATATCGGTTACGCGGCCTGACCAGAAACTTTGCTGACAACCGAATACAGTTGTCGTGACAGCCAACGTGTTAATTGTTAATAAAGTCGTATCATGTCAGTAACTTCAGCTACATTATACAGGGTATACACTATACTGTGTATGTACACATTGTAATATCGTGGACAAAAGGCCTAAAAGACCATAAACATATAAACATTGTAAACAATAACATTGTCGGGAGCCGAGGTGCCGACAGGCCCATCAATGTGTCGTCGGTCCTTCAGTTGAAGAGTTTCGTAGAAAAGACCTACATGACCGTGGTCACGAGCGGTTGCGTAACACGTGCGTGGTGGGTCTAAGACAAAGTGACAAAAGGGATGCTAAGGCAGAAAGACAAATTCACTGGCAGTGTCGGTAGAGAAGTCAGAGGGTGTGAATCGACAAGTCAGAGAGTGCGAGTTGCGTTGTCGAGATAGTGTGGTCCGCGTGAGAAAGAGCGTTGGATCCGTTGTGACGAGTGTTGCAAATTAATTATTGAATTGTCTAAAGTATAATACGTTATTGCGATTAGTTCATGTTAAACAACCATCGTTCTTCTGTTTAATCAACATCTGTACAATCCATTCATTCGTAAATAAATCACCAAATTATTTATTATTTCCCGATACTACAATATAGTATATATATATATATATATATATATATATATATATATATATATATATACGGGATTACGACTTGAATGTTATTAAAACGTACTTACATGTGTGTGCGCGTGCGTGTGTATCGCATATAAGTAAGAGTAGTTGTGTTACTATAGTGTTTTTGGTGGGCGCTTACGATGCACTGTCACTGCAAAAACTAAGAGTAGCTTCAAAAAACAGTATTGCCAAACAGAATTTCAATCGCCTTACAGATTCCAAAGGATTGACCATTGATGGGAAGGGTGGATTAGTACGAACTTACTATACTACTTCCGAACGAACGCGATCCGAAGTTACACAATCTGTTTTGTCCAAGGAGCGCAATTTTTCAACTCCTTGTATGTATATTATGAAAAATCTCGAAATTTTATGTTTGGGATATGTCAGGCGTTTATCGTACGCACATGGAAGATGTAATCCTTCAACATTTCCGAAGATAGTGCACTCTCTGGATGTTTATCGCAACTCATATTCCAGCACAACCATGTGTCTCATAGTTTGGATAAATGTTTTAAAATAAAGATGTTTCTATTTCAAAGAACTGAAAAAGTGCAGAACAAGCTGAACGTTCTCTATCACTAACATGTAAATAAAATGTTTTAAATAAATGCAATTAGATAATTTTAATAATACGATGTACACATACAGGTATTTAAGATTCTAAAAGGTTTGAATTTACAATGAATCATGTAAATTTACGTGTAACGTTCATTTCTATTCTTTATTGATTAATGATATTCTGTGTATGGTTATAAAAGCACCTCTGTACCAATCTTGAGAAATTTGTTGATTTAACGCAAATTTGTATGTAAATGCATACACATTACGTTAAAATTGTATGATTTTTATAAGTTTTTGTCACAGTAATTTAAATTCGTTTACGTTCAACCAAAGACAATTACCAGGACTGTAGCAATATATTTCATGCTTTTCCTAGTTAATATTTGCATTTAGAATCGTTTGGAGAAAAATAACTGATGTTCTGGTTCTTTTATTTGAACGAATCATTTATTATATATCGCTTCAATCGATAACAAGGTATTATAGAGAGCATCGATTATTCTACTTTCTGCAGAAATATAGATAGAATACCATATTCGAAAAGAAGAACTCGTACTTTTGAAAAGCCAATAAAATGACTTAAACATGATGTTCTTTTCAGCTAAAACATTCTTGATTTTATCTTCGGACGAGAGAAAGCTAGCGACTATTAAATTATGACTATGAGAGAGAGAGAGAGAGAGAGAGAGAGAGAGAGAGAGAGAGAGAGAGAGAGAGAGAGAGAGAGAGAGAGGAAGAGTGAGAGAGAGAGAGAGATGTAAGTAAACAAATGTGGGAAATGTATGTGTGATTTGTCCAACATGTTACGCATCCTTGTAACTATTTGTCTGTTTTGTTGTGGTTAAGCTATCGAAGTAATTTATCCGAGATGTAGGGATTTCGACAGGGTTATAGAACGAATTCATTTCCTTTGATACAGGTTTGTGAACAAAATGTAAGAAAGATTATTTCCGCGTTCGTCCGAATTGAAGGTTTGCGAATAATATTTTCGCTGGCCATCCGCGAGGTCCTCAGAAGATCTTCGCTTTGACATGAAAAAAGTTGACGTTAACGAGGTATCTTCAAGTTCTATCCAAAACATGTAAATTAACCTCATGGTTTTGAATTCTTTCTTCAATGCCAAAAGTGTCAGCGCTGCGTATGATATACGTTTCCTGGTGTTTTACAATTAGTGCGATTAAATGTATAATATATTCTCTAGTCTACGCGACGCATACTTCCCTATTTCTTCGATTATTCTTTTATCGACAGTCTCAGCGCGACATATCTTAACAACTTTTGTTAACTCGCAGTCCGTGTGCGACGTTAAATTAGCGATTCAATCTCATCTAGTCTGTTCTTGTAGATAACTCAACTTCTCCGATCAGAGCAAGTATGTGCTGACAGTAACTGAACAAACTGATCCAATTTAAAAAACTAATTAGCCTTCGTCAACTCCAAGTCCGACCCGATCTTGGAGTATCGACAATTACTGCTTATATTCCAAGATTTTCAAATCGCTGTCTATAAATTATAAATAACTACGATGAAAAACCATTTACGAATGAATATAAGAGATTAGAATTCTATGAAAAAAATGTTGAAGCTAACTTTTATAATAATGCATTGACTGAATATATGTATTATAAATATCGAATTATAAATCCACGAAATATACAATCGGTTATAAAGCATAAAGAAAGAAGTCTAACGGATTTATCGTGTATTGCTGCATAAGCAATATGAAAATTAGCAATTAGAAACACATTTGTTCCGTTCTTACATACAGCAGTGTGTGTACGTGTAGAAATAGCCAGATTGCCTTTGAAAGTATTTTTGACAAGTGGACACTATGCGAGAGATACTGGCAGCTAGCGAAGATAGCGTTGCAGGTTCCTCTCAAGCAGATACGAACTAATTTTATTATCGGTGAACTGCTTCTATGAATCAGTTTCATATTATGACCGTACTCTCATAGCAGCAGTCATTCGAGAATGCTGAATAGATGCTGCAGTTTTATGACACCGTTACATTCACTGCACACACACGCACACGCACATCTATCTTTTTATAAGTTCATCAGATAAATATCCGGATATTAATACATAATTATAATAATTTTAACGATCTATTTATAAGAGTAATGGGAGGCGTTTCAATACTGTATTATTTTATCCAAAATAAATTAACATTCAATAAAACAATTTCAACGAGATCCATTACTATTATTTTCACGTTGTGAAAAGTTGTAGCATGTTGTAAGTTCTGCATCCGAGAAGAGCGACGGGGTATCCATGAGGATTTCCGCACGTATAAAAAAGATTTTCATGTCTGAAGAACACAACATACAGCACAATAAAACCAAACAAAACTACAGAAAACTGTCACACACGTCCTTACTACTCCAATTCGGAAGACGATTGTAATGTTTAATCATTTGAGAAGCGCAACTTTGATACAGCAAGGATCCAAAGGATCTCCAAATACCCAAATACGCCCAACCCTCGCTTTTTATATACCATATACAAAAGATAGGAGGTAGATTTGGGATAAACCATTGTATTTGGTCGCAGCGCCGTAAGGCTGATCATACGCTGCTACGGACGATAGCTTTTTGCAAATATCTCGGAAACTATAGTCGACCGCCATTCTATGTATAGAAAAATGTTGTACAAAACATTGAACTTGACAACATATTTCAAAATCATCGAAATTGGAAAGGGGGTAGCTTTGGTACAACTTTCGCTCAAACCTTTATAATTCACAACATAATTACTTGTAAACGTTGAATTGAACACATCGATTTTGCATGTGGATCGATCGTCCTGGAATATTTTAATGTAGAAATAAAATATTTATTCGAATAAATAATATCCGAACGAGAAGCAAAAGTATATAGACTAATTAGAAATAAATTACGATTGATTAGAAATTATTTGTTGATAAAAATGATCTATATTGAAGGTCGTGCGTTATAATCGTTCATTAGAGCGAACGAATTTTCCAATTGTTGCTTAGAATCGGAATGCGCAAGTTTGAAAAGGAATAGGCAATTATTTCATAAGAAAAAAGAAATTGTTTATAGTTGGGGCGAATGGATTACATTTGAACCGTTGGATACCTTTGAACGATGAAAACATCGGGTTGAATATGGTTTGCATCGATTGAGGTCAATACGTGATCTTGAGAAAAAACTTGGCCGTAATGTAGAATGCGAGCTCTGGCCTGTTTACAATAAATAGGTAGGAAGAAAGAAAGAAAGAAAGAAAGAGAAAAGGATATAAGATATCTAATGATGGATGTGAAATTTTTACGATACTAGATGCTATTTTCCCTGCATCTGACTGCGAAATATAAGCACATTATAAATAAAGCGAGTTGGAGAACTAATGGAACTTTAATATCCTTTTCCAGGAGAACGGTTGACTTGCGATCCATGTATCCTGCGAGACTTTTGTTCCTTGTGACGAGTAGTATATGACGCAATAAAAAAGATTGATCTTACAAATCATACTCAAGGTCAAAATTACGATTCACTTTTTTAATTGATTTCCACCGATTCAATGGTGTAGAAACCTTTCACCGATACATGACAAATAATTTTTGACACTGTGTACGTATAGACTAAACATCATAAAGACTATGGCTTCGAAGAATTGATCAGCCGATCAAAAGATTCCAAGTCTTACTAACAAAGCCTTAATACGTCCGAAAATAGGTTACTGCACCATATGCGGTAAGCTGCATCGTATATAATTCGGCATCATCAACTTCATATTCTAAACCGTATTCATAACGTAGGAGCCAGAATAGCAACAGGGGCATATCGAACTAGCACAATCTACAGCGTCCTTGCCACCAGAATCCCGAAGAAAACTAATCACCCTCTCTTACGCGACCACAATGTCTACCAACATACAACAACCAGGTGTACAAAATATTACAGAGAATCCCGAATTACATCAGAAAAACCTCGAGCTGTTAATCAATAAGTTTTTAGAGTTTGGTATTTATTGATTCACTCAGATTAGATTTGTATATTCGCTATATTTCACCACCAAAAGTACAAACATGCGAACACACCGGATACACTCAGATAATTAACACGTGGCCGACGTCTAAGACAAAAGAGCGTCGTTAGAAGTCGTACCAACTTAGCTTGTAGGAACTAGTAATCATACCAACCCACTATTGCCTCGACATTCGGTTCGTTGGAAATCGAGACGAGAAAGAAGAAATGGGTGTGAAATAGGATAAAAAAAATCTACTAGGCCTACTGTGTGCGGAAATCAGAATAAGAAATATCAAGTCCGAACGAGAAAAAAATATTCGTCAATTGTAGCGCAGTGTCACTGCCGTACTCGGCTAATTTCTAGATATCGGTGTATAGAAATAACGACTGTAGTGCAGCGATTCATTGACTGTTTTAAACGATCATCTTACAGCGCTGTACATCGTAGACGTCTCTGCGGTATGTATGATCTAAACTTTTGTTAAATAAAAGGTTGAATACGAATATTACTTTGTAAAACAGAAAATCTCTTTTACAATGATACATGTTTTTTATATATTGCGTTACATTTGCATTGATATATAATGTAAAACGATACAAGTACGCCAAAAAATTTGAAAATGTTTACATTCTCCGCGCTCGGCAGAATCCATACGATGGTGTAAAGTTATACAAAACCGTACTGATCTACTCTCATTTTAGTGCATATAAACAGTATTACAAACATAAGTGTATCTCCGTATAAATAATATTAGTGTCGTTTAATTATTTACAAGGTACATGTAAATGTAGTTACTAATATATTAACGGGAGATGTGACGTTAAACAATAAATAAAAAAGGGATTTGATCAAACGAAAAGAAAAAGAATCGTACGGAACTGTGACTTTACTTAAAGTTGTTTATTATGGCTTAATTATTATTTATTTATAGAATAAATATTCTTAAGATTCATAACGTATACGTTCAGAACACGTAAATTGTATTACAGTTGATCGTTAAATTTCTCAATATAGTAAATGTTTATGTGTAAAATTTTTGGATTTCTTTTATGAAAATTATGTAGTTAAAGATCGCATAATTTTTCTTTCGACGAAGATGATCTCGAATGAGAGTCTTGATGCTTTCTCGTTACGCTTGGTACTGTTTACACTTAACACAACTTTGTCAAACACCGTTTCAGGCTCCCGTGAAAGAGCCGTATCGAGGAGAAAGAGGTAACCAACATGTACGCACTATAAAAAATTCATACAATTGCAGAGAAACTCTGCTAATAAAATGTTGACATAATTATGTAAAAAAAATATGTCGAGGTCTATATCAAGGTTTACATGGAAATTGAATTTCCATTGCAATCGAACGAGACATTAAGAGAAGATTACAGCTTTAAAGCGTCATTGCTTATCGAAATTTAAGTCACGTTACGGCATTCAATATGTCAGGTAAAAGTACTATCGTCAAATCGATCTGCTACTGAAATCAGTAAAACAGGATTTATAGAACTAATAACGAGATAAAATTATCTGTTCAGATAATGTATACAAGTAATATAGACGAAACCAGCTTATTATGCAAATAATTTTTCCAGAGACAGATGAGAAAATGATTGAAACGTATATAATAATGCGCAATAAATTATTATTTTTCATATAAAACGTTGTCACAATTTCATTTGTTCGGAAAACTCGATATTACCCAAGTTTTCTATAGCTCCATTCCAATTAGTTCGAATATTTCCACGTGTTTTTATTATACTTATTGAGAAAAACGAATAATTATTTGTATCTATTATGATTTATCAATACTTAATAATTGAATATGTAATTTTTAATATTTATGTTTACACGTCAATCTTTGCAATGCCGTCGTTTCATTAAGTTTCCTTGCTGTTCTCATTCCTTCGAGATAAAAGGTTCAATCGAATGGAACTGTTTTGAGAAAGAATTCGAAGAAATCACAACGTTTTTCTTATTTCGTATTAAGATGAAACCATCTATTTCAAAAGCTTCGTAGTTTGCATAATCATCGGTCGCAAACCACGATATAACTTATAGAACTATATAACTATATGAGTTTAGAAGACACATAGAAAGTATTCGACTTTGACCAAGTACTACTAATTACTATTGACAAATTACTTCTAATTAACTTTTGTTTCTGCATCATTCATATTTTTTCCAAAATATACAATTTTTAAGGTAATAAATAATAAATGTGTCAGAGTCATAGTATTTCTTAGAATAATTTACTGCAAAATACCTTTATGCTATAATGCAAATACTTTCTTCAACGATACGAGAAATAAAATTAGAGCTATATAATATCAAGAAAATTGAGAAGCCATGAAATTCGCGCAAAGGCAAACTTAAGGAATATTGAAAAATTGAAATCGTTTCTTACTTTCAGCAAAATTTGCCGGTTGTTATGTACCACAGTTTTGAATTTTTCTTGAATCGACCACTGTCGCTATTAGCGCCACTAAACGTATGTAACTCGAAGAAAAGCAAACCGAAGAAGTTGAAAGGAAAGAAAGAACAAGAGGAACAAACCGAAACCACGCAAGTTCTCCACGTGACTAACGAAACTACGTACGTATACTTGTGGTCGACAGGCAAAGCCAAACAGAACGCCAGCCAACGCGCAAGTCTTACAGATTTGTAGGTCATAGAAGAACTTAGTCTCGTCTATTTTTGCAACAGACTTCGAATCGAATCGAAGAAATAAAAAATAAACGAAGAAAATGTTTCCGTGAATTAGGGGTGAATATAGATACTTATCCGATTGGAGAATATAATCAGAGATCTGTTGACGTTAACCCAAGCTGTGATCAAACCAATTCAAACGCTTCTTGACACAGACCCCTCGCATTTGTTTCAAAAGGCAATGTTTAACAAATGGCATTTCAGACGCGAACAAGACCACCGTCCCGTGTTTCCTACTCCAATGAAATTTCTTCCCTAAAAGTTAATAAATTAGTAGGCTCGATATTTGCAAGATTAATTGAAATCGACCGTACACATGAAAGGTTAACGAATTCGTCTACGGAAACGCTAACAACTGATCTCAAGAGAAATGTATAGTTCCGTTAAAAAAAAAATAAAAACAATTTGGCTTTCGTATCTCGGAAAGTAATAATACAAAGAAACTGTTAAGAAATGAAAGGCTGCTCGGGGAGCAGAGTTATACTAATATAAATAATTGATATTATTGTAGTATCGTAAATATAAATGTTGGTGATTTATTTACAATGAATGCATTGTACAGATGTTGATTAAACAGAAAACGATGGTTGTTTAACATGAACTAATCACAGTAACGTACTATACTTTAGACAACTCAATAATTAATTTGCAACTCTCGTCACAACGGAGCCAACACACACACACACACACTCTCTCTCTCTCTCTCTCTCTCTCTCTCTCTCTCTCTCTCTCTCTCGCTCTCTCTCGCGGACCACACTCTCTCGACAACGCTAGTGTCACGTAAAATAAAAAAGAAATTTAAGAAAAAAAAAAGAAACTTTATTTTTTTTTCTTGTTTGCAATACACTTCTGAGCTCTAGGCGTGACTGTTCAAGACTGACTTGGATGATTTTAGGGAGAGTATTTAAATTCTTTTATTCGTGGGAGTGGGAAAAGCCTTCGATCATATATTTCTGAGAATGGATAGAGTGACAGGATGTTATCCCGATGCTCACTCATGCTATGGCGCTTGGAATCTCGCTATCTTATCGCTTTGTTTAGTCGGATTTCGTCTATGATATTTCGTCCGTCACACTAGCAACACTATCTCGACAACACAACTCGCACCCTCTGACTTCTCTACCGACACTGACTGTGAATTTGTCTTTCTGCCTTAGCATCCCTTTTGTCCCTTTGTCTTAGCCCCACCACGCACGTGTTACGCAACCGCTCGTGACCAGGATCATGTAGGCCTTTTCTACGAAACTCTTCAACTAAAGAACAGACGACACATTGATGAGCCTGTCGGCACCTCAGCTCGCGACAATGTTTATGGTTTACCCGATATCTCTTAGGCCTTTTGTCCGCGATACCACATTATAATGACGGAAAATTTTCTATCGTAATACTACACATATTTGCAGTCGTTGATATTTAACAGAAGCCGAAAATTTCATGCTTTTGTTTATCGTTAAGAAAAAGAAGTCCATGAAATGGGTATAAAATATTTGCAATGTGCAGCTGATGGGGAGCGGTGTGCTTTCGTTTGTGGCAGACGAAGATTACCACATTGCCGAAAAAAGAACCTTCATAAAGATGCGGCCCGGGAAAACTCCTTGACGGTTCAACGGAAATTTATGATGCTATGGCGCGCCGAGATCATCAGATTTGTCATACATGTCCCGTTATAGTAGCAACAACTTGGGTTCGGTGGAAACAATTGCATATATTTGTACAGAATCGACTTTTCAACTGGCCCGGCCACTTTAGCTTGCCCGCGGAAACGTTTCCGTATACACGAATAGAAGCACATGTCCTCGGATTGACTTAGTTTGCCAATGGATCTCTTATGCTTACCAATGTGACAAGTATCTATATACACCTTTTTATCCATTCTTTATATCTTAGATTAGAATCGGACTCTGTTGCAAGAATAGACGAAAATAAGTTCTTGTATGACCAACAGTTAGTCATAAAAGGCTACGTACGTCCCTTAAATTTGAAATATTTTAACAAGCACGTTAGCTGCAACAATGCCTTTGATATCAAATTTTGTACTAATTAAACTTAAATATATATTTGAAGAATGATATATATGACAAAGAAACAATAAAAATACAGGATACAATTTCTATGAAGAGGCGTTTATCATAAAAAATGTAGATTTAACAAACAGCATTAACAATTTAACAGATATCTTGCAGGCCTGAAATACTTTCTTTCCTTGGATAAAATTAATGGTTTTTGTTTTAAGCGTGTTACGACCGTTCGCGGAGAGACGCGATCGCGAGGAGACGCATCAGCGAGAGGCGTAAATTCTCGCTACGATTCGGATAATCGACGCCGTGAATTAGTCGTTCCCCTGTTTCGGTTAGGACAACAGAGATGGTTCAACGAATTAACACTGTGTTAACAGGGTTAATATGAATATATATTTGCAACAACTATGACAACTATAACAATAACCAAACAATGGTTTAACAAGGAATGCAGTTAATATCCCGATGAATTCGATAACAGAAATGTAACCCGACTTTATGATGGCTCACGATGTATGTAGTTTGAATCTGCAGATGAGACTGATCAGTTAAGACTGATCGCCTGTCGATCATTTCTTTGTCTTCTAGAAGATTCCACACCACGCTCGGATCACGTCACCGATCGCGTTACGATCATATATACCACCCTTTTTGTGTAGGTACAATAACGGACCGAAGGCGAATCGATGGTTCTTAGAACTCGCTGCTTGACGACAACTTTTTTTTTTTATTAGTTTATTGATTTTTACAATTTGTCCAGTAGGACATTTGGTAAAGTGTTATATCTTATTGAGTATAAAAAAATAAAAAAAATAAATGCAGCATGTGTGTGGCTACCCCCAGCGGGGTGCCATCTTAGATTATATCTTTATGAGGTCTATTGGGTGTTTCCTTTTTAGTCTTCTTGTAGTGTTTGCTGTGAACGACAACTATGCGCTTATCGCTACATTGTGTATATCTCGCCGGTCTTATGAGGTGATCGGTCCGCGACTTTGTAGTGCCGCGCGCGACGGTTAGGAACACGATCTATCAAAAGCCTCCTGGCGTATGGCCTGGTGTAGATAGAGAGTCGGCCGACGTAACAAAGCGTTTTACATTTTTTGAATTGTTTTTTGAGTTTATTTAGAGATACGTCAACATACTGAGCAAGCTCAAAGTTATTTTACCCTGATATACAGAGTGTTCACCTACAGACGTAACAAAATTTAAAGGGTGATTCCTGACGTTGAAATAAGTTGAAATAAGACGAAAATCAAGAGTAAAAGGGTTGTGTTTTCGACTTTGTTTTTAGTTATTGACAATTAAAAATTAACATACGTGTGCGCGAGCAAACCTTACACGAACGAAAGTAAGTCAGCTTAAGCAGCGGGATGCACAGAGATCCTCAAATCTAACGATACATGGGCAGCAGCTTACCTCGTACAAATTTTGGAGGAGAAGATTGTGGCATTTGAAGACGTTAACCATCCTACGCGACGTTTTATAAGAGAAATCGTAGATTAAACACTATACTTGCCTACTCGTTAAAGTCTATAACGGCATATCGAAAACCGCCTAATGGAATTTTCGAGTAGAGAGATCCTTTGCCTCCATAAATAATTAATAAATAATAGCACATATAAACAATGTTTATACAAATATCACGCGCCCACCATAATCTTCCCGTCCGTGGGTGTCCACAGAGAAATCACATACGCATAAAATCTTGAGGTGATATTAATTGTAGTCGAACGCTGTTCTTGTTTGTTTTTGCATGAATCACACACATTTTCCACACGTATTACTGATCACTGCATATCGCACTATTCAATACACATGAAATAAAAAAACGAAGAAACCAAAAGAAACTACGAAGAAAATTGTTTAATTTTATACTCGAAGAATTAATTGAGGTATCGCTTTATGGAGTAATATGAAATAATACGAATTAATGTACAGCCAAATGAAAAATTATATCTATCGCGTTGAATAGCTCTTTTAAGTTTTGGAATATTGAGAATGCTAAAGACAGATATTAAATGTCTAACTCTTCAACTGTAAACGAGTAAACATCAGTATGTATGACTTAAATTATAATTACTTGTTATTTTCGAGTAGATACATTTAAATAGCAAATGCAGTTTTGAAAATAATAGCCTATTTCTTATATAACTACCTTTGTCTTTCAAGTTGAAGGAATCGATCGAATGAAATGTTAATGTACTTGTCGTAGTTTAGGCTACGTTCCATTAGTCCATGTTAACAGTTCTGGTTTCCAATTTCATTAACTTGAGCATGAGCGTTCAATTTGGAGAGGTTTAAACGGTCCCGGCAAATACACGTTATTATGTCTCTTGGTAATTGCAATTTTTCGAGCCAAGCCCCAGTCCATTTCTGGTGGTATATCGTAGAGTAAATTTGATCTGCAGGTTTCCACATTCGCTGTTTATAAGTGGTTACAAGATCTTGGTGTGGTGTCTGCCAATAAAAATGGTTGGATTTGCGGTTGGTGTATTTCTTTGCAATTATCTACTTCGTTGCCAACCAATTCTCTGCGTGATGATACCCAGATAAATTTAGATTTGTAAGATGTAACTGGTTTCGTTGTGCTCTTTTATCTTTTCTACGATAATCAATGCAGCTGGAATTCGTACAAACGAGGAAGAGTCTATTGGGGTGGAGTTTGACGATATCCAAGGCTCTGTCGAACTAATTCGTATAACAGAAATGCTGAAATTTTTACTATTTCAAGGGAACCAATAAATAGCAAAAAAGATAAAAAAACAAGAATTTTATTTATTGTTATCAAGAAAAATATATTAATTATCACCTTGATAAAAGAAAGTGGGATAGATTTACGGCAGTGTGTTATCCGTGGAAATGTATTGGCCAATTCTCCATTCAATAGCCAAATCATAGCCAATATAAAGATAAACCTACGAATTTCTTTTAAGAAAATGCGATGAATTAAGAACAATGGATCCAATGCGACAAAATTGATTTCCACGGACAAAAAGTTGTTGAAATGTTCTTATTTGGCAGCTTTCCATATAGCTAAATGGAAGAAAGGGTATATCATTGGAGAAATGTTATTAAAGTTTTGCATGAAAGATATTTGCAGCGAATTATCTGGCAAAGAATACGAAGCAAAAATAAATTGCGTTTCCGTGTCAAACTACGGTATAAGTCAACTAATAATCGATTTGTCTGACGATATTAAATTATTTAACTGGCGAGGAAAATATAAAAATCCCGATACTATGCAATTCAATTAGACGAATCGATAGACGTATCGCACGATGAAATACTGCTATATATTAAATATATTGATCTTTTATGTAAAGATATACAGGGAGAATTATTATACTGTTTAAAATTAAATACTTAGAGTTGTTACGCCACGAGGCTTTCTATAAGACGTATTCCTAACCGTTGCGCGTGGTACTATTACAGTGTCGCAGACAGATCGTCTTATAGGACCGGCGAAATGTATACAATATAGCGGCAAGCGTATGTTTGTCATCGAGCGTCGAGCTCTAGAAACATCGATTTCGGTCCGTTATTTTATCCTCACAAAGAAGGTGACATACGATCTTAGGCGCGAACGGTGGCGTGATCCGAGCGTAGTGGGGATCGTCTCCTAGCGAAAACAAAGAAATGATCGAAGGGCAATCAGTCTTATTCGAAGAGTCTAACAGCATACATCGAGAGGTCTGACGAATAGAACTAAAGTCGCTAAGTCTAACGAATATATCGAGAGATATCACCAAATCCGGTCGAATTTCTGTAACACATTAACTGTATTTATCGCTAAATAGTTTGTGACGTCTTTATTATTATATCAATTATTGTCAAATATAAAAGTTTATATTAACCCCGTTAATACAGTGTTAAATTCATTGAACTACCTCTACCTTAACCGAAACAGGGGAACGACTAATTCGCGGCGTCGATTATCCGAATCGTAGCGAGAATTTATGCCTCTCGCTGACGCGTTTTCCTTGCGATCGCGTCTCTCCGCGAACGGTCGTAACAGAGTCTTCAGCAACGCCAGAAGAAATTTTTAATATTATAAATTCGCATTTCCAAGCAAGAAACATCGCTTGGAATGGTTGTATAGAGATCTGTACTGATGTAGTATCGCGCATAAACAAAGTGGTTTATCCAGATTTAATAACAAGTCACTGTTTTCTTAATCGGATCTTCATCGGATACAAATTACTCTGCGTTAAACACGTGCTCATGCTTGACCAGAATTCACAGTCACGCTCGGCTTAGCTCAATCGTAAGACTAGTAAAATTAAGTTTCCTGCCATGTACAGTCTCCTCTGTTGAGCTTTTGTTTAAATAAAGTTTGACATGGTTACAATACGTGTCGTGATTATTCTTTGTTCAGTTTAAACTCTTCTCTTGGCGTATCTTTGTTCGAGTATCGAACATACGAGTATCACGGCCTGTTTGTAGCATTGTATCTGCACCTACTTGCATGATATCTGTCATTTCCACTAGAGAAGTAAGATTTCACTAGCTCGACGTGCGGCGTGATGCTTTCGATTAGACGATATAGTTTTACATGTCTGGTTCACATTATGATTAGGGGCGTGTAACGAATCTTCATTTGGATTAGACATTGTTATTACGCAATAGAGAAGATATTTACTAGTACAAATATGATTATTACAGAATTTGACAAGTAACGGTCAACAGGATAATGAATATACTTTCTTCCAAAGTCTAAGTCGGACTCTTTGTTAAAAACGTGACATATCCACTGATCGTAAAGACGTTGTTTTACCGCTGATGAGATCGCACGAGAATGTTTCTCTCAAAATGTTCAAAAGGGATGCTAAGGCAGAGAGACAAATTCACAGCAGTGTCAGTGGAGAAGTCAGAGAGGTGCGAGTTGCGTTGTCGAGAGTGCGATCCGCATGAGAGAGAGAGAGAGAGAGAGAGAGAGAGAGAGAGAGAGAGAGAGAGAGAGAGAGAGAGAGAGAGAGAGAGAGAGAGAGAGAGAGAGAGAGAGAGAGGGAGAGAGAGAGAGAGAGAGAGAGAGAGAGAGAGAGAGAGAGAGAGAGAGAGAGAGAGAGAGAGAGAGAGAGAGAGAGAGAGTTGCAAATTAACATCTGCACCGTCCATATTTATAAATAAATCGTTATTAATATTTCTCCGATATTACACTACTACTTCAAGCTTAGATAAAACGTTACAAATAATCTTGCTACGTATAAAATAGAAATATGTTATGAAATATGAAAATGGAAAAACGGTGAAAATATTATTACGAAGTATACATTTTTTTTAATATACCCTGCAAAGGAGGATATAGTGGTACCGATAGTTTCTCGTAAATATCTCGAAAACTAAGCGAGATCACTGATTATATGTATAGAAACAAGTTGTCGTCGATAGGAAATAATTCTAAACTCGTTCACAGAGCACAGAATCATCTAATTGTAGGTGTAGCTGTTAATGCCGAGGACAATGGCGTTACAGTGTACTTACGTATCTTCGAAACAAGTAGCGATTTAATTTTTCAACGATGTAGTGTTATATTGTAAATTGTTCGAAATTGTATAGAATCGTTAATGCATGTATGTAATATTTAAAAAAAATGTGAAATTTCCATTAAATACCTAATATATCTTTCTTTTTATTTCTCTTGACATCGTTTAAAATTCTTGTAACATATCATTTTCATTGATAATTAAACTGACTGAATAATACATATCGCATATCTTTAGTATAAATTGTCCTCAAGGATTGTATATATTTTTAAGCAAATGTAATTATGTATTGCAACACCTTTCAAAATCTGTTCAGTACAAGGTCATTGAATATATTACAAGTTATTTCGTAAGAGAGCAGAAGTTATGCAAACATACGGCAAATACCGATGCGGCTTTACATTATTCCAATTCCTTTAACCTTCAAATATTTCTAAATATCATCAACGGAGTATTGATATACAATTATATATAATACAATTATATCGATTCAATAGGAAATTGAATTTCGAAAATAAACGTGCAACTTTCTCTACGATCGATTCTTATCAATATTTGAAAAATTAGTGACAATATTGAAATATCCTTTTTCGTAATTGAGCGTAATTCACGACTTTGTACACAGTTAAATTTGTATAATTCTAGTTATATAATTTTTTAGTACATTTAATATAAGTAGGTTTTTAAGACTTGGGTAGCCGTTGTCTTTTCCTTTTACGATGGTTTTATATTTAATTGACTTTTTATTGTCGCAATAAACAGACTGTAAATAATCTAGCGAAATAGAAGAAAAATGTCCACGCATAGTAGCAGTTTGTTATGTAAATTTAATAACAAACGTTTTTAGATATTTCTGTCCGTTGAACAGATACATATGTATACATGTATTTACATACGAATACGTTCTTACACGCACGCAGGATATTAATCTTGATGTTAGAAGAATTGTATTTAAAAGAAATACAATTTTGCTTAGATTATAGAACTTTGAAACTATAACTATAACTACAAATATCATTATATTCGTTATAAACAATTAATATCATTTTTAAGTATATAGTTTGAAAAATGAACGTTAAAGACACGACAATGTGTGGGTTTTGTTCTACGGAAATGAGTTCTCTCTTTCTTTTGCCATTATTTGGTATCTTACAAAGATTCCCTTCTTCGTCTACCTTTTTCGGTAATATTTATTCTTAACAAGCCGTACAGCAAAGTTGCAAATACTCCAGATATCCTAAGAACGGTGATGGATGTACCATGGTATTTCGGAAATGAGAATACACGAAGAGACTTAAAAATGCCAACTGTGTCCGAACAAATAGTACTAAAATATACAAAGAAAAGATAGGAAAGAACAACAATCAGCTAAGAGCCGAAGGTTATAATAAAATTAATAGAAGACGACTAAGCACGAAGCATTCCATGGATTTAATTGTATCGGTATAGTGAAGATAAGCATCTTTG
Source organism: Bombus hortorum (assembly GCA_905332935.1). NCBI lineage: Eukaryota > Metazoa > Arthropoda > Insecta > Hymenoptera > Apidae > Bombus > Bombus hortorum. The sequence continues at coordinate 12,078,865 of HG995199.1, forward strand.
AATGTCACCCTATTGGGATTAGCTGAATTAGCGTGGTACCAAAGTTTCAACCGATAAAAAAGGATTTGCCAAACGTCAAATAAGACAAATTTGTTCTTGTTGGCGCGGTAGCAGACCTCATTCGTTCTTTCTACCTAATTCGTAAGCCTCTTTCTTTCTATAGCAATAGTGTATAAAACTAAAATGTGGTGCCAGAGGAAAAAGTAAACGGCCTTGACCGGCAATACATTTGACTCCATACATATATTTTGATACGTCAAAACTCTCCTATTCGAGCCTTATTATCATATCCTTTCTCGTCCTGTTTGAGAAGGAAAGAGGAAGAGAGAGAATTTTCACTATTACTTACATATGCGGGTCTGTTTTGATTTTTTTTCAAACGCTGTCCGTCTTACAGCGACGAAACATAGAAGAAGAAAAGTGTCAACAAATGCATAAACATTATTAAAGGCTTATGATGTTAATTAAAGAGATAAGATTTGGCGTTCGTACTTTCTTTATGTACTCGCGTACAAAACGACTATTGACGTCAGATTCCATTCTCCTTGAAACCATTCAGCTCTTAACTGAAACATTATTTTTGGTATTGTTAGTAGCTTTAAAGATATTTACGTAATATCGATTTAGACGAAATAACTATTAATGGCTACTATATCAAAATAGAGGCTAGTTTATAGACAAGAATAATAAAGAATAGAGAAAGAATAGGAACGATAAATATAATCGATTCTGATAAGCTATATTTATCCGTCAAGACGCGACGAGATCGTAGGTGAAGAAACATATCCACAAGTACAGTAGTGTGTAGATCATGAAATCAATATATTTTATATAACAAATACATTATAAAATATTTTATATCAAAAACATGAATTGAATTTGAATTTCTCATTTAATCAGCATCAACTCTTTAGATCTTACAGTGAAAAAAAAAACTGCTTTTTAAAGAAGAACGTTTATTATTTTTATAGAAATAATTTATTGTACAAAAGTACTAAAATATAATGCCACTAATAAAAATGGTAAGAAATACATTTATTTAAGAAAGCATACAGCTAGTAGCAATAAGTATGTAAATATAATGGGAGATGAGCAATAGAGCAATATCTTCAGTAAGAGTACACATCGACATGTCCACATATATCGGTTTCTACTTTTGGCTGAAATTGTTAATTACAGCGTATGAAACGTCATCCTTTTATTTATCACATCAATTCACTTTTACTTCTAAGGATATAGTCGTAATCAGAGTCACCAAAGTTGAGTTTGTATTTGTGAATTTACATAATTGCATCCTTCGGGAAACTCTGCATCAGGAGGAATTGACTCACAATTATTTAAGATTAAATATACGAACGAAAAAATCACAACTCAGAGCTTTAGAGTATTTTCTCTCTTTTATCCTCTCTTCTATCCTAAGGAAAATTCCGATATAAGTATTATATGCAATGAAAAAGAGAAAAGATCAGCAATATTTTGAGCTAATATTTAGTTCCAATTGCCATCGATGGCTGAACGAGACAAAATTTGCTGGATATCATAGGATGAGATAATAAAATTGAAATATAAAATTTTAGCTTCGGGAAATCATCACACAGATCTCCGTATACAACGGTACATATGCGTGCAATGCTCGCCAATTGATATAACAATATGAATATGCACGATGTCTGTATATGACTGAGAGATAAATGTATGTACGTACAATAGAACTCTGATTATATGAACCTGTCGGGGGAAAAGCTGCTTCATATAACGAAATCGTTCGTGTAATAGGAGTTCAGCTCTTTATGCAGCTATTTATAGAAGTCAGCTATTTCTCCCCACCATCTATGATTGTTTGTTTACACAATAGGATCACGTTCATATAAAAGGAGCCCACAAAATATTTACTTTTAATAATGTATGGGAATGTGTCACACAACGCGTGGTTCTGTTGTTTACAACTTATTGTTAGACGTTCGACGATAGTTCATATAATAAGAAAATATATGCGCGAAAAAGACAATCAGCTTCTTTTAAAGAAAAGTATCGGTATTGGTTTGGGTTTGATAGATCACGGCCGACCGAAAATAGTGCAACGTCAACGTAACTGGCAACATAGCATATAGCAGCGTAGATTAACAGCGTTGTATAAGAATCGCATATCTTCGAAACGCGTGAAACGATACTCACCAAATTTCTTCCCGATCGGCCAGCCGCTGATGCCATACAGAACGTGTTTTATAGTGAAGTAAACGTTAGGGTGCAGTTAGATACAAAGAGTTTTGATTTAAGTAAGGGTTACAAGTAGTTTAGTTTTAAATCTATGCTAGTCATTGGAAAAAAGCTCGTTTCACAATGAAATCGCTAGTTTACAAATGATTGAAATGACCTTAAATTAACATCGAATCTTAAAATATGACAAAATAGGAATGATTGTACCACAACCTAATAATTTACTCTCTGATATGTTTTTATTCGTCTGAAACACGAAATATATCCAACGCACGTACTTTAAAAAATGTTAGTGGGTAGCATTGGATTTCTAGATTACGTTGCATTAAGCAAATTGGTATAAATTCATATATTAATTGTAGACGATCGTTTATATGTATTTTAGGACAAAAGTAGGATATTAACCCCTTAACCTACGATTTACGTTCGAGAATTTTGGGCCGAAAACGTAAACAAACTCGCGCAGCCTTCGAGCCATTCGCACGACTTGCGTAGTACGATGATCGGGTCAATCGCAAACATCACGGGCATCGCTCCTGGTACGACGGTTTGTAATCATCTACCATGGGCTATGCCCGCAATACTCACGCCTGACGCGATCATCGTACTACGGGCTATGCCCGTAGTTGTAGGTTAAGGGGTTAATCATAGATGCACAAAGAAACCAACAACAATATATTCCGTGCAAAAATTGCAATAACAAATCCAAGATTAACTTTCAAACACCGGATTGCTAAGGAGAAGAAGTAGAGTATTACGTGTGAGAGAGATTAGCCGCAGTAGCGAAGGAATTATGGAAGTTCAGCAAGAGGAAATAAAAAAGAAAACAATAAAAAAAGCGGATCGTGAATGAATTAATTACATGGAACACCTACGAGACGAGAATCTTAATATAAAAGAAGCCAGGTCTTGCAAATCAAGAAAATCAGACAGAGTGTCAATAACAAGGTGTTCTGGTAGACAGAATGAAGGGATGGTAGAACGATCGAAAGAAATGTGTCTGTCGTAAATCTTTCATGCGAATTTTGCTAATCGCACCAACACGTTTTTACAAATTGTAACAGATGCTATAAATGCCTGAAATATCTATAAAACTTACATCTTCAGGAAGATAGTGTATGCTAGAGATGGAACTCGTAGAGTTCCAAAATTTTCTCTTATACATGTACCTCTAACCAGTGATTTTCCTTCAATTCACTTTGACGCCGAAAACACAGTCTCTTGATCTTGGGTTTGCTGTTAACGCGTACATGGACTATCCGATCGACCGAAAGAATCCCATCCCTTTTGCATAGTATATACCACTCGTCCTTTCGCATTACAGAATTATTCTCACGGATCCGGGCTAACACTGTATGAAAATTAGGCTCTGTTTCGCCAAGTTGCCTGCTCTAGTTAGTACCAAGCAAAGCAGAAACACCTATTCGAAATACTCTATCTGAATAGACGCATCAAATATATTGTATACATTTACGGTATCTTACTGTAGAAAGTGGTAAATGTTTAAGTTTAAACCAAATAGGAAAAAATCCAATTCAAGGAACTAATTACTTTTCTGGGCAAAGCGCGTGAAAACTTATTCCACAAATTTTGTACATGTCATTAGGAAAATCGCTTGACAATTCATCGATCGTTTCGAGCCACAATGTATGTATGTACATCACGATAGAAGCTAATCGGTCAACTAGTGGTCAGCGGATAATGTTTGGTACCGTATCAAAGCGTCACATGTCTAGCCTTGAAAAAAAACTTTCCAATGTCGTTTCAGATGTGCGATTGATTACATCCGAACGTAAATATAATGTAAATTAATGTCTATCATTATCTAAAATAAATTGTTTGCTTTACAAAGCAATACCCAAGCAATTTGTTATTCAATGAAAGCTTATTTGGCACAATGCTGAGTAAAACGTTATTTCAATTTTATTTTAGATCAGATTATTGAGATGGATTATTTATTGCAAAACATTTCTAAAATAGTATTTAAAGATAACATTTTATTTGACCAATACTAAATACAGTAAAGTTCTATATTATTGGGAAATATTTTATTTGTTTTAATTTATTTTATTAGTTTAATATTAATGCAACGTGTGCATATCGTTCTAATTTTTTATTAAAAAATTTACTGAAATTTGTAGTACAATTACCCCGATTCAACTATTCTTCTGTGGGGCTAACTCATGTAATCCGATAAACAGTTTTGTAAATGTTTATTTATATAAAAGCTAATGAAATAAATACAACAGCAAAGTAACTTTTAGAAATAAGGTAATAGTATATACAATGAGAGTCAATGTAAAACAACTGATTACCATATGTTGCGTTTCAAGGAACCCATCGGATAGATGCTATTTTATTTTTTACATTTTATATTTTCTACCGCATCAAGGTGATCTTTGGTTTCTTAAATGGCATGGTATATTTTTTTATTACATCAGCCCATCGAACTGGACATTCTCTGCGAAAAAGTATTAATCTATTTATACCGACAAACCATTAGTGTAATAGTTTGACGTATGTCTTAACTATAATCTGTCAAATTTAATGTGTGAATGACAGAAAAAGACGTAAAGCTCTATTCTTCGACTTTATCTTACATATTTTAAATTTAATAAATTAAGGTTAAAATATCTGTCAAAGTAGTCATTTATCGGCATAAATATGTTAACAGCTTTTTGTAGAGACTAATGGACCAACTGGACCTATCGGTGTTATAAAATATATACAGTGCCATTCAGAAAACTCCAGGTCACCTTGATATCCCTCGCAATCAACATAATTCATTTTAATTCATAAAATTCGTTAAAGTCATTTAAAACGATAAAACCAATAGATAACGAGTTACTTTAGACAGTAATTCTTATTGACACGCACTCTGTGTGTACACGCAACCGAATTATAATAATTACAGTTAAAAGTATTAACTTTGGTAGAAGAAACGTCTTAGTTTCAATACGCAAAAGTAAACATCCTCGTAGTAAACTATGCTCGTTGAGTTGCAATGTCCACGGTGCACAATGGCGAGCATATAAATAGGGATATTGGTCCGTCAATACATACTACATTGTTCTGAAGTTGCGCATATTAAGAATCCTTAAACTCACCGTGGCATAAAGTTTTGATAATTGACCCAGTTTAATTGTCAAATCGTTGTAAAATAAGGAAATATTTGGCGAGCATATAAATAAATAAGTGTTTTAGTGTGCATTACTTGATTTTATTATAATTCTCGTATAATAATATGGAAAACAGCGCATGATTTCATTTAGAAAACTCAATAGATTTCTTTTCCTTTTTATAAAAACCTCGATTTACGTTGCCTCGCGTTGCCCAACGTTTAGTGCAGATTAGTTTTAGTGACATTCTTTTTTCGATATATTATCAGAAATTATTGACTAAACTGAATTCTTCGATTGCATTGAACACTTTAGACAACGAATTAATAACTACTATTAACCAGTTAATTGCGGAATTTAGCGTTAGAAATCTCTCGTGGGGTGAATAAATGAAAACACGCGATGACGAGTACACACGTACGTTTAACGCAGGGTAAATGCTCCTATTATAAGTTTTACAACAAAATTAAAACAAAATGATAATGGCACGTTGTTTGAAAACTGCTTGTATTTTTTACACTTTTTAAAGTCACGAGGTTATTTTTACTCAAACTAAAAAAAGGTATACGGTCATTTCTGCTAGAGGCGAAGGAGGTATTCAAGAATGGGAAGGCTGTTACATAACATTTCCAAGCATGACATCTGATATTTTTACGATCCCCAATCAAAATTAAACATGTATATGTATGTAGTAATGTTTTCAGTATATACATAGCAATAAAAATCTAATAGCATTCCAATACATGTTTTATAATCATATCATACTATAATTGTATTCTTTTCATCTTGTTCACTCGCATACACACACAAATATATATGTATGTATGTACATTATTGTACAATGTTAATAAAAATAATTGAATTAGAAATTTAAATTATTGAGAATATGGTTTACTTAACATTTTTGTCGTTATTATGTGAAAATATTTATCCGTACCTATAGCATTTTTCGAAATATGTATTTGATTAAAACGAGACGCTCTATATAAATACAAATTTGTGTGCGCGAGTCAGTGAACAAAATGACAAGATTGAAAAACACATAATATATGCATTTTGTCTTATGTCAATAATTATGGAGAATATACGTCTACGTTGCTCTAAAATACATAACAATGCCAAAAGCCATACGATTTTAAAACGTACTATGCTATATATACGGTAGAGCTAATAATAGTCAAAAGTTTCATTAATATATGTATGTATATGGTTATACAAGCAATCGATTTAGGCAACATGGAAATGTCAAACCAACGAATAAATTTTGCAGAGTTCTCTGCTTGTCTGATGGGTCATCTTTTTATATTCCTGTCTCTCTCTTTCTCTTCCGTTCTTTCTCTCTCACTCTCTCCCTCTATCTCTCTCCTTCTCTCTCCCTTTCGTTCATTCTCATCAACTGTAGCTTCTTCTTCTTCGAATAATATAATATTCGGCGAAAGCGATGTCCAAAGTTTCGTATAAAAGGGCATTCGTGTTACACAGAAACCACATTCGAAATCTCAGTCTCATCCATCGGATTCGCATCTGGTAACAACCAGCTATCTTTCAAAATGAAATTTCTCGTGAGTCTTCTTTTTCACATTTTTCTCACTGTATTACCTTTTATTGCCTTTATTTTTATTCTATCAATTATTAAAACTTCTTACATTTGTATAACTTTAGAAACATTCTTCATTGCATTTTCTATGAAAATGATTTCACAAACAAAATAATTTATATTATAAAATATGTAATATGTACATATGCAATAGAATGTATATTTTATATAAATTTATATTAAACACCACCGAAAAATACAAAAGTATATATGATAGTAATTTTTGCAAAATTGATATTTTCTCTCTACTACAACTTTTCTCCATTGATCAAATGTTTACTTACTATGCTTCTGGCTTTTAGCGAATGTCAAGCGTCTTTGTTGAAACCTTTACGGTGTTCTTGTTGTTTAACCCTATCGTCATCCAGAGTTATTCATCTTATTAAAATTTATTATCACAGAACGATTTGCTATAAACGCTTAAACATTGTCAACTTTTCTTTGCCCCATTTTTAATGTTAAATAATTTAAGCATAATTTAATTTAAAAATACAGTAAACAGTTAACGTAAATATATAGATGATTTTTTGTATTAAATTGGATGTAAATATCCGTTCAAATATGTATTAATATTTAAGTACATAATATAATATTGTATCTACAACTTGATGAGAATAATATTATGTATATAATTGACATATTAATAAAAGATATGAAACTTTTGTTTTAGGTGGTGATCTCTGTTGCTATGTTGGCTATGGCTTCGGCTGATGTGTCTGAGCATCAACCAGTTATCGTCAAACAATCTCAAGATATTTCGCCTGACGGGTCCTACTCTTATTCCTACGAAACGGATAATGGAATTTATCATTCTGAAAGTGGAACTCCAGTGGTGACAGATGCAAGGGCCGCACCCGTTGTTGTTACCCAAGGAGAGTATCAATATACATCCCCCGATGGTACACCAATTAAGGTGACATATGTTGCCGATCATAACGGATTCCAACCACAGGGCGAACATATTCCAGCTATTTCTCCATTGATTCAAAAGGCTCTTGAATACATCAGAACGCATCCACCACAATCCGAACAGCCTAGTGCATAAATTCACGTTCCACTTTCTTTATCTACTTCCTCCTTGTCGCCAAATGAGATTACATTTTGTACATAACAAGTGCACAATAATAAACATTTATTGAAAGTTCTTATGACAAAGACATTACTCCCTATCGTTCTTTGCTTTAAATACATATACATGTAACAAGAATTACGTGTATAACGTACATAGAACTAGAACAGGTGTACAATTTTTAATTAAAGTAGAGAAACACTTGATAACACAAGTGTGAGTTGTTACACATTTCTGCATAATTAGGCTCCAAATGAAATTAGCCGTCATTGTGCTAGAACAACAACTACATTGCTTGTTAATGTAGAATGAATAATAAAAAAAGTATCTTGAATTTGAAATTGCTATAGACAAAATACTTTTCCAACAATTACGTTTCACGTTCATACGTTACCTACGTATTCTATATTTATAAAAGTTCATTTTTATCTGTTCATACGTCATCGTTATAAAACGAAAAATAGATTTTAGAAAACTCAACAGATCCAGTATAATTTCTTTCTTTTTCTATTTCACTCTTAATCGTTTCATTATAAAGTAGATATTACTATAGTTGTACGACGTCGAACGCTTGCTATGTTCTAAAGTTTAACATTCCGACAATTGTCTCACATTGTCTGACTACTGTTCACTGTATCGTGCGTGCATCAAAAGTAAAAGCGGCAAGTAGACAATCCCAGTGAGACAGAATAGGTAGAGTGTAGTAAGATACTGCAATGTGTAATTACGTATTTCTGTAGTTTAGTTCAAAATTGTTGGCAAACTCTCGACAATGACGACGCGCGAGGGGTAACGCAGCATTTTTGCTGCGCGGTGTCCTTGCCCTCGCCGCAGTGGCGATAGAACCCCGTCACCTGCGTCATCCGAAAGGTGAGCGGGTCCCCACCAGTTCTCCCAGCTCAAAAGTATCGTCTCCACCACCCGGTGGCCCGTGCCACCCGCTTTGCCAACTAGCTGGGACCGCCTGCCTGGCAGGATCAACTGCCCATCCTGGGCTCCTCAGGCGCTCGTAGACCTGAGTACCAGAGTCTGAAGCTCGAACGGGAACAACGCCGCCAGGTCAGTCGCCGCTGCATAGGACACCGTCCGGTAGCTCCTCGTATCCCCGCCGCGTGCACGCTTCTCAGCAAGAGACTGCGACGGCTCGCCACCGGATCACCAGTTTACGCCGGGTCATCGTACGATGGGACCAAGCTGAAAAGGCGGCGCGAACGTCCATCGACTGTTGTTCATCGCCTCCACTCAGTCCAGACCCAGAGCCACGTTAGAGAAAGCCATCCTGGTCGCATCGTAAAATTCCCCAACCCGAAAATTCAGAAAATTATGAAACTTCAGAGATATGTATAGCGCAATTTCGTTTGCCGCCCAAATCCTTTTCAAGGCAGTAAAATTGACAGCTGCAAATTCAACTATTTAGTAGTAGTAGACAGAACTAACTAGTAGTAGATAGAAAAAGAGTTTCAAGGCAAAAGTTACTTTCTTTAACGGGGACTGTTGGTTGGCGAAGGATTTATTAAGCGTTTATATAATTAGAACAAAAATTGAAAATAGAAAATAGAAAACAAAAATATAAAACGGAGATAGAAGAACGGAAAAGATTTTGAGGAAATAGTGGGTTGGTATGATCACTAGTTCCTACAAGCTAAGTTGGCACGACTTCTAACGACGCTCTTTTGTCTTAGACGTCGGTCACGTGTTAATTATCTCTGTGTATTCGGTGTGTTCGCACGTTTTGTACTTGGAAGTGAAATATAGAATATACAAAGCAAATCTGAGTGAATCAATAAATACCAACTCTAAATACTTATTGATTAACAAAAGATTCCTCACTGACACCGGAGCCTTGATCAACGTCATCAAGGACTCAGTCGGTAGTAACGTATTAGTACACAGTACACTTTTCCTCTCTTAGTTCATGGTCCAATCGGCTGATCGCTATTGTTTCTATAATCTTGTTACGATTAGCAACCAAAATTTATTCGAATGACGAATAATAAAGAAAGAATAAACAATAAATATACAATTAACGTTAAACACTTTGTATGATAATGATGAAAAAGTACACGTATTTGCTTATTAATATTTGACGAAACCCAAAATTTAACGATTTAATGATTTTTCCATTTGTGACTTTTAACACTTCCAAAACATTCTAATTTACAGAAAAGTAAATTTAATAAACGAACAATAAATGACAGGTAGTAAATTTTAATCGTAAATGGTAAATACTTTATATAATTACGACTGACTCGTTGAAAAGCACCAGACCTATTTATTGGTTCTAGTGGAATGAATCATGTGCGACAGATCTGATGACATGACAGTTTTCGCCTACTCTCGCAAACCAAAGAATTCGCTAACTGTATATTATAAAACTGTCGAGTGCCAAGGATTAATGTTATACCTAAATGTTATACGGAAAATATATTAAAATTATTGCATCATTCCACTGATCCGTTACCGTTTGAAAGGCAATATTTGCTTTCCTTCTCTAAAAACATAGTGTACAATCAATTTTTCTTTCTTAGGCAACTTGCGATTAGTTTAATTATATTGTTTTCATAAGTGTCTATCTTGAACATAAGTAGATACCAACTTTTTCGTATAGCTATATAATTAAATAGATTCTTGTAGCGTGGAACTAAAAGTTGTTGTTTATATCAGCGTGCAACTAAACAGGGCAGATCCATAACTCGATAGGTTCTTGTATATGCTAGCGTGGATTACCTTCCAGTATTATCCGTATTGTGCAGCACTAGTCATTTCCTCTCTAACGGTATATTGTATATTATATGCGGCAATTGCAAATGCACGCGATTGCAAATTCAATCGTTTCTATTTCCTTTATCACAGACTCTCCTTTACATTAACATAGCGAGAATCAGAAAAGAGGAAGATTTTTATCGTGAATCATTTTATATCTTTTCTGTACCTTGGCCTTATACATGTGTCAAAATTTCCGTATTCCAAAGATCTCGCGCGCGTCGGTTTCTAGTTAAGTGAATAATCCTCTTTGTCTGTTAACTTTTCTTTGAGTGTAATATATACTATTTGCACGAAAAGATGACGCTTCCAAAAATCTTCTACTTCTATATTCTCAGTTATCACTCGTTACTCCACATACTTCATACCTTCACGAAGTAGCTCTTTAGCTTATTTTGCTAAGTAGAAGTTACACTTTCTATTACAAGCGTTATATATTGCTCTTAGAATTGCACTTCTTTCTTGCCACAAGTTATTTTTCTCTTTCATTTTACCATCCACGTTTTGTTATAACGCATTGCTCCTATCGTTACTTGCTTGTATACCGCTTTAATACAGATCATGTGTTATGTACTACTGTAAACTTACGGAAATAATAAATAATATAAAGAATAAAAAAAATGAAATATAAAAAATAGAAATGAAAATAAGAGCTGAAAGATATTTTCTTTAGACTTTTAGAATACGGACAACCTGCTTAAACTTTAAATATATAATTATACTGAGTGTTTGGCTACAGGTGTAAAAACATTGAAGGGGTGGTTTTTGAAGCCAGAATAAGATGAAAATTAAGAATTAAAAAATTGTGTTTTCGACTTTGTGCCTCAATTACTGGCAATTAAAGATCAGATACGCCTGTGCGCAAGCAAACCTCTTTACACGATCGAAAGTACGTCAACCTGAACAGCGGGGTGCACATCGATCCTCACATCGAACGATACGTAGGCAGCAGCTTACCTCGTACAGGTCGCAGAGAAGATTATGATTATTATGTCATAAAACGTATACCATCCTGTGCGACGTTTTGTAAGAAAAATGGTAGATTAAACGTTATACTTACTGAAAACCGCCTAATGGAATTTTCGAGTAGAGAGATCCTTTGCCTTCATAAATAATTAATAAATAATAGCACATATAAACAATGTTTATACAAATTTCATGCTCCCACCATAATCTTGCCGTCCGTGGGTGTCCACAGAAAAATCAAATACGCATAAAGTATCTTGAGGTGATATTAAATGTGGTCGAACGCTGTTCTTGTTTGTTCTTGCATGAACCACACACATTTTCTACACGTATTACTGATCACTGCATATCGCACTATTGAATACACATGAAATAAAAAACGAAGAAAATTGTTTAATTTTATACTCGAAGAATTAATTGAGGTATCGCTCCATGGAGTAATATGAAATAATACGAATTAATGTACAGCCAAATGAAAAATTATATTTCGCGCGTTGAATAGCTCTTTCAAGTTTTGATTTCGTTGTCGAAATGACGCTATCCTTGTGAAACAGTCCTAACCATTCTTACACTTAACGCGTATGTGATTTTTCAGTGGACTGCCGCGTACAGGATGATCGCGGTGTGTGTGTGTGAGAATTATATAAACATTATTTATGTGTTATTATTTATTAATTATTTATAGAGGCAAAGGATCAGAGGAACTGTCCTGTTCGTTTTCTCAACAGGTATAGCCAACCGTGCCTTTAAAAGGAACACCTCGGATATCAATTTTTATGTACCGCTTCAAGCTCCTAAATGTACTATGTTAGTACTTTATACGATGATTAGTTAGGCTAAGTTAGGTAACACATGGAAAAGGTTCATATTTTCGTTAGCGTGCCAAGTAATCTCTGTGATAAGATGATTGGCCACTAACTGACGTTAGTCAGTATATATATAAAGTACGAAGAATGTATATAACGTGCATGGTGCGATGAAGAATGAGTGGTAAAAAAGTAGAGGAGTAAATTCCGTATTCGAACCAAAGAATCAGTTCCTGTGTTAAATTCGTACGATTCAATTAAAATAAACATTCAGCTCTTTTACTGTTCTTTACCAATATTTTTCACGCTTTATTTTACTTTAAAACCGGTAAAACACTTTTGAATGTATCGAGATAATATAAAACTTTTAGTTCAGGAAACTGCCAGTTTATACTGTTTCCTATCGTACACAGAACGGACAAGCGTTTCCCAAAAATTCACGTTTCAAATTCACAAAAAGTAAGACATTACTTTGGGCAACTAAAACAGGCGTTGTGTAATTTTTCTTTACTACTACTTTACTACTAGAGTTTACTACGAATAACGATAAAAAGATTCCAAAAATACTTTGTTTTATATACGCTTTTTACTCGTGATATTGTAAAGGACTTTACGACAAGTTCAAGCAGCATATTGCGTAATATCCTCGTTAATTGAATACTATAACGTTTCACTCGTTGATTCATTTCAGAATTACTTACATTTCAGAAAGGGAGAATTACTACAACGTGTCGAGTATAGTGTTTACTTTCAGTCACTCTGATAACAACGATTCATTCAAGCTAGTGCAAAAGAAAAGAATATTGTATCGCCGGAGGCGATATGCAATTCGAACAGGCATTAGAACAAAGCGTGGTATCGAGTTAATAAAAGTATTATGTAATATTCTTTTTGAATTTGTTGCAAAGTTCCCTGCAGTCTCATGAAAATGGACAAGTACGGTCCTATTTACCCAAAGTGACCAAAGTATTTTCGGAATTTCTCTCACCGTCATTCATAGTACACTCAGCACTATTAAAGTACGGTTCAAAACATGTTTTGTTACATGGCTGTAAATGGCAGGAGAATACTGAGTCGCGTTTCGCGTGCCACCCTGTATACCTACATGTACAATACATATATGTCGGGTTGGTATTAGAGTTCAGGGCGTGTAACGAATCTTCATGTGAGTTGGACATCGTTGTTGTATAAAACAGATGAGATGGATTGATACGAATGTGAGTATTACAGGGTGTAACAAGTAACGACGGCGATTGGATAATCGAGAAGTCGATGACAATGAGCTTAGGTTCGATAACGAATCCACGGTCCACGGGATGACGAAGGCGATCTGATACAAGATTCTGGTGTCACTCAACGTACCGGTGCACGGTACTAGTCGAGCTTATCGGACTGACCCTCGGTCCAAGTGGAACTGCCCTTATATTACTCCTTTACAGAGAGTAGCTCTCTGTATCCCTCGGGTCGATCTTTGTTTTTAAGGAGAGCTATTTAATTATTCCATACCTCTGTCAGGTACACGGCCCCCCGCGACCGTGGCTACGTTCAGCGACCCGTCATGTCACTTCGAGCCCAGGCCCACTGTCATAGATCTCGGGCAAACATAATTAACTTAACTCATAAACAGTTATTTCTCAGTTTTATTATTTAAGTACGGCTATAATAAAAAGTCTGGATTAAAGTATTGGGGACCTTCCCAAACGTTCCAAAAGAAAGGCCCCGATACATATATGTCGGATATGAAAGAACACCGGGCCTTCCCTTTGGAATTCTTTGTTTTACAACTAACGAGGCTATCTTGTGTAATATTTACGTCAAAATCTTGGCTTAAAATTTCACGACCAATCATGATATCATATTTTAAGTAACTATCAGCAAGGACATGAAAAATCGTCTCCAATGTAAAACCATTAATACATACTATGGACAAAATTTGAGATGTACATTTAATACAAGTGTTTCCTATTCCTCGCATTACTACTATATTAGTCGTTCTTTTGCCAGAAAATTTCAAGGCTACGGATTCTTTAATTAGTGAACACTCAGCTCCAGAGCTGAAGTAAAATGGGAACGACTCACTCAGATGACTTAATCTACCAGTTGAAGACTCCACCACGCAGAGGTCGACTCGACGTTCGTTATTGGAATTATAGTCTTTTCCGCAATAACGGACAATTAGGCGCGATATGACTCTCCTCATTATTTAAGTACGGCCATAATAAAAAGTCTGGACTAAAGTATCGGCGACCTTCCCAAACGTTCCAAAAGAAAGGCCACGATGTCTTTCATCCCCGACATATATATATATATTTTTTTTTTCATTTTACAATCATACTCAGTGTTTCCACCAAGTGTTTAAATGTCGTTGTTTCAAATAACATTTATGGTTCTTGGGTGAGATTAAAAGAAACTACCGTATACTGAAACATTTCTATCAAAGAGACGTGTGTTTGCCGTACTAATAACTAGAGAAGCGACGTTTTATAATAATAATAGATGTTCTAAGACGTTAACGCGGTAAAGGATGGTGAGCGTTGAACCGATGGCGAATTATGTACGGCGGTGTGCTCTTCTTAGCTAATGCATAGCATAACTGAGAGGTCATATCACGCCTCAGCATGAGATTTGTGGTTTCTCGGCCCACCCATCTTCACCCGATGAACAATACAGATAATCGATAAGTCTGAGGTTGGTAACGGCTTTACATTCCTCTGCTATGTTTCTTGCATGTATAATATTTCTCGGAACTAAAGAGTTTAGGAGGCAGAAAAATTATACAATATTTAAATGACACGATGTACATATATACAATAATACGTAGTACATGCAATAATAACCTACTCAATACTTTTCTTTGCTTCTGAATGTAACGTGTCCAGTTTATATGAAAACGTTCAAATATCTCGAAAAATAAATATATAATATTTATGACGAAATTATAATAGTTACGACGAAACGTCTTACAAAGGTCATATTAAAATTTTCAAAGAAGAACCTGTATATCTTATTACATATTCCTACGGCTGATACCGAGACGTTAAAAAAAAAAAAAACTACAAACTCGTGTCTTTCGTACCACCCGCTATCGAGACATGAATTTTTAAATTCGACAGAAAAATACGCTTTTGTTTAAAATCTTTTCCAACCCATTTTTGGAATAAATTGGCAAACAATACGCCACGACGCTGCTTAAGCATCTACTGCATACTACTGCTTTCGTAGGCGTTTCAATAGCAGCTAATAAGAAATTTAATATGCACAAACGTTTCACGTGCGTCATCATTTTGTCCTACCGACTGTAACTTCCGTTTACATTTGTTCCCATAACTTTTGTGAAACACGTTCTAGGAAAGCTATTTTCGCTATGCTTACGTATAACGGGATATACACGTAATATATATTTTCTTACGTATATATTCAGAAATACAGCAAAATATTAAGCGACCTATCATTTTGTTTGCACTAATCTGAGTGCTTCGATAACTGTGTGTATACATATCTTTAGAAAACTTCAAAGCAATGTTCGTTATACTCGGATTACCATTAGTTTCAGCGAGAGATTGTATGACATTTTCAAAGCTTATTATTAAATAAATTTATTCTTCAAAATGACATTTAACTGACTGTAGTTGAACGTTTAGCGTTAGTTGCCGGCGAGGTATTAAATAGATAAAGAAACGTAGAAGTGGTAAAAAAAAAATGCAGGAAAATCCCTTTCTTGTATATTAGTACGATGTTGCAATACCGATGAACTATTTTCATTTTCATTGCATTCGAATGAGTGTTGGGTTCCATATTTTCAAGCGTTTGACCAGGTGGCCATCTTCTTTGCATAAGAAACGAGTCAGCTTTTTCCTTCATAAACATTATATTATATGCAATACTTTACGTTTACGTATACAACTAATGTTGATTCCGCCAATTTACTGACATTACCTTGCTCCATGTAAACTTGCCTTCTAAGGCTATGAATGTAACAAAAACCTACATCATCCTATCCAGTTCTTACAGTCAAGATTTTAGATTATATATTTGTCGGAGATGAAAGGACATCGGGGCCTTTCTTTTAGAATGTTTGAGAAAGTTTCCAATATTTTAGTCCAGACTTTTTATTATAGCCGTACTTAAACAATAAAACTGAGAAATAGCTGTTTATGAGTTAAGTCGATTATGATTGCCCGAGATCTATGACAGTGGGCTTGGGCTCGAAGTGACATAACGGGTCGCTGAACGTAGCCACCGTCACGCGAGGGACGTGTACCTAACAGAGGTATAAAGTAATTAAATAACTCTGCTTAAAAACGAAGATTGACCCGAGGGATACAGAGAGGTACGGAGAGGAGTATATGAGGACAGTCGAACAAACGTTGGGGATCTACCCAAACATTTTCAAAAGAAAGATCCCGACGTTTTTTCACCTCCAATGGATATAAATGTAGCGACTCGGAGAAGTTAGTATGAGAATAATTACCGTTCGGTTATCGAGAAAATCAATTACCGTTCATCGAATATCATAGATCAATTATTCGTTCTATCGAAGAGTCAGCTATCATTTTGTACATCGAAGAATTAGTTATCGTTTTGCTTATCGAAGAGTCAGTTATCATTTTGCCTATCGAGGAATTAGCTACCATTTCGTCTACCGAAGGATCATCGCTTGTCAACCAAAGAGGCATCATTCTGTCAACCGAAGAATTTCATAGCCAATTGTCAATATCGAAATCGAGTAAGATTCGAATAAATCATTTTATATTGTTAATCTACATTCGAACAACTTTGATCCTCTCCCGTGCCAGTATTCCCGCACATAGCAGGTTAGCCGAAAGTGGAGCTTATTGACAGTTGCATTAAACGTCAGTTGACGCTACCTTCTCGTCGACTATTAAATAGAACGTAACACTTTAAATGGATAACATATCCTCAAGGCTCGCCCTCTTTTCGGGCACACGTCCTGTTATGGCATTCTTCATGAATGAAATGTATGAAACTTGTTGCTTGTTTGTTAGGTTTGCTGCTTTTTCAGACATTATGGATGAATGCTCCTGCTACAGGAAATATCCATGTTGGAACCTTTTGTAAAAGGAAAAAGGACACTTAAGCCAGATATCCACCGTGGCCTTAAGGTCAACACGTGTTACCGTCACGGAAGCTCAAACTCGACTCTCGCTACTATATCTATTATCTATTAATTAATTATTATCTATTATTAATTACTATATCTATTAATTATCGTTAACAACGCTATTACGCGTTAAACAACGTTGAAATGATATTGGATACGAGCAAACTTAAAAAAAAAGCTTCTGCCGATACGTTGACGTATGTATTATTTAGAGAGAATGTTGATTAAATGAGTATAAAGAACTTGTAGGTAAGAAACCTTGCAGTTGTTACGTTCTATTTGATCGCCGACGAGAAGGTAGCATCAACTGACGTTTAATGCATCTGGCAATAAACTCCACTTTCGGCTAACCTGCTATGTGTGGGAATACTGGCACGGGAGAGGATCAAAGTTGTTCGAATGTAGATTAACAATATAAAATGATTTATTCGAATCTTACTCGATTTCGATATTGACAATTGACTGACGGCTATAAAATTCTTCGCTTGGCAGAATGATGCCTCTTTGGTTGACAAGCGATGATCCTTCGGTAGACGAAGTGGTAGCTAATTCCTCGATAGGCAAAATGATAACTAATTCTTCGATGTATAAAATGATAGCTGACTCTTGGATAGAGCGAATAGTTAGTCTATAATATTCGATGAACGGTAATGTTACCAAGACTCTGAGTAGCGCGAGAAGTTGACGAGAGTATTTTAGGGAATACGGTTAGGAAATCAGACAGTGCCAAGATTATTGTTTGCGAGGAAGAATCTGATGCAAATCGGGCAGCCTTTGGGATGAAGTCACTTGCGGATAAACCTGGCGCGGAGTCAAGGGGCCGCAAGAGGTTAAAACTGTATGAACGAAACCGATGCGGAGAGTCACTAGGTTCATCGCTAAGCAGAGAAAGACGGCGGTGAAATCGAGGAGCTGCTAGGAGGTTGGAAAATAGCACGGACGAACTTGATGGAAATGTCGTGCGGCAGATTGATCAAAAGTTGAAACCTTCAACCGTTCGGTGAAGTTCTTCCAACTTTGACAAAAATGAAATTAACAAAGATAATATGAAAAACATACTACTCTCAAAACTAAACTGCAAACTCTGAGCGTATACATAACTTTTTGTCCTCGTTAGTTTTCCTTTTATCGTTAATGAAACAAAGTGACTACACAAAAATCACAACGTGACTTTCTCTTCTGCGTTTATCCTGCTTTCGATTAAATTATACTAATTAAGTAGTACTAATTAAAGGAATATTCCAACTTTTATATTTTGCCCTTAAATATCTGTTCGAAGGTATCTGATCCTCCAAAACATTTGTTAATCGGGGGTAAAATAACTGTCAAAACGGGATTCTTACAAGAGAGTTCAAGTTTCAATGTACACAGTTGGTTTAAAACAGTAAAGAAATCGTTCGAAAAAGTTTGGTAAATAATTTTAATTTATAGAAATTGACAGTTTCATTGGACACCTGGAATTAAGGGAGGAAAGTAGAGCAGAATATCTGAAGAAGGAATATATGATACGATAAGGAGAATCAGATACGGTGACGCAATGAGGACAGAGTTAACAGATTTTGTATAAAAGCAGAGGAGAAGATCGGTAGATTGCATGGACAAGAGAAAGAAACGACAGAAGAACACAGAGAAGTTGAAAGAGAAAAACAATTAACCAGAAGGATGATCATGCGCTGGCAAGAGAATCAAGACAGGAATAATAGGGAATAGGGGAAATGGTAGAAAGGAGAAGGGAACTGGTCGAGCAAGACTCGCGAATATTTTAAATCTCTTAAATATCGTAATTGTCTTTAATGTACATGTACATTGACTTCATAGGCACAACCACGTAGCCAAATTCCTTCCCAAAGTCGAAAAGTGGGAAAATAAAGTTATCTGACTCGTTTTATGAACGTGCACGAGTACACACTGAACCAAATAGAAATAATTAACATTTTATCGTTTCTAATTATTTTCCATATTAACTTTTTAGAAATTAATTGAGAAATTGTAAAGTTTCCGACAAAGGTATTCGAACGAAAACTTAATTTAATTTAATTGACGTAAAATGAATTTCACTTTCAGTAACACGTTGTATATTAGGTACTATGATTTAGAAATATTCGTGTTCTATGAACAGATACTTTGGAGCCCAATAAGATTATCTTCTTGAATGAAGAACCGTAAATTGCGTAAAACCCACTTGAAGGATTACGTAGAAACTTACTGTTAGATCTATTGAAATATAAATGTTAGTGTAATAAAGTCACGATAAAACGTATAATTGCAGCTATTGCATCTCATTGCTTATAAGTCAGTGACAAAGTGTCTGCTCACCATAGAATTCGATACATCTTGAAAGCGGATTAACTGTTAAGCAACCGCTAAGATTTCAGAGCTCTGTGATTTAAAATATGTGTCAAATCTTTCTTACTTGTGTACTCCTTCGTTGTTTAACAATTGTGTTTTTCTGTACTCGTATAACGTTCAAGACGACATTCTTATAAAGTAACATTCTTCTAAATATGAAAGTGTATAACTCGTGACTTGAAAAATTTGGTTTTAGATTTGATGTTTTTTGTAAAGTTACGAAAATTTGATATACCAATATTATCGTTAATTTTTATAAACCCAACCTTTTATTGACAAAAGAAGTATATTTATAAATCATACAGTACTTAATTGAACACAATTTCACATTTAATATTTACATTTTATTAATGTATATATTAATATCTAATATTTTTCACATTTAGTCTCTGTTATATTTTATATATATATATATATTATATTTCATCTTGTAAAGTAGCATAATTAATCTATATATTGTATTATATTTGACTTGTTGACGTTTAAATTTCGTTAAAAATAATATGAAAACTATTGTATACACTACTAATCAAGCTAATCAAACTAAAAGATAACATTGTAAAAATGAGAAAAGTATTTAAAAACGTAGAAATAGCCGAAAATAGTTGAGAAGTTTTCGATAGAACGAAACTAGGACGAGAGCATCGCTTTACAATGAGAACAATTTGATCTTTAGAATCCTTTGTAAATGCTATGTGCAAAGCTATCTATTAGTTTCCAATGAATTAACATGCCAGTTACCGCGCTTCTTCGCTATGTATGTATACAGATGGACGAATTGAAAATAAACGAGTGTCACTGTGGCAGACGGGGCGGGGAAAGAAAATCGTAAGTTGGATCAATTCTGGAAATCTCGATCTATCGAGATGCGAGGAACGATAAACGAGAATGCGTTGGTGTTCCACCTAGGGAGTGTCGCAAGGATCGCCGATGCTGTGCAGCGAATCGTTGCATCGTGCATCCTGCTCGTAACAGGCAACCAGTGAAAGGAATACGCCCTGTGATGATCCGTGGCAAATCCGGCGATCTGAATCCTGTACCGAGGTCGCCTCGGTCCGTGTCTTACGAGACATTGCAAACTGGCCGATTTAATAACGCCTATTTGACGGCCGTCTACCATCCTGTTAGAAGCTCTACTCCAACTCTTTCAACTGCTATGCATCATGAATAATCGTTATTAGATGAACACGCGAGAATTAAGATTACACGAGTTAGACAGTTTGCATACCGCTGTAATTGGCGGTCTTACAAGCAAAAAGCTTTTTAAATGTTAATAAGGGAACAACTGTCGAATGCCAAGTAGAAAAGAATGCTATTAAACTGGAGGAATTATATCTCTTATGTACATATGCATACGAGATGCGCGTAAAGTTTACGAAATACATTCGCATTGTGTGTAATTATACATGCAAGTATAATAGATTCGTGCATGGATATCGATACTATAAGCATGTACTTGTTATGCGTATAATACATCTTATATCCCGGAGAAAGATTTCCAAATCGTTCGATAAGATGTCAAGTTTTAAAGCCAATGATCGATCTATCATTTGATGTTTTTTTTTTTTTTTAAACTCCAGTTTCTCTTAGAATTCCCTTTCAGAACGATATTTAAATGCTTGGTAAATATTATTGGAACAGGAGAGTAGAGCAGTAATTATTTGACTGAAACTTTTATTAAAAACTATATTCGAAACAACGGCAATTAAATAGAACTAAGCAAACAATGTCTATTTATATTTTCAATCGACGTTATAACAAGGTTCTCTTATACTGTATTTTGTTGTGAAATATGTGTCCTAATATAGACCTAATTATTTTTACCTTTTCACCACAATCATCCTAACTCTGAGCTTATTCTTTTTTAATGAACAGACTTATACATTACGCATTGCATATTTATACCATTACATTCTAACCAAATATTCTGTATTGAAGCAATTCCTCAGTTAAGATTAAAAAAAAGGTATTCAGTATCCAAATAGTACTTTGTATCGAATTGCACGATAACTGATCGTCAAGTACGAATATACGTTCATATATGTACAAAACGATGTTTATTTTGAAAGTTTTAAAACCTAACCTCAATCGAATGTATACGTTAAATGAATAAATATAGCATTGCTTTATTGATCTAACAAGATTTTATATTTGTAACCATAATAAATTCTGTGGATATAAATTCAAGAAAGATATATTATCAACGTATATTGTACAATGGACAAGAAATACAGTTTCTTGTATTTCTTCAACATTTTGTGGATGTACGCAGTTGAAATTTGTCATTTTTGATGTTTCGAAACTCCATTGCATATTACCAAAAATGTAACCCCGTATTACTATCTTTCTTTATACTTTGTTTAGAAACCTTCTTTTGTTATAAATTATCAAAATTAAAGTATATAAATATATGTAAATGCGTAAATGCCTTGCCAATCGGCAATATTCGCTAGGAACGCAATCGCTACCCTACTTATAGATTATACGAATAGATGAAACATATTCTATCCCCTTCAACTTGTTTGAATCAGTGGCGGGGCGGGAAGGAAGTAGAAGCATAGGACTGTGGCGACTATAAAACCTCATCGTAATCCGTCTGATGTCGTACTTCTAAGCACTACAGGATAGGACGAACTCTTATCACGTGTCTTTTCGAAGATCAAAGTGGACCGTGATCGAATATTACTTTTGAAAAATCGTGTCGTGCCAGGTGGCTTCGTGACCAATTAAGGATTTTCAACCTTTGCTACTGCGTAGTCATCATGAAGATTTTTGTGAGTGCAATGTATTACTCTAATCCCATTATCTTCAATTTGTTAGTCAATACTGAAATACATAATCCTTGAGATACTTAAAAAATATCTCTGTAACTGTAACAGGGGGAAATTTGGAAAATGTTACGCAAGTTTTGTTCGTTATATTAAAGTTATTAAATACGTTATATCGTATTTTAAATACACTCGGATGCATAACATACCGAATATAGCTACGTAATACTAATTAATGCGATTCCTCTGACGACTTTTACGATGAAACCAAATAACTAACGTCTTTGATACATGTTCTGTCTTAACATTTTCTAAACAACTCACAATTACAAACATTTAACGATTCTGAACCTAGCGATTAACAAAAGCTGCCGTTCGCATTATTAACGTCCACTAAAAAACAAATAATCTAGTGATATGTTTATCCGTCAAACGTGAACGCAAACGAGTAATGTTGTTTGCTTTTTCTTAAAATTCATCGACATTCGTTTTTAGCAACATTTTCCTATCTCTTTGCATATTCTCTAACAATTACAACCACAACATCGATCAAGTTATGAAAAATTGTTAGAATCGTTAATGATCCCAAATGCTATACGCATCATTTTCTAAATATGCTATATATTATAAAATACTGTTTTAACAGGAGTTCAAATGTCTCGTAGTTTTGTTTCGGCGATCTCAATAATAATTTCAAACCAATACATGATGAATAAAACGTTGCACTACCAAAGATAACTTACATTTAATCACAGATTGATCTATTGTACAACAATAATTATATTTAACGTAACATACATACGTTCAAATATAAAATTAATTATTTAACTCCACGTACATTGCACAAGCTCAAGGGCACAACATTATTTTGCAAACTTAGAATCTTGATTATACAATTAAATTTAATCGCGTCACTGACTTAATTTCGTAAGTACGTTAAAATTGTGTAGATGTATACGAGAGACATTTACGCATATCGTGTACATCGCATTTATTGAATTCGATTGAAACCGAGTTTTCTTCTATTCGAAAGACATATATTTTAAATAACTGTAACAAGTTAATAAATACAGAAATAAATCGGCAATTTATGGGCACGTATTTTCTATTAAATAATAAGATTCTTTAATAATGTAATATAATTAGCGTTAGACGAACAGATCGATAAAGAAGTTAAAACGCGCAGCGCATCAGATGCATATAATTATTCATAACTTACATAGCTGTCTGCCCACGTGCGATTCATTCTATTAGTTCTTCTTTGTTATTAATATACGATCTATGCAGTTGGGCAAGTACGCTATTCTGTGTGAAAAGCAAAGTCAATTAAAAACGTAGATATATCTACAAATTAATTATTATGTTATTACAAAATGAGAAATACTCTTCCCACCTTTTCCAAACATATTTTCATATTAACATTTCACACGGCTCTGAAAAATATTATTACTATTTATAACTAGGAAAACTGTAATTAGTTTGCCACTTATGCCAAAAACATATAACTGAAATATACAACTGAATTATACGACAAATGATATAAACCTGTCAATAAAAAATAATCAATTCCACGCTGCATTGAAAATAAGTTCATCGTCGTTTTCCTAACAGTTTATATCTTTGTCACAACTTTTTATTAAAACACTTTCGAGATTCCCTTCGTACGAAGAATATTTTTCTTTTGTCGTTAAATTTCATTTCTACGTCGAGCTAATATGACAGACGATACTTTTTAAACATACACATATCGTCTTATGCCTCGCTAAAGTTTGTTAATCGAGGTATAATAAGGAAAATAAAATTGATATTTTTTTTCTTCTCTTCTGAAACATTTAAAACGTAACTTTTTCTTAAATTATAATCGTCTCCTCCGAATCTCATTTCTATACACATTTTTGTGCGCGTGATCAACCATTTCATTCTCCTTAAGGAAAAATATAACCTTTAGGTATAACAAATTGTTTATTTCATAAAAACTAACATATCCAATGGTGTAAATAATATGGAAACAAGTGGTCCAATTTAAAACAGACAGCTTTAAAAAGCACTTAAGTTCATTTACGTTCTCTCTTAGGTCTTTTTGGGATTCACAACGATGGTCTGTGCACAATTCAACAGATACCCGTACAACCCTGACTACTACGGTCGACGTTTCGCTATATTACGACAGTCACAAGATTCTTCTCCCGATGGATCGTATTCCTACAGGTGAGATCGTCCTTCCACATCGTCCTGAACGTCGACAGAACGATAAGCGTCGTCGAGGTACGTTTCCTCAAAAGCAATCTCGACACGCTCGAAGAGGCTCGCTTATAATCTCAATCCTAAAAACACTTTGTCATCTGTTCGCGTCATTCTTTGTTTCAAGTCTATTATATTATTGAAGGCTCTGCATTCCCGTTACCTTATTTTATTGCCAGGACCAACCAATGATTTATCATAATGTTATAAGTATATCAACTACTTTATACTTTGTAACTTTCACTAGAAACGTAAAGTCTATGTGGAAGAAACAGTACGTACACCGTTCGAAAATAGAATTCGACAATGTAAGTTGATTGAAAAGAGTAGCAAATGAAATATCGCGTTAACGCGTGTCTTAGTGGATTTTGATGATATTAATTCGTATACGTATGAAAATTCGTATACGTAATTCTGTACATATGAAAAATATATCAAAAATGTACAAAGAATAATAGAGAGAGAAGGAGAGAGGGAGAGAGAGATGCAAAAAGTATAATTTTATACTTGCTGAATTTTTACCTCTTGCAAGCATCTTTCTTTTTATGATTAATTAAACATACGCGATATTCATATTCCTTTGATTCTATGATAACATTACAGTAACATCTTGCTACGTATATAAAAATCGGTAACTACCATTATGAAGTTATAAAACTTGTACGTTTGAAGATATTGTAGAAACGTCTGCCTACGTATCCTATCTATTATATTCGTTCTATCTCCCACGCTAGAGTTTGATTTTCACGAAGTAATTATGTAAATGTGCGCATCTCGGGTATGTCCCTAACAGTTTTTGTTACATTCTGCATTGCAACATTATGTTCAGGTTAGACAGATGGCAACAAATTTCACGATGTATTTTCTAACCGATTCGGCAATAGGATATGTTATTAATGATTTAGTCTTGTCGCTTTTTCGTTGCAAATATGTGCATCCGTTAATGCAAAATATAGCATAAACGATAACTTCGATTCGAAAGACTACAACAAATTTTACACAGTTAACCGGTATTTGGCGGTTTGTGTAGTAACTTAACTTTCTATTGCACTTGGATTTTCCCAACCATAATTAAATACGTTAAGGTCACGAACAAATCTAAGGTCAAGTTAACATCTATTCTTGTAAAACACTCCAATAATTTTGATTCCTTAAGCGGGTTACGAACTTGTATATATCTATCATAAATATCGTACAATGTCCTTGTAAATCTACATATAAATATAATTATTATAATTAGTCTAACTTATCTTGTGATAAAACGTTCGTAACTTTAGATATCCTTAGCGTAGCTGTTTAAAATTATTGGAATTAACGTTGAATTATTATCTTCTTCGTTCCTCGAATATAAAAATATCGATCTTTGTGTTTAATCGCTTCAATATTATTTTTAATATTATACATATATACATACTTGTATATTCTATTATTATATATTCTCACTCTTAAAATATTCTTGTTATTAAAATACTGAATTAGTTCCTTTGATTATCATAATATTTAAAAATATCAATTTGCAATCTAAATTCTCTCTTCACTTATAGAAACCTTATATATTGCATGTATTAATTCATAGATTTTTACTTAAAAATATTATTAATTGCAAATATTTGGAAGTAGATGTTTATTAATATTTTGTCTTATTAATAGATTATTTATCTCTGTTGTGCTAGTAATTTAAAGAAAATAATTATTTCAATTGATAAATGTAACACACGAAGATAGTACATGAATTCTGAAAAATACATATAATAGAATTTTCCAACATCAATTAGATTGTTGCATAGCTTGTTCTGTAAAATGCAACGCACGAACAAATACAAATTTAAAATGAAGAGTACGGAAGCGTAAACAGAGAAGTGAAAAAGAAGGAAAGGAAGGACTTACAGGATATTCAGCTGTGAAAAGATATATAATTAGCTTTGATGTTAATCATTCGTGTTAGTCGGCTGCGCAGTTAGCAATAATACATTACACAATAGAATAATTACGATCGACCTACCTACTTACCTACCTACCTACCTACTTGGTAGCCGCTGTCTACTTACTGTACGTACAATGTACAATCCGAAGATCGCGCCTAGAACTTGGCCTCTCCTGTCTCATATAATGTTTAACGAATCGGGCCAACTACCAACTTTGTCTTGCATTTTGCATGTGGTAATTTTACAAAACGACAACCCTTCAAAGAATAACCGGTATTGATCTCTTTGTAACGAATCAGTTTTACATTTTTCACTTATTTTCACATGTATAATAACCTCCTATTAATTATCCACTCATACCTAATCGGCATTTGGTCAAGTTGAAGTATACTTCACAAATCTTCAAACTCGATTTTCTCAGAAACGAAGCGTTGTATGAAAAAGTTTTGTTTCTTATTCTCTACTTATCTTTAATATAAATTTATATTTATAACAATCGATCTTTTTCTTTCTTTCTGTTGTATCGAAATAAGATTATAAAGCAACATAAAATTTTATCTATAACATACACGATAAATTAATTCACAAAACTAGAAAATGAATATTTGTATTATTACAATAATATTATTATGTTATACGAAAAAATTGCATCATTTTTTTTCTATTATTTATTTTTTATTTATTTATTATTACTTAGTCCGTGCCTTTCGGCTTTGCACGAGATTTCGGTTTTACATCTTTTCGCCTAATCCCGCTTTTTACATTTTCTCCTTCTTCTTATGGCGTTATCCCTTTATTGCCTCCTCCCTTATATCTATCAGCTAAACTCTACACTCTTTTTTTACGTACCTGTCCTCTCTCTTATTCACTCTATTATATTGCACTCCGCTGTGTAATCTATTTTTAAGGCCATTTTTTTTCTATATAGCACGATAAAGCACAGTATGGAAAGGTTTCTAAATTATCTATGTACATTGTTATAGTTACGATACAGAAAATGGTATATCCGTAGCAGAACAAGGCGTTCCAAAGTTTATTGGACCAAATCAAATTGAATCTGTACGAGGACAATTTAGTTATACTGCACCAGACGGTACACCGATTTTGGTTACTTACACTGCTGACGAGAATGGTTTTCAACCTAACGGTGCTCATTTGCCAACACCGCCACCGATTCCAGTAGCGATACAACGCGCTTTGGCTCATAACGCGGCTCACCCTGAAGAAGAAGAACCCTACAGAAGATACTGATCGAGACGAGACACGTATTAGCTACCGGAAGCTCATGTGTAATAAATTGGAACAATACAACATAGACGAAACAAGACTTTTGCATCCGTAAGCGATAATCCTTGATAAATTTCTGACACGCGATACGTGTGCATTCCCGTAAATTCAGTCTATTCAATCTTTACAATAGCACTCTCAATATCATTCTATTGTGTTTTAAATATAAGAAAACTGACATTTGTCGTTATAATTTCAAATTCATAACAAGTGATTAAGTTTCGATACAATGATCTTAAAATACTTGTAATTAAAATTGTGCGTTTCAAAATATCAATAGTTGAAATAAGATTCTTGTGAAAACATTATTAGGAGGTTGTTTACTGAATTTATGCAATTTCGTAAGATCTCGTGTCATAAACGACATTTCGAGTTGTGCATCAAAGTATTAAATACACTTTCTATGTTGTGTTGTCTAATATCGTTCTAATCTACTGATCATATTGACCTTGTTCTAAATGCCTGCCACGAACATCATGTACTAGAATGTCGCTTTATAAATCCTAATGTGAAAAGACTACTGCTAATTTTAGTAGACTTGTATTTTCTACGTCCTTCAATCTCGTTTATTATACGTTATTTCTTTGCACGTAATACAAGCAACTTTTATAAGTGTACTATTTTTATGTATACCGACAAAGGTGCAAAGAAAATGATGAAATAAAAGAATTATAGGAAAGGAAGAAGGGGAGGAATACGTTTTATTTTACATTTTATTATAATGTATATTATGTATGTATAAATAAACATTGATATCGCGATCATTCGTGTGTTGTATACTTTACTGATTTTACTAAAAAACAAGCTTAAAAGGAAAAATAAATAAATGTGCACTCATGATTATTTATAACAAGAACGAAAGCAAGTTGACGCATACTACTAGTTAACTACTAGTTATATGATTTACGATTAGCAGACTGAAAGTCTGCACGATGCTTTGTATCTTAACTTGAAAGTAATTTTGGAAAGATGACAGTATTCTTTCGGTTCCTCCGATTATCTCGCAAGTGTTTTATATTTTCCATAATTTGAGCTATATCGAAATTAGTTGTACAAACATGTTATTAGCTACACTAACTCGTAAGCATCCTCCGTATGCTAAAAATCATCGTTGCCCACGCTACGAATACGCACTTTAGGCGTTAGGCTACTAGTATCTTGGAGCGAACAAAGAGATATCTATGTAGCTTAGAGTACTAAAGCCTCTAAAGTATTTAGTGTACGCGAGTACCACGATGATGCATTTGACTGTATAACCTAAAATAGTCGCTAATGATCTCGTAGTTGATGCGACTATGTACGACTAACACACACACTACCATACAAAAATGTATGGACAATCAAAAATAATAGTATTTTTGGCAGAATATAAATTAGTTTCAAAGTTAGAAATAGGGTGACTCGAGATCCCTTCATTAGTGTTACCGTTGAGTATCACGGCACGATAAACGAATAATCGAGAAAAGAAGGGATTATTTGGGATCATATTGGTGCCACGATTTTGGAACGGAATTTTCTACCAAATAATACCTTATGACGAGGCGTCAATTACAATAAAATTTCGACTTGAGCCGATAATTAGCTTCTAGGATACTAAAGATCAAAGAAATGGAAATACATTAAAGCGGCAGCCTTTACGAGCTTCAATATGCGGACTTTAGGTCAGTTCAATACTTTAAAAAGCTGTTTCCCAGGGTTTTGGCAACTACTAACGACGAATTGAAAGATTTCCAAAATTCATAATGACCCTTTCCACATGCTGAGCGATACGATCTTGTGATCAAAAAGTCCGTGCAATTTTGTAATTTTCCGGTCTAGAAAGTGCCGATTGAAAAGGCGATTATTTTATGTTGTTGATTCACCTGTTTGTGACCTTCTTCGGTTTGCTTATTCAGATCGATCGATTACATACCTCAGATTTTGTTTTCTATTAAATAAATTGTAGCCTTGTGATGTCGTCGATTTTGTGAATGCTTGAAACGAAATCTGCTCACGCGTTATTACTCGTTCGAAACTTTTCGGTAAAGCTCGGTTGTGATCTCTCAACTACTGCCAGATCAATATAAATGTGAAGCGATATTGTGTTGTAGTCTCTTCTTTTTAGTACACTAAGCCTGTATATTAGTTGGTTGTGGTGATAGTGCGCTACTGCTAGTGTGTAGGGTGTGAGACAGGGTGAAACAGGTTCTGCTTCGGGTGTAGATGTCGCTGCTGGGGTACTGCTGCTTTTCTTTTCATTTTTGTGTTGCAGAAGAAAAATCGGAACTCTGGCTGCCGGACACTAGTTTTAGTGTCGAGTGGTGATATTTTCATTTTGGTGTCGAGTGCCGCCGCAAATGGCTATGATAGAGCTATTATTCGCCGGATATGGCACTGTACGACTTGTTTCCATTTTTACAAAACTGAAGAAAATCTGCGAGAGGACAACGATCTCGAAGCATCAAAGACATAAAACGAAAAACGTTGTGCGAACAAAGAAGCATACAACGAAGTGAATTGCAAAAATGTTTCAAGGACTGGTAAAATCGTTGACAAAAATGTATTATCGCTAATGGGGACTACTTTAAAGGGGCCAATATAAATATTGAGGAATAAATACGTATTTATGATCCTAAAAGACACAAAAATTGCACGAATCTTTTGTTCATTCTTCAATATTAAAAAGGATACCTGCTATATAAGCTTTATTCCATCAACAGCATTCCCAATACATTGATTGTTGCGAAAAACTTACGTCAGATTTAGAACAGCAGCATCATACTATGTAAGATATGGGATTTCATTTGAAAACTCTTTGTTAGTGGGAAGCAACGCACATTTTCATATTTATCGATAAAATTAAAGTCGGAGGAGAATCAATCACATAATATTAATACGCGTGTGGAAATAGGTGCTCGAAACTGCTGACTGTTGCAGTCACGTTATAACGGTTGCATGGTTCACCGGATATGGCCAATATCATGGGATGCATATATTCAGTTCTAATGTATGTATCTAATGTATTCATCAACATTTCGAAAAATCAAAATCAAGAAAGATTAATGTCGGTACAGTAAATGATCTTGGTTCTAATGTAGCGAAAAATGGGGGAATAACGATCGCTTAAGAAAAGTTAGCTGAAAACAAGTTTGAATTGTCAAATTCGCTAAGAATACTGTTCGAAACAGGTAAATTAGTTTATTCTATGTATCATGATGAAATATGGAATGCATAAAGTTAATCGTTCAAAAGAAATATCGAAAAGAACGAAAAGTAAGGTTTGACCGGAATTACTCTACCTTTGGGATAATACTAATCAGTTTTTCTTTCATACTTCATAAATGGAAGAAACAAAATTACTTGTAGAATTGTTAATAAAACGACTATTTTGTTTATTGCATTCATAACATATTATATTTATTGCACATAAATAAACAAAAGTGCAAGTGTGAACCGTTTATAAATGTAACATTACTTGAATCCGTGTTGAAAATTGGCTCTTTTTAACTCACCTCAAATTAAAGTCTTTGTCGGCCAAATGTTTGTAAGACCGAATTTTTAAAATCATTCATTTCCATAGAAAATGACCGTCATTTTCGATTTTAACGACCCAAAATATCCGCGAGGAGACACATTCAGATAACAAATTTTGTAGTTCAAATATTATACTTTACATTAATATTCTTTTTAATATATCGTGCACCATATTGGAAATCCAAGTTTAAATTCGTTGTTGGCAGTTGGCAAAACTCCATCCAATTGACACAAAGTCCGTATATCGAA
Source organism: Bombus hortorum (assembly GCA_905332935.1). Lineage (NCBI taxonomy): Eukaryota > Metazoa > Arthropoda > Insecta > Hymenoptera > Apidae > Bombus > Bombus hortorum. Next base: position 12,110,856 of record HG995199.1, read on the forward strand.
GCTGATAAAGGCTGCCACATTAATGAATTTTGACTTCTTTGATCTCTCGTATCTCAAAAATTAATTATCGATGTAACTTGAGATTTTGTTGCGATTGGTGTCTCGTTATAAGGTATCATTTAGCACAAAATTCTGCTCAGAAGTCGTGCCACCAAAAACGGACGATTTCTACGGTTACTTTTTGTTTCTAAAAGTTAATACGCTATAAAGATATCGGTGCAGTTTTTCATTTAAAGAATTCATATATATTACTTATATTATTATTTATTTATTTATTATTGCTTAGTCCGTGCCTTTCGGCTTTGGACGAGTTTTCGGTTTTACATCTTTTTGTCTAATCTCGCTTTCTACATTCTTTCCCCTTTCTCATTCACCCTATCATATTGCACTCCGCTGTGTATTCTATTTCGCCTATTGCACCTTTTGGGCTCCTGTCCGCCTGCTGTGCCTTCCCACCGCTGCTCTTCCCCGTCTCGTATTGCTCTTCTCTTCTCCATTATTGCTTTTAGTTCCCTTATTCCTTCTCCCGTCTCGTTTAATATCTTCTCTGTTTCCTTTGTCCCTCCCGTTATTTCGCATTCTTCTATCACGTGTCTCAGGTCTTCCTCTTTCCTTTTGCATAGTCTGCATCTTTTTTCTCCCCCTTCTTTCCAGTATTCCCCTGCTTCGGTCTCGTTTCCACATCTAAATCTTGCCAGAATTTTTCTGTCCTTCCACTTCATCCTCCCTTCTAAGTACTTTGGTAGCTTTTCCTTGGCAATTTTTCTGTAGTTTTTATTCTATTTTGACTCCCTTATCCTTTTCCCCCTCTCTTCTGCTTTTCTCTTTCTCCTTTCTTCTATAATTTGGTCTACTGTCGTCCTTCCTTGCTCTTCTCTTTCCTCCCTTTGTGTCCCTCCATTTCTCACTTCTTCTAGTTCCTTCTTTCTCTTTCTTGCTCTTTTCCCTTCTTGGCCATTTCCCCAGTTTCTCTCTCTTTCCTTTATTCACTCCTTTACCAGTTCCTTTTTAGACTCTCTGGCTCTCTCTTCATACCTTGCTGCTCTTCTTAGTGCTTTCTCTTTTATTTCTGTTATTTTGCACTCCTCTGTATATATTACTTATATTCGCCTCGTATGGTTTTCAAGCTACGGATAAGACAGGAAAGGATTCGCGTCCGCGTTCGCGCTCACCGCGTGGGTGTCGTAGAACCCCGGCCAACGACGGTCGATTAGACCGCCTGGAGCGAATGCTTGTGGACCCGGCGGCCAAATGTTAATCCCTCTATTCGGCCCCCTGAAGGACGATGTCGCGATCGAGCAATGAACTTGCCAAGCGGTATGGTCGGGACAACTTGTCGGTGATGCGGTTGTTCGCCACGCGACTGCAGGGCCGCAGAAACTGTGGCCCAGTTGCGGAAGACGGTGCCATTTAGCCGTCTATTCAGGGAGGCAGCGTCGTATGAAGCACGGCCTGGCCAGAACTTAGGAGACTATTGTTTCCAGAAGCTATGCGAGTTGTGGAAGTTGGATGATGACCCGAACGCGTTATACGCGTTTATTAACACCGTCGGTGACACGCCATCGCAAGGACGGGAATCGACGGGGACGATCGAGAAAGGAAGGCTACCGATGATACTAGCAAACGGGTAAATATTCTCGACCGCGTAAAACCGGTGGGAAATTTATATGAGATTGGCGCGTGTGTCAACGGGAAACGAATGGATAGTCTCGTTGACACGGATAGTGCGTGCACCGTGATGCACTCGTCGGTAGCCAGGAGGCTTGGTATTGCGACAAAGGTTATCGCGGATGCACTGCTTCGAATGTTTGCGGGACAAACGGTGGTGGCGAACAAGGTGGCTCGCGTGACGATCGCGATCCAAAACGCGAAGGCCGACGTGGACTCATTCGTAGTTCCCGACGAATACACGCGGCATCCCGTCATCGTCGAACGGAACTTCCTGTTACAAGATCATGTAGTCACGATCAAACGTGGAAATCGCTTGATATTTAACGAAATTCCTACGCTCGGGCGCAAGCAAATCGCGACGACAAGGGATGTCGGAGTCTGCGAAAATCAAATTACGTGTCTGAAGTGCGTTGCGTTGATCGACGAATTTCCTTGTTGCACCTCGTCGTCGACGCGCGACTTGGCAAAAACAGACGCAACGGCGCTCGAAATTAAATGCGTGACGAGATGTTGGACGACGGGATCATTCGGGAGTCGGAATCACCGTATGAAAACCCGATTGGCTTGTTGAAGAAGAAAAAGAAGACGGGCAATTACCGAATGTGCGTCGATTGTCGAAATGCCATCACGTTGAAGGACAAGTACCCGCTACGACTGATCGACGATCAGATCGACGATCAGACAAGCTCGGGAGTCATAAATATTTCACGAGCCTGGGTTTGTCACGGTATATCTCCGACAAAATGGAATTTAATTTCGCTCGTATAGTAAATTATTTACGGCTGTGCTCTTTATTTATCTGGAAAGATATTTGAATTAAAGAGAATCGGGTGATCTTTCAAGATGTACGTGCTTCTTTAAGAATTTTAATCTCCATTCCTCGTCATACGAATTTATCACTACTTTTGCACCAGTGATATTTCTCTTAATAAACGAAAATAAAATATGATATGATTTTTCAAATTTATACCTTTGTCCTTAGCATCGCACAATCAATTTTTTAATAGCTGCGTTAATTACTGCCCCAAAAATCTTTTCATCCTTTTTATTTCCATAATCGATGACAACACGGACCTTTCAATTTGTATTAAAAGCATTAAGATGCCCATATTTACGAGCTGCTTTCACTCTCTGATTGCAAACGATTATCTTTAACAAGGTACGTGTCGAATATATTGCTTGACTATGAATTTGCAAAGTTTTATGAAAATTCAAGTATCGTATTTAAGCGATGTTACTTGTTAGTTCTCGTAGTACTACTAGTACATCAAAGCTGAGTGGCAATTATGTAATCCAAACCTACGCTTATTTACTTGGCATATATGTCTGTACTAAGACTGATTTATTGTAGTCTGTCACTTTTGAAATCATCATTTAATTCACCAATCCTATAATCATAATTGAATGTTCTCACGCTATGAAATCGTGCTCCGCGAGTTTTATCGACATTTAACGAAACATTTAGCCAGTTAACATTTTTATACGACACTTTGATTCCGCATTATGTAAATTAATTTGTATAATTCACTCATCAACGAAAACTTATTTCTACCGAATGATTTCCAAATTTCGCATCGAATTACGGCTTCCTAATTTTACACGAAATTCGTTAGAACATTACTCCAACAAAAGTTACCTACTTCAGTTACCCAGTTCATCCTCATGTTAACAATTTTAACAGTTCTAAGAGATAGATTCGTCACGTACTTCTCACGACGTTAACTTCTAGCTAAAGTTTTACAGAAAGATAATATTTGAAAGTATAACGTGTATTATCAATAATAATAAAAATAAGAAAAAGAAGAAAACAAATAAAACCAAAAATTAAATAAAATATGGAATTGATCGTGATGTTATTAAACAACGAATACGAAACATATTACTTGAAACAAATTTTAATAAAGATCATACGAACAAGTTGTATAAATAAAATACCACTATATTGTCTATCGTCTTTCCTAGACATAAATATGCCGATAAATTTACCTAGAAGTATTACAAGTCGTTTTATAAGAATCTCGTATAGACAGCAACAAATTATACTTTTTACATTTATGAATTCAGTAGAGCTCTTGATGGAATACATAAATAATTTCTGCTTTGCTAAGAATGTGGCCAATTTTAATTTTTTTAAATAAAGCGATTATTGCGATTTAGAATAGCGTTGTTTTTGTTCCAAAGATTTTTCATCTTTTGCATGGTTAAAAAGACATTGCGAACAATATTTCTCAAAATGTTACCATTAACTTGAAACTTGATCTGGGAGGTAATAATCTAATTTTATAGTTGTATAACTTACAAATGTTCACGAATTTTAAATTAAAATTCAGAACAGCACTGTTCAGCTCGCTTTTATTCTTCAAATTTATTTAAATTTTAATTTTATTTAAATTAATATTTAATTTAATTTAATGATTGAATTATAGTGCCATTCTATGATAAATAGAAGAATAATTTTCAAATATTACGTTGAATCAAGTTCCTCCTACTTGGTTTAATAAAGTTTATATTTATATTTATGATATATTTTGTACATTAAGGGACTCTAGTTTTGTTCATATCAGTGTATTAGTTAGAAAAAGAAAAACGTTGTACCGGTAACACTCGAGTTTGCTTACATAACAGTGAATCGTACATTTTTCAATATCTTTGAATGTTGGTATATTTAACCACGCCTTAATTCAAATTTTTCTTAAAATTAGAGGTTTTGTATTATATTAATTAATACAGGACTGTAGCGGGCAAACCACATCTCTTTCTTTTAATTGTAAAGAGGAAGCGATGCTGGAAAAAATATATGTGTAAAATGATTTTTTTGCTGAAGCACGTCGTTGGCTCGACAATGTAAGATTAGGGCGGAGAGAAAGTTCCCTTCGTTTTATAAAGTACGGTCCGAAAAAGCTCTTAGAGGGCCTAATGCAACATGATGCGTAGAATGTATAAAGTTTACGATTATCGCGTGAAAGAATTTCGCAATCTTTCAAAAATTCCAGGCGAAGTAAATTTGCGAATTTGTCGGATCACACAGATCGAGAGCCGTTTCCAGCAGCTTCTACGAAGCTAAGCAGTTGTGGATTATTGAAACACAAAGGTGGCTATACCTTTGAAACGAGATCAAGTAGTATACATATTTATATGAATCTTTTTTTATTGTTCTTGTGTGCCCCGTTCACTCCTGAAATGGATCCCATATGTTATGAAATACCCTGTATATTGAAAATTAAATTTTGATTTTCCGAGAAATGCTAAAACTCGACAACCTTCCTTTTTGCTGTGGCCACTTTGTAACATCCTCCCTTGTACAAAGCAACAAGTACAGAAAGAGTATGCTGTTTCGGAATATTAATACGAGCTACTGTAATTAGCTATAAAGTGGATGTTAACTTTGTAGGAAGAAGTTATCAAATATTTCCTACGTACCATCTAATAGATCTGAGAAATAAGAATAGTGGAGAAAAGTGGAGAACTTTGTTACAAAAAGTTTGAGTGGACAATATGCAACATACTTTTCGACATATTTATGTATATTTATTGCGATATATATTCAATATCCGTAGTTTGTATTTGACATTTAATTTTTCCAATGTCTAACTATCGGAAATAAAAAGGGCGCTCGCTAATTGCTAATCGATAAACCGTAAATATTGATTAGATACTGATATACAAAGTAAATACCGATATTTACTTTGCAACCTTATACATATGGGAAATTCCTCTTATCCTTTTCAACGATAGATATTGAAAGTTAAATAGAAAAATGTTAATAACACGTCGGCAGCGATTCCAGTTCTTCAAACCGTGCGTCTGACAAAACAATCCGTAATTTATATAATTAGTAATTTAAGAATAGCATAGGCATAATTTTAAAGAAAGTTACACCATCATTTGCATTCTGTGCCGAAACTACTATTTTACGTGAGAATGCTAAAAGGAATCATTAGTCAGTGACAAATTATATAGGTTTAGTAGGTGCGAGATTTTAGGGAGAATAACCGAAATGCCAGTTGAATTAATGTTAATAGTAATCGTAATACCACGGTAAAGGTGAGTCAGTGAAAGCAAATCATCGGTCTCTTGTCCATTGCACAACGATTGACCGACCGACCGAACGATCACATAGACGTTGGTAAAAGGATTCGGTACATCTTCCGTACCATCTTGCCGATCAAATCGCATAATTTTTATATTAAACCTCATATTATTTTATATTAATCTTATATATATATGCATATGTATATGTATAATATCTATATAATATTATATCCTTGAATAAAATATATCTTAAATTCAATAATAATAATTATAACAATAATAATTCAAACATAGAGATATTCGTCTGTGCGCATATCCAATAACTATTTCAATCCAATTTTTTTTTCAACAAATAAGCTAAAGAAAATTTTGTTTCATATTCCCAGTTTATTTTTATATATAGACTCAGCCACTCGATTATGTCGATTACCGGTACCATTATTTAAATGAAGGTTAGTAGTAGTATAAGCAAAGTTAATGATATTATTTATAAAACAATTAGACAGAATTTGAGTTAAGAAAAAAACTGAGAACCTGTTGTATCTAACTTCAAAATCTAAACTATAAACCTAAATAACCAAAATCTAAAAGATTCTTAATCATTTAAACGTAACAGATACATATTTATATATTGGAAATGCACAACCATTATTCTGTCCCTTGAACCGTTCAACATGTTTGTTGTATACAAGAATATTTTATTTCATACAGGTATACTGTAACGTGAACATATTAAATGTTTTAAATTAAAATACATACCGATCCACTCGGTAAAATTTTACAAAGATTTGAAAATATTACTATCTCGATTCCAATAATATATTTTTCATTTATTTAGGTTTCCGCTTTTCGTGTCGTCTCACTGATCTAAAATTATAAAATGCGTATTTCCCAGTACACGGGTACTAGGGTAAAGTCCTTCTAAAAAATCCATTTAATAAGAGACCGTACCATATACATGAAACTAGTTGCAAGTAGTGACAAACAATTATTTATACGCTTGTGTAAATCAATATGAATATTTGATATCCATTTTCATTCTTAAAGGGATCAACGAATAAAAATGTCGTTATATCATATGCCAATTGTATCAAATTGGTAAACAGGCCTTTCAGAAAAATTGCATAGTCGTATTGTTACTAACAATAGTTATATATACGGAGCAGGACTAAATGGCTGGTACAGCCGGATAGGGAGCGACTGTATGTGAAAAAGTAATGAAAACGGTAATGAAAAAGTTGTATTTTATATTTTCAACTTATTTTTTCAGATACAATCAACCCGCTCCTCTACCAGTTGTACCACTCCAAGTTCACCCTACGTATATTGCTACAATATAAAACTATAGTATACAGTAAGGAACAAAACTGAACACACATCTTTTACAACAAAATAACATTTTTCAAATTGATAACCGTACATGCTTTAAAAAAAAGACAGTTTCATTTTATGTGTATATATGTAAACTGCCTAGAGTTCAAAGGTGATAGGGACTCTCTCCGTTTACGGACAGAGCGACTTTCTTTTGTTTTACGGACAACCATTTTGAGAGACACGCATTTCCCAAACAGACGGACACAGAGACAAGATCCCAGAAGAAAGAATTGTTTAAAACATTGAAGATTGACGGAGAAAGATCGGTAGCTCAGGACGTTGAAAGTCGATTCTCGAATTTCAGGTAGACATTGCGCAAAACTTGTTATTTATTCTTTACTGTTATAGATTAGTATGTATTTCATTTAAGTGTTTTCACAATAAACTCGATTTTTAGACTTCAGAATCGATCACCTAAATTACCCCGAGATTTACGACATTACATATATATATATACACATGTACATGCATAATATATACAACCTACATGTATGTTTATGTAATAGTAAAATGCCTTTTTCTAGAGTATGCATGGTTATTTGCATATACTATATAATGTATATAATGCATGGTCTAAACTACTAAAATATATACTTTACGAATCTACAAATGTAAATCGCGTTCTATTCTAACGCGTGTTGTCTATTTTTCGCAAAAATAAATGATTATCCTATAAGCGACAGTTAAGCGATATCACATAAGCGATGCGCTTTTATTGCATTTAAGTACATTTTGCGCGTTATTCGAGTGCATTTTCTATTCAGTATCGTTACATCACTGTTGATCTTTAGAAAATGTTGTAGTTACAAATAATCCTTGAAATTAGTACAAAATTGATTGTAAATCTTTTAAAATTTCGTAAACTGTAAATTTATTTTATACACCTACGAATAGGTCGGTATGAATACACGAAATACGTACAATAACCATGTTCTTGATTTTCATCGATTCGAAAAGTAGAATGTTTAGAGATAAATTAAATGTGAAACGCAAATGCTTAGCTCGTAATATAAGCAAGAATGATGATATAAGTTGATAGTTGACTAGGCGTGAATATGACAGGATGAATTCCTTTCGTCTTTCGTCACCTGTAACAAAAAAGAAAAGAAGGGTAGAGCATCAACGAAGGAGTTGTCTGAATGCCAGTTAGATTTCATAATTTGTATACAGGAGGCAATCGCAGAAACTAAAGCACCTTCATATTTATTGTTACATCATTGGTACGCGCATTGTTCATAACCCACCAGCTTGAGTTCGAGGTTCGATTCATCGCTCCTGAGAATCTCTCACTAAAGATCTTCCTGATCACACCTTGGCAATTCTATTCTATTAGAAGGCTAATGCCGTGAAAAAAGAAACACATCGAATTCTATTAAATTTCCCAATGTAAGAACAAAACTGTACATACGAACGACAATACGAATGAATATATACGAAACGTAATATATTAATTAAAAGTAAACGAATTAATAAACAATTAACCTTTTACTTTTTCTAACGTTTTATTGTGTTTCTTCTAAATATAATGTATATTTTATTATAGATATCCGCCGTATAACACGGTGCTCTTACATACAATACGAATTTGCTCTAACACGTTCTGAGAATCGGGGAAATCCCCGTACAAAAAGGCAATGAGAATTTTTTAATGCGGGCACTTAGATTGCGTCATTCGGTATATTTCATTCGAGCAAAGGTACGCATTGTCTCGGATCTGCATACAGAATTATGGAATATTGAATTTTTTCATTTGGTATTAGTTTGTGGAATATTAATCCCGTGCATCCGAAAACTGTTTCGCTATAGAGAAGCAGCAACTCGAAGCTTTACGGATAAAAAGTCGACCACATTTTTTTATAACTGATATAAATAATACCGTGTGGAATGTAGTACTTTCAATTAGTTATCGATCTTTTTAATAAAAATATATCTCTCAGCACTAGTACTGTGTTTCGTATAACACGGCATTTTTTCAGATTGAAATTTGGTATTCAAATGTATTAAATATTACACAATTTATTAATATAATTAACATCTCCTCGAAACTTTTATCTAAGCACTTACCTTTTACTTACTTACACTTTTCTTATATATCAAGTCAGGAGTCGTTTTCATTGGGGCTACTAGCTTCAACTGCAATACGTACGTACTTTTAGAAAGATTCTGTGAAAAATTAAAAAATTATAATTTACGCTTTTGAGTAATTAACAAAATTCTGAATAACTTAATCGTTCTTTGATTTTTCACGGACGAATCACAGATGAATCTTGTCAGAATCGTATGTCACTTGTTTATTTGCAAACAAATGGTTATCGTTCATTTTTAAAAATGTAAAAAAGTTATTATATTCTTTGAGATTTAATCGCGAATGTGTAACACTTTTACGTATAATTCACTTGCCAATCAAGTTCAAATTGGAGTTCAAATTGTAAAAAATAATTCAGGTAAGCGCCTCTCCGCTTTTCGCCTGCTTCCGATACAGATATAAAGATAGAGCACGCGAGTGATGCGTTACCGCGTAAGTGGATCTTTTCTATTCTTGTCTAATCCGATATGCACGCTGACGCTGCTCTTTGAACGGCGTTACAGTTACGTATTTATTGTACGAATGTGCATGAGTTGTTAAACAAGACACAAAGGGCCTCTATGTAGCCTACGTCTTTCTCTTTATACTTCTATGACTATTGCCGATTCCCCATAAAATGATATTGATATCGCCGTTTGTTTTAAGCTTTAAAAATCCATTCCTAGTAGGAATTTCCTACACGAGATATGCCGAGATGGGCCGTATACAACAACGAGCCGACAAAAGTATTCTTTCATTCGTTTCGAACAAAACGATTGTTGTACCACCGTTATGTTACAAACGAATGCCAGTTTTGGAATTTTTCAAAAATTCGGAAGAAATTGCAAAGTAAAGAATCATTTGTAATTTGCATATGTCATGACATAAATGGAAAAGAAGCATGATTTTAAAAACATCCTTCGATGATCTTACCGAAAAGCTACTTTCGCGTGGAATTGAACAAGACTCTATTAAATGACTTTTAGTGTTGTATGTATAACAGGAAAAATAATAAGAAAGAGAGGTCATGATCTTTAAAAAAATAAAACACTCTGTTATTTATCGAAAATCTACATACACATCCACGAATTTAAACGGGATTTTTCGATCGCTGTTATGACATGCGAAGAACAGAAAGAATAATTGAATAAGTTAGCATATTCGCGAGTCATATTAGATACACGAATCCATTTGTCGCAAAATTAGTTTGTTAGTATAACCGAAAAATAATGAATGCCCCAATTCTTATCTAATGATCATGAACTCAATTACACACTGATGCCCTACTAGTGTCGACAGTATTTTATTCTTTCACGATCACTGGCATCCAACCACCCTTTTTAATTAGTTATTTCTCTTGTTATAAGTATATCATAAAAAGGCGAATGAAAAACGTCCTGCTAAAATCCAAGAAGAAATAGCTATCCGTGATGTTGAGCCAGCTTCTTCTCGAACGAATTATAAATACATGCGATTAAATATGCATACTTTAAATACGATACGAATTTCGGCCATCAGCAGTCGTCTAATGTACATATATATGTCGGAGATGAAAGGACATCGGGGCCTTTCTTTTGAAACGTTTGGGAAGGTCCCCAATACTTTAGTCCAGACTTTTTATTATAGCCGTACTTAAATGACAAAACTGAGAAATAGCTGTTTATGATTTAATCCAATTATGTTTGCCCGAGATCTATGACAGTGAGCTCGAAGTGACATAACGGGTCGCTGAACGTAGCCACGGTCACGGGAGGGACGCGTACCTAACAGAGGTATGGAGTAATTAAAATAGCTCTCCTTAAAAACAAAGAGATGTACGGAGAGGAGTATATAAGGGCAGTTCCACTTGGACCGAGGGTTAGTTCGATAAGCTCGACCAGTACCGTGAACCAGTACGTGGGAGTGACACCAGAATTTTGTACCAGATCGCCTTCGTCATTCCGTGGACCGTGGATTCGTTATCGAACCTAAGCTCATTGTCATCGACTTCTCGATTATCCAATCGCCGTCGTTACTTGTTACATCCTGTAATACTCATATTCGTATCAATAAATCTCATCCGTATTATACAACAACGATGTCCAACTCACATGAAGATTCATAACACGCCCTGAATGCCAACGTTAACCCGACATTTATATGTAAATGCGGTTTGGCAGATTTTTGTTTTATTTCTAATAGGAGGGTTGCATGTTTGCATAGCAATGTCACATAGCTTGTTTGCTCGTCTTGGAAGAACAAATTAGTAATAATAAAAGTGTGCATTTCGATTTAGAAAAATTATGTTGATATTAAAATCTCTAAAACTATCGATTCTTTAAAATATCCAAATATTATATTACATGTCCCTATCGAATAAAACAACTTTCATATGAAATATCTTCTTGCATCTTTGATAATTGGAAGATAGAGAATACTTTATAAACCACTTTATAAACGGTAATAGTGCGTACTCGTTTAAACCAAGTTGAAGTCTATCGCTGCCAGCAGCTCTCATTGTTACTAGGGCGACAGTCTTTTTTTCGAGAGTTTAACGAACAAAGATGAAATTCTGATTTTTTTTCACGTTGGTATTTCAGAACCTGAGACAAAAAGTTCCATTTAATACCACGTCTATCCTGTCCTTAGCCAATATAAAGCGTATACGCACGCAGATCTAACGCTGAGAGCTCCGTTCATTGGCGACAATCTGTCGCTGTCACTCGCGTGATCCTAGGTCCTAGCTGCATGTCACACAGCAGTCAACCGACCGAAAAACTTCACACGGCGACGTAAAAAAGGAGATCGATGAAGGAACGGTGAAGGTAAAAAACGATAAATAGTCGGCCGTACATAATCCATTGATCTAACATTTTTTATTTATACCTAAGATGATCAACATCAAGGAGTTAAATTTAGAGTGGGCTACGTAAAAATGTGTCCACCTAAATACGTGACAAAATAAAGTGTGGTGGAATTTTTGTAAATATCTCTGAAAGTAAGGTCGAGGAGCAATAACATGTACAAAGAAAAATTATTCAGAATGATGGTCTGAAGGATATATTTCAAGGTTATTAAGATCAGTGAGGAGTCCCCCTTTCGAGAATAGATTACCCGGGACTTCCTTCTCTTTTTCCTGCATTCTCACTTTTAAAAATAAAAAGAAAGATTCAACGACGTTAACAAGTTCTTTAACATACTGCCTCCTGAACGAGTACCGTCTGCTGTTTGCTGACGGGTTCGCTACGTGCTGCTCGCGGTTCACAAGTATCCATCCTGCCAGATTGCCAAGTATAATGATTATTGTTCGCACAGTTGTGCAAAGTACACAGTTGTGTTCGCACGCTATACCAGTATAATGGGGTAAGTTTTGTTGAAGTGGTCACCACTTCTAAGAAAACTCTACATCTGATCTTTTAGTTTTCTCAAGCATCGAAGCCATCGACAGCGTATGGACAAAAGACTGGGACGAAGGCAGACCATAAACAGTAGAAGGCTTCAGGGCTTTCAGTCATAGGGTAAACTGCTAGCGTGCGGATCTGGACCAGCTCAATTATATTCCGATTTGTATTTACACTTCTGCATTAAAATATATTTTCTACCTTACAATTTATCCACGCGTTCCTTTGTTCACATACAACTAATAACCTCAACAACTTTTATTCAAACGAAGTTTTTATTCTATTTGTTATTTGCTCTTCTCTTAGTTACTCTATCATCTTCGATGATTTCGTTTAAGTAACGATATATTTGAAAAATAAATTATTTGATCATTTCTTATTTTGTTTGGAATTTAGATATTTGTTATTTGACTTTACTTTGAAAATATTTTCTAACTATAGCGATATGGAACTTTTGTTCCAAAGTCACAGCATTTTTATAACATGTATCATCACTACCGATTACTTCAACAGCAATGCTTATTTTATAGTGTTCTATTCTGTTTGTATTACGCTTCTTATTCTTTTTATTTCGTTTTATTTGATTTGTGTTCAACGAGCAACATAGTGAAAAACGTTGTTGAACAAGGTAGATATTGTTAACAAGTGCTACAGTTCGATAATAATGATTTGCAAAACATAAACAGAATGGAAAAAGGAGTGCGACGCAGAAATAAATTATTAGACACAGTATTAACATGATACCAAGTGGTACATTTTACGATATTGTACTAGAGAAACTAAACGATAAACGGTATAGTCACAGCAATGTGTCGAAATTGAAGGTTCGTCTGCGTCACAGAATTTTAGATCGTGTTTAAAACAAAAATGTGGAATTAGAGTTTCAGAAGATTTTCACGAATATAAAGCATTAAAAGAACAAGGGGGAAACAATTTTATAAATGCAATCAATAAAGACCAAATTGGAAACGACAATAAAACTAAAAACAAAAAGTATGTAAAAGAGAATGTACGCGATCATAAATGTATTACTAAAAAGTGATAAACGAGGACTCCAACATCCAAGTTGTGTTACGCTGTGTAGACGAATCATGAACACGTATGAAAATAATGTTGTTGTTGTTCGAGAAACTTTGCCAAAGATGCGTACAATATGTTGTCTGCGCGCCATAAGAATGAGAAAATGTAAAAAGCGTGATAGGTAAACGAGATGTAAAACCGAAAACTCGTCCAAGGCCGAAAGGCACGGACTAAGTAAAAATAAAATAAAATAAAATAAAACAATAATAATAATGTTGTCTGCGCATTAGCAGATACATGAAAGATACATGATCATCGAAAGGTATAAGATCTTTGTGCATAACTGGTCGTTGGATAGATACAGAAATATGTATTTGAATGAAAATCTGTTGCTTCCATATGCCGTGGTTTTACAGGTGCGTATTCATCTAATCGAACCGCCCTTGAACCTTTTGAAGAAATACATTCAAGTTATGGCTTCAATATAGAAAAATATTGCACAACTATCGCAGATAATGGATCAAATCCTGTAAAAGCTTTCAAACAATTTGGTCTATAACGATCTGAAACTGGATATTGATAATGATTCAGTTCTTGAATCTGCTAAATCAATAGTTTTTTGATATAAATAGGTTAACACCTTTTTACAGAGATCCCTTTTACTTTTCAAGAAACCTCTATTACCATATCATGTATTCCTTTAAATCCTGTACCTTTTAATCGAAAGATTTTCCCGTATTGTTTGAAACAACGAAGATATTTCAGATAAACCGGGTTCATGAGACACGCTGAGTAACGCAATGAAGGAGGGATGGAAATTTGTTCTTATATAAATATGCTGTTTTTCGTAAATATTATTGCCACATCAACTCTTTTCTGCACTATGTAATACATTCGATTCGTTTTGCTGCTTCGAAGAAATAAATTTTGTTAACGTCAATATCCGACAATTGTGTTTACAGGTTCCTTTACTTTTAAGTACAAATATACAAATTGATATTACATGTCGGAGATAAAAGGACACCGGGCCTACCCTTTGGAATTCTTTGGAAAATACCCAATACTTTAATCTGTATAAGTTAACCCGATTATAATTGTCCGAGATTTGCGATAATGAGCTTGGGCTCGACGCGACAACTAGTCGCCTAACGTAGCCGCGGTCACGGAATGAACGTTTTTACCTAATAGAGGCATAGAATAATTGTATAGCTCTCCTTAAAAAAAGAAATAGTTGTAGCGACACTCGACAGTGTCTCTGCCCCGTGGCTCGCCACACACAGACCCTATTCTTCGGGCAAGATGATTACTAGATGTCGATGCATCTCCACAGGACATGTTCAGCTAGCCTGAGGACCCGCTATAAATCTGAGAATTTAGTTAACCAAGGTCCTTCAAACGGACAAACAGTCTCTAAATCTATCACCTACTACGGGAAGATACGGGAAATCTGCTTTTCTCACGAACGACGTTTTCCGCTAGCAACTTTCTCTCAAGGGCGGTTAACATCTTTCTCTAACCACCAACATAGAAATTAACCAATTAACAGCAACGTTCATTTCCCTCACTTTCCGAACGAGGGTTGTCCTGGACGAATCCGATGATCTCGCGCCCTTAGACACACCCCATCGTAGTTTTCCTCTGCAGCGTCACCGCGACGGAAAACACATTCTCGTGCGATCTCGTCAGCAAGAAAAACAACGTCTTTACGATCAGTGAATATTGTCACGTTTTATTTGAACCAGGGGTCAGACTTAGACTTTGGAGAAAATTACATTTACTTACCCGTTGACCGCGGATTCGTTATCGAACCTAAGACCATTGGTATTAGTGTCTAATCACCGCGGTTACTTGTCGATTCTGTAATACTCACACTTGTGCTAATCGACATTACCTCGATTGTATAACAACGATGGCTAATTTCAAAGAATATTCATTACCCGCCCCTAACTTTAATCATAATGTGAACTGGACATACAAATAGGTGATCGTATTTGTGATGTGTGATATATTTTCGAGAAAAATGTTGGATACAAAAGATAATCGAATGAGAGTCTCGAGGCTTTCACGGTTTCGATCGTCACAATTCACGCTGTTACATTTGATCTTGTTATACGTATTTAACACTGCTTCGTCTAACATTGTTTAAAGCTTCCAAGAAAGAGCCGTGTCCAAAAGGAAAAGCATTCCGACGTTTCGCAGTCGCAGCTGTACAGTTGGCTTCATCAAGGTGTTGCACCGATATCGATATGATATCGACGTGGACTTCCGGAAATAGAGGGAAACGATACAGAGATCATGAATCGCTCGAACAACACCAACGTGGATGCGGATTTTCATTTCAACGATGTATAGTGCACCCTGTTCCACTCTTTTAATTGGTTAGCTAACCAATTAAAAATACTGTTAGCTTATCGTCCTAACCGGAAGTTTCCGTCATTTGGATCAACGATCTTGAACTCGCAACTGAAGGTCCTCGTCATCCTGATCACCGATCCGGAACAACCCCACCTACGTAAAAGAGCGTTTTTCCAGGTGCATACCAGTATCAATGTGACTGCCTGATGAACTGCAATGCTGATGGAAAGTCGGAATTCGTAACAACAGTGCCAAGGATAACAGTGTGGATTGTAAAAGTTTCACGGTTTCAAGAGGGGAATACATCTGCCCTATCTGTTTCTTACTTGCTACTCGTCTTCAAGATTACTTGAAGGTTGGCTTTCTTTTTTCAAATGAAAATTGTATCTTTTCTTTCCGGATTCTCGCTCTATGGAAATAAAGAAACAACTTTATAAAGATGTATGATAAAATAAAAATGTATTTCTGTTTTGCTGCTTTGAAGGTAGAGGATGTAGAATTATATGATGCAAAGAAAATTGCTTTAATTTTTCTAGTAATCGTTAGATGCTACTTTTCTATCATTTGAAGAATCACGATAGTTTTGCATAATATTCGTAAGATGTTTCCAAAATGTTCTTCATTTTCTGCTTGGTAATAGTACAATCTGTTTTCAAATTCAAATCTCAGCTTAAATTTCAAAATTTCTCTTAAAGTGCCGTTTACTTTCCAATTTCTTCCCTGATATTTTATTTGTATCTTCGAACAAGTCTCACTACGTTTCCAACAACGTGTTTATATATCTGTAAATATCGGACATGCAATATTTATATAATTATATAATATAAATTGTTATACTAATTGTTATATTAACATAACATAAACATTTAAATTATATATGCAAATTAACTTAATTAAATGTGCTTGTAGGCAAAATAAAACATAGTGATAAATCTGGATAACTGATCGTTATTTGTGTCTAGTTAAACGTAAAATGTACAAAGATGCTACAAATCCTTTGATACACGTTGTAGCTAAATAATAAACTTTGTTATAATAAATATTATCATATTTGTTTATGCCAAAGCGAAACGCAGTCAGCGATCAAATTTAAAATATAAAAGTCATATCAATTCCTTCGTCGTTAACACGTGTAATAGTCATTTATCATTTCAAGGTAAACATAAGGAAAGGGCCAACAAATGGAATTTCTTGCATGTAAGAATTTTTATACGTGGATTTACTTTCATACTCGAGCAAAGTAGCTTCTATCTTTCTAATAACGTCAATGTTTTGTAAACTCTTAGTTTTTCTGCTATATTACGTATCTTTAATTTTAATATTGTAACAAAATGTCGCCTTACGTTTGTTATTTACTATTTATTTCCTTTACACGAGACTCAATTAGAAATCGCAAATTAAAAACTTATTTTCTTATATTAATTAATTGGCAAATTATTCCAATTTAGCCAGCTGACTGGAAACGCGTATGTGATGTTACGCATATATACGCAATAATGCACATACACGTATAAGCCCAGCAGTGAAGTAAATGTGCAAGTGATCCAGTAAAATGCCAAAATTTCATGATTTATAGGAGGATCCAATCTAATTAAGGTAAAATACTCTATGCTACGGCGTGGCCGCTAGATCTTGAAAGTTATTCGGATCCAGTCTGACCTTTCTCGTTTTATTAACCACGTCAGCCGAGGTATGCCCCATCATCTCAAGTATATCTTACCGTCTCATAAAGATACGGATAGAAGCGCATACCTACGGGGTCCTCCCAGATCAACTGTATCTAGGAATTATGCAAACTGATCGTCTCTACACAACCTTAAATAGCTTCTATTTTTCTTTCCAATCCGTTTCTCCAATAGGTCGACATAGATCTTTTTTCACTTTCTGATTCTCCTTCGATCTCGTTTACATTAAGGAACAAATCATCTATCGCTTTTAAACAATGTTAATCGCTGATTAAATTAAGAGCTGATTAATCAAACGTAATATCGAGAATTAAACAAATGGCACTATTTATTTCATTGAAAAGGTACTTTGATAAATATTAAAAGTGCTTCAGTAAATTATTTATTGACGAACTTATTTAAGTAAATAAGACCTGTCTATCCAATGATCAACATTTTAGTCTCTTAATTATATTTTCAAATAAATTTTTACGATTTGGAAAATAAAGTACAAAATTTACACGTTACCATTTTGCACGTTACTGCATCTTGCTTCTTTTTTAAACTAGAGACACAATTTTTTTTATTCGTTGGATGAAACGATGAAACGAGTCCTTTCCTGAATCTTGACATATACTCCAATCTAAGATGTTTAAAATACACGTGGGTACAGGAATATAATAAAGAAAAGCATGTAGTAGCAACGTATAGCGATATAAATTATTATTAATATAACATATATAGATTATTTCAGTTTCATAAATTCAACATATGTAAATAATAAAGTCAACGTTTACTTTACAGAATTCCAAACTTGTATTTATATTTTAATTTAGTTAGTTTTTCGTGTAATGAGAAATTTATATTCCAATCGTTCTATGCATAAATGTTTACAGTCCAAGTATTACTATTTTAAGGTAAAACTAAACAAGATTCTAAGAAACAAATTTGGAGTTCAGTTATGGATATTCGAGTACGTAAGTTAAAAATCTGCTTAAGGATATGTTAAAATAAAATAATATATAATATCGTTATTATTCAATTAATAATTGAAATTTATCAATATTTATATATTTCGTTCAAGAAACTTGAGTCTTTAATTCATAAATCTAATTTCTCAACGCAACAGAAAATTATCATAGGCTCTGGAATGAATGTATAAGTACTTTCCTTTGGGAAAAGTACTATACGTATTATCTTCTCTCCTAGAACAACTCTTAAATTGTATTTTTACTGGACCGGTGTAAATTCTCCAGAAATCCAAATAAATCAGTTTTTACTCAAATCACTTGTTATTTGATGCTTTTGATTATAGATTAATATTTCTCGGTCGTTATATTCGTTGCAACATGTAATAAAATAATTATACATATAAGGTGCCATATAATAGGTGGTGTAAGAATAACATCTTTGCGCTTGGGTCATCAACATTTGAGAAAAGCATAGTAGAAAGTACACAATAAGGCAAAAGATCATTTCTTTTTAGTACTTTCTTCAATTATAATTTATGTCATTAATTATAATTTTGCCACCAGAAAAGCACGCGTACTTTAAAATAGCTTTTTATTCGAGACTCGATTTTTATTCAATTTTTTCAGAATTATCAAAATTCTATCAAACTCCTCGTTCGATTGAAAAATCACATATGTGTATGTCGTTATTTGTCTTTTATCTAGGTACTGAAATAATTTGTTAAAAATTGAAGATATTACTTACAGATCGTGACAACTATCGCAGCAGAAATATATATATATGTATGCATGTATGTATGTATGTACGTATATAGATTATTTCAGCAAAGTTGGTAACGCTTTATACCTAGCGTTTCCAAAATCTACTTTCTCAAAAACGAAGATTTAGGCAAAACGATTTCGTTTTGCACTTTCTTTTTACATACATTACACGTATCGTTTTTCATTTCTAGAGTTTACTATCGATTCAATACAATATTACACGTTTAAAAATGAAGAATGTCGTTACAGCAATTACCGCGAAATAGACAAAAAATAAAAAGTTAAAATAATTATTCAACTGTTAGAAGTATATTTACATTCAGTTTTACAATCTGTTCACAAATGGCATGTTCATTTTTTCATGCTCACCATATGATATTTCGTTCTTTTCTTTATTTTGATGATGTATGACGTGTATACACCTACAACTACACATAATGTGCACATTAAGCAAAATTGGTGGCCTTAGGTGTGGTCTTACTGAAAAGCAATAAGATTGCATAAGCTGTAAACCATCAAGAGCATAGTACAAATGTTACAAATGTGCTCTACCTTGATCGCTGGTTTTCGATATTTTAACATTAACAAAATAAGCATTTATATTGAAATTGCATGAAATTACACATTATGCATTGTATATAAATATTACACGTGATCAGTGCAAATTTACTCGTTTAAAAAATGTGATAATTTCATGAGTTTATATATGTAATATATATAATAATAAATCACAGGAAACATAGAAAAACGATAAAACGTTATTGGTTCGTCGTAGTCGTCTATTGCTTTTGTTCTCATTTATCTTGCCATTATGCATCTTTGATTAAGGGATTTTGCATTCTAAAAGGTACATTTACAACCTAGAAAGGATGTACTAGAAAGTAAGGTTACAATCTTCTATATCTTGGAACGACCTTTGGCTATAACGACTCGAACCCGTTTTAACGACTAATATCGAAATTAAGATACAAAGCGCAGCATTTTCAATTTCAGAATTTTTGTTGTACATATCAAGAAAATAAATAATAATAATAATTATTATTATATATATATACAGGTATCAACAATAATTACATATATATATATATATAATATATATTATTATGCATATTTTATATTGTATATATATGTATATGTTTATTTATATTTACCAAATTGTGTTTATATTTCTTTTTCTTTTTAAAGAAATATTCATTCTATAGTATCATGTACAATAAAATTCTTATTTAACATATATATACATTATTATATTCCAATTGTACACATTTTGCTTTATGTGATATCGTTATGATAATAATAGTTTGTTTATCGAAATATAAAACACGGTCAAGTATTGTGCAAAATGATCTTCTACGATACGAATGGAACAAGGCTTAGAAATGCCAAGTAATGAAATGCTCATCTACACTTACCGAGACGAAGCCCACCCTTGTATATTATTGTCATAAATCTTTAATCAAAATTCCAAATTACACAAACAACGGAAAACATATGAAATTATTATAAAACTATAATATTAGTCATAAATATGAAGGTTGTGCAAAATATATGATATAATAGGTCCGACTACGTAATTGCTGATAAATGTCTCGATAAAAGCAATAGATACGCATATATGTAGGTGACAAACAAATTGCTATTGACTGACACTCGTTCTTAAAAGATTTGCGTAAAGAAACATTAATTCTAGCGTGTAAGATGATCGAGAACATAACTGAGGTGGGGCAAAATTGTGAGGGCGAGTAACTATGAGGAGAATGGTTAGACATATGAACAGAGGCAATGGGAAGGGAAAATCTTCTTGCGCGTCTTCATATAAATGCTGGCAGTAGGTACTTGTACACGATACTGCAGATTCGGTCTTGTTCAAAGCGACGACACACAGCAACCATCATCATGCAGCGTATAGTGAGTGTTCGTTTTACACGTCTATCAATATATAAGTGATTTAAAATTCAAGTGAACAAGATTTTCCACCAGATGTTAATTTACAATATTCAAAAATCATAATTATTAATATACATGTATAAATCAGTTCACAGGGTATTGCATTATTTCATTACGTCGCATAGAACTGATTATAGTTTCTTTGCAATTTTATATTCTTTACCTTAAATATTTAGTCAGTTACATGCAATCTGATCGTGTGGTTGTAGAACAAGAGTTGTTTTCACAAATTTCATTTTTCTCGGCGAAATTTCTTTATTTATGCGAAATTATATCATAGCGTCGTTATCTTGCACCGTAAATTGTTAAAGCGTGATACAAGTTTTGTCGGTATAACGTTCTAAAATGATTTTAAAGGCACTACAAATTTTGTAAATCTATTAACAACATGAATTCATATTTCTATAATAAAATTAATAGGCTTTATGACGTTAACTTGGAAAAGTTGATATTAAAATTGTTAACGATTTCAGTTATTGGCGTTCGCTTTATTTGGCTGCGCTTTAGGACAGTATGGTGCGTTTCGCGGTTTCCCAAATCAAAATGCTTATCGACCAACACCTAGGCCAGCCTATCAACCAACGGCTCAACCACAATATACACCCCAGTATAGGTATGCGTTTACAACGTATCACGATTCAACAATACTGTCTAGTAATAATAAATATCTCAAATATTATATTAATATTCTTGAGCGCAACATCTTTTATCTTACAAATATTAATATTCATTTTTTAGTCAATAATGGAATAATTTATAAACATATAGTTATCAAATTGTCACAAATAAAAAGGTATATATTGACGTTAATATAACATATAGCTCTTCTTTTATATTTACGTTTCAAAGATTTTTTACATTTTAAATGCACTTGGATCGTATTTAAATTTCCGCATAATAGAATACCTATCTCTTTTGCGATAGCCCCGGAAGGTTTATAGCCATACGTAGTCAACAGAAAGATACCTATCCAGATGGAACTTACACGTTTAGCTACGATACCGAAAATGGGATTTCGGTTGCCGAAAGCGGACGACCTCAAGGCACTTCGCAGGGACAAAACGAGGTAAGATTCTATCATTATAATATTAATAATTATCCTAAACGAAACAAAAATTAGTTACCTTAGAAAAATACTTATTCTTGCTCTAAACTATATTTTTTTAATTTTTACTATGACTATGCCGCAAGTAAGCAACGCGTATTATTGTAAACAATATTATTTAAAAAAATGTCACATTACGAAAATGATTGAGAAAAAATTTATTTGTTCAAGTACAAGCTCGTATTGCTGTTTGTATTATATATCAGTAAAGTTGTATCGGAAGTTGGCATTTTATATGTTGTATTATATATACAATATGAATGAATTCTAAGGCGCATAGCTTGATAGGCTGATATCGATGAGTTGTAATTTTCTTTTTTTCGCAGGTTGTCCAGGGCAGATATTCATATTCCGCACCGGATGGAACTCCCATCACCGTAGAATATACAGCAGACGAAAATGGTTTCCATCCACAAGGTGCACATTTACCAACTCCTCCTCCCATCCCAGAAGCAATTAGACGAGCTCTTGCTGCTAATCCACCTGGGCCTGATGACTCAGATTATAGGCAACCATATAATCCAAACCTTTACCGAAGATATTAAATAAAATATTAACTAACTAAATGATTTTAAGAACTTCTAAGCTTGCATTTAATCTTTACGGCCTTACATTACGACCAAATGTCTGTACATATGTATATCGTATATAACGGAAATACCAAGATTCAAAACTATATAACAGTCACTATACGATAGATGAATAAATCTTTCTTATCTTTTCTCACTCTATTCCATGTCCTTTTGTATTTTTTCCCCTCTATTTAAAGATATTTCCTATAAACAATATATCTTATTATCACGCAATTCGTTTCTTTAACTTTATTTACTGCTTGAGTCATATTTAAGACAATGTTATTAATTATGCAACGCTTAAATTTATGTAATGTCCATAGAAATTATACGACCATCGTCATAATGCCTCGCACCTAGAGCATACTAAAATGCAGGTGTCGTGTAACCTGGAGAAACAAGTGATCTTTTCGAAGTGATAACTTGTTCCTCGTTTATGTTGTATTTAGGAATTTATTAAAATCGAGATGATCCAAGAATGCGTCCAGTGTTTGTCTTATACAACTGAAACGATATATTCGAATTAACTATACAAATGATGTAAAATATAATAATCTAATAACCAGAAAAATATAATCAGAATTAAAATTACATGTTTGAACAACTTTTACTTCCCAAAGAGATTTTAAAGTACGTATGCTACCATATACGATCATACCCCCCCCTCTCTCTCTCTTTCTGTCTCTCTATCTGTCTCATAAAACATTACCATTTTGTGTTTAAAACGAGAAAAATATTAACTAAAGACGTACAACGAAAGTAAGAGAAGGAGAGAGTTATATGTAAAAAGAATTATGTAGAAGTAGAAACATTTTTTACGAATATAAAAACGAAAATAAAAGACATATAGGAAAGAGTATAAATCAAATAAGAAATGTTTTATGCAATTGAAAGAAACTACGCTATTTAACGAAAACGTCTTTCCACGCGACGTTCTATTAAGAATGAGAATGAATTGCAAACGCAATTTCTTAATGTAACGACATCGCCTGTACAAGGTCAAAAATAATTGAACTCGATTACAAGAAACAAATCAACTTTTTCGCGCGTATTAAGCAATCTGTGGACTCGATAGCACTCGACACCACTCAGTACCAAATTGCAATTGTGTGTAATGGACCACAATGAGATACAGTATACGTATAGTATGACCTGTATATAGCTCGTACCTTAATAGTGCGGGAAAGCATGCTAGTTGAACTTCAATTGCACCATGCCTCTGATACGTAAGAATTGCGGTAAAAGAAGAGGGCTGGGATGAATCCAGGTGAAAGTGTTCTATTGGATCTTTCATTATCTTACATTTTTCTACAGATCATTCCGGTCAAGGACTGTCTAACACGAACCATGCAACTTGGGCGGTTCCTACACTTCCTTCGAACGTTCATCCACTAACGATCTTCTGCAAAGCGTAAATTCAACTGGAATGCCCCAATTTGTCTAAACATAGCAGATATTCGAATGTTAGTTTCTGTATTAGGCTCGCAAAATTCAAAGAAAGTATATCAACACTGCTCAATTGCGTTAATAGAGTAATATATTACTTCATACGATAAAAGTTGTATTCGCAAAAACTTTTCATCATATATACGTTACGTACATACTAAAAATCGATATTTATTCTCTCGTGCTCTGTTGACATCTTTATAAAAAATATTAATCTTTTTTATTATATTTAAAAAATTATTACGTCTTTCTTAAAACTTACACGGATTTCTATATAAACAATGTTTTAAGCGCATCTTCCTTTCTAATACACTCTAATTCTATACTCTTTCCAGTTTGACGACATTTCAAATAATTAATATTTTATGAAACTTGTACACGATGTATCTATATACCCACGAGAGAAAATTAAAATATATAAAAGATAGAACATGAAACAAACTTTACGTATCTGCTTTTATGTACGGGAGGAGGCAATAAGGTGATAATACCATAAAAAGGAGAAAATGTAAAAAGCGTGATTACGCAAAAAAGATGTAAAACCGAAAACTCGTCCAAAGCCGAAAGGCACGTACTAAGTAAAAATAAATAAAAAAATAATACTTTTATGTACATGAAATCAATTGAAGAATTAAAGATACTCCTTTACCTGTATAGTAAACTATATGGTGCGTAAGTACTTTTAATAGAATTTAGTTTCTCAGCATATAAACATAATTGTTAGATTACATATTACTAAATATCTAAATGAAAAATATAATGACAATTGACTCAATGTGTATAATTTCATGATCGCGGTATAGTTTAACGCTACTAGCTTTTTCCATGAGAAAAGAACGCCAAAATATTAAAAGGCTATATTACTAATATATGAAGTATTCGAAAATACGTTTTGCTAGATACAGAAAAAATTACGGTAAGAGACAATTTACGTGTTAAGCAATGCGAGAAAAAGAATGGAAAAGTGATTAGTCCATGGAGGATTATTCAAAAATTCATTATATCATGAATGACATTAGCCGATATATCGAATCGGTTTAATCAAATTCCAAACTTTGGACAGGATAGAAAAATGTATCGATCGATACAACTACAACATTATAACTGTTGAGGTTATTAGATGTATGTGAATACAAAGAAACGCGTGGATAAATTGTAAGGTAGAAAAATATATATTTTAAATACTGAAGTGTAAATACAAAGAAGGAATACAATATGAGCTGATCCAGATCCGCACGCTAACAGTGTTACCCTCTGACTGAAAACCCTGAAGCTGTCACCGGTGAAAATCGACTAATTATGCGATAAGATAATAAATTCCAAGCGCCTTATCATGAGTGAACGTCTGGGTAGCATTCGGTCACTTCACCCGTTCTCAGAAATATATGATAAGTACAACCAAACTCTTCTCCTACTCCAACGAATAAAGAATAAGTTCGAACCAGCCTGAATATTAAAAGTCTATCGTTGCGTTTACCATTTAATTATTGTATAAATTGTGTGGAAATAAAGAGTTCGATCTCCAAACAAGAGATCGACATATTTTTTTTAGTCACTTGTTGAATTTTTATGTGACAAAGCCATCGTCGCCAGTTGTCTACAGTTTATGGCTTCGTCCCAATCTTTTGTCTATACGCTGTCGATGGCTTCAGTGCTTGAAAAAACTAAAAGACCAAATGTAGAGTTTTCTTAGAAGTGGTGACCACCTCAACAATAACTCGTTTAAAAAAAATTTTCTAAGCCCCTTTCTAAATGTTCGAATGAAAAATGAAGCTTGCTTAAGTCTGCTTATTCTGTTACACACGATAATTATTTTCACAAAAGCTATCTATCTTTTCAAGAATTACTTTATTCTAATTATGAATATATATGTCCAGTTCACATTATGATTAAAGTTAGGGGCGGGTAATGAATATTCTTTGGAATTAGCCATCGTTGTTATACAATCGAGGTAATGTCGATTAGCACAAGTGTGAGTATTACAGAATCGACAAGTAACCGCGATGATTAGACACTAATACCAATGGTCTTAGGTTCGATAACGAATCCGCGGTCAACGGGTAAGTAAATGTAATTTTCTCCAAAGTCTAAGTCTGACCCCTGGTTCAAATAAAACGTGACAATATTCACTGATCGTAAAGACGTTGTTTTTCTTGCTGACGAGATCGCACGAGAATGTGTTTTCCGTCGCGGTGACGCTGCAGAGGAAAACTACGATGGGGTGTGTTTAAGGGCGCGAGATCATCGGATTCGTGGAGGACAACCCTCGTTCGGAAAGTGAGGGAAATGGACGTTGCTGTTAATTGGTTAATTTCTATGTTGGTGGTTAGAGAAAGATGTTAACCGCCCTTGAGAGAAAGTTGCTAGCGGAAAACGTCGTTCGTGAGAAAAGCAGATTTCCCGTATCTTCCCGTAGTAGGTGATAGATTTAGAGACTGTTTGTCCGTTTGAAGGACCTTGGTTAACTAAATTCTCAGATTTATAGCGGGTTCTCAGGCTAGCTGAACATGTCATGTGGAGATGCATCGACATCTAGTAATCATCTTGCCCGAAGAATAGGGTCTGTGTGTGGCGAGCCACGGGGCAGAGACCATTGGAATGTTTAATGTTGAGTGTCGCTACAACTATTTCTTTTTAAGGAGAGCTATGCAATTATTCTATGCCTCTATTAGGTAAGAACGTTCATCCCGTGACCGCGGCTACGTTAGGCGACTAGTTGTCGCCTCGAGCCCAAGTTCATTATCGCAAATCTCGGACAATTATAATCGGGTTAACTTATAAGGATTAAAGTATTGGGGATTACCCAAAGAATCCCAAAGGGTAGGCCCGGTGTCCTTTCATCTCCGACATATATTTATGGTTTTTATCCTGTTTATTTTAAAAAAGAGACAGTGGCATTTAACTTCCAGAGTTATTAGCGAATTACAATACAATTATATTGTTCACATTCTCAGAAACATCGACATCCTTTTTCTATTTCGTTGGCTGATTTTCATTTTTAACGTATTACACATTTCCTTCTACGTATTTCAAAATTTATTAACGATAATTTTCTACAAATTGATCGATTTTGGGTCGCTCAACTGCTCAACAAAAGCAATTAAGTCTATTTCTATTTGTTTAAACTGCTCTGTCTAAATATGAATTCTGTGAGATGTCTCACTGTATCCCACTTGTTTTCTTTGTTCCTTATTCTTATATTTGCAGGTAATAGCGAACAATTAGTAGAAAGTGATCGTTAATAAGTTTTCAATTACGACCTAGAAGAATTAATACGTTAAAATAAAAATTACCAAGCAAAATAGAAAAAGGACCATGATGTTTATAAGAACGTGAACAGTTTCATTGTAATTCGCTAATTACTCTGACAGTTGAATGTAATTCTAAAATTTAAAAAATGACATTTCAAGTATGCATACTCCAAGATATCAAAAAATATTAAAAACAAAAATTGAGCTACGTGTGAGAACAGAACCGGGTACCCTTTCGTGCCTCTAGAGGCGCATGAAATCATCGAGCGAAAACGCGAATTTCGCTTTCTCTGCGACTCTCATCTTCTTATTGTAACGCCAAATTTAAAACTTATTGCAGGAGCAAGCGTACATGTTACACTATTGCCATTCACGTGTTTTGGCGAGCACACGTTCCGAGTTAGTTGGATAACCCTGTATGCACATGCTAAACGTAATTTCACATAACTGACGATATTAATACTCAACCGCGCGCGCGCTACAGCCAACTAAATTGGTATATTTTATTATATACTTTATAAGAACAGAGAAAATCCGCAATTAATTGGAAACAATTCCAACTAAACAATAACTGATGATAACAAAAGAAAAAAAAAAAAGAAAACGCGTTGCTAAGGTCAAAATGGGAGATCTCCCCGATCGGTCATGCAACGATTTAAGTGGAGGGATCTCTCCGATCGGTCATACAGCGATTTACTTTAAAGTAAGGAGATCTCTCTCCCCATTCGGTTTGCTGAATGTTAAGGTTGTGTTACGATCAGTTTCATGCGATAGCGTAACAATTACATTACAATGCGCATGCGTTAATATGTAAGAACCGAAAATCGTTTCCTAGAAAAGATAAACAAAGTAACAAAAATTAGCCAAATTTATGAACACTTAAGAAATATTGCTTTAATATTTCGTATATTTTATATTATAGTTAAACATTTATAAATAAATTATAGGCTATAGCGATTCCGTCGTCGGTGATATTATGCTGCTTGTTTTATTTACTGTTTACCGATTATCAATAATAGAAAGAACTAACTTAATCTAGTTACAACTAGATGGCACGTCGGGAATCAGTGACGCTGGTCGCTACAGAGTTTTTGCTAGTAATGGAAAATACCTAACCTTAAATTCGGTTTACATCAGTTTCTTTATCTGCCGAATAAAGTATCCTTAATATTTCTTAATATTTGCAAAATTTAACGAATATAACAATGCCTGATCACTTAGGAGAAGACATGCGAAAAGTAAAAAGCGAGGAAGGAAAAGAAGAGAAAGAAATAAAGTGTAAGCTTTGAATATTAATTATTTGCCTTTAACTGTGATTTAAAAGAATTTATTAATGTATTATTTCAGCTCTCGATGAAGGAGATATTGCTCTGCTTAAAACTTACGTAAGTGAAATTGTATAATGATTTTGGTAATAATAGATAATAAAATATTAATAAAAAGTAAATTTAAATTAGAATAAAGATTCTTGGAATTATTCTAACAAAAATAATGCCAACATATTATTTTTTATACAGGGTCAAGGACAATATACTAAAAGTATTAAAGCAGTTGAAGAAGATATACAAACAATAATTAAACGAGTTAACGAATTGACTGGAATCAAAGAGTCTGATACGGGTCTTGCACCGCCTGCTTTGTGGGATTTAGCTGCAGATAAACAAACTTTACAAAATGAACAACCGTTGCAAGTTGCACGCTGCACTAAAATAATTAATGCAAACTCAGACGATCCTAAATACATTATAAATGTAAAACAGTTTGCAAAGTTTGTAGTTGATCTAGCAGATTCAGTTGCTCCTACTGACATCGAAGAAGGAATGCGAGTAGGAGTGGATCGTAATAAATATCAAATTCATATTCCACTTCCACCAAAAATTGATCCAACTGTAACAATGATGCAAGTTGAAGAGAAACCTGACGTCACATATAGCGATGTTGGTGGTTGCAAAGAACAAATTGAAAAATTGAGAGAAGTTGTCGAAACACCTTTATTACATGTTAGTATTTTATAAATACCGTTAAAATTATGTTTTTTGTACAAGATAATTAGAAAAAAATAATTTATTTATTACAGCCAGAGAAGTTTGTCAATCTGGGAATTGAGCCGCCTAAAGGAGTATTGTTATTTGGTCCACCAGGTACAGGCAAAACTTTATGTGCTAGAGCTGTAGCTAATAGGACAGATGCCTGTTTTATTCGTGTCATTGGTTCAGAATTGGTTCAAAAATATGTTGGCGAAGTAAGTATAACATATGTCTTCACTCGGAATTATTCAGCAATACTTAACTAAGAAATAAAGTATGCAGGAGTAAACAAAAAATCATTTCTAAGCAAATATAATATAGATTTGCAAACTAATGGTACTTAAATCATTCTTTTTGTTATTTTGTTATTCAGGCTTTTCATATTTCTGATAGCTTAAGTATTTATAACTTGTTAATGGTAAATATACAAGGTAATTCATAAATGTATGTTGATATTCTGGCGATTACTCTGCACAGTATAATAAGTAAAGAATGTCATATGCATATATCTCCTGTATACCTTAGCTTTCAAGTTATGAATTGCCTGGTGTAATAAGTATTTTAAAAATATACTTAAAAATCAATTTTTGTAAACAAATGTACGTACTCAGAGATGTTTAAATTCTTTAGAATAACTTGATAACGGTTTTTGATACACTGTCTATAAGATCACTTATATTTTTGTGATAAAAATGTCTAAAATATCCCTAAAATAAGATTTTCAAATCAAATTTAACAATGTTTTAAATATAATTGACACTATATACATATTTAGTCAACGTACATTGCAAATACAATTGATTTTATAGTGTATATAAAATTATATTAAAATTTTGATTCATCAAATCAAATCAAAAAGTTAAAAATCTCAAAAACAATACAGTTACTGGTTCAAGGTTTGATTCATATGCTTAATAAACAATAAAATTTATTATATTTCTAGGTCTGTTAATTTTTTGAGTTATTAGAGATAAAAATTTATGTTGTTGAAATCTGTAAAAGTATACATACAATCAGTGTAAGAAGAATTTGTACAGTAATTAATTTCAACAAAACAACAACACATAACAAATTTTAACACATAACAGATATATACATATACTTAGAAGTCTTTAAAATAATTTCCATTTAAAAAAAATGTGATACAGTTGCAGTTTAATGGAAAAATATAGTAAGATTTAATATCTAAAGGGCACTAAATCACGAAATTTAATTATTTTAATAGTTAGTGTCATTCCCTTTTGGTTTTATTATAACTTGAAGTTGTCGCGGCGTTGAATTTATCTAATTAATAAGTAGTTTACTAAATAACTAAAAATATTATCCCATTCTTTAAAAAATGCCTCCTTTAAATTATTTCGTGATACATGATGAATGAATGAATTCATACAACATGGTGAATTCGCATTTTTCGTTTCAGGTAATCCAATGTATATATTTTAATAATATTTATATCTGGGGATTGCAGAGGTCTTTTAAAGTGTTTCCAAACATTATATAAGACTCTGCTCGCATATTATTAACGTTGTGTTTTCGATCATTATGATCCCAACATTTTTATGATGCTTGCATCAGAACCCATTTTTTCTGCACTTTAGTGAAAATTATTTTTTGGAATATCCATGTATATTTTATGATTCAATGAAATGAAGAGATATTCAACGTCATCAGCACTTACACATCCCCAAATAAAACAGATGCCCCACTGTTTTATGGTGGGTAACAGGTTTTGTTTTTTATGTTACATATTTTTTTTTTTTTTTCTCCATACTCTAGATCTAAATTCTAAATTATTCATCAGAGTCAAAGATACCAAATTTTCTTTCATCTGTAAAAATGATTCGTTTCCAGAACTCAATTAGCATGTTCACATACCTCTATGCACATCTTAATCCTTTAATTCTATTAGTTTCGCTTGTATAATACTTTCTACAAGTCATCCTTCCACGATATGCTTCTTAAGAAATTTCGTACTTTACTAGTATTTATTTCGATATGCAGCTCATTTTTCAGCGTACTATCAATTTTCAATGCTGATATTTTACGATTTTCTTTTACTCTCCGAATTGTTAGTTAGCTAGTGTTCTCATTTATCTTACTTAGACGACCACCTCTAAAATTATTTTTAACTATATTTCACAAACAATGTCTGTGGATAATTCCTTATATTGTAGACCAAGGTCCACTAACAGTAGAAGAAATATCAATTCAGCAATTTGCACTTGTTATGTAAATATATAATAATTTTTCATTTTTCTAATGTGGTTTTTGTGGTTTTCAACCCATATTAATTCGCGGCGATAAGTTGTAATGATAAATTTTGTATACAATTAGTTTGAGCAATAATCTTGAGACAACCGACGCTAGTAATGGTTACATTCGATGCCTCGTATTGTAAAAAAAGTAAAGCAGTAACTGAACGAATACTTATTACACATATATTGTTACTGCTTCCTGAATATTTATTAATATTTAACATACATTAATATTTTCTTACGATAGAAATAGGTATTGGATTCCTTTCTTTTTTTCTTTTTAATTATCTTGGAGACTTCTAAGAATATGTGTATATTTTGTATTTGTTAAAATTTTATTAATAAACGATGTTTTATAATATTTTTGTCGAAATTAAGTTCTGTACAAATGCTTTTTACACTGACTACGTATGATATTTTTTTATAACTTTAGTTTCTAACTATATTCAGTTTATAACTACGTAATGGGAATAATAAGAATATTCTATTTTCTGAAGTAAACATAATAATGCTAAATTATTATTATTACGTTAGATTGAGTAATAGGTTCATTCGTGTATTCTTAAAAGACACATGAACATTTTAGTACTTTTGTATAATATTAATCAAGAAATAATTTATTCACTCTATTTATAAATATGTATATATCTTCCAAAGAAAGGCTCAGATAAATAAATTTGTGCGATGTCTTAAAATGATATATTAATGAAAAATGAATGAATATATTACTCAAACCAATACTATATCATACTATATTGGTATTATTATTATTGTTGTTGTTGTTATTGTTGTTATTATTGTATTATATTATACATGTAATTACATTATATATAACTGTTATATCTAACAGGGTGCTCGTATGGTAAGGGAATTATTTGAAATGGCACGTAGTAAAAAAGCATGTTTAATATTTTTTGATGAAATTGATGCTATTGGAGGAGCTCGGTTTGATGATGGAGCTGGTGGTGATAATGAAGTACAACGTACTATGCTAGAATTGATTAATCAATTAGATGGGTAAAACATATGTTTTATTATTAAATATCTTCAATAATTAATAATAGGTAATATATAACAGATAATGATGATATTTATATGATTTTAAATATTTCAGCTTTGACCCACGAGGTAACAT
This sequence comes from Bombus hortorum, assembly GCA_905332935.1. Taxonomy (NCBI): domain Eukaryota; kingdom Metazoa; phylum Arthropoda; class Insecta; order Hymenoptera; family Apidae; genus Bombus; species Bombus hortorum. Next base: position 12,143,888 of record HG995199.1, read on the forward strand.
TAAAGTTTTAATGGCAACAAATAGACCAGATACATTAGATCCAGCATTGATGAGACCAGGACGTTTAGATAGAAAAGTAGAATTTGGATTACCAGACTTAGAAGGACGAACACATATTTTTAAAATTCATGCGCGTTCGATGAGTGTTGAAAGAGATATCAGATTTGAGCTCCTTGCACGTTTATGTCCTAATAGTACTGGAGCTGAGATTCGATCTGTATGTACAGAAGCTGGCATGTTCGCGATTCGTGCACGTCGGAAGGTAGCTACAGAGAAAGACTTCTTAGAAGCTGTAAACAAAGTGATTAAATCTTATGCTAAGTTTTCTGCAACTCCTAAATATATGACCTATAATTAAATTTATTATGTACACTATACTTATTTGTTCTAAAATATAAGAATATTACAATATTGTACTGATAATTATAATATCATCATTAATTTTCAATTATCAAGTATACAATAAATTGTAATTTGTTTCTTATTTAATATTATACTTTCTTTACTTTTATACATATTTTCTCATTAAAAATAATATTTCCTCGCTTATACTATTTCGTTCTTTTGAAAACAAGTAGAATTGGTTTTTAAGACCTCATGAAAACTGAATTTTAATGGGGCATCTGGTTTGTTAATTAATAAAGATATCATTCCAAGTTCACCCCCATGCCAAAAAATTTTGAGTCGTTGACACATCTGCACAAAATAAGAAGATTATATTACTTTACATAGCATATATAAAACATTTGCATATATTTTAATTGTACCAAAAAAATTACACCACATATAGTAACAAAAAATTCTTTATGAGAAAGAGCTAGCAAAATAAAAGTTAATCTTATTTCTTTGATGGGACGCTATATTTTATTTATCTGTGCACGGTAATAAGTTTGATTATGAATTCACACGATCTACTACGCTATCGATAAATTGTTTAACCGTTTGAGTCCCAAGCATCGCGATTACGCTGTTTAGATTTTGTGTCGAAAAGTCCCAGTACATTTGAACGCTACGGACAACTGATGGTATTTTGTATTTCATTGTTATCTTCTCAATAATTTTTATTGAACGAAACTTGAAATATTTATATACGCATATATAATATAGATGTATTTCATAAAAATAACAAATACCATAACCCATTATTTTTCCTCTTTTGTTTATACAATACTAAAAATTATTATCTGTCTCATCAGTGAGTTAAGTCTATTAGATTGAACTATATAAAAATGTGACTGCCTACTCCAGAATAAAATGTAACTCAAATTTTATGAAGCATTTTGAGAATATCTCGGTACTTAAGATTTGAGCGGCGATAATGTTAACTTTGACGACATATTTCAAAAATCACATTACAATTAAATATCACATTACAATATTTATATTAATATGACAACAAATGGTACCGGAAAATATATAGCAAGTGATTGAGAATGCACAGTATGAAGTTCTAATCAGTATAGGTGAACAAAGCTAGAAGAAAATATAATCGGTCGTGAAATAAAAAAATTGCAAGAAATGTGGGGATAGCACCAATCACAACACAAGATAATATTGTATAATATTTAATTAATAGCAAGAAAACGGAAGAATTATAAACAAGATATTAAACTTGAATATTACTATTAAAAATTATATATTATTTTTTGCGTAGGCATAAAAATATCTGAAAATCTATATTATATTAAATATTAAAAACTTACCCTTAATAACAATACTTGCATATTTTGCTCTGCAAATCGTCTAGCAATACAAGATCTAGGACCATGACCAAAAGGTAACAATACATATGGATGTACTGATTTTCCACAATCTATTTTACTGCTACTTTCTGAATGTTCACGTAGCCATCTTTCTGGTATAAACAAGTCTGGTTTGTTAAAGTATTCAGGAAGACGACAAGTGATTTGATTTTGTGTTACAACAACAGTCTAAAAGAAACGAATGAGGAGAACATATTTTTACTCTGGGTATTTACATAAAAAGAAAATATGTTATATATAGCTTTTCTAATATAACAAAACATTATTAAAAGTATTAATAAAATGAAGCTGTTATCCATTGAAAGTGAATTCTATTGAAACTTATAGCACATCAACTAATTTACAATTTGTTAAGATTTATAACTTACCCTTTTAGGTACTTGATAACCATTAAGAACAATATCATTTTGCAATATGCGACCTATTCCTATAGAAATTGGATTTAATCGCAAGCTTTCCTTAATGACAGCTTTGGTATACGAAGCATTTCGCAACACACCTGCTGTTATTGGTTGACTATGATCAGCTAAAAACTGTGTGGCTTCAATTCTTAATTTTTCTTGACTATCTTGGTGTCTTGCCAGGTGATACAAAGTAAAAGCAGTACTGTAAGTAGTCTAAGGGCATAGAAAATTTATATATTTAATTTCTCTTTTTTTATAATCGTTAGCCTACACTATTAAATTAGTAATGTTAGTAAAAGGATACAGAATTTAGTCAAATTCAATTAAATTTTTATATTGTGTGTAAGCTTAAAAATGTATAACATATTATAAAATAACATAAGTTATATCACAAGTTTTTAATAAGACATATATCTATTTTAAAAATATAATAGTATCTATATATATATATATATATATATATATATATATAATGTTTCTAATAGTAGTACTTATACCCATAATGTTCCTAAACATTACACTTTATATAAAAACATATAACATAACATATAATGAGCATTATTTATTTTCAGACTTAATATCATATTAAATGATGTCATCATGTAGATATTTACTTGTTCACTATAAAATGTATATATATAATAATCTATTTGTTTTCTATAAAATAAACAAATTTTACGCATGTAACTAAAGATCCAAATTTCTTATTTATATATTCAACCAATACAGTAATTACGTATTTACAAATATCTAAATGTTATTCGTATTTCATAAATTAATAATAAACATGCACATGCATAAATATAACACTAATACGTAGTTACATCTATAATGATATGTATTATAATATTTACAGTGTCTATACCAGCAAGTAACATGTCACAAGCCATGCCTACAATATCCTTAATATCCAGAGCAGGATTTTCTAAATAGGCATTTAAGAATGATTTGTTATGTCCAGTTTTCGTGTTTTGTTTTTTCTGAGATACCAATTCTAATGCAACCCTGATACATTAAAAAGACATAACATATGAGGTATAGCATTTAAAAATAAGCTAATTATAATGTATAACGTAATTAGAATAAAATATTTAGATTGCTTGAGCTTTCATTGAGTTAAGTTGATTGATACAAAACCATATTAATACACACACACTTCTGTTTACTTATGACAGATATTGTTAACGTGCCGTTAATAATTATTTTAAGCATATAAAAACCTTCTGTGCTTTTCTTATTGTAGAACTTATAATATAATGATAATAAATTATACAAATTATCTATGAGCAACTTCAATAAATTCGTGATTTTGAAGACTTTGTATAATGAAAAATAATCTAGTAATCATAAACAATAAATGATAATCCCGTGTAAGATTAAAAATTATTGCTTACATTTCCATGTATGTTTGTGCCTTACGTAATTTTCGGTACAATGGGGTTTCAAAAAAACGCCATAATTGCAATCCATTATCCAACTTTAACATTACGCTATTTGTTGTAAGGGCAGCCTTGATTAATTTTGAACTTGTAGAATTTTCACATCTTTCTTCTTTTGAGAAACTATTCAATCTTACATCAAAAACAACCAGACATGTCACTAAAATCAAATATAGAAAAAATTATTAGACATTAATAGTACATCTTTTTATTTATATGTATATAAATGTATTAATAGTATGTGTGTCTGTTTGTCTATTAAGAAATGACACCAATCATTAAATTCAAATATAACATAGTTCAAATTTAGGAAAAAGAATGTAATTGCAAAAAAGAAACTTCAGTTCTATATACATTAAGAGATATGTGTGATCATATTACGTTCAAGGAATAAGCGTGATAAAAGAGGTAAGAAGTCATCAAACTTCTCATTAATACATAAGCCAATAAATTCTTGAATGACATCATCTGTTTCTTTTAAATAATTGATCACGTCTTGAGGTTTACTAGAAACTTTTTGGAACTCTTTTCGCAATCTCCACCATTCTGTTCCATTTCTGAAATTTGTAATACTATATTAGAGTAAATTCATTTAATAGAAAGTTGTATACGCATCATATTAATACTATGCTCAATATCTATTTCTTCAATATCTATCTAAACTATGTACTATATAAAGATATTTATAAAAACTAGTTTTTAACAATAAGTAGTCAAGGAGTCAAGTAGTCAAGTGCATAAAATTTTACAAGATTAATTTCTTCATAATTTAACTCGTTTCTATTTAAACATTTTAAAAAATTATTAATGCTATATCCGAAAATTACAAATTTTTTATAGGGTTTTACACTAAAATTAGATTACTAAAAACTTGTACTACATATGTATATGCATTATATATAAAAATATGCTGAATCATTAAATACACAAATAGATTTTATATACTTAGTACATATAGACGTTTATCTCTTTCATATAAGATATAGATATTCTAACATACATATTGTTAAAAGACAACAGTAAAAACATTATAAAAGGTTATGTATGCCTTTTAATAACATACATATGTACATGTTTCTTCTAATTACAGAAAAAAAAAGAAAAAATAAAAAAAATAGACGTGTAGTAAAATATAAAATTGTATAAAAAATTATCGTCACAAATTGCGTAATCTATACAGTATTTTATGTTTAAGAAAATAAAGATTGTATGTACAATATTTTGTTACGAAAAGATTAAGAAAATATATGTACATGTAAGTATATAATAAAAGTCTTGCAAAACAATATGTTATGAATTTACATTTTGATTTGAATTGCTATTTGTTGGTCCAACATCAAATAGAAAAGCATTTAATCCTCCTGTGTTTGTTATTAACTTACTAATAATTAAATAATATAACTAATTAACAATATAAATTACTATAATAATTTTACTTGATATTAATTGGAACATTTATAGTCTAACATCAGGTATATAAAGTTAGCTATAAAGCTATATAAAGTTTATACAAAAATTATAGTAAATTATTGTAAACCATAAAAATATGTGTATTACGTAGGTAATAAACCTCCAGTGTTGTATACATCAGTGCGATCTTTCCGATATTTCAAAAGTGCTAAATGACTTCTCCTTTCTGGATGCAAACCTGATTCCGCTTTGAAAATTTCTGCTATATCTTCCGGCCTATAAACCAATACGATATTTACATTGGGTACTATTTCTTCGCGTACTAGCGGCCCAAACTGTTCCAATTTTCTTTTTCCGCTTTCATATAAATTTGTAAAACTATATTCACCTGTTAAATATTAACAAATTTGAATAAAACAGTATTAATATAATCAGGTTGTAATATTAGACAGTCGCGAAAAAGAAATTTTTATATAAAAGTGATCGCTTTTTCTAATTTTTTTTTTAAAGTACTACGTGTCATACTTGAAAATATACAAATACATATATATTTAATGTAATAAAAAATTCATTCACACAAATATTATAATCAAATATAGTAGTATGTATAGTAAATACGTATAATTTCCTCTTATAATTGTATCATAAATACTACGTCAAGATGTTTCTATTTGTTTGAATTACTGATGTTGAGATGTACATGTATAATAATTTTTAAATTGAGTTTGATTTTCTTACCAATAAATGGTAGATATTTGTAAAGTGTTCCAATAACTGGTAAAGATTTTGGTCCAGGAATATTATTGAAAGCTCTTGGTTGATGATCATTCGTTTCGATGTTACATTTTGCAAAATTGGCAGAGTAAAATTTAATATAATGTAGCTTCTTTTTTGTCATATATGGACTATACTTCTGCATCCATGTGTACATTGCACTTATACAATGATGTAAAAAATGGATTGAAGCAAATATCACAATTTTCTAATGAAAAAGATTTAACAAGAATTCAGGAGTAAAGTGACCACATCAGACTGATTTTGAAGACTATGTGTCTGCATGCACCTTTTGGTGCCCGTTCGTGCCCACGAATGTGTCTTTCCTTTCTTATTTTATCATCTCTTTCTAACTTTGCATCATCGTTCTCTGTCCAGTTTACACATAGAATTTAAATGTGTTGCGTACCATCGCCTGAATTTGATGTGTCGGCGATAAAACGTTTTGTTCAACGGGTTCTATTACCTGACAAAGTCTACGAATGAAGATTACCTAGGAAGAATTAGATCTTTAACAAATCTTAATTTGACGTTGTGACAATAATAAATCAAGTTCAACATTAATAATAATTGGTAAATAATTAACAATTAGTAATAATATCTGACTCCGCTTTTCTATTAAATTACATTTTTTTATATCTTATCATTTATATGTTATATGTATGTATGTGTTGTTATTCTATATTTATAATGAAATGTAATAAATATGATACGATAAAATAGTATGACAAAATAAATTAAATATAATAAATTATTAACAAAAGCATTTTTAATACCTAATATTTGAAATACAAAATGAAATACTAATGACCAAGAAGTTTAATTTATTGCTGATTATACACATACTATACCTACAACATATTAATTACTTCAAAGCTGTGATATAAAATTTCTATATACTTGATAATATTGCATCTAATTATATCATTATATTAGTCTCTGATGATTATAATAGCATGAAGTAAATTATAACAATATCAAAATTATTCAGAGGAAGATATTATGCAGTATATATGTATTACACTCATTCTAAAAATTAGCGAAATCATAGCGAAATGAGAAAACATTATAAAATCTATAGTATCATTTTGTATGGACCTACGATCTATGATTATGAGTTTTGAAAGGTTTAGATTATATTCATTTTCAGCTACTTCATTCATTATACAGGATGAGTTAATAAGAAATACTATTTAAAATAACTCGTTATATATTGATTTTATTGAAAAATATTTTAAATAAATTATGTTGCGTGTCAAGAGACTCATCGGATGGATGCAATTTCATTTTTTTATATCTTATATTTTCCGAGATAGATGACCTTGAGATTTTTAAGTGGCATCGTATATTTTGTATAACATTAGTCGATCCAACTGCAAGTTCTCGACAAAAAGGGATTAGCTTTAATTTGTCAAATTTAACGTATGAAAGACAAGAAAAGACGCTTCTTTCGTTGTAATGTTTTATGTAGCGTTTACGTTGTCTTTGTCTTTCATACGTTGGATTTTGATTTCATACTTGGAAATCAAAATTAAAATATCTGCTAAACTAATAGTCTATCGGTATAAATAGGTTAATACTTTTTTGTAGGGAATGTCCAACTGGGTTGACTAATACTATAAAAAATATACAAAACTATTTAAAAAGCTCAATCTCACCTCGATATCTCGCAAGGGTAGCCTGGTAACTGTCCCACACCGATTTCGATGAAACTTTACACAAACATTCATTAAACCTGTCTAAGAATTTAGCCGTGATTCGTTTATGCCAGTTTTTTACTTCAAGGAAGAAATCAACTCTTTTATCCGAGCCGGTCCTTCTATGCAAGTGCCTATATAATAAATCGTAAACGATGTAAGACATCAAAAAATGGTTGAAATACTTTTATATACCGTGTCATTTATGTAATTTTTGTAAAAAAACCGATTTTGTCAAGAAGTTGTTCACGCACATTTATAGGTCTCAAAACACGCCATAACCTTTACTTCAACCATTTTCTGATATCTTTCGTCGTTTACAATTTATAAGCACCTATATAGGAGGACCGAGTCAGATAAAAGGGTTGACTTTTTCCTTAAAGTAAAAGAACGGGCACGAACGAATTACGGCAAAATTCTTAAGTGAATTTAATAAACACTTGTGCAAAGTTTCATCAAAATCGGCGTGTATCAATCACCGGGGTTCCCTTGTCAAAAAATATAAGATATAAAAAGATAAAATAGCATCCATCCGACGAGTTTTTTGAAATGTAACATAATTCGTTTAAAACGCTTTTTGATAAAACAAACATGTAACGAGCTATTTTAGATAGTATTTCTTATTCACTCACCCTGTATGTCAAATAAAAGATTCATGTAATGAATAAAATATACCTATTATTCATGCAGTTTCTTTAAACTTTTATCGATCGTTTTGCTTATGTTTAGCATTCGTTTCGTATTTAGAATTCCTTGACCCAATTTGAAATCATACATGACAAAATGAATTTTATCTGTATAGGATGTATACAATATTATGTACGTATGTCACGATTATCACAATGGTATACTATCCTCTCCTCGAATCGATGGAGATGTATTTAAAAAAGCTACCGTAGCATTGTATAAACCATGAAACTTATCGTTTGTTTTTCCAACTAGAAGCAAGATATGTCCTTAATCATCGAGTCTTTAACTGAAACTGAGAGCACCTTTCCGCTATATATGTATGATCGATCAATTCAATAAATCCTAGTGGCGAGAAACAACAAATCGGGAATCGACATTCAAACTCTAACGGTTACTTACTTTAGTCTCTTTGTTTGGTATTATAAGTATAAAATTAAATTAATAAAATTACGCAATGATTAAGATTGTGCTTTGGTTAAATGTTTCATCAACTAATCATGAAAAACGTTCCAATAAATAAAACGAGATAAATAAGAATCAAAGTTTTAAATATACTTTTCTGGTTTCTTATTTTTGTCTCATTTTGTTTCACGGATTTGTGTATTGAAATTACTTCTATCTTTCACTGAACACTTAATAAATATATGTATTGTATAATATGCAATAGAATGTATGCCGTATACGTAATTATATATATATATATATATATATATATATATATATATATTTGATTGGTATATCTATTATTCAAGTATTGTATTAATTATCTGAACAATATATTTCTTCTGTTACTTTAATATGAAATTGCTATTAATCTACATACAGACTGCTAAGTTATACATTGAGGACTAGATACGTATAATATTTGGGAACAATCAAATAGCGAAGATAATATTGGATGAACAAGGATGAACAAGACCTTTAGCTAATATAATAAACACATACTGATGAGTTATTGAATTTGAAACAAATAGGACAACATTTTAGAAACATATGATAAAGGCAATGGAAACGATAATAATAAAATGAAACCTAATAAAAGCCAATGCTGGAAAAATTGTATTTTATACGCAGAATTGTAAAAATTGATAATAAAATTAATAAACATTCTGTGTAAAACTATAATTTCATGTAAAAGAAAAATCAAATAACAACGAAAACAATATTTATTTATATATTTACATTTTGTATACTTAGTACTATGCAGTACAGCGCAAAGGCGTCTGTTCTAGGCGTTGCTTAATGGTTCTTGTTGACATCTTTATGACATCTGGTACTGACAAATGTATCAACATATTTTTTTAACGTCTTATGTTATGTATAAATCAAGATGTCCTTGAGGCACCTTATTTACTTACGTTGTACTTTGGTCGTGGACAGGGATTCGCAAAACGTTAATAAGAGATCTTTAAGACATTTTGCGTAAAATGTAAGATGCTCTAAATAAACATAAAGGTCGAAGATCTCTCGTACTCCAAAGGTTAGATATTAAGAATTACATAATACCATTGCAATTATATATTATAGTATGAATTAGAACAAGAACTTCAATGGTTTTATGGCATATAATAATAAAATTTATCTTTTGTTATACGTTACTTGCATAATTCTCCGTGTAATATTAATATATAGATGTTCTGCTATCTAAAAATTTTCTTACTGTAATCAACATAACACGGCAACAACATGCTTGTCCAATAATGAAAATATTGCAGATTCAGTTTTATATAATAATATGTTTGTTGTGTATAAAATTCCGTAAATTAATGAGAATGAGTCTAAACACAAGAAGATAACGATTTTTCTTTTTAAGTAAATATTGATTTTGTAAATTTTATTTCCTCTTAATGACAACTAATACGATACAATTTTTCGATAGGTTTGTTACGACAGCATCTTCACGTACGGTTCATTTATCTTTAAACCGAAATCTATTAATCAGTTAACGAAGATTTAAAGAAAACACAACTGTTGAAGATTTTTGAACTTCTCTTGTTAATGCACTTTGCGAAAGCAAATGAGTACTTTAATGATAATAATTTAAAAATTAGGAATCAACTATTGTCAAACGATTACAAGTACAAGAAACGAGAGAAATTAATAAAATGGGTAATATTTAATGATTTATAAATTGACAATGGATGTTCATATAAATACGTTATTCTATATAATGCAAATAGAGAAATTAAACCTAAATAGAAATTTATTACGTGATTAGAAAATTATTGTTTATTTTGTGTCTTCTACATATTACATATGACTTTCTTATTTATATTTAAGAACATATCCAAGAAGGTTTATCTATATCGTATGATATATTTATCTTATAAAATTGAGTTAGTTTATCAGTAAACCCTCGCACAATAATTGCAACGCGTTAATGTAGTCAACTTTATGTAGATTACATCAAGTTGCATGTTCAGAATTTTTAATTGTTTGCTGGTTTAGTGTCTTGAATTTTAAATAATTTAGTTTGTTTAAATGTATTGCATTATCTGTGGCCTGAATTGGAAATCGAATAAGAAACAGGCATCCTAAGATATCGAAAAATTTAACAAGTAGACAATGGTTGTATTTTATGTTGGTAATTTATTGTAACGTAAACTATAATATATCAGATTGACTGTAAAAGTAAATCTATAAATCTATGAAATCTATGAAAAAAAATCTATGTACGTACATTATTAAATAATGTATCATAGATGATATTGCTATATGTATATTATTATTACATGTATAGATAAAACTTATGTCATATGTGTTGTTAGTATATTATGCATACTTTTATACATACCCATTTGCGTATTTTAAATTGTTTTTAGATAATTATTAATCAATAGTTTGTTTATCAAACAATGATAGTTTTAGGACGTTTAACTATATCGTCATTCTAATAACGATATCAATAATCTTGCAGCGTTTATTTGCTATATAATCACTATTTTGTACCCCACTCCTTTTATATGGAAGTACGGTATGCTGTTTGGTGGAAGTACGGTATACCCGCTCAATGTAATGACGAAGTGAGTGGAATTGAAAGGTAGAAAGCCTCGTTATACTTAAGAAGGCGGATTGAAGTTCTGGATAAATAGATTCTTTTATTGTATGTTATTGCAATTAGTAAGAGTAAATTGTTTTAAATATGAGGTTTTTTAGTAACTATTGTAACAACAATGTCCGTTTGATTGGAAAAACTGTAATTATAACAGGTGCAAATTGTGGAATTGGGAAAGAAACAGCTAGGGACATATATAGAAGAGGTAAGAATATTTGCACTATTTATGTTATTGACATGATATATAATTGATTTATATAGTTACAAGATGATTTTTGAAATACTTTGGATGAACTTTTATAATTTTATACATTTTATATAGTTAATGATGTAGCAAAATTAGTACATTATATATATTATATTTGCATTTCGTATCTTATGTTATATATATTGTATATATATACTTACTTATTTATATCATGCGTTTACTATGTTACACATATTAATATTCCACTTTAGCTATGAAGAGTTTAAAAATTTATTAATGCCAAATATTGTCATAAGTAGATCATATATTAAATGTATATATGTACTTAGTGACATGAGTATCATGTTGTAACATTTAAATTAAACAAAATATATTACATAAAAGATATTACTGTTACTAATAATATCAATATAAGTATGAATGTGATAACATGTTCTAAAATAAAGTCTCAGTGTTATGAATAAATTGTAGATGCTTATACAAATTTATATTTTTATGAACATCATTAAAGATATAAAATTTAGTCTCCGGAAGAATTTTTGTGTCCACTGAATATCATAAGGAAAACCATCCTTTTTATATATTTTATACATTTTTATATATTATGAGCAATTTTTGCATTTGCATTTTCAAATTTTTTAACCTATAAATCTACAAAATAATAATTCTATCAAATGTATAATTTTGTTTATTACAGACATTTAATTATTGAAAAATTTTTAAGGAAAATATCAATTATAATTTATTATACAATAATATCTAATTATTCATTTTTACATATTTCTAATAATACTGTCTATTACAATGTTACATGAACAAGTAAGAAACTCATGTACATTTATATATATTACATGCACATATATGTATATATATATTTATGCATATGTATGTGTATAGGACAAGCTTTTTATATGATCATGATATAGAGCTTTATAAATTCAGACAATACATATATATTTATATATACATATATGTTTATTTAACTTTGATCTTGTAGTTAAGAAATGGAACTTGGTTTCTATTTGGTATCAATTTCTCTTCTATTTTTATTCTATATGTACTTCTAAGCCATTCCACTACTTCATCTACCCTTTTATCCTGCAACATCTTTTCAATACTTAAATTTATCTATTCCATGTCTATATAATCTTTCCTATATTCCTTTCATATATCTTGCACATTCTTTCTTCTTCTTTTCTTCGATATCTATTTTCCATATTACCTCATTTTGCCCTAGATTTGCACCTTGTCGGAAGACTGGTTCTCTCTTATATCTCTTTCCATTAAGTACTGCGGCATATTTGTCTTATAAGACAAATTTCACTATTTATTTTAATAGATTCCTATCTTCTTCTTTATCCTTTGTACTATTTTGATTTAACTGTACTTATTCCTATATAATATGTGTAATAAAATATATATAAATCTTTATATAATCTACATTACCTGAATAAGTTATAATATATTATATATATCTTGTGAAGGTTATAAATTATTTTTGTAACACACAATATAAAATGCCTATATATCGTTATTTACAGTAAGTTATATAGATAAATGTATAAAAAATTAGACTATATTACATATTAGGAAACACTTTTGACACCACATTTTAGATGAAAACACATAGAAAACTATAAGATTGCACTAAAATGTAGTTTAACCAAAAATTAAATTATTATGCTTTGTACTTTGCATGCACATATCATTTAAATATTTAACTTTTTTACTACTGTTAATCTTAACGGTGAGAAATAAGAGTCAATATCGAAAGTGGTATATAAATTTTTTCATAAATTATTATTTTATAATTTTGGTATAATACCATTATTGGATTGGCGTATAATAAGTTTTAGGTTACGGACTTTCGTTGAACAATTATATTATTTTACATCGAATACCCATCGAATGTGAGAGATACTAGGACTAGATACTTTAGTAATTTATAAAACTGACGTACAAAATTTATAACTTGTTTCGTTATTAAATTTGCTATTGTTATGCAAAAGAATTTACTAGCACTACAGTACTTTATAACCTTTAACTAATAGCAGTAAAGTGTAACTAGTAAAATTTCACTAATAGTATTTGTTCGATTATGCAAGAGAGTGGTAAGTCTTTATATACATATATGTATATGCTCCTTTATTGGTATTTTATGTTTATATTTATATTTATATTAAGTATATATTAAGTTATTTTAAATTTAGAAACATTTCTAGGAATTGGACCATTCAGCGATCATGACAAATTTTATGTTATTCGATTCGTCTTGTTGAGTATATTATGAATTTGTGTGTGATTAGTTGTGGAAATTCGTTTTTTCGTTAAAAATTTGCTATAGTTTCAATAAAAAACATAAGGTTAAGTGCATTTTGACACATTTGTGGGTGGAAACATGTAACTGTAATTACTACATTCATTCTACATAAATACATATGCATGGACAGTTTGATTAATACATTATTATTAATACATTATTATTAATAATGCTATTAATATCGCGTGAAATTTCCTTAGAATATACCCGAATTTAATATATAATTGCTCACAAAAGAGATTCAGACACTGTATAATTTTGATTTCTAAGTTCTATAATTTCAATAAATGTACAAGGATCAATAGAAGTGTATTACATTATGTTACAATATTTTTGATAAAAGTTTATACATATTTACACATTTTACATAAATATTTATACATTACAAAAAACAATTTTCAAGAAAATACTTCGAATATGGAGATTTATGAGACTTTTAAGCTGTTCCAGAATAACGATCCAAAGTACAAGGTATTGATTGTTCAAGAATCTTTTCTTTGTAATTGTGCACATGTTTTACATGTTTCCTGATCTTAAATCCTATGAAACATGTATTGGAGGAATTAGATTGTAGAATTAACAGAATGTTAGAAATGTCAATAGAACAATGAAAAAAAATGTTTGAAGGAAGAATGGAAACAAGTCAGTGTTGATTATTTAAATAAACTTGTTTCCATTGTGCCAAAATGTTTATACCATGTTATCAAACATATGGGATATCCAACGTAATATTAAATTTTAAATATGAATAGTCATTATTAGTTTTAATTTTATGTGTATAATTTAGTTGTTGTTTAGTTTTATGTGTATAATTAGCATTAATGTCCAGAACTTTTTATGATATAAAGATTCATTCTTTCTCTATATTTTTTTAAATACTTAGATAACAATAAATAATAACTCAAAAGATTTTTTCTGCTGTTGTCTATATAGTGCATTTTAACGCAATGTAATACATTTTTGTTGGTCCTTGTAGATTTACTGAAAATATAGAGCTCAGAAATTAAAATTGTATGGTGTTCAGATCTTCTTGTGTCCAGATCTACTGTATGTACAATTTCAAATGTAGTCAAATATTTAGTTTATCATTTCTTACATCTAGTATAGACTCATTATTTATAATCATTATATATATTAACGTAATTAGGGTATTGTCATATTGTAATCAATATGAAATCTTAGAAATATTCTTAATGTTACTAAGGCAAAGTACATGATTCAATAAAATTATTATTACCTAGCAACATAAAGAGTAATAAGAACAAGATTTCTTATCAATTACCTATGCGTAACTTTTTTATGTTATATATTTTTATGCACAATTAAATTTTTGTAAATTCAGAGGCACTGCTACTGTTAAATTGTTTTTATTAATGGCGATGTTTTCTGTGAACCTTATAACTAAATTTTTTATTCTACAAAAAGAGTGTTTATTGACTAAAATGTTATACATTATACATACAATACACTTATGCTTAACCGGCTGCTGTAGGATAGGACTCGTGGCCGGTTAATCAGACAACATGTTTCAGTTATTATTTCTAGGTAGTTACAGAACAAAGATTAACGTATAAGTATATCAATAATTTCTATTGTACATACCTAGTATATACATATGAACAATATTTATAAAATATTATTTTTTTTTACAAAGGAATTGGTAATCTTTTTCTGTTTTTTTGGTTTAATCTCGTCTATTAACCCGATATCGCGCCACTTTTTAAAGAATAAGATATCAATTGCAGATGAATTTTCTTGGTGCTCAATATATCTCATCGCAGTTTTAACTGCAACTTTTCCTTCTACATGACTCACTCCTTCATTTTTATCTGCACTCAAAACCTCTGAATTATCTAATTCCTCACTTTCCATCAATTCTGCTTGTGTAATTGTCTGTAATAATTTTGTTTGTCTCTTTTCTAGTTTATAATTGAAATTATATAAAAATAAATTTGTATCGTCATTTTATGGAAGTTGTTCATATACTAATCCATTCAGCAACAAATCCACTATTTATATATTTTCTACGTTTAATTATAAAAACAATAACTTTTTTTTAAAGGAACGGTCATTTTGACTGGGCACGGTAGGAATAAGTATACAAGAAGTGTCGGTAGGTTTAGCGTTAATATCAGGTGATAAATAGAAAGACAAGAATGCCTTCTGATAAGAAGATTGTAAGTTAATGTGCAATTCTTCTTTACATTATAGAGAACGTATATAGCAATTAGGGATATGATTTAGCTTAGAATACGTCTTCAAATATACAACTGTTTTAATCATAACTTATTTGTAGTTTGTATTATACATTACATACACGTATTACATATTTATATTAACAAAAATAATAAGATACTTTTTATTTTTTAGGTGCTAGAGTGATTTTAGCATGTCGTGACATTAATAAAGCAACAGAAGCAGTGAATGACATAAAAGAAACTACGTCAAGGTATTTGAAAACTATTTTTTATTTAAAGAATGAACTTGAAATATACTTCTTGAAAAAATATTTCCTTTTAAATTAAAGCAACGCGATATATTTTATGCTTATCTCATTATTGTTTAAATGGAAATCTAAATTCTAATAAACTGTAGTGGTTCAAAAATGCACGTATTTAAAATTAATCGATAATTTAATCACTTAGTTGTTCTGATAAAATATTGTATATTTCTCTTGTCGTTTAACGTTTTACCTTATAACTCCATTTTTCGAAAGCCAAATTTTATTAGAATTTTATAAATATTAAAAAGAGCATTTCTCGCTATATTCACAATTGAAAAGATAAGTTAGAATAATTATTCTAATTTGAAACAGAAATAGATTATATGCTAATTTTGAAACTAACCATACATTAATAAAGAATTATATATTCGTATACATGGTGTCTCAACCACTGAATAGGATCGTAACCTCGAAATGATATAAAGGTCGTAAAAGAAAGAGAATTCCGGTAGTGGAACTTGCGATACCGCGGTATATCTAGCAAAAGTATGTATTTCTTAATAATATAATATTTCTAAAAATATTAATTTGGAATATGTTTTGATAATTATCTACAAACATTTCATCGATTTCAGTGATCTTTAGAATTGATCTTGTTAAGATCAATGTTTTGAGTAGTTTAAAACTTAAATATACTGTATAAATATCGCTCAACCTTCGTTTCATAGATGTGTATCCGTATTATTAATCCATAGTATTAATTTAATAGGGAGAAAAATAGGAATAAACCTTATTTATTTAAATGGAAATCAATAAAATTGACACTTTGTTTCAATGTTTAAAGATTTTATTTTTGTTCTTTACTTGAAACCAATGACGCATTTCAAGCAAGCAACATTTCAAATGTTTCGAAGCTTCGGTGAGAAGGCACATGCTCGTCATTACTTTCATTTGCCATTTCAGCCTGTGTAAAATTTAGAACTATCGTCTTTATCGCACTGAAGTCATTCTATTACATCGTTTTTGCTACAGTCACCACGTTTCGGTGTTCTATGCAATGTAACGACAGGTTCTTCAGTGTCCTTCCCTATTGTTCTTTCTTATTCGCTAATTTATTTAGTTTGTTTAGAACAAGAAGCGTTAAGTCGTCTTATTTTTGGCAGGCTTCGGATCAAAGAACGCTGTCATTGTTTTTGCCTCATTTCTTATGTGGTGACCGTTTCGCTCGTCGCGCTTCCTTTGTTTTTCTAATACCTGAGAACTGACCACCCAGTCCGGCAATTTTCGGCTCTGTTGGCGCCGGTGCCTTGACCCTGTAACATCAACCACATCTCAATCCACATTAGGTCGCGCTTCGGAACCGATCGGCTGATGACGGAAATAAAGATGTATGTCGCGGAAGCGAGGTGCATAATGAACCATCAATATTCCAATATTCGGTCCTTTCGCCGAATGTTCGAGAAGAAGGCGTGCGTGGCAAAGGTCGCGGACGCTTAACAAACGCGTGGATAGTGGGGATGTTGAGGGGTGACAAAGAAAAAGAATCGGATTCCACCGAAAGTCAAGTTGTAAAAGCTTCAGTCTTGAAAAGTCGCAGCTGGAGTTCAGAAGTGAATTGTAATCAGCGTAAACAAAGCGTTAAGAAATAGATTCTCTTTTTTTATTATTATTTTTCATCTTCGATTTCCTTTTTTTTTTTTAATTATTTTACGTGACAGCTCCATCGATAAACTCCGGACTCCGTTGCTCTTCGATCGTAGGGGACAGCGGCGGCCAATAATTGTTTACACTTTCGCGTCGTTGACTCATTTGTACATTAGCCGTTCAAACGGTTTCGACTTCTGTGTATTCCGGAAGATTCAAAGGAATCAAAGAAATCATTGTACGTTTAAACATTTGTAGCCGAGGCGTTTTTCACTCGGGTGAGTTAGCTACTCGAGATGATTTTCGGCATGCTTGGTGAGTCTCTTATAGCTTACAACTTAAAATGATTTCATATACAAATTAATATAAATTATACAAATTAACGTATGAAACTATTATATTTTAATATTTTATGTATCCTTACATCTGAAAGAAGAACATTCGTTAAGTATTAAGCTCTGTATTGTCGCTTTGTATGGTATTTTATAAAACAATGTAACGGGAATTTACGACTCCCGTTGACGCGCTTTCTCGCGACCGCGTCTCCCCGCGACTGGAAGAAAATACACTCACGATCAGACATCCTCTACACCAGTCCTCTACAAATTGGTAACCCCAACGTAAGTTGAACACGACTAAACAATCCCTCTACATTGGTGACACCGACGTGCGAAAAATGAACATTCACAATGAAGAGCAGCAACAGACAACTTAGTACAGAATTCGCAGACTCAAACGGTTCAAGACTGCATTGAGAGTTCGAGAACGAAGAAATGGGCGACAGAACGCCGTCTCAATTCTATTCGGATTTGAGGAAACTCGTCCCCTCGTCAGCCTTCGACGACTTAGTGCTGGCGACCTGGAAGAAACAACTCCCAGCGAATACTCAACAAGTGCTAACTGCGCTGAGGATAACGGAAACGAACGCCCTGATCGAAATGGCCGACAACATGCATGGAAGGCACTTAGAAGCCGGAAGCACCCGAATCACAACAGTCCGGCCTCTGTTACTTCCACGTGACGTTCCAGGGTCGTGCGAAGAAGTGCTGTTCCCCAGGCACCTGGAATTAGAAACGGGACCTACCACCACGACGAACACGAAACGGCGTTTCACGGTGGCGGACGTTAGCACGCCTTTCATCAGCGTGGACTTCTTAAGCCACTACGGGTTACTGGTCGAACCTCGAAATCGACGCCACAGCGACAAGACCAGCAACCTATCGACAACACGATACACGGACACGACTGAGACTATATCGAGCAAAACAATCGTCGGTGAGTCGACGTATCACCGACATCTCGTCGAATTTTCGGACGCGACTCGTCAACTCGTTCGGTAGAGACAAAATACGACGCAGCGTGGTACATCATATCAAAAAACCACGCCGGCCCTTTCGTCTTCAGCGAACCTCGATGTCTCGCCTTCGATCGACGTAAGCAGGCGAAGACGGGATTTGAGACGATGACCGAGCAAGGAGTGATGCATGCGGCCAGTGAAAAGTTCATGGATATCACCACTGCGCGTCATACCAAAGAAGAACGGAGGCCTACGACATCGCGACGACCGTGTGTTGAACGCCTGCATCGTACCAAAAGAATAAAAATCGACTGTATTCTACAATGTCTAGAATATATCGTAGTTCTACTCTTTTTACATTCTTTTCAAAACTGGTTCAGGCGATTGATCCAATTTCGCTTTCTCATTCCTTCTAACTTTTATTAAAACATTGTTGTGATAACTTTATTCCTTCGTGAGATATTGTGTCATTTCTAGTCTGAGTCACTATTTTATACATTCCATAAACACTGTTATATTGGATTTGTTAATTTGATTATATTTATTTATTGAACTTATTACACTGTTTAAAAATTCGTAGCGGAATTCGAGAAAAATTCAATTTTCTTTTGTATGTATTGCTGTATTTACTGTTCAATGTACTTTATAAGATTTATGGTATATAAAATTTCAGTGCCGGTGAGAAAAACCCTGAAGATAAACCAGGACAATTAGTAATTTGTCAGTTGGATCTCAGTAGTTTAACAAGTGTTAAGAACTGTGCACAACACCTTTTAAAAACTGAACCGGCCATCCATATATTAATTAATAATGCAGGAGTATTCTTGCATCCATTTGAAAAAACTGAAAATGGTTTCGAGACACATATTCAAGTTAATCATTTGGCACATTTTCTTTTAACACTTCTACTGTTACCAAGAATAGTAGAATCTGGACCAGGTTGTAGAATAATTAATGTTTCATCAGCTGCACATTTGGGTAAGTAGCAATAATAATAATTGTATATGATTAGTTGAAAGCTAGAGAGAAAGAGAGAGAAAGAGAGACTACAATTTTTGTAATAATTACATCTTTTAATTTTATTAAAATTATTTTTGATACATCTTATTATGAACTCGTCTTTTCGACCTCGTGATATTAGTTCGCTGAATGATCACAGCAACGACTCCGTGCTGGTGGTTTTACATTTTACTCGTATTAAAGCAACATAGCAGCAAGTGATGGCACGTGTTCATGAATCATAGTTAAATAAATTAAATAAAACATTTATTTGCCGTCAATTAGTTTAATATGTTACGTTTATTCAGTCATTTAAAGTGGGTTCGTTGTTAGTGATTTTAGCCACGTATCTCAAGCATGAAATTCAGGTTCAGGTATTTATCCATTGCTGTTAGCTCGGTACGGTAGGGACCCATTCTGACTACTTCGACAACCCTTTTGGTGACCTCTCAGGGCGTCTCCCGATCCGGAATGGTTCTCATCTGCGGGAACAGTGTTGATCCAAAAGGAGAATGTGTGCACCTGTCACCAAAATGGCGGCTGAAGGGTAGGGACGTCGACCTTCTGGGCGGTGACTGTTGCGGACGCCTGGGGGTAGAACGTCTCTGGGGACGAGCTGGACGTGGATGAGGAGACGGCTCGTGGTGTCTCCATGTTGCTGTAGGTCTATATATTGACGGATCCTTGAGATCACTGAGCTCAGAATGCGGTGCGTTTGGGCTCGATGACGATTTTAGCAGACCCGGTGCAGGAGTCACCGTGACGAGGCTGAAATTTTCCGTGTCGAACGTTGGCATGGACTGTACCGCGACGTAGCGAAAGTTTGGGCTTGGTCGGATCTTGTCCAATCGGTCGACTTCGATTCCTGGGGACGTCCATATAAGGTGATGGTGAAGGAGCTCCGCTCACGGACGCGTTCGGTGACGGAAGGAATGGACCCGATGCTGCTTTGAGGGTCCCTTCCGTTGTATCGGTTCCCTATCCTACCTAAGCTAGTTTATAATGTAACTGTACTATTTGAAACGTGTCTCTTATTGACGATCATTTCGTCCCGTGATGATTAAATACAAATGGTATTTGCTTATTAGCCACATTCTCACTGAAAATGTACTTTCCGGCGAGCGATTGTACCGCAGATCGTCATAAACCTAACGAGTCTTGTTCCATCGTTATTCGTATCTGTAGTTGTATCCCGCATAATTTTATTAAATTTTGTTTGCCGGGTCGTTGCCATGAATCCCTGTCCAGATGCCACTCTCTCTTTCGTTCCCTACCCTGGTCAGAGCCGGTGTAGGGTGACGGGGAGCCCCAACGTGAAGGTGAGGTGAATGGTTTTGACTCTGCACCGGATCAACAAACCACCCGACTGTAGGAGAATATATCAGTTTCATCGGGATCTTCCACGGCGTGGTCCTACGCGTTGGAAACCCATACCCGCCTCGTGCTTCCCAATCTATAAACCTATTACTAGGAAGCCATTTTTTATTTTTATACATCCCATATATCTGTTGCATCCTCGACATCCTCCTCATAATACATATCACCATCATCACTGTTGCTTTCTTCCTCTTTAGGGAATTATTGATATCTCCTCCATCACTTTATCTGTTTGAAGGCCTATTCCATTTTTAGCATTTTCCTTCGACGTATTGTCAGGTCTGATTACTCTATAGCGAGTATTCACTACTTCCACATCGCTTTCTGCCTGAGAAAGATGCCCGGTTGTTTTTACCGCACGAGGGGAGGCCCTGGGCCGACTTTTCTCCCGTCGTTTTTCCAGTTGCATGATGATCGTCGGGATGAGTCTGGAGAACCACTCATACTATTGACGGGGTCTGGGGACTTCGATGTACCCTGCGGCGTAACTTCTTTTCCTTTGCTTGACTTACCCATATTGTTTAAATTTTATGCGTTGTCCAGAGTCATAGCCGTGTTCGTCATACGTCGTTGGTCCTTTATCTTCTCCTAGTACTTGACCTAGTCGACATAAATTCATAAAATCATTTCTTCATCCAGTTGAAGCCAGGTCGTCGTTGCAATTCATAATGTTATATAGTCGTAATCGTTACGAGCAAACGTACTCCACTAAATCATTTTGTGTAACTTCGGTAATAAAACCTAGTTAGCAACTCTTTACATCCAATATTATACCATCTATTTATAGGCCGCTATGTCTTCTTCTGTTATGTCACAATCGCTATCTCCGTCGTCGTTGGTACAGGGTACAACTTGACAATGCTCCTCTTCTCCCCGGTAAACAGGTTTCGTTACAAATAATTCATCAGAAGGATCTTCGCTACCCTGTTTATCTGGAGGCCGTCTGAGGGAACTTTACGAGCCATTTTAGATAGAATGACTTTGTAAGGCTTCTGGCTGCGACCACCAAATTCGTGTGTTTTGCTACGTTGGGTTGCTACAGTTGAGCTATTATTTGCTGTAATAACATGGGATTGATTTTTGGGAGATGATCTAATAGTGAATAAATTTATATTAATAATGGTTACATTAATTCCTAGAGTAGCCATATTTTTGGCATCGAATTCATTGAAATATGTTTCTTTTGTGACGTGGAGGTTCTACTGTTATAATTATATTTAATATTTTTTTCAAGTTGAAGATATCAATATTGTTGCTTTTAGATTCAAGTGCGACTAATAATAATGGCAGTGGTTGCTTTGTGTCAAGTTTGGTCGTATCAGCTATTGTTTTTACTTGATGGTTCAGCATTCACAGTTCCTCTGCTATGCTTTTGAAATAAGTTCGCGAGTGAAGTCCTGTAATGACAATTTTACGGTTCCTTTCAATTTTAATTTGATACGTATGTCACCCAGCATATTTATCTTTAAGTATCTAAGTCACTTTGTAAAATATGCCAGGAATACTTGACTGTACCTTGACTTGATTGAAGCTGTTTTTTAGCTGTTTTACGTTATAGCTGTCAATTCCTGCGATATCATTTAGGGGTTGACTCTATATAGAGAGGAATAGATATAGATAGGAGTTGATTTAGCAGCTTTAGTTGTTGCTGGAATTTATGGTTCCATAGTCATTTCTTCTGAGAGCGAACTAAAGGAATTGTTGAAATGAGTTTTGTATCGCAAAGAAGCGAATGAAATTTCGAAATGCAAAAATAATATAAAAGCACAGGTATAATATAATATTATCGAATTTTTATGCAGGAAAACCATTTATTATTCAATATAATTCACTCAACTTAACTCCATCATTCAAGTTAATTCAATAAATTAATATAAAATATGTAAATTATTTATTTATTGTTGTATACCATTATATTAAAAGCAAATTCATTGTGGTTCTTCCCATATGTTATATTTTTATTATGATTGATAAAATATTTGCAATTGTATGTTTATATGATATTTTCGTCTCATTTTTAGCTATAAAACACATAGAAATGGTTTGTACAAAGATTTGCATAATTATCTATATTGAAGGAGTGAGGTATTATGTTAAAGCCTGTCTTGTTGTTACTTCTAATAATATTTAACTTAAAACATGAAACTTATTGATTTATATAAGTTATTTCTATACATACTACATCATATATCATGTTACAGGTGGTAATATACATTTTGAGGATTTAAATTTGGAACGTTCTTACTCACCTGTTAGAGCTTATTGTCAAAGTAAGCTGGCCAATATTTTATTTACTAAAGAATTGAACAAAAAGTTAATCGGTAAGTAGCAGAATTATGCTTTTAAAAAATTATATGGTTTATTAATTTTAATTATTTCCGCTCTAAATAAACTGATTCAATTGTTTTTAAAATAAATATTTCATCTGTAATTGAGAAGCGAAGAAAGAGAACATTTCTATATACGTTACTATGTTCATAAAGGCATAGAGATAATAATAATTAGTAAAGGTATATGTACAATGTACAGAATGTAAAAAGTTACATATTTGTTATGGTTTCGGCAGATGATTCAACACCTTTGGATCGGTGGAGAGTTACAAACTAAAGTAGCCGCAAAATTGATCTAGACTTTCAATTTCAAGGTCAAATTTTTTCATTGTAATTATGGTGGTGGTCACACCGCAAATTAATCTAAATGTTCGACTTTCGCTAAATTGCGTACTTGTATCCCCGATTCTTTTCCTGCCAAGGTTGCCCCATGATCATTTTACAGCCACATCGCTCGCGATGCATTGCGTTGCGTTGCGTTGCGTTGCGTTGCGTGAGTGACACAGCGTAGATTGTAGGTCGTGGTAGTTTGTAGATTAATCATAGTCTGTAACTCACAGTCACACGCACACTCGAATGTATTTCAGTGGTAAGATTTGCACGACACTTTCTTTTAATGAAATAAATAATAAATGATTTAATATAAATTAAATTCTTTTAATAAAATTATTTAAAAAATTAATCAAATGAATAAAAGCACAAGACTATTAGTTAGGAGAGGTATTTATTCATATAATTATTATTGTATTGTATTATTATTTGTATTGTAAATAATTTCATTTATTCATAAGCTATTAATGTAGATAATTGCACAAATATTTTAAACGTTTTTAAAATTTGATTGATGTAAAATATAGAATGCAAATAAAAAAAATACAGAATACGAAAAAGATACAAAATACGAATGAAATGTAGAATATGGACGAAGTACAGAAAATGAATAAAATGCAAAATACAAATAAAATATAAAGGCAGTTTAACAGTATTAAGTTAGTTATAATAACAAAGTGTATTGAGATTTCTAAAATCTAATCGAATTCTGCTTAATGCCGTAATCATTTTTGGCTTCAATTTGTTCCGACCTCTCCTTTGTATTTCGTTCACTGAAAAAGAAAAAGATCTCCCTATATTTATATCAGAATCGGGCAAAGACAAACACAAAATTGCAAATTTGGAAATGTTTTCGTATTTGTATTGCCCACTGGAACCTTTTAGTTTGTTAATTTTATTTCAAAATTGTGAAATATTAAGTTTCAGATCATTTTGTTCTTCAGTTTGTGGAAATTGGGACGCTTAAACAGTCATGCAAACACTCTTGTTTATTATCTTTTGTTCTAAACTTATTAAAAATTTAATTTAATTGAGTTTTGTGTCGTGAAATGTCCAGACTAACAGATGGTCTCAAAAATTATGAAGAATTTAAAAAATTGTATTGACATTCTTTTAATTTCGAATGCCAATCTTTTAATGATACCGTGGAAGATGCTTTGGTAGAGTGCATACTATTTGTAAATTAAAAATGTAAAGTCAAAAAATTTAATTTTAGCCAGATTTTTCTGAATGTGAATCGTTATGCGATTGAGTGGGGTTTGGTATAGGGCAGTGGTACAGGATGCCGTGCGCGAATTAAGCTTTCTTGCGGCTCTTCAAATCCTTTTAGATACGACTAATGCACTTATACGCAAAATGTGCAAGTGTTGTAGCACATTTGATAAATTTTAGGCTCTCTAGACTGAACTGTAACGATTTGACGCTCCGTAACGCTGCTAAAAATTCTCTTTTGGAATGCTCGCTCCATTCGCATGAGACACAAAGGATTATTGTTCGCGAGTGTTGAACTGCCGGTCGAAATAATTTTAGTTATCGAAACCTAGCTGATCCCTGATGTCCAGTGTCCTATGTCTACTTCTCTGTCCATCCCACAGAATCTTTTCGCACCTAGTGAGATTGTCGCTATCCTTGTTCGGAGTCATTTAAGCTTTAGTGTTATTCCTAAACATCTGAGCATTCCATTTGGTGCATGCTTTGTCGAGTTTTGAATGTCCGCATATAATTACTAGTTCTGTTTATACCTATACTTTTTACGCATTTTCAGCAGCTGAAATTCAAGGCATACACGTATATTCTCTACATCCTGGAGTAGTGAAAACAGAATTGTGTCGATATATGGATGCATCGTTTTTCCGAGGTATGACATCAATTGTAAGGTTGATCCAGCCTTTCATGAAAACTGCCGAACAGGGTGCTCAAACGACTTTATATTGTGCTGTAGACGAAAATGCAGGAAAAGAAAGTGGTCTGTACTATGAGTAAGTTGATTACATATATAGAGGACATTTGCCCTTAT
The DNA here is from genome assembly GCA_905332935.1 of Bombus hortorum. Classification (NCBI taxonomy): domain Eukaryota; kingdom Metazoa; phylum Arthropoda; class Insecta; order Hymenoptera; family Apidae; genus Bombus; species Bombus hortorum. The sequence goes on from HG995199.1 coordinate 12,170,085, forward strand.
AATGTGGTTTCGTATATCTTCACACACATATTGTCATATATACATATTTTATTTTTTTCATTATTTATTTAATCCTTGCTTTTCGGCTGTAAATGGCTTCCAGCTATTATTAGCCCAACAATCCTACATAATCTTTACCCAATACGACAATAATATTTTTCTTTAACGCTTTATTACTTACTTCTCTAGTTCTTATTATAACTGACTTAACCTATTTTATCTTACTGTTCTTGCCCGTTTTCTTTGGTGCTGTTTCCTGCTCTTACCACCTTCTTCTCTCCTCCCTTTCTCTCAAAATCCTCTTCATTTCTCCCCGCCTCGCTGCTGCTTTATCCACAAAGTCTCCTCTACGTACCACTTCACATTTCTGCCTCCGCAGCTCTCCGCCAGATATTCTATCGCCTCTTTCTACCTTCATGCATATTCCATATTCTTATTCTCATTTCCACATCTGAATCTTGCTGTCATTTGGTAATTCGTCGTATTACCGACAAAGAGTCCACGTAGTTCTTTTATGTGTTCCTGACGGAACCCATGCCAAAATTGTATAATAGCGTAAAGATAGGCCTATACTTATAAGAAGTTTCTAATTACAGAATTCTTATTTAGTTCTTTATTATGGTAATTTGAATCTCTGAAAGGACATTGCCTTTCTTTGAAAATTTTTATTTAATTCTACAATATATGTTTATCTTTTAGCAACTGCAGAACAGCAAGACCCTCGTCAAAGGCTTGTAACGATGAATTAGCAACCCGATTGTGGAAACGTAGTTGTGAATTGCTCGGTTTGCCATCGGAAGTAGCGTTTCAAGAACTACTAAAAACGATCAGTGATAAAGAAGTTGGACAATAAGAATATGTTTATATAGAGAAAATCTACACAAAGAACGAAGGTAATTTACAGAAATTATTTAACTATTTCATGAACGTTAAAATTAATTCGATGTATGTAAAATAATTTTAGATATTTAAAGACCAGATTCTGAAGATCAAGTCGGAATATCAATAATATCATATGATTGGAATGCTTTCGATTACAACATTCGCATCGTGAGGTTGCTCAATTCATGGTTGGAATGTGTTACATGTAGAGTAAAAGACAGGAAATAAGGAACGAAGTACGTTTATAATTATGTCTCAAGTTATAATTGAAATTACAATTTACTCTTTCTTTTGTGTATGTTAATCGTACGTCTATCGTTAGTTACGGGTATACATTAACTGTTACGAATGGTGTAAGATGTTACATTTTATATTTCTGAAAATAACAATTATATTGACAATAAAATAATTTCGTTTTAACTATTAATTTTCTTTAATGCGCATTGAGCTATATTATTTTCTTACCTCTAATAAGCTTGTACAAAATTCAAGAACAAGGACTATTATTCAAAATTGATTAAATGCAACAATTTTTTAAATTTAAATTTAAATTTAAATCTTATTCTCTCCTTTTTTAAAGGTCATATTCTTTGATATTTTACTCACAGTAACGTTTTTTTTCTAAACGGAATGACCTTTTCTTGTTTATCATTAAAAAGGTGAGATTAAAACGCATCCAAACATGTTCCATAACATGATCATAAAATGATCTTTGGGATAGATACGTTTATGGTTAATAAGTCATGAGAACCACTGACAAAGATACAATTTAAATGACTGAAGGAAGCAAACGTAAATCATGACTGGTAGTGACATTCTTCAAATCTTTTTTGTTACCTCTTTCCGTGGCCACCCGGGATACAGAAATCTGTTCCTTTTCTTGAATGTTTCCAAGAGAAAAGGTACCCGGATTAAGTAAATATAGTTAGTAAATATCAATCAATTTATATGTACTATACAGTAAATATGAATAAAGTAAATATAATAGTACTTGGGCGCTTGATATTTTCCAGCTCACTCGAGTATTAAGTTCCTCAATAACGGTCCGCTACAATCCTATTCAATAAAATTTATAATAATTCTCCGAGCACAAAATGGTAGGTACTTTGCATTGCATTTTTCTCCTGAAATCGCACACATTGCGTCTTAAACATTTTGCGTAACGCACGAGGAAACATTAATCCTCTCTACTCGGAAATTTCATAGGGCGGCTTTCGATATGCTTTTATAGATTTCCATGAGTAAGAAGGTTAAACGCTCAACCTACCATTTCTTTTGAAAAATGTCGCGCGGGTTTGTTTACGTGTCTGAATACCGTGGTCTTCTTCACGAGCTAAGCTTTTTTCTTTTAAACGTGGGGAAATCCTCATGGACACCCCGCCGCTTCTCAGAAGAGCAGCGGGGTAGTGTCAGATTTACCGATTAAAACTCCACGGTGGCCTACCTAACGCTTAACAGGAGTGCCCTGGGACCCCTTTCCAATTGCTGCCGGAGCACTCCCGCGTCTTCTCCCATTCTGAGGGTGCCATTCTTCTGGTCTAGTTTGAACATTGAGAGGGACCACACCTTTCAACGCTATCCGCTGGGCCGTCGTGCAAGTGCGAGAAGATCCTTGAACCTCCTCGGCGTGAAGACCTCTATGACCACTTAGGGCGGCGCAAGGCCGCCCTTCTGCGCGGAACACTATACGAGCGAGAAGTTCTCACCCTCTCCTGCTTAGCCCGCTCCTTTGCGAGCATTACTTCCTCGCAATAGGAACGGACCGACTGACGAGAGATCCAAACTCTCGCCAATCGTTAGTCGCAGGACACAGCCGGGGGCCTCCCACGCCGGGCAGTGTGGTTCTCTCTGCAGTGGTGACAGGTGTTCGTCTCCTCTCTTTCAAATCTCTGCATCTACTGACCGAATATCCATGCTCGGCGAGCTCGTGCGTCATCCGGAAGGTCCAACCTAACGGCGGTCCTGATGTTTGGCGAGTAGGTCGGAGGCGATTAGGTTGATTTTCAATAATTATTAAGTTAATTATTGCCATAACGGGTAAATGATCTGAAGAGAGTTCCACAGAAGAGTTGATTTGGACATATCTTGGCGAAATGTTTTTAGTTATAAAGAAATCTAATAAGTCAGGTACTTTGTTAGTGTCAGTGGTGCTGTAAGTGGGCTCGTTTGTACTGAGGTAATTAAGTCTGTTGGCATTTATGCATTTCGAAAGATTTTTGCCTCTTACTGTGATAATTCTGCTGCCCCATTGCGTATGTTTAGCGTGTAGCGGCACTCGACAGTAAACTTTCCAACGGTTTCTGTCCCGTGGTTCGCTACACAAAGACCCTATTCTTCGGATAAGATGATTGCCAGATATCGATACATCCTCACGGAATATTTTCAGCTAGCCTAAGGACCTGCTATAAATCTTAGGATTTATTTAGCTAAGGTTCTCCAAAGGGACAAACAGTCTTTCTCTTAGCAGTCACTAAACCCATCACCTCCTACGGGAAGATACGAGAAATTTGCTTTTCTCACGTACGATGCTTCCCGCTAGCGGCTTTCTTTCAAGGGCAGTCAGCATCCTTTCCCAACCACCAACACAAAAATTAGCCAATTAACAACGACGTCCATTTCCCTTACTTTCCGAACCAAGGCTTTCCTTAACGAATCCGATGATCTCGCATCCTTAGACACACCCCATCACAGTTTTCCTTCGCGGTATCACCGTGACGGAAAGTCAGTCGTTACATATCGATCCGAAGCAATAGTTGATAGTTCGAATAATTGATCAGAGTTCCTCGGCATCTTAAGGCAATCATCATCCGAACTTATATCGCGCATCCAAACGCATCGACCAGAAGTCGAACTTGCAATTGTGAATCGCTAAATTTAATCAAAAGTAAATCACGCAAAATTTACAAATTCTTCTGTGGGAGCGTCGTATATAAGAGGATAATCGTGTAATAGACTAGATCACTTGTTATTGAAACTGTCAAGTATATTTAAAGTGATTAAATAAATTAATACACAGATAATGTTCGCAAAGTCGCTCGTACTAACTAGTTCGATAGGACGGTATATAATCGTAAAATAAGATCACTAAGGACTCGTTAATTCGTTCGTTGATAATTCACTACTCGCTGTTGACACCTGAATGTTAACTCTTTTACTGTTTTCGTGTGATCGCGTTTGTTTATTTTATACTGGTCGGGGGGGGGGGGGGGAGGGAGAGTAAAGTCGGAAAATTCAAACTCGTCCTAGATCGACGGTTGACATCAAAGGCGACATTGTTATGCCCAGAGTTTATTTTTCGTTACGTTTTTGTACATCAAGACGGTGTCGACTTTGTATCTCGACCGATGACTCATGTGCCGCTACATCACCCCCCGCCAGTGATAATGTTATAATTGAGTTTACCTACTTTCCCTGTCGTTTATTATTCGTTTTTTGTCGTTTTTTTTTTTTTTTTATAAAATTTTCGTGGTATATCTCGTGTCCGCATACTTATGATGTCTACCCGAAACCTACCTGTAGCCTGTCGGGACTCTTCACCCTGACCGCGTAACGTACTTATTCCTAGTGCTCCCATCATCGTTTTGATTGTTGGTAGTTTCGTCATTTTCATTACAAATGTTTGTATGTTCTACCGGAATAAGCACGTTACGAGTTTCGGCGGTCTTTTCTTCAAGGTTCTCTGGTACTACAAAGGCTGGCTTTAACCGGTCTACGGAAACCGTTACGTCGCGATTGTTTAATCGTGTAGGTCTTTTCGCCTCTTTTCGTGACTTTGTAAGGCCCGTCGTAAGGCGGTTGTAAAGGACCTCTAATCGCGTCGAGTCGCAGAAATACATACGGCGAAGATTCTAACTCCCGAAAAATAAATATTGTTTTTTCGCCGTGCCGCGTGACAGGCTGCGGTCTGACCTTCTCCATCCGTTCTTTTAGCCGAGCCGCGAAATCCGAATAGGTCTGCTGGTTCATGGGTAGAAAGAACTCCGCCGGCAATCGTATGCCGGTGCCATAAATCATTTCGGCGGTCGTTGCATTGAGGTCCTCCTTTATCGCGGTTCTGATGCCTAATAGGACAATTGGCAGAACTTCGACCCAGTTGCTCGTGGCATTTAATCGCTGCCTTTAATTGTCTGTGAAAGCGTTCTACCATCCCACTCAGGATGATAGGCGGTCGTGCGTAGGTGCGTGACGCCGAGCAACCGGCATAGTTCTTCGAATATTCGCGATTCGAATTGGCGTCCTTGGTCGGTCGTTATTTTTAAAGGGACGCCGAAACGAGAGATCCATGTCATGAGGAGGGCCGAAGCAACGGTTGGCGCTTCCATGTCGGCTATGGGAACGGCTTCGGGCCAACGCGAGAATCGATCGATACACGTTAGACAATACTGAAATCCTTGTGAGTATTGCATCACGATAATGTCCACGTGTATATGTTCAAACTGGCCTGCTAACGTATTAAATGTTCCGATTGGCGTGGATACGTGCCTGGTGACTTTGTTGCGCTGACATGGTATACATTGCTGTGTTCACGTTTGACAATCTTTGTTTACGGACGGCCAGACAAAACGCGTCGTCACCAGCTTTTTCGTGGCGCGTATCCCCGGATCGGCCAAAAGCATTAACGCGAAGAAGGCTGCAGGAGTGGATGGCGCCCCAGGTGAAATCGCGAGGCTGATAGCGAGCCGCAGGAGCGGGCTGGTCGCCGGTGTGATGAACAACATCACCGACACAGGACGGATCCCCGAGTGCTGGAAGACGGCCAGAGTGATACTGCTAAGGAAACCGGGTAAGGATCCTAGACTGCCTAACGCGTACCGGCCGATAAGCATACTCCCAGCCATGAGCAAGATCTGGGAGAAATGCTTTAAAAAGATCATCGAAAGATGCATCGGAGCAGATCCGTTCCATCCAAGGCAATACGGCTTCAGAAAGAAGAGGAGCACGGTAGACGCCATCGCGCGGGTGATGAAGTTTGCCGACACCTGCAAACAGAAGAGGGTAGTATGCGTGATGATCGCCCTGGACATCAGCAATGCTTTCAACTCGCTCAGCTGGGAGAGCATTTGCAAGGAATTCGATAGGAGGAAGCTGCCGTGGAAGATCAGAAGATTGATCGACAACTACCTATCTGGAAGGAGGATCATCGTGGACAACCAGTACGGTACGGTCGAGTGCGAAGTTGCGGCGGGAGTGCCACAGGGATCCGTTTTGGGACCATTCCTGTGGAACCTGGTATACGACCGGTTGCTGGAGAAACTCGACAACATGGTAATGGTCAGGGCAACCGCCTTCGCCGACGATCTGGCCATCACGTGTGCCATCGAGAAGAACGAAAGGGCGTCCACCAAGGTCAACGCCATGCTGAGGATCGTCAACGACTGGTGCAAGAGCGTCGGCCTCACGCTGGCGAGAGAAAAGACGGAGGTCATGCTCATCACTGGGATGCGAGTGCCGAGAGTGATCGGACTTAACTTGGTACCTCGGACACCGAAACGGTCAAGCACATTAAATATCTCGGTGTCGCGATCGACACCCGGGGGAAATTCGATACACACATGGAGACGGTTTGTGGTAAGGCCGACAAGATGACCGGAGCTCTTAGAGGCATCTTACCGAACATCAACGGGCCGCCCAGCTTGGCTCGTAGGCTTTACTACAACGTATGGGAGTCCATCGTGATCTACGGTGCACCGGTGTGGGCAGCAGGCGCAGCGGAGACAAAAAGAAATAAGAAGAGGTTGAAAAGGGCACAGCGAACCGCCCTGTGCATAACAACGACGGCGTACCGCACGGTCTCGCACGCAGGGCTTTGTGTGTTGACCGGGAACCTACCGATCCACATAAAGGTGAAGCTGCTGTGGGAATCCTACTGGAGAACCAGGACCCACAGGGCCAGGACCGGTGGAGGAGACGACAGTGCGCTGAAGGACGAGTTGGAGACGATCCAAAAGAAGGCTCACGACGAATGGCAAAAGGAGTGGGGTGACTACCGGGAGGATAACATAACCAAGAAGTTAATTCCGAGTGTGCATCTATTTGCCAAGAAGAAGAGGGACATCGACCATCATACCATGCAGCTGCTAACCGGGCATGGAACCTTCGGTGCCTACAGGCGGAGAATCGGGAAAGATACCGACAGCGAATGCTATGACTGCGGAGATCCCAACGACGACGCGGAGCATGTCCTCTTCACGTGCCCGAAGTGGATCGACCGAAGGATCGAGCTAGAGAACGGCCACAGGAGGGAGACGGAGAAGGCCATGCAGACGGCCAGAAGGAGGATGAGCGCAACAACCACGCCGAGCTGGCCGTGGACAGCAGAGCTTCAAGACAGCAACGTGAATCAGAACGAGGACAGCCAACCTTGTGGAAGTGGCTAAGAAAAGGACGGGAGTAACAACTGCTCGGTAAGAAGATACAGCGGGACACGACAACGACAACCCTGATGAATGCCTATGATTTTGCCGGGGTTGTCTGACCACGAAGCAGGGGAAGAAGGAGGAGGGGTATTTAGTGGGTATGGCGACGACATCTGCCTAGTCCCACATAACCCAGCGACACGGGTCACTGGGTATGCGTAAACCATTTTCCCCTCCTCCCGCAAAAAAAAAAGAAATAAAGACATAGGATATAACGTATAACATCACGTAGACATAGGATATAACGTATAACGTTACGTAGACATAGGATATAACGTGTAACGTTATCTATATACAGGATACAACGTATAACGTTACGTAGACATAGGATATAACATATAACGTTATCTACAAATAGGATATAACGAATAACGTTATCTACATATAGGATATAACGTGTAACGTTATCTACATAAAGGATATAACGTATAACGGTATGTACATATAGGATATAACGTATAACGTTACGTAGACATTGGATATAACGTATAACGATATGTAGATATAGGATATAACGTATAACGATACGTCGATAGAGCATATAACGTATAACGCTATCTACATGTAGGATACAACGTATAACGTTGCGTAGACATAGGATACAACGTATAACGTTACGTAGACATAGGATATGACGTATAACGATATGTAGATACAGGATATAACGTATAACGTTTCGTAGATATAGCAGATGACGTATAACGCTATCTACATATAGGATACAACGTATAACGTTGCGTAGACATAGGATACAACGTATAACGTTACGTAGACATAGGATATGACGTATAACGATATGTAGATACAGGATATAACGTATAACGTTTCGTAGATATAGCATATAACGTATAACGTTATCTACATATAGGATTCAACGTATAACAATACGTAGACATAGGATATAACGTATAACGTTACGTAGACATAGCATATAACGTATAAAGTTACGTAGACATAGGATACAATGTATAGCGTTATCTACATATAGGATATAACGTATAACGTTACGTAGACATTGCATATAACGTATAACGATATGTAGATATAGGATATAATGTATAACGATACGTCGATATAGCATATGACGTATAACGCTATCTACATATAGGATACAACGCATAACGTTACGTAGACATAGGATATAACGTATAACGATATATACATATAGGATACAACGTATAACGTTACGTAGACATAGGATATAACATATAACGTTATCTACATATAGGATATAACGAATAACGTTATGTACATTTAGGATATAACGTGGAACGATATGCAGATATAGGATATAACGTATAACGTTATCTACATATAGGATATAACGTGTAACGTTACGTAGACATAGGATATAACGTATAACGATATGAAGATATAGGATATAACGTATAACGTTATCTACATATAGAATATAACATATAACGTTACCTACATACGTGGAGAAATCCTCATGGACACTCGCTGTTGCACGCAACAGCAGAGTAGTGTCGGACTCTTACCGACTAAAACTCCACGGTGGTCGTCCTGACGTTTGGCAGAAGCGACCTCGGGCTATTTTACAATTACTACCAGGGGAATCGCTCCTCGTCGTCTTCTCCCAGCTGTTTATCGGGGTGGCATCTTGGTGTATGTTGGGCCGCTAGGGGGGGCCACCTCCCTAACGCCTCGTTCATAGTTTGACGCTGCTAGGGCGGTGGCGGTGCCGCGCCCCTGCGGCGTACTGAATTTCTTTGGCGCGACAATCTCGCGTTCTCTTCCGATCTCTCTCCGCTCGCTCCTTCGACAGCATCACTTGGCCTGTAGGCCTGTAGGCCACTGTAGGCCTCGTAGCAGTGGGTGACCTCTTCCTCGTCGCGTGTCCTCCTACGACGACGGGCAAGGATGTTTAGACCGATATCGATTATGTATATCGGATTTGTAAATACGACGATATATAATGATATTAAATTATGTTGTATTATATTATATAGGGTATATAAAGTGATTAATATATCCGTGTTCTTAATACACAGGTACACGTGTATTAACATATTCATATTTCATTTCGAGTGATTATTAACGTATAACAAAATTCCCGAATATTTAAGAAAGTATAATAATTTGCGAAACAAATACACAGCGGTTCACGATAATGTTCAAACACTTGCTATAGAATTCCTTTATCAATACATTATGTGCATTATACGAAACATTCTGATATTTCATTAGCACTGTAACGAGACACGATGATCGTTATTATAGTATCGGGAATGTCAAAATGTTTTGTATAGTATATATTGCTATGGTGAGCCACTGTATGTTGCAAATGTTGAGTTTGAATCACAAATGGTTGAGCCAGGATTACGTTTCGATTTGGATCTGTATAAGTGGCAAAAGGCAAAATAGATATCAATTTCAGAACTTGCTAAAAAGTATCTAACTATACTAGTAACGTAGATTGTGTTAGAATGGTGTGTTTCACTTGAGGAAATATTGCTACGACGAAAAGGAACCATTTACGCCTGTTGTCAGTATATGTAGACACAGTAGTCCTTTTCATAGTGGCGGGGCAGCCAGCTACGCTCGTTAAGGCCCGTTGTTAAAGACTGTGACGCCGACGTCGATACAAGTTCGAATCCTGCCGTTGGACCGGATGGACTAGTATTATTATCTGCAAAGAATGTGTATATATAGGAAACTCTCAAGACTATTATTAGAAATGTAAGTAACTATACAACAGGGAAGAAGCAAGCAAGTGGTGGTGATTTGTCCTTGCTTTGTACCTGTAATTAGTACCTTTTAAACTGACACCTACGAAAATAGGTGATTGGGAAAAGCCACCACCCTCTCACCAGGGCTTTAACGATATCACACATTAGGCACACTAATGTCCCGCCCGTGGAGGTTTTAGCCGGTAAGAATCCGGCACTACCTTCCGCCACCTCCCTCGCTATTCTTCCCGCGAGGCGCGGAAGGTGTCTATGAAGATTTCCTCCACGTAAAAAAAAAAAAAAAAATTTTTTTTTATAGCAAAACAGATTACTTAATTAATCTTTTTGAACCAAAATGATATATTTTTTTACTATTATCTAGAATTTTATATTACATCATATAAATATTCGTTTCTTATATATTGCTCCTTGCGTAAATGTATTTAAATATGCGGGTATTTCGTTGTGCAGTAATAGTCACACGAAATACATAAAATATAAATATGTTAGGAATTACTAGGATTAAAACATGGATTTATTGATTATGGGTGTATTCTTAGTACACGTTCAAAACCATAACTTCAAATTTCTATGTTTCCTATGGAGCTACTAATTTATACATCTAAAGTAGTGTCTATTGATAACATAGTAATAATATATTTTTCTCCTTTGTACGTATATTCCTATGTATATTTAAACTACTATAATCTACTATTTTTAAATATGACTTATGACTTATAAATACTCTATACTAAGAATCAAGTATCAAATATTGAATATCGTGCTAACATTAACATCCAAAGTCTCTCTATAAATTTGGAAGAACTTTTTAGTCTGCTAGAGTTATGTAATCAGTTAACAGAAATATTCTATTTTTTTGTCAGTGGGTTTTTCCTGGCGTCGGCGTTATCGTGCGTAATAGTCCTATTAAAACTAGCATGCTTCACGATTTCTACACGTTCATATTTTCAGAAGCATAACCAGACCAAACGAATATTAAAGAGAGATCCTTTTAACCTCTAAATATCGTAACATATCGTCAAATACTGAGTTACAACTTAAAAGGTTTGAATATTTGTTCTTTGCAAGTGATTTTCATCATTATCATGAATTTCTATCCTATTCTATATGATTATTTAATTATATCCTTTTTTAAAATAGAGTTAGGACAGTCAGGAATATATGTATATTTTACTCTCGATATTTTGTATATATATATATATATATATATATATATATATATATATATATATAATAATATAAAATGACATGGTATCAGAAGAAAACTCTAGAGGATTTTCAATGCACCTGATCTTTTGTTTACGCGTCCGGTTTCCTATCACCAGTACTCGATGAAATCTTAGAACCTAGTATGAAAACTCTTTATGAACAAGGGATTGTAGTTTTCCTAGCGCACGATGAGCCAGATCGGAAAGTTATGGGACATTTTCATATAACATTCAAACGATACAAGATATTGAAATAAAATTTCATTTAAAAAGTGATGAAAAATAATCCGCAGTAAATTGAATTTTACGATGTAAATAGTATATTTTATGTTTAACAATCCTTTTCTTAGTTTATTGAATTGAACAGCTTTAAATAAATTTGAAAACTTGCTGATTTCACATAGTATCTATTCTTTTTAGTTAATTTAAATGCAAGATGAAAAAAATAAAAAATATTGGATAGTACTACAAATTGTGGCAGTTTTCAATTGAAATGTATTGCTTAATTGAAGAATAAGACTAAAATTGTATCTAATATATATTATAATATATTAGTTTATTCTATATATATTATGCATATACATAATAGAATGATAATAATATATAATAATAATACTTTAGTATCATGGACAAAAGGCCTAAAAGATAAGGGGTAAACATCGTCGGGAGCCCAGGTGCCGACAGGTCCATCAACGTGTTGTCGGTCCTTCGGTCGAAGAGAGGCCAGTGCTTGCCGCAGCTCTTCCTTACCGATCGAGACGTCTATCCCGACCACTCTTAGCTCCGCTATCCTTCGTGGAGCCGCGACTCTTACCTTGGTCGGGTCCAGTACCTCGGCCAGGCGCGTCGCCAGCTGCGACGCCTTTCCACTGTCCTTATCTTTGGGGACCCTTATGACGATGGCGCCCGTCATCGACTTTTTCATGCGGACGGCCGTTGTGCCGATCTCCGCAAGCAGGATCGTCTGTCTGGCCGTTGCGAGCACCTCGGCGTACGACGTCTTTGCTCCCTTGTTCAGTGTTATAGACTCCGCGGATGTTCGCGGAGCGCGGGGGATCGTGGCCATTCTCGGTGCCTGCGTCGGTCCCTTCCTCGTTGTGGGGGCGGCGGCTCTCGGTTTCGGCGTGCCTGTCGTCCTTTCCTGCCGGCCTTTCTTCGCCTCTTCTCCAGAGACAACCGTCTTCCATTTTGACTGGTTCTGGTAGAAATAGCTTTGAGTTAACTATTCTATTGAGTTAACTATTGAGCTAACTATATAGATAGTAGTTCTAGTGTTAAAACATCTTGAATCAGTCTCTTGTAATACTTTGAATCATTCTGTAACACTTTGAATCGCCACTGGATTGGATTTGTATAATAAATTTTATTATCATATACAAAGTTCAATTTCTTCACTTTATTCCTGAAACGTTCGAACTGCGACGCGAGGAGATTACCGGCGATCTATCGGTTTCGTGATTTCTTGTGTCTCCGACGTGACACTCTCTTTAGTACGTAGTAGTTTCTGGTAACGCAGTTCTATGCAGAGACAATTTACTCAAGCCGGGAACACATTTGTTACCACAGCTTGCCTTGTTACCGTAATCTGTTACCTTCTCTTTTCTTCACGTGGAGAAATCCTCATGGTCATTCCGCCGCTGTGGGCAGCAGCAGAACAGTGTCGGACTCTTACCGACTGAAACTCCACGATGGCCTGGCTGCGCATATGATAAGAATGCTCCGTGATCTCGTTCTTTGCGAATTGCTATCGGTGCATTCCCCGCGTTCTCTTGATCGAACCGATGGGGGCCATTGCCCCTGGCGCCATCCCCCTGCTAGTCGCGTTTCGTTGAGCAATCTGTTACCTAGCCAATGGTAACAAATGTGGTCGATGTCTTGTTACTGTGCGCAGTGACTCGTTACTTGATTTTGTTGTTCCGATGATATTTTGAAAAAGTCGCGTACTGAGATGCGTTATCTTTATCAAAAAAACAGCGTACAGAATTTTTAGTCACTCGGGCATTTTTGCACCCCTATACTCGATCAGGTATTCTCGCCTTTCAAACCACACCCGATAATAACAGCTAATCAAAAAGTTTGTACGTCGATCGGACAGATCAAAATTCTCTCCAAACTATCATATTGACATAAATAATTGTTGACGTGGTCACCACCTCTAAGAAAACTTTACATCTGGTCTTTTCAGTTTTCTCAAGCACTGTAGCTATCGACAGCATATAGACAAAAGACTGGGACGAAGGAAGACCATAAACAGTAGACAGGCGACGATGGCTTCAGGGCTTTCAGTCATGGGGTAACACTGCTAGCGCGCGGATCTGGACCAGCTCAAATTATATTCCTTCTTTGTATTTAAACTTCTATATTTTCTACCTTACAATTTATCCACGCGTTCCTTTGTTTACACATCAAATAACCTCAACAATAATTAATATTATAATGACGAAGAAATTTTCTATCGTAAAACACTGCTCATACGTTTGTTTGCTAATGTTTGACAGAAACCCAAAATTTAACGATTATTTACATGTTCTACAAACCTTGCAACAAATTTTTTTGTTCAATACTAATAACTTTTTAACATAAATAGGATAATAACGTTTTATAGGGAATGCCATGACAGGTCGATTAATGTATTAAAAAGTATATAGATCCATTTGAAAAAATAAAGTTGATCTTTTTTCTTTTCTCAAACAATTTTTACACTTCCATGAAGAAACGGCATGTTGCTTTACAGTGATTTCGACAACAACGTGTATTTTCAAATTTTCCACTTTCATCGCCTTTGCTTGCCTTAATTGCATATATCGTGTCATAAATCTCACCCCTCGAAGATGGTATTCCGCTAGGGGCAGCCATCCACATGTTATTTAGCAATTAAGTTAGAAAAATTTACCAAATGTCCAGCTGGACAAATTGTAAAGTACAAATTAAATAATAAAAAAAATCTCACCACTTCATGAATAGCAACGACTTTACTTACCTCTGTTTGTTACTTGTCATTCGAATAAAATTTGCATCTTTCTAAGTAAGAATGTTTGGTAATTACACATTAATGGGTACACACTATTTTTCAGACAGTTGAAAAATTGGAATGATTGAAACTGAAATGATGAAATGATTGAAATGAGTGTACTGTGTATAATACATCGTGTATAATATTAATACCCAAATCTACACCCAGTCCAGCCCGGGCAACCGAGGCAAACAGACGTGTGCTCCGGGGTAGTGACTTGAGAAATATCACAGTGCTAAGTAAAAATTAACGATTAGTGATAGTGAGGAGAAGCCCAACAATGCAGCAACAGATACCAGCAATTAAAATTGCAACTAATGGTGAAAGATATTATATAAATAGGTCGGTAGATTTACCAGCCCTAAAACAACAACAACAAGTTAATAGTAATCAAAATATGGACATAGAAGAAATGAAGGAGCAGCGAAGACAGGAGGAGTACAGTCAAGATAACGAAAAACAATATCAGGATGAAAACTGGAAGATACCAAAAAACAACAAAAAGCGTAAAACAACTCCAAGCACAAGTGCCGCAGAAAACCCAGATACAGAAAAGCAGCGATGGCTGCAAGAATTACCATTAAGAAATTCCTTCAGCTCATTAACAGAAGAAACAGAAGATGATCCGACAAACAAAGCCACAACTCACTCAAGTCATATTACAAAACCACCACCAATATTTGTTGAGGCCCAAATAATAAACCCACTTATTGAATTACTAAATAATACAGTCGGGAATGACAATTATATAATTAAACAAATAAAATTAGACCAAGTAAAGATTCAAACAAACACCCCCGATATTTATAGAAATGTGATAAAAGCATTAAAGGAAAAAGATGCTATATACCACACGTATCAGTTAAAAATGGAAAGAAGCTACAAGCCAGTTATAAGAGGATTGCATCCAAAAATCAGTACAAAAAAGCTGAGTGAAGAACTAGCAAAAATTGGACATCAAACTAGATCAATAAACAATATTACAAGATACGATACAAAACAACCACTACCATTATTCTTAATAGAACTTGAACCCAGAATCAACAACAAGGAAATTTACGAAATCAAAAAAATCCTAAACACAATAGTAACTGTAGAACCACCACGCTATAAAAAAGATATACCGCAATGCATGCGGTGTCAACAATACGGTCATACAAAAAACTATTGTAACAGAAGCCCCGCATGTGTTAAATGTGCAAAAAATCACTTAACAATACACTGCCCATACACAGGAAAAATAGAACAAGTTAAGTGCTATAACTGCAAGGGAAACCACCCAGCCAGCTACAAAGGATGCGTAATTAGGAAACAATTACAACGCAAACTGTTTCCACCACTTCGCAATAGAACAACCAATAACTACAAACCACAACAAGGTACAACGGAGAATGATACAACATTGATAGCACATAACGAACCAAACATTATAAGCGGAAACAGTAATCCTCAAGGTTACCGAAGCTATGCGCAAGTAACCCAAAACATTAGCCAAGCAACGCTCAACCAGAATCAAAGCAAAAATACCGAAGACGTTTCAGAAATCAAAGGATTGCTAAAACAATCCATTGAAAATACAGAGATGCTAGGAAAAATGATAAGTGAAATAAACGCAACATTAAGGCAACAAGTACAACAAACAACAATTATGTTACAACTACTCACAAACTTGCCAAACAAAAAATAGAGTGGAACATGCTGAAAATAGCAGCCTGGAATAACAATGGCTTGCAAGAGCGGGCCCACGAAACTAAAACATTCTTGTATAAAAATAATATTGATATACTACTTGTCAAAGAAACACATTTCACTCTAAAAAGTTACATAAAAATACCGTGCTATACCATCTACGACACCAAACACACCTCAGGTAAAGCACATGGAGGAACTGCAGTAATAATAAAAAATGACATCAAGCACCACCTACATAGTCAAACAAATCAAGAACACCTACAAGCAACCACTGTCACAATACAAACCAACGACAATTACTTTCAGATATCAGCAGTATATGCACCACCGAGACACAAAATGACGCTTAAAAAATGGGAAGAGTACTTCCAATCCATAGGCGACAAATATATCGCAGCAGGAGACTTTAATGCGAAGCACACGTTATGGGGTTCGAGAATTAACACACCGAGAGGCAGAACACTAGAAAAATATATTAGAAATAGCAACCTCAACGTGCTATCTACAGGAAGACCAACGTACTGGCCGACAGACCTCAATAAAACACCTGACCTGTTGGATTTTGCAATAACAAAAGGATTAAATGTAAGTAAATTAAAAATAACAACCAGCCTTGAGCTTAACTCCGACCACACACCAATTATATTAGAATATACAGGCAAACCACTACTTTATAACAAGTCAGAGTCGCTTTGCAACAAAACCACCAATTGGCAAATTTTTAAAGAGCTAATCGAAAACAAAATCAATTGCAATATCCCATTGAAGACACCTGAACACATTGAACAGGCAGTAGCAACTCTAACAGAAATAATACAGGAAGCAGCGTGGGCAACCACCGCTTATAAATTAAATAGCAGACAAACAAAAATTATTCCGCAGGACATCCTAGATAAAATTAGGGAAAAAAGAAAAGCGAAATCAAAATGGCAAAAACAGAGAACACGAGAAAACAAGAAAAACTTAAATAAACTTACAAAGGAATTAAAGAATAAAATAAAAAAAGTCACCAACAAAGTGAAGAAAACAATAAAATCAATCCCAGCAATCAAAAAAAATGGACAACTCATGGGCCAGAAGTAACGAAGAGCAGGCAGAAGAATTTTCGAAGCACTTACAAAATACATTTTCACCGTATGAAATTAATAACAGCATTCCCGGAGGGCAAACACACGAAGAAATGGAAAATGCCAACAACACAATTGACAAACGCTGCACCATACTCAGCACAACAGCGCAAGAAGTTACAAACTTAATTAAGGCAACAAAGACAAGTAAAGCACCAGGACTTGACTTGATCAATGGAAAAATCTTAAAAAACCTCCCCCCAAAGGCAATAAGACTAACAACGATAATATTCAACGCAATTCTAAGAATACAGTATTTTCCTGCACTATGGAAAATAGCACAGATCGTAATGTTACCCAAACCAAACAAAAACCCACATTTAACTGCATCTTACAGGCCAATATCATTACTACCTGCGTTTTCCAAACTACTTGAAAAAATAATATACAACCGCCTAAAACCAACAATAGAAAAAGAAAAACTAATACCGGACCATCAATTTGGATTCAGGAATAAACACTCCACAATAGAACAAATGCATAGACTGGTCAATGAAATTTTACAGGCATTGGAAACAAAACAATATTGCACGGCACTATTTATTGACATCGAAAAAGCATTTGACAAAGTTAACCACGAAAAACTTCTTGAAACTATCAAAAAGCAATTTCCAGAACAAATATACAAATTACTTAAATCTTACTTAAACAATAGAACTTTTGTAGTAAAAATAAACGATACATATTCTGAAATCAAGGATATCAAGGCAGGAGTACCGCAAGGAAGCGTCCTAGGACCAATATTATACACACTCTATACAGCAGACATACCAACAACTGTCAACAGCAAAACTCTAACGTTCGCGGACGATACGGTCTTACTAGCGAGACACGCAAATCCAGAAACGGCTGCCGCACTATTACAAGAACACATTATAAAAATAGAAAAGTGGCTGCAAAGTAAACAAATAAAAGTGAACACCAGTAAGTGCAATCACATAACATTTACGCTTAGAAAAGGAAGAACACCAGACATCCAACTAAATGGCGCCCACATAGCACAAACAAAGTATGTCAAATATCTAGGAATATATTTAGACACACGCCTTACATGGAAGCATCGCATAAAATCAATAACAAACAGAATACGTGAAAAAATGAAGCAGATGTACTGGTTAATCAATAGAAAATCCAAATTAAGCCTAATGAATAAACTATACATATACAAAACAATAATCAAACCAATCTGGACATACGGAGTTCCACTATGGGAGATGGCAGCAGTGAGTCACATAAATAAAATAGAAACGGAGCAGGCAAAAATCTTAAGAACAATAGTTAACGCTCCATGGTACGTCAGAAATGAAGACATACGAAAAGACTTAAAAATTCCAACAGTTAAGGAGGAAATCGCCAGATATGCAAAAAAGTATAAAGAAAGACTTGAAACACACCCAAATCAGCTGGTTGCTGAAACGAATAAAACAATAATAGAAAGAAGACTGAAGAAGAAGCATCCTGCAGACCTCGTAATAGAACAATAAACAACCTGGAAGATGGAGTCCCGCTGGGGGTAACCATCCGCATGCTATATTTTATCAAATATTAAATTATAATATTTTACCAAATGTCCTAATGGAGAAATTGTAAAATGTAAACAAACAATAAATAAAAAAAAAAAAATCTACACCATACCGTTAGGTTTTGACCTTGCCTTTGCACATGGCCCAACACCAAAAATTCCCCATTACGTAGGGCACCCAGGATCCTCTCCTTGAGATGCCCCTCAACTCCTACAAACGCAACATATGAAAACTGCGAGCATTCGATCACGAGACTAGTCTTGGGTACAGTCTTGGCCGTGATTTGAACTATTTTAATACTTTGTAACTTCGCTACTTCATTGTAATATTGCGCTTAACCATTTTGGCGAATAAAAGCATATAAAAATATTAAAGTTAAGTTAAGACAGTCAAGTTGAGCTATTGCTCAGCTCTTGCTTTTTTATCACGAATTTTACGTGACAATGCCATGGTTATCCTAGCCAGACGTTCAACCTCGAGTCAAGAGTCAAAAGGTACCTGATTACTTTCTTTGTCACGATATGCAGCAGCAGAACACCGTCTCCATTTGTTACCATGACCTGTTGACTAGCTAACAAGTCACGATAAAAGAACAAGGTATAGTAACAAATGTGTACTCGAATTTATAAATAAATTAACTCGGCGCCAAACTGCGTACCAGCAAGGGAAGTAAGGAGGTCAGTAACAAGATTAAGTAACAAATGTGTATAACAAATTAATATATCTATAAATATTCTCAGTATCCGTCACTTGACCGGGATGCCTCCCCTATAAACAGCTGGGAGAAGACGACGAGGAGTGACTCCCCTGGTAGCAATTGTAAAAAGAGCTCGAGGTCGCTTCTACCAATCGTCGGGACGACCACCGTGGAGTTTTAGTCGGTAAGAGTCCGACACTACTCTGCTGTTGCGTGCAACAGCGAGTGTCCATGAGGATTTCTCCACGTACGGAAAAAAAAAAGGGGGTTGTCACATAAATTAATTGCTTGCAGACTAGTGGGGTTTGGTCGTAACGCATTCGGGTTCGAACGGACATTGCAGTACGAGGAATAAGACAATTTCCATAATTTTAAATTGGCCTTCCTAAATATGAACTCTGTGGGGTGTCTTGCTACTTCCCCATTACTTTCCTTGTTCGTTATCTTTATATTTAACGCATTCACGACAAAGCGATCCGGAATCAGACAATAGCGGTCAATTCGTAGATAGCAAACGTTAACAAATTTGAAGTTTCGACGTCGAAGGAAATGTTTAATACGTTCAAAGTGAAAATTACCGAACGAAATAGAAAGAGGAGACGATGTTTATAAGAATGCGAATAATTGCATGATAATTACATTTGATGTAAGCACTCCAATAATCAATTAATTTAATTGATTAAAACTATTAATTATATAGATACTTAACTTGATTATTCTATCATTTTATAAAATATGTTATATTTAATTTTTTAAAATAATGCCTCACTACATTCATTAAATAACTAATCACTTGGTTATTGAAATAACTGATCAATTTTACGAATGTAAAATTGAAAATCGAAATGTTATATGTACAATAAATACGGAATTTACTTGTCAAAATTACGAAAATTTTTCTGTTTCACTGTTTGGCTAGGTAAACCGTTTCCGGTGTGGCGCTGCAGAAATGCCTTTTCGAGAATGGCAATTCCAGAGAAGAAACGACAATACACACGTTCGTAGGTTGAATTGTACCATGGCACAAGAGCTGCACCAAGCGGATCCATGTTGCAAAAGAAGGAAATTTACCCTGTTTTGTACCACACTAGCATAGACAAGAACCTAGTTCCATCCTAGCATAGACAAGAACCTAGTTCCATCCTAGCATAGACAAGAACCTAGTTTCACCGTAGCGCAGACAAGAACTTAGTTTGTCATAGGCGGGAAGTTCTAAGGCCCTTTATCGTGTAAGTGTCATTCTCAATGTTATCTATGCAGCGTCGAATGAGATTAATAGGAAATTACAGAGTATAGGGCAAAACATTGAATAACCGTAAACAAAGTATGGGTCATCGCACGCTCGTATACACAGGTTTGCAAATTTCTATAGTGAGGGTAAGGGCTTAGTGACCGAATGTTGGTCAATTTGTCCGTATTAGCACGCTTCAATTGGGAAATTAGGATTCCTTGTATAGCGCCATCGTGTAAAAATAACCAAAACCATTTTTCTCTGCTTCTTTCTCTGCTTACTCGACTCAGGACGCGATAACGCTAATAGAGACCACCTTTTGTTTTGCTTATACGATTACTACGATCATATTATTATTATTATTTTGTATGTAACTGATGTCTAATAAATATTGTATAATACAAATAATTTTTTCATTATTAAGAAGCTTTGTAAACTCTAAAATTATACTATTTTGCTTTTCCAATAAAAAATGTAATAACACTGAAATGTTTCAATCATGAATAATATTTTGGATATGATATGTTATTTACATACGTCATAGATAGTGTTAATAGTTAATCAACTTTTAAGAGATCAAAGGAAACTTAAAAGAGTGTCACTTTCCAACATACGCGTCAAATATAAACTATTGGATTTGAAAATTGTAATTTTGTTCAACATTTTTGTTGAAAGTAAGTCATAGGACGATTCGAATCGAGAGTGACTCATGTTGTTGTTTTGCCTCGGAGTATCAACGCCGTTTCGATGTACGAGATTCAAAAGTAAACAAACTCCGGACAAAACAATATCGCCGCTATGTGTGACCGTCAACCGGAATCGAATTCAAACTTTCCGGTACCCCCGACCAGTGTAAATAAACGAACATGCTCTCTAGGACGATTATCAACAAGTATTATGATAGCGAGTAGCATTAAGAGAGCGTGAGTGAGTGAGCGAGGGAGTCAGTAATATATTAACTCTCTATTCTATACTTAGAGCGATTTTGAAATATATCTGACTATCACAAGTATTCACTTGTCTCGTCATTAAATATGTCGGAGATGAGAGGACATTAGGGCCTTTCTTTTGGAATGTTTGTAAAGCTCCCCAATACTTTAGTCCAGGCTTTTTATTGTAGCCATACTTAAACAATGAAACTGAGAAATAGCTGTTTATGAGTTAAGTCAATTATGATTGCCCGATATTTATGACAGTGGGCTTGGGCTCGAAGTGACATAACGGGTCACTGAACGTAGCCACGGTATAAAGTAATTAAATAACTCTCCTTAAAAACAAAGATTGACCCGAGGGGTACAGAGAGGTACGGAGATGATTGTATTAGGTCAGTTCCACTTGGACTGGGGTGCAATCCGAGAAGTTTGACTAGTCCAGTGAACACGTACGTCGATTTCCAAATCGCAATCGTCATCTGGTTGACAGTGTATTCGTTATTGAACCTAAATTCATCGTCATCGACGTCTCGATTATTCAATCACCGCTATCACTAGTTAACCTTTGTAATATGTTCGCTTCAAAAAGTATCATCTGGTACACAGCAACGATGGTCAACTCACAAGAAGATTCATTACACGCCCCGACTTCCAACGTTACCCCGACATATATATAGAATAAACTAGTATATTATAATATATATTAGATACAATTTTAGTCTTATTCTTCAATTAAGCAATACATTTCAATTGAAAACTGCCACAATTTGTAGTACTATCCAATATTTTTTATTTTTTTCAACTTGCGTTTAAATTAACTAAAAAGAATAGATACTATGTGAAATCAGCAAGTTTTCAAATTTATTTAAAGCTGTTCAATTCAATAAACTAAAAAAAGGATTGTTAAACATAAAATATACTATTTACATCGTAAAATTCAATTTACTGCGGATTATTTTTCATCACTTTTTAAATGAAATTTTATTTCAATATCTTGTATCGTTTGAATGTTATATGAAAATGTCCCATAACTTTCCGATCTGGCTCATCGTGCGCTAGGAAAACTACAATCCCTTGTTCATAAAGAGTTTTCATACTAGGTTCTAAGATTTCATCGAGTACTGGTGATAGGAAAGCGGACGCGTAAACAAAAGATCAGGTGCATTGAAAATCCTCTAGAGTTTTCTTCTTATACCATGTCATTTTATATTATTGTTATATTATTTATACCGCTACTATTATCCTGTCAAAACAGCTACAATTAAATGTGGATGCTGCAAGAAATCTTTACGTCTTAAACATTTCTTTGCTAAGTACTACTATTCCAGCGATTGTACACGGTATATACACTCTATTATACATGCGCTTCTACGAATTCTAAATGTATAAAAAATACAAAATGCACCGCATATATATATATATATATATATATATACAAAATATCGAGAGTAAAATATACATATATTCCTGACTGTCCTAACTCTATTTTAAAAAAGGATATAATTAAATAATCATATAGAATAGGATAGAAATTCATGATAATGATGAAAATCACTTGCAAAGAACAAATATTCAAACCTTTTAAGTTGTAACTCAGTATTTGACGATATGTTACGATATTTAGAGGTTAAAAGGATCTCTCTTTAATATTCGTTTGGTCTGGTTATGCTTCTGAAAATATGAACGTGTAGAAATCGTGAAGCATGCTAGTTTTAATAGGACTATTACGCACGATAACGCCGACGCCAGGAAAAATCCACTGACAAAAAAATAGAATATTTCTGTTAACTGATTACATAACTCTAGCAGACTAAAAAGTTCTTCCAAATTTATAGAGAGACTTTGGATGTTAATGTTAGCACGATATTCAATATTTGATACTTGATTCTTAGTATAGAGTATTTATAAGTCATAAGTCATATTTAAAAATAGTAGATTATAGTAGTTTAAATATACGTAGGAATATACGTACAAAGGAGAAAAATATATTATTACTATGTTATCAATAGACACTATTTTAGATGTATAAATCAGTAGCTCCATAGGAAACATAGAAAATTGAAGCTATGGTTCTGAACGTGTATTAAAAATACACCCATAATCAATAAATCCATGTTTTAATCCTAGTAATTCCTAACATATTTATATTTTATGTATTTCGTGTGATTAATACTGCACAACGAAATACCCGTATATTTAAATACATTCACGCAAGTAGCAATATATAAGAAACGAATATTTATATGATGTAATATAAAATTCTAGATAATAGTAAAAAAATATATCATTTTGGTTCAAAAAGATTAATTAAGTAATCTGTTTTGCTATAAAAAAAAATTTTTTTTTTTTTTTTACGTGGAGGAAATCTTCATAGACACCTTCCGCGCCTCGCGGGAAGAATAGCGAGGGAGGTGGCGGAAGGTAGTGCCGGATTCTTACCGGCTAAAACCTCCACGGGCGGGACATTAGTGTGCCTAATGTGTGATATCGTTAAAGCCCTGGTGAGAGGGTGGTGGCTTTTCCCAATCACCTATTTTCGTAGGTGTCAGTTTAAAAGGTACTAATTACAGGTACAAAGCAAGGACAAATCACCACCACTTGCTTGCTTCTTCCCTGTTGTATAGTTACTTACATTTCTAATAATAGTCTTGAAAAGTTTCCTATATACACATTCTTTGCAGATAATACTAGTCCATCCAGTCCAACGGCAGGATTCGAACTTACATCGACGTCGGCATCACAGTCTTTAACAACGGGCCTTAACGAGCGTAGCTGGCTGCCCCGCCACTATGAAAAGGACTACTGTGTATACATATACTGACAACAGGCGTAAATGGTTCCTTTTCGTCGTAGCAATGTTTCCCCAATTGAAACACATCATTCTAATCACATCTACACATCATTCAATTTTAAGAAGTAAAAGGCACACCAAACAATGATTTTGACATTGCAGAATCAAAAAGTAAAGTAAACTATATTTGACAGTAAAAATTTAAGATTCTTCGATATTGCAATAAGTGGAATAAAATACGCGAAAAAAGAAAGAAAAATGGATATTTTGTCTGCGTTCAATGCCAGTATACAAAATCATTACTCTTTAAGCGTAGTAAAGAATGGTTGGAATTAGATTTCAGTGATTCTAATTCAGTTATCCTCATTGTTATACATGGGACAGATATAATACAACATGCTTTACTTTCAATCGGTTAATTTTCAGAAGAGGCGAAAACAGCGAGACACAAGGATTTCAAGAACTGTAGGTATAAGAACAGCAAAAATGTTTCAAGGATCGCTGTTAATACAGATACATTTTATGCAATGTTCCTAGCTTCTGATCCATATATGTCAGCAATGAGACTAAAATCATATAGCAAGAATCATAAAATACTAGTTGCTGAAGCTATAGAACTCATACATGAATAAAATGATGGAATTTCACGATTCATCAGTCCTCATATATTATGTAGGTTCATATTGCATAATATTTCTGATAAATGCTTTCTTCATATTTCATTTCATATTTCTTTGGATGATTATATATTATATTACCATGTATTGTAGTATCGGGAAATATTAATTAATGATGGTGATTTATTTACAATAAATGGATTGTACAGATGTTGATTAGACAGGAAACGATGGTTGTTTAACATGAACTAATCGCAATAACGTATTATACTTTAGACAACTCAATAATTAACTTGCAACTCTCACAACGGATCCAACGCTCTCTCTCTCTCTCTCTCTCTCTCTCTCTCTCTCTCTCTCTCTCTCTCTCTCCCACGCGGATCACAAGGCTAGCAACTCTATCTCGGCAACGCATCTCGCAACCTCTTGGTCTAGTTATGCTTCTGAAAACATGAACGTGTAGAAATCGTGAAGCATGATAGTTTCAACAGGACTATTACGCACGATAACACCGACGCGATTACTGCAAGCCGGCTTTCACGCAAGCTCACCCTCAGGAAAAAATACCTCACCTGACAAAAAAATCGAATATTTCTGTTAACCGATTACATAACTCTAGCAGACTAAAAAGTTCTTCCAAATTTATAGAGAGACTTTGGATGTTAACGTTAGCACGATATTCAATATTTGATACTTGATTCTTAGTATAGAGTATTTATAAGTCATAAGTCATATTTAAAAATAGTAGATTATAGTAGTTTAAATATACGTAGGAATATACGTACAAAGGAGAAAAATATATTATTACTATGTTATCAATAGACACTACTTTAGATGTATAAATCAGTAGCTCCATAGGAAACATAGAAATTTGAAGTTATGGTTTTGAACGTGTATTAAGAATACACCCATAATCAATAAATCCATGTTTTAATCCTAGTAATTCCTAACATATTTATATTTTATGTATTTCGTGTGATTAATACTGCACAACGAAATACCCGTATATTTAAATACATTCACGCAAGGAGTAATATATAAGAAACGAATATTTATATGATGTAATATAAGTTTGTTGATAATAGTAAAAAATATATCATTTCGGTTAAAAAAGACTAATCAAGTAATCTGTTTTGCTATAAAAAAATTTTTTTTTTTTTTTTACGTGGAGGAAATCTTCATAGACAACCTTACCCGCCCCCCCCTGGGTAGTGGCTGGTGGGACCCAGGGCGGCAGAAGGTAGTGCCGGATTCTTACCGGCTAAAACCTCCACGGGCGGGACACACCAGGTGTGATTTCTCGTCAGAGTCCTTATGGTGGGTGGTGGTGCTTTCCTCAGCAGCTTTATTACCCAAGCAGCAGCACTCCCAGAAAGTACTACAACACACGGAAGGTAGAGGTACGGGGCGCTGATTTGGCTTCCTTTGTTGTAAATTTACTTTTAAGAGAGATTTTGGTTTTTTCCCTTCTTTGCAAGTATATTATTATCTCCTCCTCCAGGCGAGGATTCGAACTCGCACCGACGGCGACGGTGTGTCTTCGTCATCCATCCCTAGGCCTTAACGAGCGTAGCTGGCTGCCCCGCCAGTGTGTAAAGGACTAATATGTTTACATATTCTGACAACAGGCGTAAATGGTTCCTTTCCGTCGTAACAATGTTTCCCCAATTGAAACACATCATTCTATCATAATCTACGTTGCTAGTATAGTTAGACACTTTTTAGCAAGTTCTGAGAAATTGATATCTATTTTGCCTTTCGCCACTTATACAGATTCAAATCGAAGCGTAATTCTGGCTTAACCATTAGTGTTTCAAACTCAACATTTGCAACATACAGTGGCTGACCAAAGCAATATATACTATACTAAACATTTTGAAATTTCATTAGCACTGAACAGGACACGACTATCGTCACTGTATTGGTAAAATTTGAAACGAATCTGAAAATAAATATAGAATTTGCAAAATATTGATTGCAAAGCTGACCAAAGTATTTGGACATTCAATAATTCTCCACATTAATAAGCCACAATGTGTAGTAGTGAGAGGACCTTTGGTATCAATTGAATGTTTAAAACTAATATTCATGCCGTGTATTAACATTTTATTGTGAGTGAGTGTTTATAAAAGTAAATGCTGTAACTGCAATGTACATTTTCCGATTGGTTTCAAATTTTATTATTATAATAATGTAGTATCGTGGACAAAGGGCCAGAAGATATCGGGTAAACCATAGAAGCATAGAGTAATTCCAACATAGAAATTCTCCAACAATTCCAATGAAAAACTCTAAGATCCTTAATAGATGCACCTTGGTACGTTACCAACGAAACAATACATCGCGACCTTAAGATACCTACAGTCGAAGAAGAAATATCCAAGTTCAGAAATAGATATAACATAATAGTTAACAACCACCAAAACCCATTAGTTACCCAATTACTTGACACAACGAACCAGATCCGCAGACTAAAAAGCCAATACCCATTAGATATGAAACAGTAGATTCAATTAGAATCAAACATACTATAAACTCTTATAATCCAAGTTACAGTACCACGCCAAAATAATTTACTTAAAATTCTGTATGAGAATTTATTGTAAATAGTCTACCAAATGAAAAAAAAAAAAAATTTTTTTTACTAGTTGTAAGTTTGCAGTAAACATCTTGCAACTGGTATATATATTGTCAGATCGCAATCGCGTGTCATTATAATGCAAATGAAATTTCTGAATGTTTATGTAACACGTACAGTATACACGTGAAAGATTTTTACGGTAAGCGTACGAGTACCTTTCCGAGCCATCGTAAACATATAATTCACTGTAATTGTTCTTACTGAATGCTTGGAGCCTGTCTGCTTGGAGAAAAAGAAAAAGAGAAATACAGTCTTTTCAAATATCTTATAACAGCTTCTTTGTTAAGATCTTCGTCTATATAATAATCGTACTCATTTCTTTATTTCGACAAGAGTTTAGACAACCCACTTAACCGTGAGAAAGGAAAGTGAAGTCTAGTGAATCACAGTCTCGTATTTCTGGAATGGGGGCTCGCTTACCACTAAAAGCTCGATAGACAGTGGATAAAAGGCTGGAAATCTGTGTAGAAGAAGGATAAGACGAAGATAATTAACATCAAGGCATCGTCGGCTTCTTCCATCTCTCCTATATCCTTCTTTATCCACCAGAATGGGAACGTTTCT
The DNA here is from genome assembly GCA_905332935.1 of Bombus hortorum. NCBI lineage: Eukaryota > Metazoa > Arthropoda > Insecta > Hymenoptera > Apidae > Bombus > Bombus hortorum. Next base: position 12,198,130 of record HG995199.1, read on the forward strand.
TTTTTGCTTGATATCTTTTCTTGCGAAAAATGATGAGGTTAATTTAGAAAATTATATCGTGTCCTTGAGCATTTTAAACAGGCTTAAACTGAACTACACGTTGAGTGCAAATTTTGTTACATAGAATTCCTTTTTCCATCTTAAATAAAAACATTTGCAAAACATTATTCCTTAGGATCCTTTATGCTTAAATAATATATATGCACATGCAATAAGAAGTTAATTTGAAACAGTAAATTATCCTTGGTGGACAACAATTTTTTAAATTATAGTAATTAACTGAAAAGTTCCAAACTGCTGTGAATGCAATTGTGGTAAATGTATAATTAATTTATAATTCTTACACTATTTTATATTTATTTAACATGCAATAATGATTGTCGATTCATAGTTAATCTTACTGCAAAAATTATGAATTTGTGAAATTAACTAACGAGTAGAGAAAACATTACGTCTACCCGCACTTGAAACTTTTTCACAAGACGCTTCGTTTCTGAGAGAAATAGATTTGAAAAATGTGTACTGGGCCAATTCTCAATTTAAATACGTTCAGGCATTATTTTCTTGAAAATAAAGACTTCAACGACAAAATTGTATACTACGTTTTTTACTTATTCTCGCGCGTAGAATAGCCTGCTGCTGATTTTCTGCTCGTATCTAGTCGGTAATTAGCCAAGTATACTTGACCAATTTTCAAACTCGATTTTCTCGAGAATTAAGCCTCGCGTGAACAAATATTATTCCATGTTTTCTTCTTATTTTTCATAAGCAATCGCGTTATGCTGGTTCGTACGTGTTATTCAGCTGAACTCTATATGTGCATAACGTAGCGCCTGAGTCAGCTACCTGAAATGAATATTTTTTATAATATTTGTCGATCCAGCTGGATATTCTCTACAAACAAGTATAAACCTATCTATATCGAAAACCCGTTAATTTAGCAGATATTTTAAATTTAATTTGTCAAATTTAATGTATGAAAGATGAAGACAATGTAAACATACTGGCGCTTTTGACAAATACAAAATTTAACAAATTTTAACACGTTGACTGCCACGACACCCGTATTCGTGTGTCAGCAAAGTTTCTGGTCGGGCCGCGCAACCCATATTCGGGTGTCGCTTATTTCACTACTTGCGAAGGATCGTCGTAGGTATTTGAAAAGATGTTCTATAATAATAAAACTGTGGAATTGTTATAAAGTAATACGAAAATGGTTTATTAAAAAAATTATTTAGAATGTAAAACTTTAAAGCATTCTATACATAGCTGAGGTTGGTCGGGACAATTTGGACAATAAATTGTTGTTTTCTTTAAATTTTTTATGTCTTTGTTCGGTCCATTCGACGTCTTTTATTTGCATAACATATTTTATTTGCATGCATGGAATCATTTTTCCAAGCGGCGATATTATGCTGACTCCGTCGAAAACACGGATTTTTTATATTCTCACACAACCCTAATAATTTTGTAGCTAATAACTCTCTAAATATTCTAATATTTATATCCTTCCTTGTTACAATTTTGTAAACCGTCAAAACGTTTTCAACAGAAATTCGCAGAAGGAGTTGGACGCCAAGATTTCTATACCACTTGATTCCTTCTCTAATTGTGGTTCCATAAGAAACCATTTGGTCGGAATAATCTATACCACACTTTCCTGCGTTACGTTCAACAACAGTTAGTGATTTTAATATTGCGAACAAACGAAACGAGAGATCATTCTTGAGACCACCACTTGAGCGACTCGCATTACTAAAATATCGATGGGAGTATCTGGCAGAGAACGCTTGGTACTGCTGCACGCGTGGCCTGATGGAGATTTCCTTTGCGGGTGGCAAACACAAAACACGGGTGGCAGTCAACGTGTTAAAGGGTGAAACAGTAGAAAAGCTAACTACACTCCTATTTCGGTGATTTTTTTATGTACTGAAAATAAACATTTTGAATAATATTTTCCTATACTAATATGTAGGTAGAGATATTCGCGAAGAAATGCTGATACTAGACAGCGAATCGTGTCTATAGTTTTGCGGTTATGGCAGGATATGCGTCAGTATCGGTTACCGACTGCCGGCCGCTTATTTTTCGTTTGTAAACTAAGATTCGGGCGAACTTAAAGGTCCATGCACAACGTGCAAGTTTGAGATTGTAAGAAATGTCTGTTATAACTCAATTAAAAGTGGATATCATCGATGTGTCAGGCTCGTGTTTGGGCTAGTCTTTCCAATCCAACTGCCGTGAGGCCAGTGTCACGCTCAGAAGCAGTAATAGGGTAGACAAGACATCCTGCATGCCACTGCTATCGAAACTATAACCAGATATTAACTGAATAGCCGCTTCTGATATACACTCGACGATAACCCCTCCAGAGGAATTGAAACCTCAGTATAAGAACCCTCCCAAATCCAAAGCCTTTTTGTTATAACACTCTGAACCGTCACTCTGTTGGATTCGTACAATAAATTTTACTACTATATTTAAGTTCAATTTTTTACCTTATTTGTGAAACGTTCAAACTGCGATGCTTTCAATGGTTTCAAATAAACGTTTTAAATTACCTTGATTTGAAGGAAATTATCAATTTTACTTTCGCGCTACGGATCGTGCGGGTCGCGGGACGTGACAGCAACTAGGTTTTTTTTCCACAAGCTTAACTGTAATTTACCTTTTCCAATAATTGTTGCCAAATTCGTTATAATAAACATGTAAATATTTAGCATATGTCGAATACAGAGTGCGTTATTCAAATGATAGCATCTACATATCTCCGTTATATTTATGACTTTATGAAAAGGATCCTTAGGACAAAGTTACATGATTTCACGAGGCACATGTAATGATGGGCCAAACATTTTCCGAAAACCATCTTTTTTGTGAGATTTCAATGTCGTTGGTAACTCTTTTAGAAACTTTTATTGAAAATATAAAGTAATGTTGAAAATAGATAATAACCCTACCGTTATCTATAAAATCATCCGAATCGAATATAGCAAAAGGAACGTTTGAATATCTAGCAAAACACCTGAATATTCGGTACAATACTAAATAGGTAAAGCAGTAAGTTGACAAATAGTAATAATAAAGTTTGATGTCTTTAAAAAATACGCTACCTTTCATAGTTTAATTAGAAAATTGTCATGGACTACTGCATAAATTAAACTACAATAATTTTCTTTGCTATAGCATATATATCATAACATATGGAAACTATAATATTTTTCGAAATAACTCGGAAACGTATGGGCGAAAACCCAAAGTGTATACGATCTTTTTGACAAAAGTTCGATATGCTTCTAACGCATCCTGCATATTGACTCTAATAAAAATCAGATTATTGTATAATCATGCAACGAGCGTATCCGAATAAACTTCCAAAGTTTTAAACTGTTTTATTCGATTTTACTTCGATTCTGACACCGCGATATCTAGTGTTTTTGAGCTTTTGGAAGCTCAGTACATTGAACATTCCAGGTTGTAGATCACAGAACATTTTACTAATATTTTTCTTGCAATAACTTACATTTAATAATTAATTAAAGATTAATCAAGCATATAGTATTCATGAAGTATTTTTTAAGAGATATTGCAGATGTGGATTATTCTAAAAATAATAAAAGATAAGTAATTAAATTAAATTGAAATGGAAAATTCTACTATCAGGTATTCAAATTTAAGATTTTATGAAACTTCTAAAATATGTAGGAGCTTCACATAAAAATAGCTTTCACATGCAAAACGTTTTGAATGTTGTTAATTAAAATAATAAATTTTCATACATTTAATGCCTTTGCAATACCACTTTATTTATTCATTATCCAACTAAAATTTACGTCATTTATTCTGCCAGCTGTAAATTAAAAGCTTCCGTAATTCACGTATAATCTTTAATCATCCTTATTTTGCTTAAAGGTTAGTGATAAGTACTAACTACTTACTTTAATTGAAAAAGAAAGCCGATCGATCGGCTTTTCATTAAAACGAATGGAGAGTTGACTTCGTGCCAATACAATTAAAGAAATTACACAGTAGATACTTTTTTTTTTTTTTCGTACGTGGAGAAATCCTCATGGACACTCGCTGTTGCACGCAACAGCAGAGTAGTGTCGGACTCCTACCGACTAAAACTCCACGGTGGTCGTCCCGACGATTGGTGGAAGCGACCTCGGGCTCTTTTTACAATTGCTACCAGGGGAGTCGCTCCTCGTCGTCTTCTCCCAGCTGTTTATTGGGGAGGCATCCCGGTCTATGATGGGCCGCTAGGGGGGAACCACACCCCCTAACGCCTCGTTCCTAGTCTTGACGTTGCTAGGGCGGCGGCGGTGCCGCGCCCCTGCGGCGTACGGAATTTCTTTGGCGCGACGATCTCGCAGGATCGCGCGTTCTCTTCCGATCTCTCTCCGCTCGCTCCTTCGCCAGCATCACTTGCTCGCAGTAGGTGCGGACGACGTTGAACTCCCCTGAGCATGGCCTCGACGTCCGCTTCTGGGGCTAATCTCTCGCCGATGTCGAGCCGTAGGACGCGGCGCGGTTCTGCCCACACTGGACAAAACTCCAGCGTGTATTGCGCCATGTCCTCCTCTTCCTCGCAGTGGTGGCTGATGGAGGTCACCTCCCTCTCAAGAGCGGCTAACATCATTCTCTAAACACCAACATTGAAATTAACCAATTAAAAGCAACGTCCATTTCCCTCACTTCCCGAACGAAGGCCTTCCTCGACGAATCCGATGATCTCGTGTCCCTGGACACACCCCATGATAGTTTTCCTCTGCAGCGTCACCGTGACGGAAAGTCATTCTTTTTCTGCGCTCTCGTTAACTAGTTATCTAGTGCCTTCGCTATCAGTGAATATTCTACGAGTTAGTCAAATAATCTTGTATTACGGAGAGTACGCCGAGTCCGACTTAGACTTTGGAACAAAGTACACCTGTCATCCCGTTGACCGCGGATTCGTTATTGTCGGTGGTGACTAAATTATCGCCGCTACTTGTAACATACATACCCTCTAATAAACGTTCCCTGGAGCGTGAGACGAAAATGAATAGTACCAGCGACGATTCATTAAACGCCCCTAACTCAATTCCTGATCTTAACCCGACATATATATCAATCGTATAAATATACACATAGCATGCAATATTTAACGCAATATGACGAAATTATACGCAATTCTATGGTTTCTCTTAAAAATACCAAGGTGGAACTAGATGTAATTAAATAAAAAATCATTACTTTTAGAGAGAGTTCAAATATCTTCAACTTTTTTTTATTTTAAATAATTTTTTTCCTCGCTCTGTATTACAAAATAGAGTTTTGAACAATTCGATAAAATAATTATTACATTCTCAATTGAAATTAAAATAAAAATTGAAATATCTCATATATTATATGAATTGTAAATTCTCGACGAGAACATTGTCACGATCGCGGCACACTTCAAACCCGATGGACTGATGACGGAGACAAAGATGTGGCGGCACTCGGCAACAATGTATATCGCCGAAGTGCCTAATGAGTCATCAATATCTCAACGGTCCTTCTGCCGAATGTTCCAAACGAAGGCGTGCGTGGCAACGGTCGCGGACGCCTAACAAAACGCGTGGATAGTGGGAATATTGAGGGGTGACAGAGAAAAAAGAAACAGATCCGATCGAAAGTCAAATTGTAAGAGCTTCAGTCTTGAAAAGTCGCGGCTGGAGTTCAGAAGTAAATTGTAGTTAGTTTAAACCAAGTTTTAAGAAATAAATTCTCCCTTTTTATTTTTTTATTTTTACCTTTTATTTTCATCTTCGATTTCTCTCTTTTTTATTTTAACAACAACATCGCAGCGTCACTAAATCTTTGACAACAACTTTTTGTTTTCACGAGAGCTCTACAATACCAGACACGTGCAAACACGTTTCGATTCATTAACAATCGAGGCACTTTCACACTGTTATCGCTCTATCCTCGGATATGTTTACGTATAGAATTTTGGTCTATCACAAGCGTTTTCGAATATTTATACAAATATGTTGTTTATAAGTAAGAAACGAACATGCGCAGTATAATTCTTTCAGATAGATTGTATTACATTTAGAATCTTTATAAATACTTGTCAATATCAGGAAATATCTTACAAAGCACAAATAATATTTCAAATATATTCTATTTTCGTAATATATTTTTTTATTAATGAATAATTTAATTAGGAACAGCAATATTTTTTGGAAAAACGCTCACTTCTCCCATTCTTCTTTGTTAATGCAGTTTTACTTTCGGAAATTTTTTGTGACCGGGTGTAATGCGGTCTTAGAGTCAGTGTTTGCTATGTAATATTTTTATAATTTAATATTTTATGATTAGATTTACTTTTACGTTTTCAAAGGCGTGCTTTTATAATATTTTATTACACGTTATATTTGAAAAAATTATATCTTTCAACTTTCTCTCTATTAATCAATTTTGTTTAATAAAGTGACAACGTATAAGCGCAGATATCTTTGTTTCAGATACAGTTTTATTCGTCAAAATGATATTAAGTCATTTGTGTTTACTTTCTATATCTTTAACGTCCATCTCACTGTTCAGTACGTATTGTAACGTATTGTTTTTTGTTTTGAAACATGATATGTTTATTACTGAAAACATATCCTTGAGTGTTCCAGGAATTGGACGAATCCTATTCGTGTATGTACGGATAGTCGACAACTCTAGCCCCCTGCTCCTCCCCAGCCCAAACTCGTTGGGGAAATCGCGGTGCGGAGTGTCAGTTTAGCGTGGACAATCAGAGGGATTAGACGTATATTCAATCGTGTCATTTCGCGACAGGTGGCTTTGGTAGACATTTTTCTACCGTTCAAACTCACACTATTGTTATTTTCATTTAATTATACGTTTTTCTTCAATTGTAATCTATTATTTAATTACCTTTGTTTCTCCGACTGTTTTTTTGGTTGCCCCATTTGCCGGTAGCTCGTACAATGACTTTTCGAAACATAATTTGACCATGATCACTGTTTCATTTTCAAATAATTTGTCCTTTTTATACATTTGTTTTAATATTTCGCTCCTTTTTGGGCAGATTACCATTATTTGATTCAGCGGGAAGCTTTTATGTATTAGAGGGATACTGTGAAATTCGAAAGGACGGGATGAAAATCAAAAGGACGCCATGGTGATCAACGATACATTTGATAACTTTTCGTCGAAATGAGGTAATATTTATTCGCTATTAAATCAACTCCATTTCTTAGAAATATTTCGTGATATTAACGTAATAAATATCTAATATAACAAATTCTAAATTCACGGTTTATTAAGAATACCAAGATGAAAAATGCAAGATTAAAGAAATTATTTTTTTCTTGCGAATATATTAAATTATGTTTCCGAAGAAATTGAATAGACTGTTTAACATAAATTTAACATAGATTCTCTTGATTCTGTTTCATTTGAGTAAGAAATTCAAATAACTTTTTCATTTTGCTTCATTATTCGTAAATTGTCTGTAATATAATATTGACTATTAATTTCGTCTTTCTCAATAACTTTTATTACATTCGAGAAAATACGTTACTACAGAGAAGTTTGAACAGTTTCCGCACATCGCGTTTTTTTTTCGTATTGAGCAGCTTTGTTTAACGGTCAGAAAAAGTGCGCCATGTTGCGTTAGAACGAAGTCACGTAATGCATAAAATATTTGAAGTTGTAATGGCGAACATTCAATTTGGCGGATAACTTTTACAAATCAATCGTATTATGAAATATTCATATATATATATGTCGGAGATGAAAGGACACCGGGCCTTCCCCTTGGAATTCTTTGGAAAACTCCCCTTTGATCTTTATAAATTTCCCGATTATAATTGTTCGAGACTTGCGATAATGAGCTTGGGCTCGAGGCGACAACTAGTCGCCGAACGTAGCCGCGGTCACAGGATGAACGTTTTATCTAACAGAGGTATAGAATAATTGTTTAGCTCTCCTTGAAAGAAGATAGTTCTAGCGGCACGTAACAGTAAACATTTCAATGGTCTTTGACCCATGGCTCGCCGCACACAGACCCTGTTCTTCGGCGAGATGATTGCCGGATGTCAATGCATCTCCACAGTACATGTTCGGCTAGCTTGAGGACCCGCTATAAATCTCAGGATTTAGTTAACTAAGGTCCTTCAAACGGATAAACTGCCTTATCCTAAATCTGTCACCTACTGCGGGAAGATAAAGGAAATCTGCTTCTTTCACGAACGACGCTTCCCGCTAGCAACTCTCTCTCTAAAGGGCGGCTAGCATCTTTCCCTAAACACCGACATTGAAATTTACCAATTAACAGCAACGTCCATTTCCCTCACTTTCCGAACGAGGACCTTCTTTGATGAATCCGATGACCTCGTGTTCCTGGACACACCCCATCATAGTTTTCCTCTACAGCGTCACCGTGATGGGAAGTCATTCTTTTTTTCTGCGCTCTCATTAGCCAGTTCGCTAGTGCCTTCAGTGAATAACCTTGTGTTACGGAGAGTACGCCGAGTGAGACTTAGACTTTGAGATAAAGTACACCTGTCGTCCCGTTGACCGCGGATTCGTTATCGATCCTGAGGCCATTGTCGTTAGTGTCTAATTTATCGTCGCCACTTGTACCGTATACATATCCGCTAATAAATATTACTTCAAGTGAGGAACAAAAATGAATAATAGCAGCAACGATTCATTAAACGCCCCTAACTTCATTCCTGATATTCACCCGACATATATATTTGACAATAATAAAAAATACTTTGAAAATATTTTAAATATACTAACGATATATTTTCTTTCGCATTCTTGGTATAATATTTATATGTATATTTTCGTGCTCTTGATATTATATATGATTCTACCTATGGTAAATAAATAATAACGCGTAGTTCTAAAAAAGCAGTCTTTTCGTAAACAAACACTCGATACAAAAAAAAAAATTCCTTTCCCTATCCCCTACCTTTAATAATGTTTTTCTTTCGGAATATTTTAATGCGGTCGGTAGAATCAGTGTTCGCTGCGTTAAATCACATTTAATATTGATTTAGAGCATAATAACTTTCATTAAATGTAATTTTAATAATCAGACGCGAAATTAGAGTCAATGTGTTCGCCGATTGTCAGTTGACATAACGGACGCGTTAGTCTATTTTTCTTTTCTTTTTTTAACTTTTGTTTTCGTTAGCAATGTCGCAGGACTCGCAAGAGGATGCTCCCGAGGGAGCAGGAGGGTGGTGAATGGAGAGTGGTGGAAAGGAAGAAGAAGGGGAAGACGGTCGCCGCTGGAAAAGCGGCGAAGAAAGGGGCGACTGTGGTTCCACCGGCAAGGACGACAGGCGTGCCGAAACCGAGCGCCGCTCCTACAACGAAGAAGGGACCGACGCAGGCATCGAATTTTTTTTTTTTTATTTATTGTTTGTTTACATTTTACAATTTCTCCATTAGGACATTTGGTAAAATATTATAATTTAATATTTGATAAAATATAGCATGCGGATGGTTACCCCCAGCGGGACTCCATCTTCCAGGTTGTTTATTGTTCTATTACGAGGTCTGCAGGATGCTTCTTCTTCAGTCTTCTTTCTATTATTGTTTTATTCGTTTCAGCAACCAGCTGATTTGGGTGTGTTTCAAGTCTTTCTTTATACTTTTTTGCATATCTGGCGATTTCCTCCTTAACTGTTGGAATTTTTAAGTCTTTTCGTATGTCTTCATTTCTGACGTACCATGGAGCGTTAACTATTGTTCTTAAGATTTTTGCCTGCTCCGTTTCTATTTTATTTATGTGACTCACTGCTGCCATCTCCCATAGTGGAACTCCGTATGTCCAGATTGGTTTGATTATTGTTTTGTATATGTATAGTTTATTCATTAGGCTTAATTTGGATTTTCTATTGATTAACCAGTACATCTGCTTCATTTTTTCACGTATTCTGTTTGTTATTGATTTTATGCGATGCTTCCATGTAAGGCGTGTGTCTAAATATATTCCTAGATATTTGACATACTTTGTTTGTGCTATGTGGGCGCCATTTAGTTGGATGTCTGGTGTTCTTCCTTTTCTAAGCGTAAATGTTATGTGATTGCACTTACTGGTGTTCACTTTTATTTGTTTACTTTGCAGCCACTTTTCTATTTTTATAATGTGTTCTTGTAATAGTGCGGCAGCCGTTTCTGGATTTGCGTGTCTCGCTAGTAAGACCGTATCGTCCGCGAACGTTAGAGTTTTGCTGTTGACAGTTGTTGGTATGTCTGCTGTATAGAGTGTGTATAATATTGGTCCTAGGACGCTTCCTTGCGGTACTCCTGCCTTGATATCCTTGATTTCAGAATATGTATCGTTTATTTTTACTACAAAAGTTCTATTGTTTAAGTAAGATTTAAGTAATTTGTATATTTGTTCTGGAAATTGCTTTTTGATAGTTTCAAGAAGTTTTTCGTGGTTAACTTTGTCAAATGCTTTTTCGATGTCAATAAATAGTGCCGTGCAATATTGTTTTGTTTCCAATGCCTGTAAAATTTCATTGACCAGTCTATGCATTTGTTCTATTGTGGAGTGTTTATTCCTGAATCCAAATTGATGGTCCGGTATTAGTTTTTCTTTTTCTATTGTTGGTTTTAGGCGGTTGTATATTATTTTTTCAAGTAGTTTGGAAAACGCAGGTAGTAATGATATTGGCCTGTAAGATGCAGTTAAATGTGGGTTTTTGTTTGGTTTGGGTAACATTACGATCTGTGCTATTTTCCATAGTGCAGGAAAATACTGTATTCTTAGAATTGCGTTGAATATTATCGTTGTTAGTCTTATTGCCTTTGGGGGGAGGTTTTTTAAGATTTTTCCATTGATCAAGTCAAGTCCTGGTGCTTTACTTGTCTTTGTTGCCTTAATTAAGTTTGTAACTTCTTGCGCTGTTGTGCTGAGTATGGTGCAGCGTTTGTCAATTGTGTTGTTGGCATTTTCCATTTCTTCGTGTGTTTGCCCTCCGGGAATGCTGTTATTAATTTCATACGGTGAAAATGTATTTTGTAAGTGCTTCGAAAATTCTTCTGCCTGCTCTTCGTTACTTCTGGCCCATGAGTTGTCCATTTTTTTTGATTGCTGGGATTGATTTTATTGTTTTCTTCACTTTGTTGGTGACTTTTTTTATTTTATTCTTTAATTCCTTTGTAAGTTTATTTAAGTTTTTCTTGTTTTCTCGTGTTCTCTGTTTTTGCCATTTTGATTTCGCTTTTCTTTTTTCCCTAATTTTATCTAGGATGTCCTGCGGAATAATTTTTGTTTGTCTGCTATTTAATTTATAAGCGGTGGTTGCCCACGCTGCTTCCTGTATTATTTCTGTTAGAGTTGCTACTGCCTGTTCAATGTGTTCAGGTGTCTTCAATGGGATATTGCAATTGATTTTGTTTTCGATTAGCTCTTTAAAAATTTGCCAATTGGTGGTTTTGTTGCAAAGCGACTCTGACTTGTTATAAAGTAGTGGTTTGCCTGTATATTCTAATATAATTGGTGTGTGGTCGGAGTTAAGCTCAAGGCTGGTTGTTATTTTTAATTTACTTACATTTAATCCTTTTGTTATTGCAAAATCCAACAGGTCAGGTGTTTTATTGAGGTCTGTCGGCCAGTACGTTGGTCTTCCTGTAGATAGCACGTTGAGGTTGCTATTTCTAATATATTTTTCTAGTGTTCTGCCTCTCGGTGTGTTAATTCTCGAACCCCATAACGTGTGCTTCGCATTAAAGTCTCCTGCTGCGATATATTTGTCGCCTATGGATTGGAAGTACTCTTCCCATTTTTTAAGCGTCATTTTGTGTCTCGGTGGTGCATATACTGCTGATATCTGAAAGTAATTGTCGTTGGTTTGTATTGTGACAGTGGTTGCTTGTAGGTGTTCTTGATTTGTTTGACTATGTAGGTGGTGCTTGATGTCATTTTTTATTATTACTGCAGTTCCTCCATGTGCTTTACCTGAGGTGTGTTTGGTGTCGTAGATGGTATAGCACGGTATTTTTATGTAACTTTTTAGAGTGAAATGTGTTTCTTTGACAAGTAGTATATCAATATTATTTTTATACAAGAATGTTTTAGTTTCGTGGGCCCGCTCTTGCAAGCCATTGTTATTCCAGGCTGCTATTTTCAGCATGTTCCACTCTATTTTTTGTTTGGCAAGTTTGTGAGTAGTTGTAACATAATTGTTGTTTGTTGTACTTGTTGCCTTAATGTTGCGTTTATTTCACTTATCATTTTTCCTAGCATCTCTGTATTTTCAATGGATTGTTTTAGCAATCCTTTGATTTCTGAAACGTCTTCGGTATTTTTGCTTTGATTCTGGTTGAGCGTTGCTTGGCTAATGTTTTGGGTTACTTGCGCATAGCTTCGGTAACCTTGAGGATTACTGTTTCCGCTTATAATGTTTGGTTCGTTATGTGCTGTCAATGTTGTATCATTCTCCGTTGTACCTTGTTGTGGTTTGTAGTTATTGGTTGTTCTATTGCGAAGTGGTGGAAACAGTTTGCGTTGTAATTGTTTCCTAATTACGCATCCTTTGTAGCTGGCTGGGTGGTTTCCCTTGCAGTTATAGCACTTAACTTGTTCTATTTTTCCTGTGTATGGGCAGTGTATTGTTAAGTGATTTTTTGCACATTTAACACATGCGGGGCTTCTGTTACAATAGTTTTTTGTATGACCGTATTGTTGACACCGCATGCATTGCGGTATATCTTTTTTATAGCGTGGTGGTTCTACAGTTACTATTGTGTTTAGGATTTTTTTGATTTCGTAAATTTCCTTGTTGTTGATTCTGGGTTCAAGTTCTATTAAGAATAATGGTAGTGGTTGTTTTGTATCGTATCTTGTAATATTGTTTATTGATCTAGTTTGATGTCCAATTTTTGCTAGTTCTTCACTCAGCTTTTTTGTACTGATTTTTGGATGCAATCCTCTTATAACTGGCTTGTAGCTTCTTTCCATTTTTAACTGATACGTGTGGTATATAGCATCTTTTTCCTTTAATGCTTTTATCACATTTCTATAAATATCGGGGGTGTTTGTTTGAATCTTTACTTGGTCTAATTTTATTTGTTTAATTATATAATTGTCATTCCCGACTGTATTATTTAGTAATTCAATAAGTGGGTTTATTATTTGGGCCTCAACAAATATTGGTGGTGGTTTTGTAATATGACTTGAGTGAGTTGTGGCTTTGTTTGTCGGATCATCTTCTGTTTCTTCTGTTAATGAGCTGAAGGAATTTCTTAATGGTAATTCTTGCAGCCATCGCTGCTTTTCTGTATCTGGGTTTTCTGCGGCACTTGTGCTTGGAGTTGTTTTACGCTTTTTGTTGTTTTTTGGTATCTTCCAGTTTTCATCCTGATATTGTTTTTCGTTATCTTGACTGTACTCCTCCTGTCTTCGCTGCTCCTTCATTTCTTCTATGTCCATATTTTGATTACTATTAACTTGTTGTTGTTGTTTTAGGGCTGGTAAATCTACCGACCTATTTATATAATATCTTTCACCATTAGTTGCAATTTTAATTGCTGGTATCTGTTGCTGCATTGTTGGGCTTCTCCTCACTATCACTAATCGTTAATTTTTACTTAGCACTGTGATATTTCTCAAGTCACTACCCCGGAGCACACGTCTGTTTGCCTCGGTTGCCCGGGCAGAACTAGCATGCTACAGGTTCATATTTTCAGAAGCATAACCAGACCAAACAAATATTAAAGAGAGATCCTTTTAACCTCTAAATATCGTAACATATAGTCAAAAATTGAGTTACAACTTAAAAGGTTTGAATATTTGTTCTTTGTAAGTAATTTTCATCATTATCATGAATTTCTACTCTATTCTATATGATTATTTAATTATATCCTTCTTTAAAATAGAGTTAGAACAGTCAAGAATATATGTATATTTTACTTTCGATATTTTGTATATATATATGAGGTACATTTTGTATTTTTTATACATTTAGAATTCGTAGAAGCGCATGTATAATAGAGTGTATATACCGTGTACAATCGCTGGAGTAGTAGTATTTGGGCAAAGAAATGTTTAAGACGTAAAGATTTCTTGCACCATCCACATTTAATTGTAGCTGTTTTGACAGGATAATAGTAGCGGTATAAATAATATGACAATAATATAAAATGACATGATATGAGAAGAAAACTCTACAGGATTTTCAGTGCACCTGAGCGTTTGTTTACGCATCCGTTTTCCTATCACCAGTACTCGATGAAATCTTGGAACCTAGTATGAAAACTCTTTATGAGCAAGGGATTGTAGTTTTCCTAGTGCACGATGAGCCAGATTGGAAAATTATGGGACATTTTCGTATAACTTTCAAACGATACAAGATATTGAAATAAAATTTCATTTAAAAAGTGATGAAAAATAATCCGCAGTAAATTGAATACGATGTAAATAGTATATTTTATGTGTAACAATCCTTTTTTTAATTTATTGAATTGAACAGATTTAAATAAATTTGAAAACTTGCTGATTTCACATAGTATCTATTCTTTTTAGTTAATTTAAACTCAAGTTGAAAAAAAATAAAAAATATTGGATAGTACTACAAGTTGTGGCAGTTTTGAATTGAAATGTATTGCCTAATTGAAAAATGAGACTAAAATTGTATCTAATATATATTATAATATATTAGTTTATTCTATATATATTATGCATATACATAATAGAATGATAATAATATATAATAATAATACTGTAGTATGGTGGACAAAAGGCCTAAAAGATAAGGGGTAAACATTATCGGAAGCCCAGGTGCCGACAGGTACATCAACATGTGGTCGGTCCTTCGGTCGAAGAGTTTCGTAGAAAGAGAGGCCTACGTGACCCTGGCCACGGGTGGGAGGGTAACTTGTGCGTGGTGGGGCTAGGACAGAGGGACGAAAAGGATTCTAAAGCAGAAAGACAAATTCACAGTCAGTGTCAGTGGAGAAGTCAGAGGGTGCAAGATGCGTTGTCGAGGGAGTGTGGTCCGCGTGAGAGAGAGAGAGTGAGAGAGGATTAGGATTTAGTTAACTAAGGTTCTTCTAACGAACAAATAGTCTGTGTCTTAACAGTCCTTAAATCTATCACCTACTACGGGAAGATACGGGAAATCAGCTTTTCTCACGATGCTTCCCGCTAGCAGCTTTCTCTCAAGGGCGGTTAGCATCCTTCTCCAGCCACCAACATAGAAATTAACCAATTAACAGCAACATCCATTTCCCTCACTTTCCGAACATATGTTTTCTTTGACGTATCCGATGATCTCGTGCCCTTAGACACACCCCATCATAGTTTTCCTCTGCAGCATCATCGTAATGGAAAGTCAGTCGTTAGACGCCTGTCCTAATCGATAGTTGGTAGTCAGCAGTAATAATTTATCCGAGTTTCTATCCATTTTAAGTAATCATCATTCGAACTTGTAATCGCGAATCGCGAACCGCTAATGATAATCGCCAGGTCTACGCATAGTGTACATATAGTGTATATGTTAATAAATATATATTGTTAGATATACTCAAGTGTTTCTACCGCACTTATCACGACCTATCCACGTATCATATACGTATCTATAATACTGACAGAGTTTGGCTCTTAAATCCAGGCAAACTGTGTACAATATTAAGTTGGTGTGTCTAAAATATTATTTTTCTAGAATTTAACTGTAGGAAGTTTGTAAACATTGTTTTTATCTGGTAAAAAGTTCGATTTCTTCGCTATTTCTTTTGTGAGTACCGCAATCATATGAAACATAGGCGGTCTACAATCTGAGAATTTCAAACTTTTGTTTCCTTCGTTGTTGTAGCGTCACACACTCCAGAGTTTTTACGCAGAAATAAGTTTTTAACGTTTCTTTAGAATGGATGTGAGATCTTGCAACTGAAAGGAAGCTTTGCTGCTGTGTCAAATTCCATCTGTGAATAAACCATAAATAGAAGGAAAAACGAAAAGCAGTTATGTTTCCACTCCACTTCTGACGATTACGCGCTGGAAGCATATTGGGAAGAAAAGTTTAAATCTTCAGAATGCGGACTCGATCGAATCAAAAGTGAGAATGGAATGTTCGATCAAATTCTTGCAGAAACGAGTTTCAACTGCGTTCTAAATCACATTGTATAAATTTCTCACCGTTTCTACTTTTTACAAGCCTCTGAACCACCTTTTACTATAAAATCGAAACGAGAAAACGCAAGATGTATAGATAATCTTGGTACAAGCAGAAAATGTAGAGTGATATTTTTTGATGCAAGACGTGGTTCTCAAGAAACTCCACGATGAAATTTCGTCAAGTACGCGTGCAAGTGAAAGAGACAATCGACATTTCTTTCTTCGCACTTAGGTACTGCGTTCGGTGGTACAAGTGGAGTGGGGATAATTCCCCATGCAAAGAAACTCGAAAATGTAGATTAATTTTTGACATTGGCCTGTTATCAGATTTCTGCATGTCAAGGAACGTGACTTGTTTCAGTTTTAAAACATGTGCTAACTTATCTTTGATACAACGTACAATAATAGTCGCGTAATACTAGAAATATATTTTTTTCTCGGTGTGTACGATCATAGAATATTAAAAATAAGTATAGAAAGGTGGAAAAATAAAAAAGCTAACAACCACACGGAGTTCCCAAGCGGCCACCGATCTAAGTACTATCCGTGCCCAGCGTTGCTTAACTTTCGTGATCGGACGAGAACGAGTGCTCTCAACGCGGTATCAGCGTTAGATGCAATCGCTGGTTTTGTTATTTAACACATTGACTGTCAGGCGTGTTTCCAAGGAAATCTCCGTTCTCTGCTAGATACACCCATCGTTATTTTAGTAATGCGAGTCGCTCAAGCGGTGGTCTCAAGAATGATCCCTCGTTTCGTTTGTTCGCAATATTCAAACCACTAGTTGTTGTTGAATATAACGAAGGAAAGTGTGGTATAGATTATTCCGACCAAATGGTTTCTTATGCCACCACAATTAGAAAAGGAATCAAATGGTACAGAAAACTTGGCGTCCAACTCCTTCTGCGAATTTCTGTTGAAAACGCTTTAACGGTTTACAAAATTGTAACAAGAAGGGGTATGAATATTAGAATATTTAGAGAGTTATTAGCTGAAAAATTATTAGGGTTGTCTGAAAATACAAAAAATCCTTGTCTTCGACGGAATCAGCATAATATCGCCGTTTGGAAAAATCAATTCGGAAGACGCGCATGCAAATAAAATATGTTATGCAAATAAAAGACGTCGAATGGACCGAACAAAGACACAAAAAATTTAAAGAAAACAACAATTTATTGTCCAAATTGTCTCGACCAACCTCAGCTATGTATAGAATGCTTTAAAGCTTTACATTCTAAATAATTTTGTTAATAAACCATTTTCGTATTACTTTTATAACAATTCAATAGTTTTATTATTATGGAATATCTTTTCAAATACCTACGACGATCCTTGCGCAATACGGTTGTCGTGGAAATCAACGTGTTAATATTAATTTATAGAAAAATATTTAAAAAAGCATACAAATGTGTGTGAAAATAGACGATATTTGTATACGTACATCCAGATGCGTAAACTTTGGCTTCGTTTCCAAGAAAATGAATTGTAAAGTTCCGTCATCTAGGTACGCGTGCACTTGAAAGGTAACGAGAGTCAAATGGACGGAGCTTCATAATTGATTTTCTGAAAAAGCTTGTATTAAAAATTGCTTTGTGCAGGCAATCACACCCTTTCGGTTTGTCCCGCCAAACAGGCTTTCAAGCGCACGCGAACTTAACTAAATTGTATAGTAGATTTTTCTTGGAAAACAGAGTCTAATATCGAAAATTGTCACTTTACATTTTCCACTTGGTCTTGTATGGCGTATCAAACCCGTGTAAGATATACTCTGTGTATTGAGAACAGTTTCTTTATATTTTTATCTAAATTAGAAGAATTTGTAAAGAAAAGAGGGCATGAAAAAGAAAAGGCAACGACCAAAGGGTCACAGAGGAACTAGAGGGACAGATAGCTGACATCGATATTATATTTGTGATTCTTAGAGTTTCAATCGTGTTTATATTTTCATTGGTAAGTTTTCGTGAACATAGGAGTTTACTTGTTCAGAGAGATTTAAGAATGTTCAGTGCAACAACGTACTAATAAAAGCACAATAAAAACCCGAAGAAATATATGTCATTTAATCAACGTGAAAGTTTCAAATTTAAAAATCAAATTAATTGTGTTGGAAGGTACGAGTGATGTCGCCATTAAAATTTTGTACCTTGAGTTTTAGTAAAGAAGTCGTCACAGCAACCGAATAGACGAAACTAAAAGAGTTTCTCTCGTGATGAAGTTAGAACAGTCACGTAATTTCCTTCCTATTCGCTCCCCGCATTTAAAACACTATTTTTCGAGCTTCGCGAGTTTGAATTCACGAACAAGGTTCTTTTCAAGAAGGTCTTATTTAATCTAATAGTAAAAACCTTATTTAATTTAATCTAATTTGACTTAATCGTATGAGATTCAGTGAAGAACATAACTCATCCAATAAATATACAAACCACAGTATATACAAAATAAATAGCAGAAACATTTTGCATGATCGGATCTAATATAAACGAGTTTTTAATGTCGTGCATGTTCTTTTTAATGCTTGCAATAACTAAAGAAATAATAAATATTTATTGATTCACTTTTGTTCAGTGTTGTATGACCTTTGTCGTTGAATCAAATAGACTGTATATTGTAGACATACGTAATGGACAAAAGAAAGGTCAAAAGTTATTGCATTATAATTTTGGTAAACAAAATAGATAATCATTATTAATATCGTGAAAAATATATAATATGATGTTACTAATACTACTATCCAGATTCTAATTTCAAACTTTCTTCTGACCATTATTGTATTATAGACTGAACTACTACCTACAATATATATATGTCGGGTTATAGTTAAATTTAGGGGCGTGTAACGAATCTTGATTAGGACTAGCCATAAAATGGACTAAAATGGACTTCAAATTTGATAATAATGGATTTTATTTATTTATTTACAAAAAATGTTGGTACAAAGTCATTTACAAATACGGACAGAAGGTATCCAAAGATATTTCAGCTGAACTTCCTGAAAATACGATAACACTACTACTAAAATACGACTCGTATCAACTTCTTGGAAAGAAATATTTTTAGGTGGGAACGGGAGGAAAGGGTAACTCGAAAACGATGAATTTTCAATTTTTTTTAACACCGTTTACCAACTATTACCGAATATTATGACATTCACCGAAATATGACATTAATGGAAAATGGGATTATATTACAGATGGCATACTTTACTTGTACACAGAGTTTCGTAGTTTTCTTAATTTCTGGATCGTCAAATCCTCCTTGTCAGCAACAAATAAGCAAGAATTTTATCTCGAATATTAAAAAACTGCCATTTATTCGGAAATCAAGAATCATAACGACGTAAGGTAGTTCATCGCTATTTTTCATAAAATAGTATATTCTGCATTTATTGTTGTAAAAAATTTATTGTATTTTTCCAAGTAATAAAAATTGATTTATAACTTAATTTAGGATAAAAATACTAAATTCAAATTCTCAAGATTTTGTCTTATTCCCTTGTGATTTCCAATCAGTTATTTAATGTGCAGTCAGTTTTTGACGATATGTTACAATATTTAGAGGTTAAAAAGATCTCTATTTAACATTTGTTTGGTCTAGTTATGCTTCTGAAAATACGAATGTGTAGAAATCGTGAAGCATGCTAGTTTCAACAGGACTATTACGCACGATAACACCGACGCGATTACTGCAAGCCGGCTTTCACGCAAGCTCACCCTCAGGAAAAAATACCTCACCTGACAAAAAAATCGAATATTTCTGTTAACCGATTACATAACTCTAGCAGACTAAAAAGTTCTTCCAAATTTATAGAGAGACTTTGGATGTTAACGTTAGCACGATATTCAATATTTGATACTTGATTCTTAGTATAGAGTATTTATAAGTCATAAGTCATATTTAAAAATAGTAGATTATAGTAGTTTAAATATACGTAGGAATATACGTACAAAGGAGAAAAATATATTATTACTATGTTATCAATAGACACTACTTTAGATGTATAAATCAGTAGCTCCATAGGAAACATAGAAATTTGAAGTTATGGTTTTGAACGTGTATTAAGAATACACCCATAATCAATAAATCCATGTTTTAATCCTAGTAATTCCTAACATATTTATATTTTATGTATTTCGTGTGATTAATACTGCACAACGAAATACCCGTATATTTAAATACATTCACGCAAGGAGTAATATATAAGAAACGAATATTTATATGATGTAATATAAGTTTGTTGATAATAGTAAAAAATATATCATTTCGGTTAAAAAAGACTAATCAAGTAATCTGTTTTGCTATAAAAAATTTTTTTTTTTTTTTTTTTTTACGTGGAGGAAATCTTCATAGACACCTTCCACCTTGTTGGAAGGAGTGGCAGGCAGGTGGTGGCAGAAGGTAGTGCCGGATTCTTACCGGCTAAAACCTCCACGGGCGGGACATTACTTGTGCCTAGTGTCATGATTTCGGCATCAAGCCTGTTGAGAAATGTTTGGCGCGTGTGGTGGGGGGCGGTGTGCTGCTTTTTTCCAAGCAGCTTTTTTTACCGTCATCGCATAAGTTATTAACTACACACATACGCAATGACGGCACTTGCCCCTCCTTGTTATTATTGTATATTACAATGGTGACTACACCATTTTGGAGTATCCCATTTTATTCGGGAAAATACTCCCATAGCATGATACGAACTCGAGACGACGGCGTGTCCGTCTTTATGCATTGGCCTTAACGACCGTAGCTAGCTGCCCCGCCGGTACGAACAGGACTACTGTGTTTACATTTTCTTACAACAGGCGTAGATGGTTCCTTTTCGTCCTAACAATGTTTCCCCAAGTGAAACACATCATTCTATCATAATCCACGTTGCTAGTATAGTTAGATACTTTTTAGCAAGTTCTGAAATTGATATTTATTTTGCCTTTTGCCACTTATACAGATCCAAATCGAAGCGTAATTCTGGCTTAACCATTTGTGTTTCAAACTCAACATTTGCAACATACAGTGGCTGACCAAAGCAATATATACCATACAAAACATTTTGAAATTCCCGGTACTACAATAACGATCATCATGTCTCCTTACAGTGCTAATGAAATATCAAAATGTTTCGTAATAATGTTTCCACATAATGCACATAATAATTCTCTTGTAAGTGTTCGAATATTATCGTGAACCGCTGTGTATTTGTTTCGCAAATTATTATACTTTCTTAAATATTCGGGAATTTATGAGAATTTTAGGTTTAGGAGAATTTATCAATTTTACTTTCGCTACGGATCGCGGGACGTGACAGGAACAAAGCACTATACATCTTCCTAATGCAGAATCCTTACTGTTTCGTATTGTTTTGTCATTGACATCGCGTTGACAACGAAGTCGTATATAATAAAACCTTGTCCATTTTGAAATAAACTCGCACTGAACCGTATTTTTAACTACATATTATCTACAGTACGTCGTATAGCGAAAATTCCTTTGAAATAATTGCTAACAAATATTGGGTTTTACGAAAATGAATGAATATGAATATGAACGTCGAGGCAGAAATTGTAACAAATATTGATCTAGCGATATGTACGTTTCACAAATTTTTATTGAACTCAAGTTCCTCACATACACATTACTTGAATCCAACATTGATCGATTATGAAGATCAACATTATCATTAAATAATACCAGGCTTTTGCGAACCGAAAGCATTTCTGAAAATGTTTCTCTTCTGTTGAATCGCGGAAAGCGGAATGATTACACATATTCGTAAAAAGAGGTAAAAGATAATTCAAAGAATTTTTTATGGCATCATATGGCAAAGGCTCATGGCAATATAGACATGTGTAATTGAAATTTCTTTATAATGCATCCAACGAACGAGTGAAAAAATAATGTATGAACTATTTTACTTACAATAGTCATCGATGCCTCTATGTATGACGATTCTGTTAAATATTTAATATTAAAAATTTCAAGGCACCAAAGTAAGGCCAATTGGAAACCTTTACCTCACCTATTCCGTTGTCATCTTTTCTTTCTTTTACACATTTTTAGTTTTTGTGACATATACAATTTTAATATTTAAATAACATGTCTATATATTTAACTTTATTTACTTTATAATATGTACTTTATTTGATTATTTATGTTATAAATTTTCCGCTGAATTTCTTTAGCGGAACATTGAAACACCTTTGCAGTTTTATTTAATATTCTATTTCCTATTTCCCGGTTTCAGTAATTCACGTTCTTCGTATCTCATAACATTGATTGTTTTTCTTAAACTTGTATTAACATGTTCATCGCCATGTCGCACATATCTATGTGACAGGTATACTTCCGTGGGGGCCCCGTCACCAAAGTATGGTGACGCTCTTCTTGTTCGAGTTAATTAAATATACGATATTATATATAGGATATACAACATAAAAATATTAAAAACACATTATACCATACTTTTTATTAATTTATATTCTGCATAATATATTACATTATTCTATATCGCATGGTATTCGTTAAAACATTCCAAACACGCTTGGGGTGATTTTGGGAACTTCGAACAATAGTTGTAGACTCCGTTATCACTACTCTCCTCACTTTCACGTATACTTTCAAATATCTGCCATGAGATCCCTCAGAATACTCTAGCTGGAAAGCTTATCGCTTTCTCCATTTCAGAAATAAATGATCTTTTCTTTACAATGAATCGAAGGGGATAAACAAAGAATCGACGGCGATAAACGATAAACTCCTGCTTGTTGCACTATTTACATTCTACGTACCGGCGGTGGGATTTGGGCCCCGCAGGAAACTTAGTCGAATCACGCTGGGCGACGAACGTGTTAATACACAGGTACACGTGTATTAACATATTCATATTTCATTTCGAGTGATTATTAACGTATAACAAAATTCCCGAATATTTAAGAAAGTATAATAATTTGCGAAACAAATACACAGCGGTTCACGATAATATTCAAACACTTACTATAGAATTCCTTTATCAATACATTATGTGCATTATACGAAACTTTCCGATATTTCATTAGCACTGTAACAAGACACAACGATTGTTATTGTAGTGTCAGGAAATACTAATAATAATGATTTATTTATAAATATATGGATTGTACAGATGTTCGTTAAACAGAAGAACGATGGTTGTTTAACGAGAACTAATAACAATAACATACTATACTTTAGACAACTCAATAGTTAATTTGCAACACTCGTCACAACGGATCCAACGCTCTCTCTCTCCTCTCTCTGTCTCACGCGGAACACTCTCTCGACAATGCTAGCAACTTTATCTTCACAACGCGATTCGCACTCTCTGACTTCTCCACTGACACTGACTGTGAATTTGTATTTTTGCCTTAGCATCCCCTTTGTCCTTTCGTGTTAGCCCCAACCCGTACGTGTTCCCCAACCGCTCGTGGCCAGGGTCACGTAGGCCTTTCTTTCTACGAAACTCTTCAAGTGAAGGATCGACGGCATATTGATAAGCCTATCGGCACATCGGCTCGCGACAATGTTTATGGTTTACCCGATATCTTTTAGGCCCTTTGTCCACGATACTACATTATTATAATAATAAAATTTGAAACCAATCGGAAAATGTATATTGCAGTTACAGCACTTACATTTGTAAACACTCACTCACAATAAAACGTTAATACACGGAATGAATATTAGTTTTAAACAATCAATTGATACCAAAGGTCCTCTCACTACTACACATTGTGGCTTATTAATGTAGCGAATAATTGAATGTCCAAATACTTTGGTCAGCTTTGCAATCAATATTTTGCAACTTCTATATTTATTTTCAGATTCGTTTCAAATTTTACCAAACAGTGACGATAGTAGTGTTCTGTTACAGTGCTAATGAAATTTCAAAATGTTTAGTATAGTATATATTGCTTTCGTGGGCCACTGTATGTTGCAAATGTTGAGTTTGAAACACAAATGGTTAAGCCAGAATTACGCTTCGATTTGGATCTGTATAAGTGGCAAAAGGCAAAATAAATATCAATTTCAGAACTTGCTAAAAAGTATCTAACTATACTAGCAACGTAGATTATGATAGAATGATGTGTTTCACTTGGGGAAACATTGTTAGGACGAAAAGGAACCATCTACGCCTGTTGTAAGAAAATGTAAACACAGTAGTCCTGTTCGTACCGGCGGGGCAGCTAGCTACGGTCGTTAAGGCCAATGCATAAAGACGGACACGCCGTCGTCTCGAGTTCGTATCATGCTATGGGAGTATTTTCCCGAATAAAATGGGATACTCCAAAATGGTGTAGTCACCATTGTAATATACAATAATAACAAGGAGGGGCAAGTGCCGTCATTGCGTATGTGTGTAGTTAATAACTTATGCGATGACGGTAAAAAAAGCTGCTTGGAAAAAAGCAGCACACCGCCCCCCACCACACGCGCCAAACATTTCTCAACAGGCTTGATGCCGAAATCATGACACTAGGCACAAGTAATGTCCCGCCCGTGGAGGTTTTAGCCGGTAAGAATCCGGCACTACCTTCTGCCACCACCTGCCTGCCACTCCCACCAACAAGGTGGAAGGTGTCTATGAAGATTTCCTCCACGTAAAAAAAAAAAAAAAAAAAAATTTTTTATAGCAAAACAGATTACTTGATTAGTCTTTTTTAACCGAAATGATATATTTTTTACTATTATCAACAAACTTATATTACATCATATAAATATTCGTTTCTTATATATTACTCCTTGCGTGAATGTATTTAAATATACGGGTATTTCGTTGTGCAGTATTAATCACACGAAATACATAAAATATAAATATGTTAGGAATTACTAGGATTAAAACATGGATTTATTGATTATGGGTGTATTCTTAATACACGTTCAAAACCATAACTTCAAATTTCTATGTTTCCTATGGAGCTACTGATTTATACATCTAAAGT
Organism: Bombus hortorum; assembly: GCA_905332935.1. NCBI lineage: Eukaryota > Metazoa > Arthropoda > Insecta > Hymenoptera > Apidae > Bombus > Bombus hortorum. The sequence continues at coordinate 12,223,192 of HG995199.1, forward strand.
AGTGTCTATTGATAACATAGTAATAATATATTTTTCTCCTTTGTACGTATATTCCTACGTATATTTAAACTACTATAATCTACTATTTTTAAATATGACTTATGACTTATAAATACTCTATACTAAGAATCAAGTATCAAATATTGAATATCGTGCTAACGTTAACATCCAAAGTCTCTCTATAAATTTGGAAGAACTTTTTAGTCTGCTAGAGTTATGTAATCGGTTAACAGAAATATTCGATTTTTTTGTCAGGTGAGGTATTTTTTCCTGAGGGTGAGCTTGCGTGAAAGCCGGCTTGCAGTAATCGCGTCGGTGTTATCGTGCGTAATAGTCCTGTTGAAACTATCATGCTTCACGATTTCTACACGTTCATGTTTTCAGAAGCATAACTAGACCAAGAGGTTGCGAGATGCGTTGCCGAGATAGAGTTGCTAGCCTTGTGATCCGCGTGGGAGAGAGAGAGAGAGAGAGAGAGAGAGAGAGAGAGAGCGTTGGATCCGTTGTGAGAGTTGCAAGTTAATTATTGAGTTGTCTAAAGTATAATACGTTATTGCGATTAGTTCATGTTAAACAACCATCGTTTCCTGTCTAATCAACATCTGTACAATCCATTTATTGTAAATAAATCACCATCATTAATTAATATTTCCCGATACTACAATACATGGTAATATAATATATAATCATCCAAAGAAATATGAAATGAAATATGAAGAAAGCATTTATCAGAAATATTATGCAATATGAACCTACATAATATATGAGGACTGATGAATCGTGAAATTCCATCATTTTATTCATGTATGAGTTCTATAGCTTCAGCAACTAGTATTTTATGATTCTTGCTATATGATTTTAGTCTCATTGCTGACATATATGGATCAGAAGCTAGGAACATTGCATAAAATGTATCTGTATTAACAGCGATCCTTGAAACATTTTTGCTGTTCTTATACCTACAGTTCTTGAAATCCTTGTGTCTCGCTGTTTTCGCCTCTTCTGAAAATTAACCGATTGAAAGTAAAGCATGTTGTATTATATCTGTCCCATGTATAACAATGAGGATAACTGAATTAGAATCACTGAAATCTAATTCCAACCATTCTTTACTACGCTTAAAGAGTAATGATTTTGTATACTGGCATTGAACGCAGACAAAATATCCATTTTTCTTTCTTTTTTCGCGTATTTTATTCCACTTATTGCAATATCGAAGAATCTTAAATTTTTACTGTCAAATATAGTTTACTTTACTTTTTGATTCTGCAATGTCAAAATCATTGTTTGGTGTGCCTTTTACTTCTTAAAATTCATTTAGGTAGGAACAGACTATGGGTAAATCAAAGATTTTACTTGAAAACGAAAGGGAACAAATCGTAAGGTTGCGAAAGCAAAGTGAAACCTTCGCCGAAGTAGCAAATATAGCGAACAGGTCAGAAACGGCTTGTAAGCAAGCTTGGTATAATTTTTTAAAGGCAAGCATGTATTGCGATCGACCGAAAAACGGAAGACCACGGAGAACAACGCCGAAAATGGATCGCCGGATTCATCGATCGAGCGAAAAGGATCGTTTTCGTAGTGCAAATAATATTGTTGCGGAGACAAACCACAAAAACGATACACAAATTAGTGCTAGAACTGCTGGAGAAGATTAGAAGATTTTAACTTGAGCGGGCGAAAACCCCAAAAGAAACCACTGCTGTGGTCTAGGAATCGAAAAAGACGACTCGCATTTGCTAAAGCTCGTAAGCGTTGGACAAGCAAAGATTGGCAAAAGGTATTGTTTTCGAACGAATCGAAATTCAATCGCGTCTCTTCTCACGGGATACGGCATGTTAGACGTCGAATTGGCGAAAGTTTGAAAACACAGTGCGTCTTAAAAACTCTTAAACACGGTGGTGGAACCGTTATGATGTGGACGTGTTTTTCTCGAGGCGGCCCTGGTCCGATATGTTGCATCAATGGAATTATGGACCGTTTTCGATACATGGACATACTCAAGTATACAATGTTGCCTTTTGCACGCAACGATATGAGCGATGATTTTATTTTTCAAAATAATAACGATCCGAAGCACACGGCTCGGGTTGTGAAACAGTGTTTTGAAGGAGAAAATGTTACCGTGCTGCCGTGGTCGTCGTAATCACCAGACATTAAATTAATCGATAATTTATGAAGCATCGTAAAAAAGACAGTACAAGGTTATAAACGGAAAAATTTCAATGAACTTTACTCTACAATTGAAACAGCTTGGAGTAATATTACGGTAGATCAATGTAAGAAATGAATAGATTCTATGCGAAGAAAATGTACCGAAGTGATAAGACATAACGGATATTGGACAAAATATTGAATTGAAAGAAAAATTGTGTATATCTTCTTACCAAAAATTAATATTTTGTGTGTAGTCTTAAACTTTTGACCGACGAAATACTATGCAGATTTCGTTCCTTTTTTATAACTTAGTTACTGTGCAAAATATCAAAATCAAACTTTGTTTGTAAGTGTACAAACAAATGTCTAATTAGTTAATACCAAAAGTAGAACACTGTATTTATATTTTTTATGAGAAGCAAATCAATTATTTATTTCTTCCATTTTGGTCTTAAACTTTTGTCCGCTACTGTATCATTTCTATTTATTTTTCAAAATATGTTGAAATATTTGAAGTTCCGTTTTACCTCTCAAAAATCATAATACTCTACATGCTTTGTAAACATTTAGAAACAATCTAATTTATTTGCCCTAATTATTTATCATATCTTTTCGCAACTAAATTTTTAACGAATTTTTCGAAATTTTTGCTTTTATCCTTTCGGTATTTCTCTCTCACTTTTTTCTAAGTCTGCTTGAACATTCTTCGAATAGGAAAGCAAAGGTGTTTGATTTGAATGTTTTTGAATTTAGTGTGCAAGAGAAGTGTAAAATACACATTTGTGAAATGAATATTAACTTATATATGATCATACTTCTCAATATTAATTTTAATAAAGTTAGACCCATCTTTATGATCTTGTGTTTGTATTTGTATCTAAGGATTAGTATCTAAGGATGCAAAGGATCCCAAAATATAAAAATACTGAATGTAAAGGATTAAATTTTTTTAATGGAGGTGTATTTAAAAACCTATTACCGAAACCAATGAATTTCAATGGAAAAGGAGAAAACTTAATTACGAAATTGAAGTATATCATCTTGTCTCATGAAAATCATTAAAAGTGTCTAATAATAATAAATTATTACGTTTATAAATTGTCTAAAATTGTTATATAATTATACAATTAGGTTGTTGTAATGAGAAAAGATATGTCTCATCTATCACGTTGATCTTGCTACGAAAATAAGCTGTTTTCGATATTTTTATTAACATCATTTATTGTGCATTCGATAGCGGAAAATTTTGGCTCAAATACTTTTTTCGTTATATCACCGCAAGTGGTTGAAAAACTACGTCGCATTAGACGGAACACCCTGTATATTAATCGTTATAAAACTAATACCAGAATAAGTGTCAGGATAACTATGGAAAAGGCTACTGAACTTCTATAATTTTTCCATGTCCCATTTTCTTCCTCCCGATTCTTTGATTATATCTTTTTAAACATGAGTATTATAATTTAATATACAATGTTATTGAGATTTCTGAGAGTATCAGGTATGTGCCAATGTAGCTATAGCGTAACGCTTCATGCGTTTATAGTTTCATTTATGTGTTCTATTAATTATTATTATTATTACGTGTTCCTTTTTCTTTGCTTCTACACGAGTCAATAATAAACTCGTTTTTTACCAAGTTTATTGTTAATAAAAAAATTCAGCGCCAAAGCATCGAACAATTTCGTCATAGGAATTTATACTTGAAATCGTTTGAATGTTTATAAAAATGTTAGGTGGAAGAATAAAATGGATATTGCTGATACACAGATTTCCAAAGTTTATAGTACAATACTTATTTGCAATTGAATGTAAGACACTTTGAAAAATTCTTTACGACAGTAACAAATTATTTCATTGCTTTCTGGCGAATAAAGACAACTACTCGTGCTTCACACAATCAACATTTAGCAAGCTTCGAGAGATGAGAATTTAGTGGAATTGCAGTATAGCACAAAGCAAACCAGTCTTACTATGCTATCTCATACAGTTACGTTCAGCATGTTCATATATTGTATATACAGCCGTTATATGGTTTATGTCATATAGAGATTATGATTTTAATGGCCTCATAAATATTGGTAAGACAAGGAACGAACAACAACAAAACAAGGAAAATGTAGAATGAACGAATTTAGTTATAAAATTAAAGAAAAGACTGCTATTACGAAACAAAGTGTTTAATTCCTTCCTAAGGCGTCATAAATGACGATAATAGGAGAAAAACATAATAACTACACTTTTGTTGATTTCCTAATTTTAACGTCGCTTTATGACTATGCATTAATATGATATAATTGAAAATGAAAGTAACTTGATAGATATAACGACGTGACTTTTAAAGATAGCTGGTGAGTTGATGAAATTTCATGGAAATTAAAATCACAATTTTTAAGAAAAGAAATATTTTCGCATTTTCGATGTCGTAATATTATGACTGACAATATTTCTAAAAGTAGATAAAAGAACACATGTTTAGTGTCAAAATCGAATATTAAGACAATTTCGGTAATATGGGATTAATTGTGAATTAATTAATTGAACAGTGAATTCTAAAACTGCTTATAAAATGTAGAAAATGTGACTTATTATATTTGTACGTTCAAAGGAACAAAAATTTGATTATATCCATCGTAGTTTCAATTGCCGAGAAACGGCTATTGCTATTTATAAACAGTGGCTACTTAGTAGATTGTTATGGTCCGATAGAGGAAGCACCGCGACCCAACAACATCGAAGCCTTACGCTCTTTCAGGTATCGCTAACGCTCATCCCGCCTAGAATCTTCAGCGTTTCTAGCGCACAAAAGTGCAGTAATCAGCACTTTGCGAGCAAACATGCAGATTGGTCATTTTTTTACGTTCGGTAAAAAGCAATCAGCGATCAGCAGAAAAGCGATATTTCTGGATTTTCTTCTCAGGCTTCGTTGGATACTCGATCGAATCCCACGTGGCGTCAGACAGTCTGGTACGAATCGCTCAACCCTGAACATCAATCAGAGAATTAGTCTCGCATGAATCATTCAAAACGACTAGTTCCGCCTCGTCCGTGCCTTCGAATCGTTAACATCTCCATCGGATGAGAAGCGAAGAAACATTACGATCTTTCGGTATTTGGAAGGAGCAGATCTGTATTCCCTAACTCGTCAACATCTCCAATCATTCGTGGAGATATAATTATCCTATCAACAAAAACGATCAGTTGACATTTCTATGCGAGCTTTTCAATGGTAAACATTAGCGCCAAGCATTTGTGAAACGAAGCATCGCTTTAACACGTTGACGTATTCGAGTGTCAGCAAAATTTCTGGTCAGATCGCGTAACCCATATTCGGGTGTCGCTTATTTCACTACTTGCGAAGGATCGTCGTAAGTATTTGAAAAGATATAAAACTGTTGAATTGTTATAAAAGTAATACGAAAATGGCTTACTAAAAAAATTATTTTATAAAATTATTTTATAAATTGTTGTTTTCTTTAAATTTTTTGTGTCTTTGTTCGGCCCATTCGACGTCTTTTATTTGCATAACATATTTTATTTGCATGCATGGAATCATTTTTCCCAACGGCGATATTATGCTGACTCCGTCGAAGACAAGGATTTTTTGTATTTTCAGACAACCCTAATAATATTGCAGCTAATAACTCTCTAAATATTCTAATATTTATATCCTTCCTTGTTACAATTTTGTAAACCGTCAAAGCGTTTTCAACAGAAATTCGCAGAAGGAGTTGGACGCCAAGTTTTCTGTACCATTTGATTCCTTTTCTAATTGTGGTGGCATAAGAAACCATCTGGTCGGAATAATCTATACCACACTTTTCTTCGTTACATTCAACAACAGCTAGTGGTTTGAATATTGCGAAGAAACGAAACGAGAGATCATTCTTGAGACCACCGTTGAGCGACTCGCATTACTAAAATATGGATGGGAGTATTTAGCAAAGAACGCTTGGTATTGCGGCACGCGTGGCCTAACGGAGATTTCCTTGAAAACACGCGTGGCAGTCATGGTGTTGATCAGTGAACGGTCTCATGCAAGTCACAGATACGCGTTCACGGAAGAGTATCGTTAACCATTCGTAACGTTTAGTCGTATATCGCATCGCAGCATCTTACCGTACAATCATTCGTAGTAAGCATTCGTAAATCTCGTCTCGGTAATCAGAGATAATTTGAAACCTTCTGATCGGTCGGGGACTACAACGCTTGATTGTTCATCGCGCATTCAATCACTACTCTCTCTCGTGAATCAGTCATCCAGGGTTATTAATTCGACGGATGACAAGTTACAGCGCACTGTTGTCATCGATATCGGACACGCGCGCACGTAATACGCACACGGAACATGTTCTTTCCTTGTAATCTTCAGATATATTAGCAATTTAGGTGTCAACTGCAAAATACAGGTAGATGAGAATGAAAAAAAGTTATGTCTGTAAAGTTTTTAACACTAGAACTACCAATAGTTAACACGAAGCTATTTCTACCAAAACCAGTCAAAATGACCGGTCTTTAAAAAATGCGTAATAAATTTTATATTTTATTTTTATATTTATTGATTTATTACATTCTTACAGAAGGAATTCCATGTTATGTAATATATTTTTGGTATTATTAATTTATCTGAGACCATAATCGACCTAAACAAGGGTTGACACGTTTATAAAATTGTAGAAACAGTCATGTTGACTGGTGTGATATTTCTAGTGTTAGCATCTAGCGATCTAGCGATCGATTCGGAATTTCTTGATAACTGATATCGTCATATTGAATGATACGCAGTAAAAATTTTAGAATCGTGTGACAAGTTGTAGAAAACGAGGAAACTGGTTAATTGGAGTTTGATAAACAGACTGCAGGACCCTTTTACACCTTGACAAATATCAGTTATTTTGACTGGTATTGGTATAAGTAGCCTTGATACAAAGTTATTTTCAGTTTGAATACATGAAAAACAAAATAAAATTCGTTATATTATTCTTTTAGTTATCGTTGCCAAAGTCATTACATCATTGTGGAAAAAAAATATAACATGAAGTAGGAATTTTAAAATAAAATTGTAAAACCAGTCAATTTGACTGGTGTGGTAGTTCTAGTGTTAAATTGCAGATCATATAAAGTATTTGTAGTAAAACTGTTTGTTTAAATTTCAACGCTTGCCCAATTTTCAAATCAATTTTTACGAAAGTCTGGATCAAAGATTTTATTCGACGCTTTTGATCTATTCTTAGGTCTAAAGGTCAATTTTGCAGCTACATTTTTGGTAGATCTCCAGCGATTCAAAGGTGCAAAATCACCTCCCAAAGCATAACAAATAATTTTTTGACAGCCTGTAGTACAAGAGGGGATGAGATTTCTTATGAAAAATTAGCGAAAATGTAGAATAATGTTTTTTCATATGATAATTCGTTCGCAAAAAATCACGAGTATGTCATCTATCTATCTATACATATCCATGAAGTGAAAGAGTAAAATCTGAAATATTATAATTTTCTAAAGTATCACTCAATAGCAAAGTTTTATTGTTGCGTTTAATTTCCTAGAATCTCCTTCGTTCCAGAATAAATATAAATTCGATTGCCTCGTGATAGAGAATTTGCGTGACTATTCTCGATGTTGCAAAGTTGAACATCACGCTATAAGTAGATTATGTAAGCTTTAAACTGAAAAGGAGATTCAATTTTCTCGAAATCAAAATATATGTCGGAGATGAAAGGACACCGGGCCTTCCCTTTGGAATTCTTTGTTTTACAACTAACGAGACTATCTTGTGTAATATTTACGTCAAAATCTTGGCTTAAAATTCCACGACCAATCATGATATCATATTTTAAGTGACTATCAGCAAGGACATGAAAAATTATCTCAATATAACAACTACTTCTAAGTTTTATTATTTAAGTACAGCTATAATAAATAGTATAGACTATAGTATTGGGGATCTTCCCAAAAATTCCAAAGGAAAGGCTCCGATGTCCTTTCATCTCCGACATATATATAAGGTATTCCACGTATTTGGGACAAGCTATGATCCTGAAGCTGTAGCAAATGGAAAAGAATTTCATTAGACAAAATTAAGCGGTTCTGAGTGGTCCAGCGTTTTAAATGCGTTTAAATGCCCTTAGAGAAAGTGGTGTTGTTTCGAATATTATAAAACCTGGATCTTTGTATTCTTTATAAAAAAAAAGTATTAAGATACATATTGAAAATTGATTAGTTTACAAGATTTTTTAATCTTGTAAATCTTGTAAATCTTTCTGTACGAGTTGTATATAAAACGTATAAAGAGACGTTAAATATTGTCTCAATTTTCTTTATGGAATGACATACTGTAGAGGCACATGGGTCATAGGACCAGGTGAATCGAGAAGGACTCATGTTGTTGTTTTGCCTCGAGACATTGACTCCGGCTTGACGCACGAAACATAACGACAAATAAACTCTGGGCAAAACAATGTCGCCGCTACGTGCAACCGTCGATCAAAGACAAATTCGAATTTTCCGACTCTCCCACGACCAGTATAAATAAGTGGACGCGATCGCGAGCAGTTTAGTTATTATCCAGTTATTATTGAGTTATTATTGAGTTACAGTCAGTTGTCAATCAGTTATCAACCAGTTATCAACAAATTATCAGCGATCTAATTAACGAGTCATTAGCAATCCTATTTTACGACTTATATACTGTCTTAGCGAATCGGTTAGTACGAGCGTCTTTGCGAACATTATCTGTATATTAATTTATCATTTTGAATATATTCGATGGTTTCAACAACGAGCAATCTCGTCCATTAAACCTCACCGACCAACCATCCTCTACACATAAACCTCTACAGTGCATTGCTTCCTAAAGAATTTACTCGGGTCTTGTTGCTGGGATACTTGTTTTTTCCATACTCTAAATAAGCAAAAGATTATAAATGAATGATGCAGTCGCAGCGTATTGTGACAAAAATGGAACGGAAAATTACATGTTACTAATTACAGTTACTAACATTAATATTCGGACACAGCACTATCTCTGTATTTATTGGTTTGTATAAAAGGATATGATTTAAATATAATATCATTTATTCTACGAGAATATGAATCATTTATTGTATTTTTAAAATACCTTCCTTCTAACACTAATTTTTAATTGCATAATAAAATTTTAACAAAAGTTGTCTTATTTTCACAATACAATAATATTTGGACACTTGTTTACGTTTTCAACCTAGGAATTCTTCGAAACAGTTCCAACTGTTAAATAGATTTAGTTTGTATAATTAGCTCCAAAAGAAATGAACATTGGTATTTTTATAATATACCAAATTATCATAAAGGAAAGGGTTAAAGTTGTCGTGAAATTGTAAAATCATATTGTTACTATTAATTATCGCAAATATTATTAAAATATGTAAAAAGAAGGACTGCATTGAATTTAAGCAGTAAAGAGGATAACCTCTTTTTTGCCAAAAATTTATTGTACAATTAAATCTTACTGTACAATAACACAAACAAAGTTTTCAAACTAAAAATCATTTCTTCTTATAAAAAAAAAAAAAAAATAAATACAGAGGCATTGTTGTGTTCGGATATTAATGTAAGCAACCGTGTATAAAAAAGTTTACAATGTTGACTGATCTTGATATATTTTATTCAAGTCAACGTTCTGAATAATTTCAATTATACATTAATCGCCGCTTGATTTTAGTCGCTCGGATAGATGCTCGGAAATCCGATACAAAAGGCGGAGTCTGATTTGGAGCACTTCCCGTGCGCTAGTCGACATTAATATGTGAACATCGTGATATACCTATATGTCGAAGATGAAAGGACATCGGGGCCTTTCTTTTGGAATTTTTGGGAAGGTACCCAATATTATAGTCTAGACTATTTATTATAGCGGTATTTAAATAATAAAACTGAGAAATAGCTGTGTATGAGTTAAGTCAATTATGATTGCCCGAGATCTATGACAGTGGGCTTGGGCTCGAAGTGACATAAGGGGTCACTGAACGTAGCCACGGTCACGGGAGGGACGTGTGCCTAACACAGGTATAAAGTAATTAAATAGCTCTCCTTAAAACCAAAGATTGAACCGAGGGATACAGAGAGGTACGGAGAGGAGTATATAAGGGCAGTTCCACTTGGACTGGGGTTCAATCCGATAAGTTCGACTAATCCAGCGAACACGTACGTCGAGTTGCAAATCGCAATCGTCATCCCATTGACCGTGTGTTCGTTATCGAACTTAAACTCATCGTCATCGACTTCTCGATTATCCAATCGCCGCTATTATTTGCTAAACTCTGTAATAATCACATTTGTATCAATAAGTATCATCGATAGTACATAATAACGATGGCCAATTCACGTGAAGATTCATCATACGCTCCCAACTCCAATGATAACCCGACATATATTTGTATATTACTTGTACATTATGAAACCTAGTTTTTACACAATATCAGTAAATAAGTAAATAAATAGATATATTAAAATTTAAAAATTATATATTTATATTATTTTATTATTTACTATATTAAGATTAGTTTTTAAAAGTTAGTTTGCTAATAAATTAAAGAAAAGGTTATAGAGTATCGGTTGTGACATAAATTATTACAAAGAATTGTCGAGGAAAGAAAATTTGCTAGAAGAATACCAAAAATCTACAATTTTTAAATTAAAGGCAACCGTACAAAAGAGAACGGTATAATTACTGATAGCCAGTGGCAAACCAGTATTAATATTAAATAGGATAATGCACAAAGTGGACTTAATGGTCACATAAAAAGTCGGGAAAAGTACGTTGGCAAAAGAAAGGAAAAACCTGAAAGGAAGAATTAAACTATTAAAAGGGATAGAGCACGGAAAGAGGAGAAAGGAAAAATAATGTAACGTCATTATCAAAGGCATTGTTACGTTCCAAATAAAATTCTTCCTTCATCCGGAATTGTTCAAACTTACGAATACGATTCGAGGATGCAATTTCGTCGGAAGCTTTCTTATCGATCGTAAACTTTGCTTTTAACATTTAAGACAATCTTTTCGTATAAGATCCCTCAATTATCGTTAGTTAAAGTGTCCCGTAATACATGTAGCTCGCTTTAAGAATTGATCCAACATTTGAAAAACACTGAAGAAAGTTTACAAAAATATATTCTCTGGTCAGTAGGCAAAAGAGTGTAATTTTAGGCAAAACCGGATTGGTCTTTTGCTTGTTGCTTCTATAGTACAAGTCAATTTTACTTCCTCCTCGCTTTTTTATCTGTGATCCTAATAATATATACCAGACACAAATTTACAAATTTTGGGAAAAGTATAAATCATCATTTTCGAAAAAAGAAATACCCTTTTAAATCGAGTATGATGTACATTTTGTAAGTCTAATGGGATATATGTGTCGGAGATGAAAGGACATCAGGACCTTTCTTCTGGAATGGTTGGGAAGGCCCCCAATACTTTAGTCCAGACTTTTTTATTATAGCTGTATGTAAATAACAAAACTGAGAAATAGCTGTTTATGATTTAATCCGATTATGTTTGCCCGAGATTTATGACAGTGGGCTTGGGCTCGAAGTGACATAACGTAGCCACGGTCACGGGAGGGATGCGTACCTAATACAGGTATAAAGTAATTAAATAGCACTCCTTAAAAGATTGTCCCGAAGGGTACAGAGAGGTAAAGAGAGGAGTATATAAGGGCAGTTCCACTTGGACTGAGGTTCAGTCTGATAAGTTCGACTTGTACCGTGCATCAGTACGTTGAGTGACACCAGAATCTTATATCAGATCGCATTCGTCATCCCGTTGACCGTGGATTCGATATCGAACCTAAACTCATTGTCATCGACTTCTCGATTATCCAATCGCCGTCATTACTTGTTACACCCTGTAATACTCATATTCCTATCCATAAATCTCATCTGTATTATACAACAACGATGTCCAACTCACATAAAGATTCGTTACACGCCCCGAACTCCAACGATAACCCGACATATAAATATGTTTTCAACTTTCAGGTTCAAAGTCTAACACCTCATCACTTACATCGCGTTTTAAATATTATAAGTGTTTCTTTGCTGTTGAGGTTATTAGATGTATGCGAATACAAAGGAACGCGTGGATAAATTGTAAGGTAGAAAATATATATTTTAATGCTGAAGTGTAAATACAAATCGGCTATGACTGAAAACCCTGAAGCCATAGTCGCCTGTCTACAGTTTATGGTTTGCCTTCGTCCCAGTCTTTTGTCTGTACGCTGTCGGCGGCTTCAGTGCTTGAGAAAACTAAAAGATCAGATGAAGAGTTTTCTTAGAAGTGGTGGCCACTTTAACATTTGCAAAGCTAATAATAATCCCGGCTTATGCTCTTTTCTCTGCCCGTCAAAGATAAGATATTTTCTATTTGTTTTTGCTTGTGACGTAATGAGTTTCATGTTCTGTTATTTGTTGTTCAATTTACAGTGGCTCATGAAGGTACTGGAACATTAATTACAGAAAATTTTTATGAATACATTGTTTGCATTATACGGAACTTTTTTAAATTTCATTAGCATTGTAACGGAACGACTACCATGATCATCGCGACAATAAAATTAGAAAATATTTATGAAAGGCACAAGACATTTATTTTAAATTTACACTTACAAGTACTGAAAAATTAACATACAGCATAAGCAGTAGTTGCAAACATACAATATGTACTAAAGATGGTTCCACTAAATATTGTGCCTTAAAAAAAAAGAGAATAATTAATAGAATGAATAATTAACTGTTCAAATATTTTGCTAGTCTTTGCAAACTATACGCCTTTAATAAATATCTTGAAATTTCTATATACATTTTTAAAACCGTCTCAAATTTTACTAACACAGATATAATATCAGAGTTAACAACCACCAAAACCCGTTAGTTACTCAAATACTTGACACGACGGATCAGATCCGCAGACTAAAAAGGCAACACCCTTTAAATTGAAGCATTAGATTTAACTAGAATCAAACATACTATAAACTCTTATAATCCAAGTTATAGTACCACGCCAAAACAATTTACTTATAATTCTCTATGAGAATTGATTGTAAATAGTCTGCCAAATAAAAAAAAAAAATTTTTATACTAATAGAATCGCGTCTCATTACAGTATTAATGAGATTTCAAAGTGTTTTGTTTAACATATACATACAAAGTTTCTAATAGCGTTTGAATACTTTTGTGAGCCACTGTACATTGTATAATCGTCGTTCGATCTTATGTTCGAGTTATACAATCGGGAACGGAAATAAATGGACACTTAGTGGAAATATGTATCAATGAAATTTCATTAAATACGGCCCATTTATGCAAAATGAAAGTATTAGTTTCAATTACTTATTAAATAATCTACGTACTCTAAGAGTATATAATAAATAAAAATATGTAAAACCAATATTAGTTTGATTATACTTCTATTTCCATTATTTGCCCACATATCTTTGTCCCACTTGTACATGAAAGTATTTTTGACACGCACATACTGTGGTAAAAACGCAGGATGGTAACTCCGGAAGTAACTTCAGCTGGTCGAGCAAAATTCGTGTGCGAAAAACTACTTGAACTCGATTCGCTGGAGGAGTTTTTCAGCACGGTGATCATCTCTATCGGAGTCGATAAAACGTAATGGTTTCCGACCCATCTGACCGAGTATATGCATCATCCATCACTCATTGTCAGCCGCGCGCTACTACATATATACAAATATATCAAACGGACTAAGGATTCACACTAAGACCCATGGGCAAAGTCCTGATAAATTATCTCGACGACTTGGAGAATGTACCTTTGACCGGTGCTATCTACCTTGAGATTTTGTCAGATGATGTTCGAGGCTAGAGCTTTATGTTTCGAAGAAATCTTGTGCCATTATAAACTACAGACTCGTCTTTGGAAGATTATCCATTAAATTTTTTATGTCACATAATTTGGCCATTGGTAGATTTTATGCGTATAATAAATTTACCGTGTCGTTGTCCTATCAGGATGAGTCATGTTATGGTTATGTAAAGTAACAGATATAAATCTGTTATTTTCTACGATTATTCCACCACTTTGAAAACCTTTCCATTGCATCTTTATATGAAAAGACAGGTTGATTTGATTGAAAAAAGAGAACTAAACTGTTTATGTTCTTTCCATTTAAATAATTTTACAACAACTGAAAATTGCAGGAATTAGGTACTGTAACTTTATCTTCATTGTCCCTTTGACGTGAAAGTAAATATTCGTTTAAACCATAAAGGAAATAGTGGGTTAGATTATGTAGTAAACATTTGTTATCAAGTTCGGTATATGTTGATAAATTTACCATGTCATCATCTATGGAATACAAATTGGAATAAAAATGATAAATTTTTTTTGTGTAAACTTTGACTAGAAAATGTTCAAAGTTAAAATTACCGCAAGAGGCAGTGCAACTGACAAATAGATGAACGACGCGATAAATCTGTTGTGCAATTCATGAATTATAGCGCAGAACACGGTATTCAATATACACGCAATCATGCTCGTATACTAGACAACGATTTATGAGAAGTATGTAATTCGCCAATACGCGACTGGAATTCAAATAAGCATAATCAAAAGCGCGAAGAAGGCGGCGAATGACCATTAAAATTAATAGGTAATACTAACAATAAATTTTTAACGCGATATATATGACCACAGATTTTGAACAAAAGTAAAAAAGTACTGAAAAAAAGAAAAGAAAAGATCGCCACCACACAGAGTTCCCAAGCGACACTTATCTTAGTATTATCGGCGCCCAGCGTTGCTTAACTTCCGTGAAAGGACGAGAACGAATACTTTTTTTATATATGTCGGAGATGAAAGGACATCGGGGCCTTTGTTTTGGAATTTTTGGGAAGATCCCTAATACTATAGTCTACACTATTTATTATAGTTGTACGTAAATAATAAAACTTAGAAGTAGTTGTTATGATTCAAACCGATTATGTTTGCCCGAGATTTGTGACAGTGGGCTTGGGCTCGAGGTGACACAACTGGTCGCTGCCACGTAGCCACGGTCACGGGATGGACGTTTTTACCTAACAGACAAGTGTCAATATCGTGAGACACGCGTTGTATTAACAATCAAACCCTGAGCAGGAGCAATGTCGCCGCTACGCGCGTTTGCCTAGCAACGGCGGCTGGAATTTTGTTGGTACCCCGGCCAATATACAACAAAACAAACGCGATCGTAAGGAGAGCAAAGTTTTCATCAGTCTTTTATTCTTACGATCACCTTGGAGAATTTTCACATCGTTTTTACGTACAGTATATACCGAGCGTCACAGCGAACGTTACTTTGCGCTTCAAAATATAATATATTCTACGTTTAACAAAGAGTTAGCCCGTTGACCGCGGATTCGTTATTGAACCTAAGAACATTGTCATTAATATCTCGAGCGTCTAATCACCACGGTTATTTGTCAAACTTTGTGAAAATCATATTTATACCAGTAAATATAATCTCTGTTGTACAACAACGATGCCTAGTCCGAATGAAGATTCGTTACACGCCCCTAAATTTAACTATAACCTGACATATACATATACATATATATATATATATAAAGTCGTAAATCTCGGGGTAATTCAGGTGATCGATTCTGAAGTCTGAAAATCGAGTTTATTGTGAAAATACCTCAATGAAATACAGGAGTAAACAACAATTAATACCAATCTATAACAGTAAACAATAAATAACAAGTTCTGTGCAATGTCTACCTGAAAATCGACAATCGATTTTCAACGTCCTGAGCTACCGATCTTTCTCCGTCAATCTTCAATGTTTTAAACAATTATTCTTTCTTCTGTAATCTTGTTTATCTCTGACATTGCTCTCTGTCCGTCAGTTTGGGAAATGAGTGTCTCTCAAAATGATTGTCCGTAAAACAAAAAAATGTCGCTCTGTCCGTGAAACAAAGAAAGTCGTGCTGCCCGTAAACGGAGAGAGTCCTTATCACATTTGAACTCTAGGGTGTTTACATATATATAACGTTTATTGTCCAAGAAAGTATATATTACATTTGTATATTCTCAATAAACAAAGAATTTCTATTAGAAAGTGGTTTTGGCAAAAGTAGCGTTACGCGACGGTACGACGTAGCCATACAATATTTTCTGTCCAATTTACATTTTCAAGATTACAGTTTATAATTGAATTCAAGCCGCTCAAAAGCCATACTTCTATACGATATTGTCTTTTCATTCTTCTTCCATCCTGAAAACTTGGTCGCAAAACAGGACAGATCGGTAGCCTACTTTTGGTACCTAGGTGGTACGTAGGTGGTACTAAGGCACTTGAGGGTTGGATGGCGAAGGAGGAGTAGGGAAGGTAAGGGGGATGCCATTTAGATTTATTTATAATATTTACACTTATTTTACAAGGAGAGAGATCGAATGTTGCTGACGTTTTGCGGTTCTCTCATTTCCTTTTCTTTTTATGATTTCGATATCCACCAATACTTTTTTACGTTTTTTCTGTGTTTGTCTTTTGTCTTTGTGCGGCGGGAGAGCCGTATTATACCACCTACTATCTATGGTCTGTCTATTTAAATTTTCTTCGTAAAATATTGTTTTAATTCCTATTTCTCTTTTTATATGGTAAATTATGGGTATATTGTTTTGATCTTGGAGGTAATTTGTCTCATTTAGGTATAAGAACGTTTCTGGGAGATATAGCCTGTTTTAAGTGTACCTTTGTGGTATAGTTCGTTTGGAAATAGACAACTGAAAATTAAGCTATTTTCTTTTTATCTTTGCAGCTTAAGCGAAATGATTTCTTACCAGTTTTGGGATGACAATCGATGCGGTGTATATTGACTGAATCCTACATCTTATTTTTAACGTATTTTTGGAAATCACTATATTCGGATCTATATGTACTCAGACAAGCCCTGACGCATTTTCTTTTAAATATTCGGACTTTTTCCATTAACGACGCTGTTCTGTTACACCAGATCGGACAGCCGTAGGTTATGACCGGTATAATTCGTGTTTGGTAACAAAGGATTTTTACACTGTTGTTTAGATGTTTGGATACGAGAACGAATGCTCTCAACGTGGTGTGAGCGTTGGCCGAGGTAGCTTGTTTTATTATTTAATGTTATAGTACAGATCATTTTTAGTAAATAATGATAATTTAAAATAAAATATACTATTTATTATTTGAAATACGTAATAATTTATGCAGTCCCGTTGATACTATCCTGTTGACGATGACATTTCTTGCTCCACTTATCGAAATCTTATCTTTCAACTAAAATACGTCTGGATGTTTTTCAGGTATAGCTTAACACGTTGACTGTAGCAATACTCACGAATATCCGGTTCTTTCTGATCGGAACTGCTCTTTTTTTTGATAGAATAGTGATAAGATCGTTTACGTATTAATGAATATATTCTTTCTGCAAAAGTGCATTTTTTCGCACCGTATTTTGCTGAAAAGCACTATATTATACACACAGTATTATTCATACTTGCGGCTATTGTGTATTCTCCGTCCATCACGTTGTGTATCACATAGCAAGCGATATATTAGCTATTAAGACAGATCGCAGAATTAGGTCAACAGGGATCATATCTTACACATCCAGTCGTAGCCACCTTCAGTTGTAGCCTACAAGAAAAATGCCACATTTTTTTATGCTGAATTTGCGACCAGAAACATACAGTTGTAATCGAAACTTGCATATTATTATTAATTTTATATTCAATACTTTCCAGCATGTTAGTAACAATAATCTATTTTGAGACATATAGTAAAGTAAAATTCCGTTTTCTAAAATATAATAAAATTATAATAAAATAATGAAACTTTCTTTCGCCCGTCACTGTAATTACAATTTTCGAGAGCAATGTATAATAACATTATACTTACAATAAATGTTGTAATGGTCATATTTCAACTATCATGAATTTACTGCCAATACTTAGTTTCTTATGGACGGAACTCTATGCCATAAATTCCTGCATTTGATAAGGACAAGTCGGAATACAATGGAGCCTCCATTAAGCGGAATCCGATTATCAACGATTTTAATTAACTGGTATCTTGGTCATCCCGCCTTTCAATTATCCGACGTAGAAGTGATACAAGCTATAATTGTATTTTCAGTTTGTTCATCTTCTTCTGAATCATCCTGAAGTCAAAATTTGTCATTGTACTTTATGGATGTGGTCGAGAGTTTATACTCTCGTCAGTATCATCACTGACGATGAAGCTAACTGTAATGTTGGCGCAACATCTAACTGTAATATCAAGTATGATAATCCAGGCCGCTAAAACAGCATGGAAACTCTTCAGATCATTTCTATTTTTTAAGACGAGGGTATATAGTAATTCAAAGTTATTTGTATAGCGACTTATTTATTTAATAGATTTATTTACAACGATTGATACAGAAAACTATGATTTTTAACTTAGAGCTATTTCTTAATGTACTAGTGTAATACAACTAAAACAATTAAATTGGTACAACTAGTCAATTTCTCAGTGACAACTAACAACTCACAACTCGCAACTAACTTTCTCCACCAAAACATTCCTTTGTCACAGTTTTCGTATTCGCAACATACGTCGCGTGCGCTTTTTCCAAGTGTCTATTTTCTTCAGTTCTGGTGGACCACATGGCCCATTGGAATTTCCCATTCTTTCTGGCTCGTCAGTACTTTCTTCACATTCTATCTGCATTTACCGAATGTCCAGCTGGACAAATTGTAAAGCGCAAATTAAATAATAAAAAAAATCTTTTTATCTGCACTATAGTTCGTGCTCCTAACAAATGTTTCTTTTTTATAATTATTCCACGATACTAGATTTGTGTCGCGAAACATTTTCAAATTCAATGTTGAAATTTGCGTGGAATAATAAATTCGTATATTACCAAACAGCATTAATCTTTAACGTAACAACGAACGAATAAAAAAATATTATGTAATTTAAGCCAAGCGAGAGAAAGAGAGAGAGAGAGAAAGAGAGAGAGTTAAGAAAGAATATGAAAAACGAGAGATTCCAGTAACCTTATGGTGAAGAGATATTATACAGAATGTGTCACCCAATTGGGGCGGATTATATCTCCAATTTGGTGAGAGCTATGAAAAAGAATGGTCCAGAGAAAAATTGAACGATACCGTAATGTCTATTTTCGTACGACCTGGTGCTCCACAAAAATGTGAATTTTTAAACAGTAATTTTTTTTGAAACAGAATTGCATACTTTTTTACCCGCATCAATTCGTCGTTCCGTGTGTTAAAATATTGCAGTACAATTTTTAAAAAACAATATTTCCTAGATGTCTCCATTTTGATAAACCATGTACTGTATTAAAGAAGATGTTTCAAGGTCCCACCTTCGCATAGTAAGCATTTCATACATCGTTTCTTTATATCTTTCTCAACGAAATTGAATTAATATGGTCACTATTTGCATTTGAATAATGTAGTTAGCTTAATTCATTTCTTCTAGTCTTTGTTACGTTTCACATGAGCGCGCACGCCAGGAATGCTGGCTACGTGTTAAAATGATTAGATATGTAGTAGTGATATGTAGTATCTAGCAGTTGACACACTTAACACTAGAACTACCACACCAGACAAATTGACTGATTTTACAATTTTATTTTAAAATCCCTATTTCATGTTATATTTTTTTTCCACAATGATGTAATGACTTTGGCAACGATAACTAAAAGAATAATATAACGAATTTTATTTTGTTTTTTATGCATTCAAACTGAAAATAACTTTATCAAGGCTACTTATACCAATACCAGTCAAAATAACTGATACTTGTCAAGGTGTAAAAGGGTCCTGCAGTCTGTTTATCAAACCCCAATTAACCAGTTTCCTCGTTTTCTACAACTTGTCACACGATTCTAAAATTTTTACTGCGTATCATTCGATATGACGATATCAGTTATCAGGAAATTCCGAATCGATCGCTAGATCGCTAACACTAGAAATATCACACCAGTGAAGATGACTGTTTCTACAATTTTATAAACGTACCAACCCTCTTTTAGGGATCATGGTCGCAAATGGATTCATAATATCAAAAATGTACTACATAACATGGAATTTCTTCTGTAAGAGAATAATAAATCAATAAATATAAAAATGGTTTTGGTAGGAATAGCTTCGTGTTAATTATCGGTAGTTCTAGTGTTAAGCCCTAACTGACTTATCAATACGGTACGAAACAAGCATCGCATCTTAACCCATTTGCATACAAGCACGGATTAATCCGCGCGCTGTGACTGTCTTCTATGACCAAGCGCGGATTATTACGCGCGCTGCGACTGCTTCTTTTTATTTCTATTTTAATCTAAATAATTTTTTTTTAAATAAATAATTGTTACTTTTTTCCTCTGTTATAAAGAATGTAAGATGCGATGTTTGCGAAGTAACATTGTGTATCAATCGTTTTGAACAGTAAATTTTCGATAAACACCATGAAGAATTCGGATTCATTTACTGCACCTACGACCGACTGCGCGCGGTGATAAGAACCAGTCCTCTTAATACGTTGACGCCGGTGTCACGTAATAATAAAAAAAACGAGGTTTTATAAGAAGGCGAGTGAGCAATGGCACATTTGTATGCTTTATTAGCTGCAGATTACAAACTAAACTTGCAGACTAAAGAACCGGCGTTTTTATCTCTTCATTATGACTCACATATCTTATGGGTGGGAGTCTGGCTATTGTATTTTCTCTTAGCTATCGCACGACTAGGTGTTATCGACATATCCGATGTCGGCGGATGCCTGGCTTTTGGGTGGTCGTTACACCGGCGCGACCCACCAGTGGGTCAGACGTGTCTGTCCCGAGGTGCGGTGGTGGGTCACACATGTATTTCACGAAATAGGTAGTATAAAATAGGTTTACATTATTTTATCTCAACATTATAAGCAGACATACAACAGTAAAAACATAATAATATTTATTTCCTTTATAATAATATTATTTCCTTTCTTCGCGCAATTTTTTAAAACAAGGTAGGCAGATTGCCGGCTGGCTCTTACAACGATCACAACATGCTGTTACTTTTTTCGTCCTTTCGCGGCACACTCTCTACTTTTTATTCTAGAAATGCGTTTACAACTTTCTTTACACCGCCGTTTCGTTTTGCTCGCGGGTCCTTGGCACGACTGCAGAAAATGTGATCGTTTTTTCGGTAGTACTTCATTTTCACTTGGCATTTCTTCTCTATGGGGATTCACTATATTTAAAAGGTGATAAATAATTTCTTCGCAAAATTTTAGAATTTTAATACTTTTAGTACCCCATTTTCTATGTACATACCACGCATTTACGAGGCAAGTTCCACATATTAATTCTATTATAATTTTTTTATACCATTTTATGGTTCTGTGTAAACAACTATAATAGGATAACATCTGATCGGATAGCATCATTATAAAAAAAAAAAAACGGTGTCTGGCTTTAATTGACTATTTTTCCCCTGAACAATAACGCACCTATGATTTTTGGAAGTAGCTAGCATACATACAGGCCTTTTGTCCATTTTACGTAACCAAACACTATTTGCATGTTCCTTGCGCGTGTCACATGCGGAATGCCACAGACGAAATCCAACTAAACAAAGCAATAAGATAGCGAGATTTCAAGTGCTCTTAGCACGAGTGAGCATCGAGATAACAACACACTCTAAAATCATCCCAGTCAGTCTTGAACAATCACGCCTAGAGCTCGGAAGTGTATTGCAAATAAAAAAGAAAAAAAAAATAAAAGTTTCTTTTTTTTCTTTAATTTCTTTATTTTATTATTTTACGTGACACGCGCGTTGTTGTTCTCCGACGGACATGCATGACTATTCTTTTTTCCTGTAGGGAATTGAAAAGTTTTTTGATTCGCGCTATGAACGTTTTTTATAGAAAAATATTCACAGAATTGCATGCGAAAAACCGAAAAGAGTACAAAATTAGGGCTAAAGCTGGTCCCGTCAGCTTTACCTAAAATTTATAGATATATGCAAATTGATATTGACAAACTATTGTATATCAATGTATTAGTCGAAGTCGACGGAATTTATTGAACCCAACAGGAATCGTATGGCTTTTGTAATTTTGCTATAAATTGAGGTCAAAGTTGAAAAATTGCGGTCGTATCGAACAGTCTAATGTGACCCACCGCCGCCCCACGGAGAAAACCATGAATATCGGCGCCGGCGTCAACATGTTAAATGGGTGCGTCCTAAGCGTCACTCGTGCGATGTAACAAGATCGTATTTATCGTCCGGACCGTTTGAAATTTGATTTTTCTCGCATCACACGCATGCTACACATTGAACAGATCCTCGGCACTCAAGCACATCGCAATTTCCTTTTTGTATCGGCGAGACTAATACTAACGCAACAATGAAACTCTTTTATTTTGAATTTTTTGTTAATAAAAATGTCACTAACACTGATGAGGTTTTCATGATTAATTTGAGACCAAACACGACACTGTTATAAAATTGGTCAATTCCTGTGCATAATTGCACGATCCTCATCCACACTGCGGAATCTCGACAGTCCGCCGCGATCGAGTAGTGTAACATGATCCAACGTCAGATATCGAGAGACAATGTATCTAGATACTAATTTGAAAGTAAAACTTTTTTATTTTTGACACTTTTAAAATTAAACTTTTACTAACGTATAATTTTTCTGACTAAAATGAGGCCGGACACGACACAATTTAAATTATATTTATTTATTGATATATATCATTAGAATTATATCGTTTATTGATATGATTCTCATGTATTAAATAACCAAATATGCTGCAAATTATGCCGTGTTTGGTATCAGAAAAATTTAAGACAAATTTTGTTGGTAAAGGTTTCATTGTTCACAAATCAAAAATTAAAAAATTTGGTTTTGGAGTTAAAGGTATCAGCTTATCGCGCCCTTTAATATTTGCTGAACACTTTGATTTTCATGCCTCTTTCTCATTCACTCGCATTGTCGTTTGCTTCGTTCGGCATGTCTAACATGTCAGTTTCAAGGAATAGAATTGTTTCTACCTCTGCAGAACTGCAATACTTGGGTTCCGATTTTTGTGCAATTATCGAATGTTTCCTGTATTCATGTATAAAATTTGCTATAAAATATTATAACAATATCAAGTTTGGTCTCATTTCAATCAGGAAAATTTATGGAGACGAAAGCAATCCTCTCGAGTGTCTGATTAATGTCTGAAACGGTCACTCGGCCCATGCGACTGATAAAAATGAAACCAATCAAGTCGATACCGGTGACAATGCTGCGATAGTAACGATTACTGCACAAGTAATGATTTTAACGAAAGATGTTTCAAATAAAGGTTGAACGGTATTATCACGTAGGAGACACAAGAAATCACGAAATTGACAGATTTGCTTACCTGTGTTGATAAAACATATTGATGTGGGCTTTCCTTCGATGTATTGAGTTGAAGTTAAAGTTTCACCTGGTCCTATCTCGTTATCGGTGTTCTGGAATGGTAATATAATCTCGATGATCGTTATTATAGTATCGGGAATGTCAAAATGTTTTGTATAGTATATATTGCTATGGTGAGCCACTGTATGTTGCAAATGTTGAGTTTGAATCACAAATGGTTGAGCCAGAATTACGTTTCGATTGGATCTGTATAAGTGGCAAAAGGCAAAATAGATATCAATTTCAGAACTTGCTAAAAATTATCTAACTATACTAGTGACGTAGATTATGATAGAATGGTGTGTTTCACTTGAGGAAATATTGTTACGACGAAAAGGAACCATTTACGCCTGCTGTCAGTATATGTAGACACAGTAGTCCTTTTCATAGCGGCGGGGCAGCCAGCTACGCTCGTTAAGGCCCGTTGTTAAGAACCTGCACGTTGCGAGTTCGAATCCTCGCGTTCGATGACTATTATTTGAGAAGAAGGTTACAGATGTAGGTAACTACAACAGGGAAGAAGCAAGCAAGTGGTGGTGATATCCTTGCGTTTGAAACTGTAATAATTAGTACCTTAAGCTACTAATACTAATAGGTGATCGGGAAAAGCCACCACCCTCTCACCAGGGCTTTAACGATATCACGCTTAAGGACTAATAATGTCCCGCTCGTGGAGGTTTTAGCCGGTAAGAATCCGGCACTACCTTCCGCCACCTCCCTCGCTATTCTTCCCGCGAGGCGCGGAAGGTGTCTATGAAGATTTCCTCCACGTAAAAAAAAAAAAAAAAATTTTTTTATAGCAAAACAGATTACTTGATTAGTCTTTTTTTAACCGAAATGATATATTTTTTACTATTATCTACAATCTTATATTACATCATATAAATATTTGTTTCTTATATATTGCTACTTGCGTGAATGTATTTAAATATACGGGTATTTCGTTGTGCAGTATTAATCACACGAAATACATAAAATATAAATATGTTAGGAATTACTAGGATTAAAACATGGATTTATTGATTATGGGTGTATTTTTAATACACGTTCAGAACCATAGCTTCAATTTTCTATGTTTCCTATGGAGCTACTGATTTATACATCTAAAATAGTGTCTATTGATAACATAGTAATAATATATTTTTCTCCTTTGTACGTATATTCCTACGTATATTTAAACTACTATAATCTACTATTTTTAAATATGACTTATGACTTATAAATACTCTATACTAAGAATCAAGTATCAAATATTGAATATCGTGCTAACATTAACATCCAAAGTCTCTCTATAAATTTGGAAGAACTTTTTAGTCTGCTAGAGTTATGTAATCGGTTAACAGAAATATTCTATTTTTTTGTCAGGTGGTTTCTCCTGACGGTGAGCTTGCGTGAAAGCCGGCTTGCAGTAATCGCGTCGGTGTTATCGTGCGTAATAGTCCTGTTGAAACTAGCATGCTACAGGTTCATATTTTCAGAAGCATAACCAGACCAAACAAATATTAAAGAGAGATCCTTTTAACCTCTAAATATCGTAACATATAGTCAAAAATTGAGTTACAACTTAAAAGGTTTGAATATTAGTTCTTTGTAAGTGATTTTCATCATTATCATGAATTTCTATTCTATTCTATATGATTATTTAATTATATCCTTCTTTAAAATAGAGTTAGAACAGTCAAGAATATATGTATATTTTACTTTCGATATTTTGTATATATATATATGAGGTACATTTTGTATTTTTTATACATTTAGAATTCGTAGAAGCGCATGTATAATAGAGTGTATATACCGTGTACAATCGCTGGAGTAGTAGTACTTGGGCAAAGAAATGTTTAAGACGTAAAGATTTCTTGCACCATCCACATTTAATTGTAGCTGTTTTGACAGGATAAGCACTTAGGTGCTGCGTTCGGTGGTACAAGTGGAGTGGGGGTAATTCTCCATGCAAAGAAACTCGAAAATGTAGAATAATTTTTGACATTGGCCTGTTATCATATTTCTGCATGTCAAGGAACGTGACTTGTTTCAGTTTTAAAACATGTGCTAACTTATCTTTGATACAACGTATAATAATAGTCGCGTAATACTAGAAATATATTTTTTTCTCGGTGTGTACGATCATAGAATATTAAAAATAAGTATAGAAAGGTAGAAAAATAAAAAAGCTAACAACCACACGGAGTTCCCAAGCGGCCACCGATCTAAGTACTATCCGTGCCCAGCGTTGCTTAACTTTCGTGATCGGACGAGAACGAGTGCTCTCAACGCGGTATCAGCGTTAGCTGGAATCGTTGGTTTTGTTATTTAACACATTGACTGTCAGGCGTGTTTCCAAGGAAATCTCCGTTCTCTGCTACATACACCCATCGTTATTTTAGTAATGCGAGTCACTCAAGCGGTGGTCTCTGTTAGAAATTAGAAATTAGTGTTCTGTTAGAAATTTAATCTTAAAGTTAAAATTAATAATCTGTGGAAGACACAATGTTTATGTTAAAATAATATTCAGTGATATTTATTAAACAGAGCTGCAGAACCAAATGTATATAAGTGAGTTGATATGGTAAAATTAACAAAGTATGTAGGTAAAGAATTTGTGGATTGTTGATAGTTGGTTAGTTACTCTTAGACCGACGACAGGTAGTGACCCACGATCTCTTAAATATTTTGAACCCCACTCTCTATACAGTAATAAGTATGACCTGAGTGTCTTGTTCAAATGCCTGTGTAGGTGTCTGTACAAGAGTTTTGTGTCCATGCGTGTAATATCGTTGTATCCCAACATGTTCAATGTCAGAATGACATTGATGTTTCGTGTAGTCACGGTGATGTGCCGTAGAAATTAATTTTCTACCTCAATTTTTACGCTGCAAACTCATCATTAATATGAGGCAAATGGACGATGCAAAGTTTATCGACCTATTAAATAATTCACGCTTTAGTGACGATACAAGTTCTCAACTAGGAATATTGTACGAGCGAAAGCGAGTTGCCCTAGCCGTAGAGTTTGAGGATAGTTTGGCCCCAGACGACCTGGGAACCGCCGAGGAGGATGCGTGGGACCAGTGGCAGTCTCGGTTGATCATCGAGGGAGGCGAACATCGAGGCGTCGAGGCTGTCCTCCCAAGTTGGGAGGCATGGAGTAGCCGACGCGGTCTCCTGCTGTCCTTCAGGATGACCCAGGTGCTTACGGGACACGGCGTGTTCGGCGAGTTCCTGAGGAAAATCGGATGCGTGACGACGGACATCTGTACCCACTGCGGGGAGAGCAGGGACACGGCGCAGCACGCGCTGGAGTTTTGCCCGGCGTGGCAGCGGCCCCGCTACACCTTGCGTCTCATCATTGGCGAGAGGCTGACCCCTTCGGCGATTATAACAGCGATACTGAGCGAGCCGCAGAAGTACGAGGCTGTCCGCCTCTTCTGCGAGCGAGTTATGCTCGCAAAGGAACGGACACAAAGGGAGAGAAAGAGAAACTCTCAACCTTGTAGGATAACGCGATGGAGGGGGATGGCGGTCAGGCGACCCAGGGTCGCTCCACCGCCGCCCTCAACGGGACGCGACTAGCAGGGGGATGGCGCCAGGGGCAATGGCCCCCACCGGTGCCAATGCATTAGGATCGGCTCGATCAAGAGGACGCGGGGAATGCACCGATAGCAATTTGCAAAGAACGAGACCACGGAGCATTCTTATCATACGCGCAGCAGGCCATCGTGGAGTTCTAGTCGGTAAGAGTCCGACACTGTTCTGCTGCTGCCCGCAGCGGCGGAGTGTCCATGAGGATTTCCACGTGAAAAAAAAAAAATAGAGTTTGATGATAGTGCAACAGTAAGTACATTCCCGACAGAAAAATTAGTGGACAGATACAACACGAAAATATTCGATGAATTAGCGAAATCACGTCGTATGTACATTATTAATTCAGTAGACTGGCTACTATGGCAGCAGATGGCTACGTTCCAATATCTTTGGTAGTAGCAACATTTCAGGCAACGAAAGGTTATATGTTACCCATTATCCTAAGTTGGGCAGTAACCGCATATGCATTACAAGGGACTACGCTAAGCAGGGCTATAATTGATCTTGGTAAAAAGAAGTTTGCATAGGACCAGTGTGAAAAGTTTAGATAAGTGAATATACTTTACCTTTGAATTAACCGCATAAAAAGGAGATTTAGGTTCAAAGAGCATGATACGATTGTCTATTAGGAATACTACTTATGGATTACATTTATACAGCACAAATCAAGTGTTGTTGGGAGCGTATGTAGGTACGTTAATTAACAATGAGTAAGCACGCATACACTGAAACTTTTTAATATTCTTTATTTTTCCATACATTCGTAGTTTCTTCGCAACATATACAACGTATGAACGCAATACAACAGTGCTACGAAACCTTGACTATCAAATATTTGAATAATCCCTGAGCACGCGTTCTCTCCTCCTTTTTTTATTTCCTTCGTGAATTCTTTTCCCAATATCGATAAAGGTTACAATCGAGGTCGAACAAATAAATGTATTCATAAATTATCTCGGTTAATATCATATTAACATTACGCTTTTGCATAACTTTCCATTCGAATGAACGCATTGATAATGCACGCTATCATCTCTGTCGTTAAATACAGTGGCTGCGAAAGGTATATTTACATAGCCGTATTTTCGGATTCCATTTCCAAAATATCAGATTATTGTAATCATATAAGTGCTACTAAACGATAGGAAATTTATTATAATTGGATGTAATTAATATAAAAGCAATAATAAAAGAAGTGGTGTACAAACACATTTAATCACTATACGTTGGAAATATCGACGATTTGAATAGAGAGTTCAGTATTCAGTTCATATTTCATTGAAATATGTTGTCAAGGCAAAAATTTTGAACAATTTTCTCTATACGCGTTAGTGTCGGTTGACCTTATTTTTCAAGATACTCGCAAGAAACTTCAGTCCAATTTACGTTACTTTTATATTCCCCAACCTAAGCCATTTTCAATGATCATGTCTACTCACATAAAATAATCAATGAGTTAGATTTGGTTTAGATAATTATTCGCTAACCTTATCGATTAGATAAAGCTAATGTGAAATAAATTAAGGTATTAAATGATAAGACAGATATAATTCATATTAAGCTTTATATTACATTATCATTATTCGAAATTGGAAACACCTCAGCCACGATATTGAAAAATGCAACTATTCGATTATCAAAATCATACCGTTGTCGAAACAGAAACTTTGCGAATATCTCGAAAATTAAAGTCGAGCGATGGTAATATGTTGACCTTGACAATACATCCCAAGATCATTGAAATCGACGAGGTTGTCACACGCTCCAGAAGGCCACTCACTCGGAAACACTAACCGGGTAGACGAAACGTGCTGCATGCCACAGCTATCGAAATAGTAGGCGAACGGTAACGGAATAGCCGCCTCTGAGACACATCCGGACGATAGGCCCTCCAAAGGGACTGAAATCTCGATACAAAAACTCTCCTAAATTAGCGCTCCACACATTCTTCTGTTGTAACACTTTTGAACCGTCACTCTGTTGGATTTATGTAATAAAAATTTCATTATCATACACAAAGTTCAATTTCTTCACCTTGTTCGTGAAACGTTCGAACTGCGACGCCAGGAGATCACCGGCGATCTATCGTGTCTCCGACGTGACGAGGTCGCCTGCTTTATAAATAATGATATTTGATTCAATCACAATGCGACATCTTGTGGAGTATTCGAGCTATTCCTAAATTTACAGGAATACATCATCTATACTACCAAGTGGTCGTTTTGGAAGAATAAAACAGTTTACAAAGTTCGCTTATAAGGGCGCGGTCGAATAACATATACGAGGAGTGGCCAGAAAATAAGAGTAAAATATATGTCGGAGGTGAAAGGACATCGGGGCCTTTCTTTTACAATGTTTGGGAAGATCCCCAATACTTTAATCCGGACTTTTTATTATAGCCGTACTTAAACAATAAAACTGAGAAATAGCTGTTTATGAGTTAAGTCGATTATGATTGCCCGAAATCTATCGCTAAACGTAGCCACGGTCACGGGAGGGGCGTGTACCTAACAGAGGTATAAAGTAATTAAATAACTCTGCTTGGAACCAAAGATCGACCCGAGGGATACAGAGAGGTACGGAGAGGAGTATATAAGGGCAGTTCCACTTGGACTGGGGTGCAATCCGAGAAGTTCGACTAGTCCAGTGAACACGTACGTCGAGTTGCAAATCGCAAACGTCATCCCGTTGACCGTGTATTCGTTATCGAACCTAAACTCATCGTCATCGACGTCTTGATTATTCAATCACCGTTATCACTTGTTAACCTTTGTAACACATTCGCTTCAATAAATATTATCTGGTATACAACAACGATGGCCAACTCACAAGAAGATTCATTACACGCCCTGACTTCCAACGTTACCCCGACATATAGAATAACATTTCTTCGTCGGAGCCTGAGTTTTCAAGAAGATTGAGTTTGAAAATTTATCAAGTATATTTTAATTATGGTTAATTTCGAACTGGACAGGGTTAAATAATCGGCAGGAGGATATCCTACGCGTGAAAATAAGTTTCAAAAGACACTTTGTTTCCGATGGAAATAAATTTGAAAAATTTAATAAGTCAATTCTTAACATATTTAAACTTTATTGTCTTGAAAATGAAGCCTTAAGCGGAAATATTTGATTCTACTATCACGTCCCGCGACCCGCACGATCCATAGCGCGGAAGTAAAATTGATAATTTCTTTCAAATCAAGGTAATTTAAAACGTTTATTTGAAACCATGTTTACAGTACTTGAAGCGAAAGGCAGTTAAAGCCGCTAAAAGCTATATCTTGCGAAAACTCATCTATGTTTTTATATTATCTTTTTATAACGATATTATGACAATTTAAATTGTAAACAAAGTCGGCAGTTGAACAAACGTTCCAAACATTTTCAAAAGAAAGACCCCGACGTTTCTTCATCTCCGACGGATATAAATGTAGCGACTCAGAGAGGTCCGTATGAGAATATTTACCGTTCGTCTATCGAGTAATAATAATTATTATCGTTCGTTAGTCTATCGAATATTATTGATTAATTACCGTTCGTCAACCGAATAGTTATCGTTTTGTCTATCAAAGTGTCAGTTACCATTTTGTCAACCGAAGAATTTTATATCCGTCAGTTTGTCAGTCAATTGTCGATATCGAAATCGAGCAAGATTTGAATAAATCATTACATATTGTTAATTTACTTTCGAACAACTTTAATTCTCTCCCGTGCCAGTATTCCCGCGCATAGCAGGTTAGCCGAAAGTGGAGCTTATTGCAAGTTGCATTAAACGTCAGTTGACGCTACCTTTTCGTCGGCAACTAAATAGAACCTAACGTCTACATTTTCTACTTATTTTCGTACCTAGAATAACATCCTATTAATTGTTTCCTCATATCCAGTTTATAATTAACCCAGTTTTAGTACACTCAACAAATTTTGAACGACTTTCTTGAAAACTAAGCGATATATGAAAACATCTTATTTTATATCTTCTTTTTACTTTTTTATAAGGAATCATTTCACGCCCGTTTCTAGAAGAGAGGGTTGAAATAGCTAAACACGACTACAATTTGATATACACATATAACCCTGTATAAGGTTAAAAAGTAGAAGGGACGATAAAAGTTGGCTAAGATGATAGACGAAATAGACATTATCCAAGGGAGAGTTAAGTATTACTCGAATTTTTCGAATAAATATTTATCCAACATAATTATCCGAATCAATTCCCTTTAATCGATAAATTCATCCGAACAATATTTACGTATTATTTTTTAGAGGCCTGAAAATTATAGTAGTGTAAATTATTCCACTACTAGTCCTCACAAAATAATGGTTTGGATCTACTATTACAACGAATTCGTTACATTCTTTCAAGTTATCAAAACGTATCGTGGAAGAGAATAAAGTTATTTAATCGTAAAACATAGTTACTTATGAAAATAATTCGATGATACATTTACAAGTTGAAATACATGACTAAATTCAAATTCTCGAAATCTTGATCCATACAGCGAGTAACAAAAGTATTCATCGTGTTAAAATTATACAAGTAATGATTGTGCAAATAATCATTTGTTATATTACAAAAATGAAAATGGAACTTAACATTTTAAGAATTGTATTTTATACAAAATATCCATCATAGATTGAAAGTATTTTTGTAACAGAAATCATAATAATTTCTTGGTTTATATATTTTTATCAATGAGATCTTAAATATCGTTCTTTTTATCTTCGTATAATGGAAATTCTCCGTATTAAGAATTATTCGGAAGTAGCATAAATCGCAGCATTATCAAAAATATATCGTCTAAAATGGCACAACTTAAAATATGAACAAAAAGTTAACAATCGTGACATCACCTACGGTATGCTCCTTATTTTAATATTCTTGTTATCACTCGTTTTTAGCCACAAAAATTGATACATAGTTAGATTTATTTACCAAAGGTAGCATACCCAAAACATATTAAAATCATTTTTCAAAAGTGGCATAATTCCAAATATATCGATAGCTTGCACTGGCGTTTACATTCAACTGAAGTGACAATAGTCGAAATGGAATTGCTGCATCTACATCTAACTGAAATCTAAAGAAACGACGTAATGCTAGATAATATAATTTTTAAAGTAAAAGATTATATCAATCCAATAAGTTTGTACCTTGAATAGATTTATTTAGATTTTTAAATTCTACAAAAAGTGGAATCATCCCTCGTTCCGTAATATTTTTCTATTCTTTTAGCGAATACATGCCATCGTTACAAAATTTCTTTTAATTTTGTCTTTGTCTTAAATGTAACTAACTTTTAAGACCAAATCATTATCTTTTCAAAACCGATCAAGGCACAAAAAACAATAATCAAAATATACCTCAAACGCGGTACGATACTTTCAATTTTATATATCGTTAATAATAATTTGTTTGTTCAGAAAGATCGAAAACAATTTACAATATTATTATCGATATCGGTGTTCGTATTTCAGCTATTTCTATAAACTAGAAACTAAAAATCTGATCGTTAAAAATTATTCATTCCAATTACTCATTTTTCTCTCCTAAAGTCTAAAGTCTTATTTAAAGTAGGAAAACAGCATCATAATCACTATCGAGCATCATAATAAAATTATCAAGATAAAAGAACAACATTTCGTGTTTCTGCAACATTCTTATCACGTTGACTGCCACGCGTGTTTTCAAGAAAATCTCCGCCAGGCCACGTGTGTCGCAGTACCAAGCGTTCTCTGTTAGATACACCCATCGTTATTTTAGTAATGCGAGTC
This sequence comes from Bombus hortorum, assembly GCA_905332935.1. Lineage (NCBI taxonomy): Eukaryota > Metazoa > Arthropoda > Insecta > Hymenoptera > Apidae > Bombus > Bombus hortorum. Next base: position 12,256,167 of record HG995199.1, read on the forward strand.
GCTCAAGTGGTGGTCTCAACAATGATCTCTCGTTTCGTTTGTTCGCAATATTCAAACCACTAGTTGTTGTTGAATATAACGAAGGAAAGTGTGGTATAGATTATTCCGACCAAATGGTTATGCCACCACAATTAGAAAAGGAATCAAATGGTACACAAAACTTGGCGTCCAACTCCTTCTGGAAATTTTAGTTGAAAACGCTTTGACGGTTTACAAAATTGTAACAAGGAAGGATGTAAATATTAGAATATTTAGAAAGTTATTAGCTGCAAAATTATTAGGGTCGTCTGAAAATACAAAAAGTCCTTGTCTTCGACGGAGTCAGCATAATATCACCATTCGAAAAAATGATTCCGAAAGAAGCGTTAAACGCGCATGCAAATAAAATATGTTATGCAAATAAAAGACGTCGAATGGACCGAAAAAGACACAAAAAAAAAAAAAAAAATGTAAAGAAAACAACGACTTATCGTCCAAATTGTCCCGACCAAACTCAGCTATGTATAGAATGCTTTAAAGCTTTACATTCTAAATAATTTTGTTAATAAACCATTTTCGTATTACTTTTATAAGAATTCAACAGTTTTATTATTATGGAATATCTTTTCAAATACCTACGATTATCCTTCGCAAGTAGTGAAATAAGCGACACCCGAATACGGGTTACGCGGCCTGACCAGAAACTTTGCTGACACCCGAATACGGGTGTCGTGGCAGTCAACGTGTTATAGCGATAACACAAAAAATGCGATTTTTCAGTTTTGCCACTTCTGAAGCAAGTTTGCGATATGTATATTGGTACTTTGTTCATTCACGATGTGATAAAAATAAACATTTGTCCGAATGAATTATTATAGAAATACGTTTTTATGTGGCGATAAATACTTATACGAATAAATTCTTATTCGATTGGGTATTTATTTCTTAGTTGCAAATAGAACTTTTCTTTATTCTTATCCGTTATCTGTTATCGGAATAAAAATTTACCTACTACTGATTCAAGGACAAAACTTTTCTTTTCTACAAGTATGTTGAGCGTTTCTTTCAAAAACGACGTATATTTGATTTTATGCATTATCCAGGCTTTATAATAATGCAATGTTAATTTTTCATATTCTTTACTGTTCGTGATAATAGATAATGATTTATACTAAAAACTTGTAGCTTTTGTTTATTGTTAAGTTTTTTAAGAGTTTGCTGGTTCCATAAGAAAAGTATGAAATATTCCTTTTAATTATTAACTTATCATTAGTTTATAAGCTTTAATCAAATGAAATATTAAATCATCTTACGTAGTCGTTGTTTTTCATATATCAGATGAAAATAAAAAATTACCTGTTCATAATCGATCAGTGATGAATTTTTCCATACTTTCCTATTAAGATTTTGATTCTAGTAATGATACTATACTTTAATAATAATGTAAATGGTACTAAATAAAACATGTGTTTAATAGCATTTGTGTCGATATAATGCTATTAACTTACAATGCTATATAGTGTTATATAATAATATATATGTCGGAGATGAAAGAACATCGAGGCCTTTCTTCTGCAATATTTGGAAAAGTCCCCAATACTTTAGTTCAGACTTTTTATTATAACCGTAATTAAACAATAAAACTGAGAAATAGCTGTTTATGAGTTAAGTCGATTGTGATTGCCCGAGATCTATGACAGTGGGCTTGGGCTCGAAGTGACATAACGGGTCGTTGAACGTAGCCACGGTCATGGGAGGGGCGTGTACCTAACAGAGGTATAAAGTAATTAAATAACTCTCCTTAAAAACAAAGATTGACCCGAGGGATACAGAGAGGTACGGAAAGGAGTATATAAGGGCAGTTCCACTTGGACTGGGGTTCAATCCGATAAGTTTGACTAGTCCAGTGAACACGTACGTCGATTTCCAAATCGCAATCGTCATCTGGTTGACAGTGTATTCGTTATTGAACCTAAATTCATCGTCATCGACGTCTCGATTATTCAATCACCGCTATCACTTGTTAATCTTTCTATAATAATATATTCGCTTCAATAAGTATCATCTGGTATACAACAACGATGGACAACTCACAAGAAGATTCTTTACACGCCCCGACTTCCAAAGATAACCCGACATATAATAGTATGATGCTATAATGATATATAATGTTATAATTTATAAATAATTTTAATATAAGTAATTAATATTATAATGAGGGAAAATTTTCTATTGTAATACTACACGTATGTTTGGGTGTAAATATTTGACAGAAATACAAAATGTAATGATTTTATTTATATTCTTCAGCTTTTCCAAAAATTTGTTTATACTGCAATAATACTTTTTAGGCATAAATAAGTTCATAGATTGTTGTAGGAAATGCTATAACAGATCGATTACTGTGTTAAGAAATGTATGGTTCCACTCAAAGGAATAAAATTGATGCTTGATTTCATTAATTCACGAAAATTCAAACTGGCACGAGATTTACGACACAATTGGAGACGATTGTTTATTTTTGAGAGAAAGCTTTAACTTTTTACCACTCAAATGGCACTAAACTTTAAAGTAATTTCGACAAACAGCATATATTTTCAAATTTTGTATTTTCGCCTTTCCTTGCCTCGATAGAAAATTAGGAAATGCCGCGACAAATCTCATCACTGATAAAAATCCATTTGCAACAGAATTTCATGATCAAAGAACTTGTCTCTCAGAAACTGTCAGAAAGGACCCCATGAGGTGTCAATATGCGACTGTCTAAAGTTAGTGGATACGACTGATAGTTCACTAATGGCAAACGATCCGGCGTTGCATTGCCAAAGAATAGAGACTTTGTTTAAAGTGACTGGCCACGTACCAAATGACTGCATGGCACTTAGCCCAGAGCCTGGAAACAGCAAAGTTATCTCGCATGAGTCGGAAAAAGCAAGTAGTAAATAGTAATCTGTCAACATCACAGAAGTCGTTATAATTTCTTAAGATTTTCATATTTTTGGAACAGTTTTTAATGATTGTTAAACAATAATTTCGCGTGGCACTGTTTGGAGCAGAAATAAGGGAGTGGAACGTAGAAGAAGGGCTGGATAAGATACAAAGGAGATATGTGAAATGGATCCTAGATTTAGACATGACAACACCGAACTACATATTGGCAGAGCAGTGCAAAATATCAGAAATAAAAGAAAAAGCACTAAGAAGAGCAGCAAGGTATGAAGGAAGAGCCAGAGAGTCTAAAAAGGAACTGGTAAAGGAGTGCATAAAGGAAAGAGAGAGAAACTGGGGAAATGGTCAAGAAGGCAAAAGAGCAAGAAAGAGAAAGAAGGAACTAGAAGAAGTGAGGAATAGAGGGACACAAAGGGAAGCAAGAGAAAAACAAGGAAGGACGACAATAGAACAAATTATAGAAGAAAGGAGAAAGAAAGAAGCAGAAGAGAGGGGGAAAAGGGTAAGGGAGTCAAAATATAATAAACATTATAGAAAAATCGCCAAAGAAGAGTTACCAAAATACTTAGAAGGGAGGATGAAGTGGAAGGACAGAAAAATACTGGCAAGATTCAGATGTGGAAACGAGACTAAGGCAAGGGAATACTGGAAAGAAGAGGGAGAAAAAAGATGCAGACTATGCAAAAGGAAAGAGGAAGACTTGAGACACGTGATAGAAGAATGCGAAATAACGAGAGAGACAAAGGAAACGGAGAAAATATTAAACGAGACGGGAGAAGGAATAAGGGAGCTGAAAGCAACAATGGAGAAGAGAAGGGCAATACAAGACGAGGAGGAACGACAATAAGGAAGCACAGCAAGGAGGCAAAGGTCCAAAAGTAGCAATAGTCTTAGAAATAGAATGCACAACGGCGTGCAACATAATAGAGTAGATAAGAGGGGAGATAGATACGTAAGAAGAGATGTAAAACCGAAAACTCGTCCAAAGCCGAAAGGCACGGACTAAGTAATAATAAATAATAATAATAATAAACAATAATTTCATGAACACTAGAAAACATTATTTGAAAAATAAAATTTCCTGCTTAAAGAGTATCATAAGTCGTTGAAACGTATGTATCGCCCATTTTGCAGCTTCGAATGGTCGATAAATTTAAAATGCATTGTTAACGAAGCGTTGCCGAGAATAGAATGGGGACGAAATCAAGCACCGATTTGTATTCACCGTAAAAAGCACATGTATCATTCATGAAGGGACATTAAGCTAACCGAATATGTAAAATGAATGTGCAAAATGCATTCGATGTAAGCAAAGAAACTTTTATATCAAAATTTTGCACAGATTTCTGTTAATACTCAAGTGTTTAAACGATGCTGCATTTCACTGTGTTTGTAATACATGTTATTGTGTATGTGTAGCATGATAGCATTTAGGTATGCAAACTCATATTTTTCTGAATATAGTTAAAAGAAACGAAACTTGGGTAGAGAATTGTATTACTTACTATATATCATAATATGTATTTTATATATTTGTGCATGTCATGTGCGTTCTGTATATTTTCCAGTCTTTGAATATAAATGCATAAAATTTGCAGTATATTGAATTTTTGAGACTTTTGATGTACAAATCAGCAAATTTCAACAAAATATCATTAGGAAATATAATCTTTATTGCGAAAAGAAGCTGTAATTAAACCGTGAACGTTGCACATAATATATACAAATATATAACATATTCAAAGTATAGTATTCATTATAATATTTGACGGATCATATAAATCTCTGGTCAGATTCTATTTTTTAAATTGTGTTCATAAAAATATGAATTTGTATGAACATTCGCATTTGGACTAGCTATGATATGACCAATAACTGAAATATATCCAAACTAAATGATGTTATAATTATTTATATTAAACAGTTAGTAAATAGTTTATAAATTACAATACTGTATATGCGATTATCTTTGAATTAGTTGAAATTTCCTCATTATAAAAAGATATAAAACGTGTGTTGCAAATGTAATCAAATTAATAAAGTAATTTTAAAGCGTCGCAGAACTATACATATAATGAATAAACTTCAAATAATTACTTTTACAAGGAAAGCTTGTTGAAATGATATGTTCTTGAGTTTTTTTCGTCACAAATTCCCATAACAATAATCACGGAAAACGTACTTAATGCACCTATTTTATTTTATTTGATCTTCTGTTTTATTCGCTTAGAATTTGAAACACAAAAGTAATAAACGACTAAACAATTTTACTTTCATTTTTTCAGTGTGAAATGTCATTAAACGTAAATACGTTTGTAATTAAATACATTACAAATACATTAAATAATGCACCTATTTAATTTTCTTTACAGATTTTCTGTTTTATTCGCTTAGAATTTGAAACACAAAAGTAATAAATGACCAAACAATTTTATTTTCATTTTTTCAATATGAAATGTCATACCAATATATATTATTCAGCCTACGTAAAATTTTCCTGTGTTCATCAGAGAAAATAATGGGTTACAGTGTTTTATACCGATGGAAAATGATATTATTTTCAACGTGCAATGGATTGTAGGTATATCATTACTCAAAAGTAGGTGGATGCTCGCTTATTCTTGACGAAACGTAATTTAGTTACGAGACTACAAATAGAAAAACCAAGAATGAATTTACTGTTTATTAGAAGATAGTGGAATATTATGATACGATAAAATTTATGTTTAAGAGTTAAATACGTAAGAAAAATATTGACATGTGTAAGTGTCAAGTGTTATGCATACAATAGTTTTGTTGTTTATTTAGCAATTTATCATTCTCAGGTTGTCTAAGTTATAAATCAGGTAGAGAAGATTTTTCCAAGTTGACAGAAAGATTATTCTGATTAATTCGAGCAATAATATTCAAAACTGATTGACATTTCAACGAATCGTACATTTAATTTTAATATACTACTGATAAGGTTTTACATAAACAATTAAAATTTTATATAATATATATTTCTAGATTCTACGAAAAGATAGTATTACAAATAATAATATTCTTGTATTGTTAATACAAATCGGTCAAGTTCTTCATATGTTCCTTAAGACCGGCAATGTACATGTAAGTTTTTTATAATTATTATTTAAACTATTGTTTTTCAATTTAAAAAGAACCAAATATAATTGACTTTGCGCAGAGAGTGATTGAGTGACAGAATGACTCAGACGCTAACACTATTTATAGAATACTGATAAAGGGTGATAGATGTCATCATTTGTCTGAATTATTCGTCTCATTATTTTTTCTCTACTGTGTTGTCTCTGGTTACAGTTTCAAATAAAAAAAAGTGAAAATTGTAAGAAATGCTATAGTGTATCAAACGTCTAATTATAGTACAAAAATATTAGGTTGTCCGAAAAGTTTCTTTCGTTTCATACGATGGTAATAGATTGTTGAAGTAGTCACCGCTTCTAAGAAAACTCTACATCTGATCTTTTTAGTTTTCTCAAGCACTAAAGCTACCGACAGCGTATAGACAAAAGACTGGGACGAAGATAGACCATAAGCAGTAGACAGGCGATGATGGTTTTGTCACGACCGGCACACTTCAAACCCAATGGACTGACGACGGAGATAAAGATATGGGGGCACTCGGAGACAATGTATATCTCCAAAGTGCCTAATGAGTCACCAATATCCCAACGGTCCTTCTGCGAATGTTGCAAAAGAAGGCGTGCGTGGCAAAGGTCTAACAAACGCCTAACAAAACGCGTGGATAGCGGGATATTGAGGGGTGACAAAGAAAAAGAATCGGATTCCACCAAAAGTAAAATTGTAAGAGCTTCAGTCTTGAAAAGAGTTCAGAAGTAAATTGTAGTTAGTGTAAACCAAGTATCAAGAAATAAATTCTCTCTTTTTATTTTTATTTTTTACCTTTTATTTTCATCCTCGATTACTCTTTTTTATTTTACGTAACAGCTTTAGAGCTTTCAATTATAGGGTAACACTGCTAGCGGATCGGGACCAGCTCAAATTATATTCCTACTTGTACTTACTTCTATATTAAAATATATTTTCTACTTTACAATTTATCCACGCGTTTGTCACGTAAAATAAAGAAGAGAAATCGAAGATGTAAATAAAAGATAAAAATAAAAAATGAAAAAAAAAGAGAATTTATTTTTTAACACTTGTTTTACACTAACTACAATTCACTTCCGAACTCCAGCCGCGACTTTTCAAAACTGAAGCTCCTACAACTTGACCTTCGCTGGGATCCGATACCTTTTCGTTGTCACCCTTCAGTATCCCCACTATCCACGCGTTTGTTACGCGTCCGCGACCTTTACTACGCACGCCTTCTTCTCGAAGATTCGGCGAAAGGACCGTTGGGATATTGAAGGTTCATTAGGCACCTATGACATACATTGTCGCCGAGTGCCGCCACATCTTTATTTCCGTCATCAGCCCATCGGTTCCGAAGCGCGGCCTGGTCTCTGATATGGTTGGCGTCACACGTTCCTCTGTTCATTCAAATAATAATCTCAACATAGATGAACAGCAATTTCTGTTTTGTATTATTTTATTTATATTATTTTATTGAATGTCGTTCTATTTCTATTACTACGTTCGTGCATAATTCAATAAAGTAATATAAAATAAAAAACATTGTGCGTCTATTATTTCCTTATAAAACGGAAGAAACTTCTCCGACAACCTAATAGAAATTAGGTTACACGTTGAATGTTACGAAGATTTAAAGGATTAATAGAATATTTATTGAAAACAATTTGAAAACATAATCTAAAAAAGAGTAGCTAACAATACGTGCAGGTATAAACCTTCCTTTTACAGTTCAACTTTTCTCCCGAGTGTTATGATTTTCATATATATTTCATGGAATTGTTCTCTGACATTGTCATTCGATAACGGAAATTTCAATTTGTATATTTTCCGATAGAAATTCATAGTACATTTGATTTATATATGCATAATTTTCGCAAGTCATTTAGCAAGAGTTATACGTTTAATTTAAATTGACGTTAACTTAAATCGAATAATAATTTATCTCGACGATAATTGTAAATTTTAAGCGAATAAGCAATAATCGTTTTAGCAAAAACAGATAACCGAATAAATTGCGATCGGGTATATTGACGATACGAATCATAATTACACAGAATGTCGTTTATGAAAACATTTTGGAACGATAGAGGATGTAAATATCTGTTCTTATGGGACACTAAACACAGTTGACATGAAAATTGCATTGACTTCTCTGAACATTTAATGCATTCTCGTAATCCGCGATCGTGATAATGGATACATAGCAACTAAATTGGCAATGAATTTTCAAAAGTATTTACGGTAGCCAGTTTATATTGTCGGCGAATACTGCAGAGGCGCGCGTAGTGTGCAAAACTGAAATACGTCTGTTCTCTTGGCACGTGGAGTTAAACTGCACTTTATTTTCCTTTTAAGATTTCATTTATTTGCAACAGCACACAATAATAAACTATAATAAAAGTATTAACGAACTAGCTAAAAACCTGACACAAATTTCAAGAGTCAAAAGAGAACCAAGTCATATGAGTTACTGGAATGAAAAATAAGGAAATGGGGTGGAAACGCTATTGAACATTATTTACACGCACACTATCAAATCTGCTGATTGACACAATAGAGCCAGTTGTAAATGTAAATGTAGTCACTAACACGTTGACTGCCACGCGTGTTTTCAAGCAAATCTCCGTCAGGCCACGCGTGTGTCACGTAAAATAATAAAGAAAAAAAAAGAAGTTAAAGAAAAAAGAAACTTTTATTTCTTTTCTTTTATTTGCGATACACTTCCGAGCTCTAGGCGCGATTGTTCAAGACTGACTGGGATGATTTTAGAGTGAGTATTTAAATTCTTTTATTTGTGGGAGTGGAAAGAGGCTTCGGTCATATATTTCTGAGAACGGATAGGGTGACCGGATGTTACTCGATGCTCACTCGTGCTAAGGGCACTTGAAACCTCGCTATCTTATGGTTTTGTTTAGTTGGATTTCGTCTGTGGCATTCCGTATGTGACATTCCCCCCTTCTTAGATTGAACTTGGTCCCTCAAGCTTTCCTCAGGAGACTTTTGTGGAATCGGACTCGGCCTGGCTTGAAAATCACAGCTGATTCCTCTTCTTCTTCGAGGTGGTATGAGTCGGTTGGGGTATAGATGTTGGATGTTGCGACCGGGGCGCTTGGTGGGGATGTAGCACTGTGGCTATTGATCACGGTTTCATTTCGACAGCAAAATAAATTAATACATAAACTATTCGGTATACATTTCTTGGCGCATTTGAATACTCCTATCTTGTTTAATCCGTATATACCTAACATGCTTAATGCTATGTACCCTAATATCTGGATCGTGGTTAACCCCCAATACTGTATACTCTTGATTCTATGTTCGAAATTAAGATTTTTTATCTCGTCACCTATTTTATCGAGTTTATCTAACAGATGAGTGAAGCTATCGTTTGTTTTGAGCGCTAGGATCTTAGTTTTGATTTCGTATCTGACTTCGTTTTTTGTCTCGCCTATACGCATGTGTTCATCTTTGTACAATAAATCGCAGGAAGTGTTGGCTCTTATAATAGAGGGCTTGTCAAGTTTTTGCAAGGTGTGTTTCGTTTTGCAAATTGTGTCTATTTCTATCGGGTTCGCCGGTATCGCAATGTAGCTGTTGCTAGTTCTGAGTGGTATAAAGCTAATGTCTTCAATCTTAAACACAGTTATTTGGCAATGTTCGATATGATTTTTGAAGTTTATTATTTCGCTGTGACAATCGGTTCTCGAGTTTCTGTCATGGATTGGTATTGTTTGCTTGCATATAGTGGTTCCGGCTCGTTCTTTACAAAGTTTGTCGAGATATTCGATATCAGTGTTTATAAATGAAAGTCCTGAAGTTAAATAGATCTGATGTTCGACTACTGGGGTCAAAAATACTCCGTTTCTCTTACTCGGGATAGGATATACCTGTAATATATTCCATTCCGTGTTAGAGACTAAAGGTACTATGATTTTAAAGAATATTTTGTCACCTATTGTGAAGATTTTAAGATCACTGATGTCGAGTATAAACTGAAAATGTTCGGTTTTGGCAGAGATTGCGGTGTTGTACGTCTGCCTGCCTATCGCTTTGGCGTAGTTTTCTATAAATTCATCGGGGTCGAGTATTTGTGGGCTAATTATTCCCTGTTTGCCTAATATTATGACGTTAAGTATCTCATCTAATTGAAAGTGTAAAGTTTGTATCGCGGTGTCGAGTTTCATAATCGTTTTAAGCATAAATCTGTCGATATTTGCCCGTTGTTGTTGTCTTACTACATCGTTATACGTTTTCTCTCGCCAATTTAGGTTTTCCGAGTTTACAATTTTCCTAATAAGTGCTGTCTGATTTGCTATTACAGTCTTGATTTTATTGTTGTTGTCGAATAGTTTATCTATGTTTTCGTTTATGAGTGTAAGATCGTCCTCGTCGAGAGTTCCGAATAAGCTTTTCGATACGGAACCTATGATGTTAAGTAAACCTCGTTTGCTTCGGGTGTGTATTAACGTTTTCAAGTGTCTTGCGAGTTGTTTCAGGTTATTGATACGAGTTTGTAAACTGTCTAACTCTTCAGCGTATTCTTTGCTGATTGCGCGCGAGTTTATTGTCGATTTATGTAATTCCATCGTGTTTATTTGCTCGTGTATGTCGCTAGTGTCTAATCCTACAATAATATTGGCAGTATCGCTATACAAATATCCTTTCCTTATGTTTTCTATGAATACAGAGTTTCCTTCTAGTGGTGTAATATTTATTTGCGCGGATATTATTCTGATAAAGAGGAGCGTCGACCTGGAAAGTAAGGTTTTAAACGATTACCGTGTATTTTCTTTATAATGTTATCAATTAAGATTTCGTAATAAGGAGTTTTGACAGAGTGGATTCTGTATGGTCCTAACCATTCAGTGTCTAATTTGTCCCTTTTGTGATCATTATGGATTAATACAAAATCTCCTTCTTTAAATACCGTTTGAGTTCGAACTATCTTTCTCTTCTGGTCTCGAAGGTATCGTTTCTTACTGTTTATTAATGTTTTTCTCGCGATATCTAAATATTTATTTAACTGCTTTTGCCAGAGTGAGAACATATCATTGTAAGTTAAATTCGAAGTTTTCGCGATTGCCGATGGTAGATTTGCGTCTCTACCGAACGTTAGTTTAAAAGGTGAAAATCCGGAACCTTCGTGTACGGCTGTGTTATAACCCAAACATATGAAGTTTAATATCTCATCCCATTCTTTATCATTATTATCATGCAGACTTGTACGGATTAAATCTTTTACTACGGCATGTGTTCTTTCTAGAGATCCATTTGACTGGGGGTGAAAGCTAGTGGTTTTAATGTGTTTAATCTTAAATGCCTCTTCGAATTTTAACATAAGTTCACTAATGAAGTTCTGTCCCTGGTCTGTTAGGATTGTTTTGGGTGCAGAAAATATGTAAATGTAGTGTTCTAAGAGTGCATTTATTATGGATTCTGTCCGTTGTGTTTTTAGTGGTACTAGGATCAAGTATTTTGTCAGTTCGTCATGTATTGAGAGTATAAATTGATTTCCTTTCTTAGTTTTGGTCATAGGTCCTATGATGTCCATAGCAATTTTGTCGTTAGGTTGTAATGGTGTGTCAGATATTATTGGTTCTTCTTTTGGTCTAATCCGCGTTAATTTCTCCTTTTGACAAGCTTCACATTTCTTTATAAACTCCTCGACTTTATTCAATAAATATGGAATTTTATATCGCTCTTTTATTCTTTGGTATGTCTTTTGTACCCCTAAATGTCCTATTGTACCGTTATGATTTTCCTGAATTATTTTCTCTATCTCTTCCTCGGTTAATTCTTGGATTAGGTCCCACGCGAAAATGACAGGATATCGGGTATCATTGAAATATATAAGTATAAGTTTGATCTGGTTCTTTTCTAATTCTGTAAACGTGTTGTCTCCTATACCTACTTTCGTGTTATTTCGTAATATGTTGTCGATTTTCCGTAACCATATTGCCTCGTCGAACTCTCCTAACTCTGTTTTAGTTAATTGATAGAAGGATTGGTCGTTAGGTTTCATTTCTAATCGCTTTGGGGTTTCTGACTTCTTTTTCCATGTAGTAAAATGTTGTAAGAAATCTAATGTTACTGTTCCTTCAGGGATTTCTACCTTTTGAATCGCGTGAATTCTAGATAAGCTATCTGCGACTGGGTTTTCTTTGCCTTTAACGTATTCGATTGTGTATTCGTACTCTTCTAGTTTTAGTCTCCATCGCATTAATCTAGACGACGGGTCTTTGCAATTATTCAACCATTTCAAGGCTTGATGGTCTGTTCTAATAACAAATTTTCGTCCTAATAAGTATTGTCGTAGTCGTTTCAATGCCCATACGATAGCTAATAATTCTTTTTCTGTAGTCGTATAATTTTTTTCCGGAGGGTTTAGCGTTCGAGAGATGTAACAGCACGGGTGTCCGTCTTGTGATAATACGGCTCCTAGTCCTTCGTTACTGGCGTCTGTCGTTAATACGAATGTTTTAGAGAAATCTGGGTATGACAGAACAGGTGCTTGACAAAGTTTTCGTTTGAGTGTATCGAAACTGTTCTGTTGTTTGTCCGTCCAATGAAAGTTGGTGTCTTTTTTGTTTAGGTCCGTCAGGGGTTTGGCTATTTTAGAGAAGTTACGTATAAATTTCCGGTAGTATCCCACGAGTCCTAAGAATGATTTAACTTCGGTAAGGTTTCTAGGAATTTTAAAGTTTTCGACTGCTTCTATTTTCTTCGGATTAGGTTTTACTCCTTCCGATGTTACTACGTGTCCTAAGTATTCGAGTTCCGGTTTTAGAAATTCACATTTATCCGGTTGGATTTTCAGTCCTAATTCTCTTAGTCTTTGTAATACTATGGCTAAGTTTTCATTATGTTTTTGAATAGTGCTTCCAAATATAATAATATCGTCTAAATATGCAAAGCAATGTTTATTAATTAATCCGCGTAACGCTGTATCCATCATTCTTTGGAATGTGGCTGGTGCGTTTTTGAGTCCAAAAGGCATTCTGTTAAATTGGAAATGTCCTTGTGGTGTTGAGAAAGCGGTGTATTTCTTTGAGTCTTCGTCCATAGGGATTTGATGAAAACCGGATGATAGATCGAGTGCTGAGAAGAATTTCGCGTCACCTAGTTGGCTTAATATGTCTTCTATGTCGGGTAATGGGTAGGCGTCTTGGTCAGTCAGTTCGTTTAGTTTTCTAAAGTCAATAACTATTCTCCATTTCTGTTTTCCCGATGCGTCTAACTTCTTGGGAACAACCCATACTGGTGAATTGAAAGGAGAATCTGATTCTTCTATAATGTTTTTATTTAGCATGTCTGTCATTTGTTCCTCGATTTCTCGTTTGTGGCACTCTGGTGGTCTGTATGATTTGGTGTTTATGATTTTGTCTTGTTTTAATGTGATTGTATGTTTTGTCAGATTAGTACATGGTAATAGGTCTGTTTCTAAATTGAATACGTCGATGTAATGTATTAATATTTTCTCTATGGGTTCGCGGAGTTCGCGTTCAATATGATTTGTTCTCACTACGGTTTTAAATTTAGCAATTTGATCTAATTCTTTACTGTTATCAATGTCGTTAGAAATTTCATGGTTTGTCTCACCAGAATTGAAGAAGCATACTCGCGTTGGTTTGCCTTCGAGGTAGATGGTTCGAACTCTCTTTTCGCCTGGTTGTATCGTTTCCGGTTTCTGAAAGTATAGAATATTATTATCAAGTTTTAATCTATCGTTGGAGATTTCATATTGATACTTCTCTAAACAAGGTAGACCTATTATTCCATCTTCTATTAAGGGAAAGTCATCCGGTACTATATAAAATTTATGTTCCTTGCCAAACAATTTAGATCTAATAAATTCGTTAGTGGTATATCTGTCTTGTCCCATGGAGAACATTCGAGGTTCATCGGTCTTGAAGGTTTGACAGTCTACCTTGTCCCTTTTCAATAGGTTGATTCCTGCTCCTGTGTCGATGAGGTATGTCACATGTCCAGTTCTTGTGTTAAACCGTATTGTGAGAAGCTTGCCTGTCGTGGTGTTGACTCTTGGAATTTTCCTTGGTCTTCCGTTGTTTTGTCGTAAGTTTCCGTTTCTGTGTTGTGTGTCTCGAGATTGTGGACTGCTGGTGGTCTCGGGTGTTGGCTGGGTGTTTGAAAATTTCTACATTGACTGGAAACATGTCCGATTTGATTACATTTGAAACATTTCCGATTTGATTACATTTGAAACATTTCAGTTGAGTTCTTTGGGTAAGTGGCGTTCGCTCAGCTTGTTGGAAGTTACTTGGCACTGGTTTAGGTGTTCTTTGGAATCGGGTTTTAGCTCTCTCAATTGGTTGATACATTGTTCTTCCTAATCTTTTGTTGCGTTCGATCTCTCCTATGACTAACTACGCCTCGAAAGCTGCATCTTGCGCTTCTTGAAGATTCTTTGGCCTTGTAGCTGATGTGCGTATCTCTATTTCGGGTTTTAAATTCAGCACGAAAACTTTGGTCGCTCGTTCGGTTTCAAGATCTATGGCGACTGCTCGGCGTACTGGATCGCAAATTTCATGTTGGAGCGCGTATATCAGTTCGTTGAGGTTGTGTCGAAACCTCTTCACATAATTGTGTACCGATTCGGTTTGTCGCGTACGTTGCAACTTAACACGAGCTCCATTGGAAGCAATACTTACGGATACAAATTTTCTGAGGCTTTCAAATAGGTCCTCGTAGTTCTCGATTTCAGAGTGACGGATACTACGTTCCGCTTCTCCGATGATTCTTTGCGTTAGAATTAGTCGTAGTAATGTGCGTTTTTCTCTACATTCGGCTCGAGCTTCCCTTACCCGTTTAATAAACCCTTCTACTCCTATATTATCTTGTCCGTTGAGTATGGGGATAAAGTCTAAGCAGGTTTTTGCACTGTACATGGGGTTGTCACAACTTATTGCTTCCTCTTCACTGTCCATATCGTCCGTTTCGTTAGGTTTTACAGGTGGTCGCTTTCTCTGAATATTGCTGGTATTAGATACATCCATCGTAACAAGGGAGCCTAACTCGGTAGTAGCGTCACGTCCTAAATTTATTTTAGTGATATGTTTACCTAATAGTTCTATCTCCGCTGCACGTTTTTTGTTTTCACTATCGGCTATTCGTAGCGTCTCCTCTATTCGTCGCGCAAGAAGTTCGATTTGCTCGAGTATGGCACGGGTTGAATTATCCATAACTCCGGTTGCAGAGGCAGTATTAACAGTTTCGATTTTATCTTTTCTCGGCGCGGACATGATTCTAATTAAGTTTACTGAGTCCGAACTATTGTTGCTATTTGAGCTCGAAACGCTCGAAACGCTTGAGAAACTTGATTTTCTCGTACGGTAATGTACAAATGAATCCAGATTTCCAGCTTACCGTAGTAGCTATGGCCGTTGAGGAGTCTGTGGGATGTTTCCTCTCTGGTTGGTTCTAGATTCCTAATCTTATTTGTAGGCTTGCTCTGCGCTGACCGTAGTCCTCTCGTCTAGTTTCACCGTAGTGGAACGTTGAAAGTTGCTGCAGGGCTTCGTAGTAGCAAAGATTCGCAGTGGTCCGCTGATCCTTCAATCTTCAATGATGCGCGTACGCCGAAATCGTAATTTCGTTTTCACTGAAGCGAATGGATCCTGGCAGGATCGCCAAAAATGTCACGTAAAATAATAAAGAAAAAAGAAATTAAAGAAAAAAGAAGCTTTTATTTTTTTTCTTTTATTTGCGATACACTTCCGAGCTCTAGGCGTGATTGTTCAAGACTGACTTGGATGATTTTGGGGTGAGTATTTAAATTCTTTTGTTCGTGGGAGTGGGAAAAGGCTTCGGTCATATATTTCTGAGAACGGATGGAGTGACCGGATGTTATCCGATGCTTGCTTATGCTAAGGCGCTTGGAATTTCGCTATCTTATCGCTTTGTTTAGTCGGATTTCGTCTGCGATATTTCGTATGTGACAACCCCCACCAAGCCCGGATCACGCTACCGTTTGCGCTACGATCATATACGCCCCTTTTTGGGTGTTGGAAAAATACCGGACCGAGTTCGAAGCTTCTAGAGCTCGATGCCCGACGAAAGTATGCGCTCGCCGCGACATTGTAGGTATTTCGCCGGTTTCATGAGGTGATCGGTCCACGACATTGTAGTATCGCGCGCGACGGTTGGGAATACGATCCATCGAAAGTTTCGTAGCGTATGGCCGGGTCTAGATAGAGAGCCGGCCGACGTAACACCGGGATGTGTGTATTATCGTCTGCTTATACTCTAAATCACACCTCCCGCGGCCACATTTGCACGCTGCTTGAACGGAGAGCAGATCAAAATCAGTTTCGCGCTTAATGTTTTAAATACCATTGTATCACCGTTATCGACATGATTCGCGTATTTCACGCAATGTAATTTTTTTGAAAGCGAAAACATTTCAGTCGTGGCGTCTACCCTCAATTTTCCTGCACTTATCTCTCGGTGGTTGACAGAACATTCATTTCCTTCCATTTTTCGTGTTCTGGAGTTGCTTCCCTTTCTTTCCAATAATAAAGATTCCCCTCATTTTTTATTATTACTGCAGTTCCTCCGTGTGCTTTACCTGAGGGGTGTTTGGTGTCGTAGATGGTATAGTACGGTATTTTCATGTAACTTTTTAGAGTGAAATGTGTTTCTGAGACAAGTAGTATATCAATATTATTTTTATACAAGAATGTTTTAGTTTCGTGGGCTCGCTGTTGCAAGCCATTGGAGTTCCAGGCTGCTATTTTCAGCATGTTCCACTCTATTTTTTATTTAGCAAGTTTGTGAGTAGTTGTAACATAATTGTTGTTTGTTGTACTTGTTGCCTTAATGTTGCGTTCATTTCACTTATCATTTTTCCTAGCATCTCTGTATTTTCAATGGATTGTTTTAGCAATCCTTTGATTTCTGAAACGTCTTCGGTATTTTTGCTTTGATTCTGGTGGAGCGTTGCTTGGCTAATGTTTTGGGTTACTTGCGCATAGCTTCGGTAACCTTGAGGATTACTGTTTCCGCTTATGATGTTTGGTTCGTTATGTGCTATCAATGTTGTATCATTCTCCGTTGTACCTTGATGTGGTTTGTAGTTATTGGTGGAAACAGTTTGTGTTGTAATTGTTTTCTAATTATGCATCCTTTGTAGCTGGCTGGGTGGTTTCCCTTGCAGTTATAGCACTTAACTTGTTCTATTTTTCCTGTGTATGGGCAGTGTATTGTTAAGTGATTTTTTGCACATTTAACACATGCCGGGCTTCTGTTACAATAGTTTTTTGTATGACCGTATTGTTGACACCGCATGCATTGCGGTATATCTTTTTTATAGCGTGGTGGTTCTACAGTTACTATTGTGTTTAGGATTTTTTTGATTTCGTAAATTTCCTTGTTGTTGATTCTGGGTTCAAGTTCTATTAAGAATAATGGTAATGGTTGTTTTGTATCGTATCTTGTAATATTGTTTATTGATCTAGTTTGATGTCCAATTTTTGCTAGTTCTTCACTCAGCTTTTTTGTACTGATTTTTGGATGCAATCCTCTTATAACTATCTTGTAGCTTCTTTCCATTTTTAACTGATACGTGTGGTATATAGCATCTTTTTCTTTTAATGCTTTTATCACATTTCTATAAATATCGGAGGTGTTTGTTTGAATCTTTACTTGGTCTAATTTTATTTGTTTAATTATATAATTGTCATTCCCGACTGTATTATTTAGTAATTCAATAAGTGGGCTTATTATTTGGGCCTCAACAAATATTGGTGGTGGTTTTGTAATATGACTTGAGTGAGTTGTGACTTTGTTTGTCGGATCATCTTCTGTTTCTTCTGTTAATGAGCTGAAGGAATTTCTTAGTGGTAATTCTTGCAGCCATCGCTGCTTTTCTGTATCTGGGTTTTCTGCGGCACTTGTGCTTGGAGTTGTTTTACGCTTTTTGTTGCTTTTTGGTATCTTCCAGTTTTCATCCTGATATTGTTTCTCGTTATCTTGACTGTACTCCTCCTGTCTTCGCTGCTCCTTCATTTCTTCTATGTCCATATTTTGATTACTATTAACTTGTTGTTGTTGTTTTAGGGCTGGTAAATCTACCGACCTATTTATATAATATCTTTCACCATTATTTGCAATTTTAATTGCTGGTATCTGTTGCTGCATTGTTGGGCTTCTCCTCACTATCACTAATCGTTAATTTTTACTTAGTACTGTGATATTTCTCAAGTCACTACCCCGGAGCACACGTCTGTTTGCCTCGGTTGCCCGGGCAGAACTCAGTTGAGAAAGTGAGAGAGAAGGATTGTCAGTTTTGAACGTGAAAATAGAAACAATGTGCTATTTCTCACCAAAACTAAATGCTAGAATTGTATACTTTAGTTGAAATACGATCTCAAATGTTAAGAAATAAAGTAGTACTACTAGCGAAAAAATAAAACGCTACAGAAAGCTTTTTTTTTTTTTATTTGGAAGAATTATACAATCAATTCCCATCGAGAATTATAAGTAAATTCTTCTGGCGTGCTACTATGTCGCGTATAATAGGTGATTATCGTATGTTTGATTCTAGTTGAATCTAATGTATAAATCTAGAGGGTGATGTCTTTTTAGTCTGCGGATCTGATCCGTCGTGTAAAGTAATTGTGTAACTAATGGGTTTTGGTGGTAGTTAACTCTTATGTTATATCTATTACTGAATTTGGATATTTCTTCTTTAACTGTGGATATCTTGAGGTCGCGATGTATTCTTTCGTTGGTAACATACCAAGGTGCATGTATCAAGCACCTTAGAGTTTTCGATTGGAATCGCTAAGGAATTTCTATGTTGGAATTACTTGCTGTTCCCCATAGTCGGATCCCATAGGTCCAAACAGCTTTTAATATGGCTTTATATAGCATTATTTTACTCTGCACGCTTAAGTTGGAACGTCTGCCAATGAGCCAGTAGAATTTGTTTAATTTTGATTTAAGTTGCCCAGATATCTGACTTTGTTTGGAATTTGAATATTATTTATGGTCACCTGTGGGCAGGTTTGTTTTCGCAGCGTGAAGGTTATATGACTGGATTTGTTTTCATTTATTTTGAAGCGCCTTTTGTGGAACCACTTTTCCATACAGTTGATACCTCGCTGGAGAGTAGAGGAGGCAATTATCGGGTCTAAATAGGATGCTAATAAAGCTGTATCGTCAGCAAATGTCGCTGTGATTATCTCTTTTAAAGTTGGTAAATAGGTAGAGTAGATGATGAACAGCAGAGTTCCCTGGACACTGTCTTGGGATATGTCAGTTTCCATTGGAAATGTTGCGGTTGAAGCGTCTAAGCATTTAACCATGAACAGCCTACGGATTAGATATGATTTTAAGATGGACTAGTAGGTGTGTGGCAGGATTTTCGTTAGTTTGAACAAAAGTCCTTCATGTCACACTTTGTCGAATACCTGCTGATTGTCCAGGAATACCGCATAGCAATATTTTTTCTTTTCTAAATCTTGGCTGATTTTATGTGTTAAACGATGAATTTGCTCTATCGTAGAATGTTGCTACCGAAAACCGAATTGATAATCTGGAATTGTTTTCAAATCCTTTAAGAGTGAGAGGAGTCGTTTCATTAGCATCTTCTCAATTAGTTTGGACAAAGTAGGTAGAAGACTAATTGGGCGATCAGAGCTAGTTTCGTGTATACGATTTCCAGGTTTAGGCATAAGAGTAATCAACGATATTTTCCAAGACTTAGGATAGTATTCAAGGCGAAGTATTGCATTGAAAATAGAAGCGATGAGTGCAATTCCTTTTATGGGAAGCTCCTTAACAGCTTTGTTACTTATTAGATCATGCCTCGATGCTTTTCTGGGATTTAGACGACGGATTAATTCTATGACTTCCAGAGATGAGAAAAGATCAATTGGATGAGACAACTGCAAGGGAGAGATTAAGTATTCGGTTATTTCCACTGGAATAGTGGAGGAATATGGTTTGAAAACGATAGTTAAATGTTTCTTTGGAAATGGAATGTCTATGAGGACAATATACTACTGAAGTGGTGATTGGATCACGCCAATCTTCTATCGCTACGTTTGTAGCTTGGAGGTAGTCCTTCCGGGATGATGGAAGCTCATAGTGTTTTATGTTGGTTTTGATGATAATTCCGGTGCCGCCGTGGGTCTTTCCACTGGGATGTTGGGTATGGTAGAATTTATAACCATTTATTTTCAGGTAATTTTTATCGGTGAAGTGAGTTCCAGATATAAACATTACGCCAATTTCTTGTTATTTTAAGACGATTTCTAGTTCGTAATTGTGCTGAGCTAGACCGTTGGCATTCCAAAGAGCTATGCATATTGGTTTTATTTTACTTCGGAGCGTATTAATTTGTCCACGATAATTGTAAGCAACGATAACAAGCTATTAATTTGCTCTGTTTGTTTCGCGATTAATTTTTCAAGCCTATTGAAGTTATCAGTGTTTTGTGAACTGGGAACACTATTTTGTGAATGATCACGATAAATGTTCGATCTGCTTTGATTTCCTTGAACTACCAGTGCATAGGAGGTTGAAGGAGTAGAGAATTTTTGTGGACTGGGTACTTGGTTGATTAATTCATTAACACTGGGTTTAGGGTACATAATACTATACAAGGTCTTGAAGGCTGAGCAACTTTTATAGTTCGCAGGATGCTCTCCTTGACAGAGGATGCACTTCGCAGGAGTATCTGAAGATTTAGTGCACTGATCTGTAGGATGAAGACCTACACATTTAACGCATTGTGGTTGCAATATTTATGCGTGTCGCCGTACCTTTGGCACCTTTTACATTGAACTATCTCTTTTTTTTTTTTTTTTTTTTTTTTTTTTAATAAAAGGTGGTTCAAATTTTTTTCTACAGAATTCATTAGACGGTTGATAGTATAGATTTCTTTGTTATTTGGCTTTTGCTTTAAATCAACAAAGAATAAGGATAGCGGGTTTTTTCACGCCTCCACCGCTTCCTTTTCGAACATACGTAACTGATTGAGGTACCCATCTGGATCCTCAAGTTCAGGTCGCACCGATATTCTGGCCACGAAGATTCTCCCACGCCAACGCGCCCTAATGTGAATGGGCATAGTCCGCGACAGCAGGCACAGCGCCGCGTACGAGACTGTCCTATATGCAATCACTCCTCTGCGCCCTGCGAAGCTCGTCAACTATCTTGCCCTTATTCAGCGCATGTCCCCACACCGGAGAGGCATATAGCACAACCGACTTCCATACCTGATAGTACAGTTTCCTGCAGGCATTGGAGGGTCCGTTTACGTTCGACAGGAGCCCTCTGATAGACCCTACCACCGCTTCCGCTCTGGCACACACCTCCTCGACGTGCTTGTAGAAGTTCCTCCTACCGTCGAGCGCCACGCCTTCTCTTTTAAACGGGATATCGTTTGCTGGTATGCTTTCACACTCGTAGGTCGAACACGTGGCAAGAATATATTGAAGTAAACTGTTGCCCCGTAGTATGCGCGTTTCTATGTGTATATGTAGGGCTTACCGTTTACGCGCTTCGTTCGATTTCCTGATTCTCTTGAGTGTGACATTTGGCATCAGTCACTGAATGAATCGATTCGCCATCGATTGAATGGGTGAATAGCAGGCTATTCTTCCATTTGCACGATGCTTACCTCTTGGTTGAATTGACTTTGTGTTCTCGATCTTAAATTAAGATTCAGCACCTTTTGTCGTTAGAGCATGTGTTTGGCTGCCCCTTTTGGTTGTTTATGCATAAGTCACGTACGAATTTCCACGTTGATCGTTTTACCAGTACGACTCGGCATTCGGTCACCTGTATCTCATACATATTACCTTTTTTTTTTTCTCGAGGAGGCGAAAATGCTATTACGCATATCCAGTGATCCGTGTCACTGGTTTGTGGAGGATGATTGGTGGTGTGTTTTAAATGACGAGATATCTTGTAAACCATAATGTCATTTTATAATAATAGATACAGAGAATGTTCGCTAAGACGCTCGGTACTAACTGATTCGCTAAGACTATGTATTGATCGCTATTAAAATCGTTGGAGACTGAGACTGAAAAACTGATTACGCTCGTTTATTTATAGTCGTCGGGGGTATACTGTATTCGTTTTAGCTTTGCTGTCCATGTTCTTTTTATATTGTTTCGCCTTGGTCGTCAACAAAGTGTCCATCCTGGTGCCACTCACTCTTTCGCACCTTACCCCGGTCAAAGCCGGTGCGGGGTGACGGGGAGTCCCACGAGAAGGTGAGGTGAGTGGTCTTGGCAGGTATGGGCCCACCAACTTCTCCGAAATTCTCCGCACCGGATCAGCAAACTGACGGGTGCCAAAGGCACCGATCAGCCGCCACCAGACTATAGGAAGATATCAGATTCATCGGGGTTTCCCAGGGCATGGTCCTACGCCCTGAGAACCCATACCCGCCTCGCGCTCCGCAGACACAACCAGGCCTGGGATTCTCTTATCGGTATTAAACCTTTCGCTACGGCGATTCGGTCCGTCGTAACGACTGAATTGGACCCTGCGCCGAAAGTGTACGCATTGCGCGTGGACAGTTTATCTCGGAAGAAAAGGGACTTTTTTAAAAATAAATATACTCATAATTTCAATATAAAGGATATAAGCTTATTTAATGGGTATAAAGTGTCTGAATAACGATTGAAAATAGTGAAAGAATAATATACAGTGATTAATAATTTAATTCAGTATGATATGTTTTGAAACATGAGAACACGTACAAGCCAACATCATATTCTCGGCATTGATAACGAGATTCTCGTTATTTATCGTTTCTCGCACACCCAACACGTCTTCGTGATCTATTTGTTCCTGTAGCTTCATAAAGTGAAGGAAAATGTCTTCCGTTGAGTATTGATGAGTGATTATTTCCGGGTGTAATAGGACGTGGAGTTGTGTTTTTCTAATATTTCTCTAAAATTTGGTCTATTAATTTCAGGTGAAATTTCGAAATTGATATTGTTTTGTTGGTTTTCAATTTATATTAACAATATGAATTCCATAAATACATATTAATCTAATTGATGAAATATCTTTTTGTACTATTTCGTTGTTTTGCGAGTAAAATTTATAGTGCTGATGACCATGTCGGTTCTGTCTACAGCACCCATCAATTTATTATAGTAGTGCACACGAGATGATTTCTGTAAAAATTTTTGTGCACTGTAGTTTTTTTCTCTTTTTTGTCGTGCCATTTTATGGCTGATATATTTGCAGACGAGCGACAGCACGCTTCTTCTCCTTTTTGTAATTTTTCACTTCTGGTACTCCTTCTCTCCTCTCTTTTACGGTGCCACACGCATTTGTACAATTTTTGTGTAATATATCAAATAATGCGGGGCTTGCGTACCAATTGTCAACGTAAAGGGTGTGGCCTTTACCTAAATATGGTTCTAGGAGGGACATTACAATACTTACTGATTTACCACAGTCCTTATGTTCGGACCCTATAGTAGTACCAGCCTCCGTATAAATAAGAAAGTCTTGAATGTAATCCGTCTTGCAGTCACAAAGCACAAGCGATTTTATCGCGTCACACCGTACATGCCGGAAAGCTGACCCAAAGTTTCGTTTGTACATTTTTTGCACATAATTTGTAAACTAACGATCGCCAGTTATATGTATAGGAAAAAATTGTCCACAACGTTGAGCCTTGCAACACATTTCAATATCACCCAAATCGTAGAGAAATTAGCTTTCAAACAAGTTGCCCAAAATGGTGATTATTCTTAAATCTAATAATAATAATTCCAGCAGTTCCTGTACTAAACCACTAGTATCGTTACACTTCTATATTGATACGAATAACAAATAACTGACAAATGCCATCTCTTTCGCGAGGATTCATCACACTGCATATAAGGAAGTGTAGGTGTTCTTAGTAGCATATAAAAGTGCATTATAGTTGCGGTCTTAAGTTATTTATCGTGGTTTATATATGTTCGAGGTTTTATTGAAAGGGAAAAGGAAATCCTGAAGAGGAAAATAAATGGCGCATACTCTACTTTGAATTCATTTTAAGAAATGATATAAGTAATGATTTGGATTAGATAAATCCCCATCAAAGTTGATCGACGATTAGACGTACTTTGGCTCTATGATTCTTCGCCAATTCTAATATAGACAGGTCAACTGAGAGTCCATGACACTCTCACCGCGTCCTACAGGTACAAAGAATTTAAAAGCTATGTGCAATTTGTATATAGTATATAAAATTATGTAAAATATTTGTATTGGTATGTAAAACATCGCTCGAGCGATATCTGGCTCGTTGTGACATTGAACCAAATCGGACAGGCATAAGTCGGGATAGGATTATTGCCAGCATTTTGTGCAACAGACGACTACACTTCGCGCAGAGATGCTTTGAGAAGAACGAACCATTATTTGCTATAAATATCTTTTCTGATTTATTTTACGTTTGCGTTTTAATGTGCTGCGTAATCTGTAATTGGCAATACAAATACCGAGATATTTGACCACTTTCTTGTGCGGAACGGATAGGGGCTCTTGCCGGTGATAAGAAATCAGTGAGAATGTCGAGTCACATCTGTTTGAAATTAAAATGTCTGGACATGCACACATCGTAAGGGATAGCCTCGCACTTTCTAGTACTTATACGGAACTTTCAGTTATCACAGTAAACCATAATTCGATCTATAACTATCCGTGGATTGCAATTAATTTTTGACGAATACATTGGCGCCGCGTGAATCAGGAGGTCATTAGCAAATACCAACGCGCATAGGCTACGGTTACTATTGAGATGGAAGAGGCTCAAATCATGACTAAAATACTAATTAAATTGGGTGGAAGTGTTGAACGTTTCCTGTTGCAGCCCGTTATCCACCCCGAAGACGACATTATAGCCTGCGCCATACCACGAGACACATTCCTAGAGATTATGGACCAAATCACCTGAACTAGAAGTTTAAGGAAACCGTATCAGCTAACCGTATCAGTCAAAAGTTCTTTCCAGGTCTATGAGTAGAGTTTTGTTACCAGCAGACGTCTGAAACGAATTTTATGGTTGCGTGGACCTTACTGTATTTGGACCGGAAGCCAAATTGCTGATCGGAAGGAATGGAAGACTCTTTACAATGAAACAGTATGAGTCTCTATGTATCACCCTCTCAAAGACCTTACTAATGGATACTCTGCAAACTAATTGATGTGTACCTGGCTGGTTTTGGTTTATTCTCATCCTTTCCTAGCAAGGGAATCACTTTCCCCGTCTTCCATATCTTAGGAAAATACGCAGGTTCAAGAGATCTATGAAGATTAAGGTGAAGAGGAATGTGTATGTTTGCGGGAGCTATATTGGTATTGCGTTGAAGATATCGAAGCCAGATAATCCTTTCCCATTCAGAAACGTCTATTGAAACGTTAATGAATCTACCGATGTGAAATAATTCTCGGAGACATTGGAGCTGGAGCGGTTACTAGCCCTGTTTCCCCGGGTGAGGATACAGACCTTGTTCCAGCGACCCCGACTCAACGAAGATCTAAATTTTCAATGTTATGAAAATTGGGCACCTGAGAAGGTCATCACACACATTTCGGCTCACACTCTCAAAATTTGTCCCCAGTGGTTTTGTGGGATTCACGAAGCTTACCGCGCGGTATAAAGGAGACCGGACAAAGAATGCTTCGCTACGTACAAATAACAAGAGCTTTTGTAACGAGTGATAAAAGTTTAACAAGTTTTAAGTGATGAAATAGCACGCGAGTACAATAGTAATTAAAGTCCTGTGCAACGAGCAGTTTATAACTTGAAAGGAAGTCACGGCTCACAATCGTGAATAAGAAGAAACACGTGTTGCATACACGTTTATTCTCGGCGTCTCATCGCGTTACTATTAAGTTCTGGGGAGTCGGCAGCAGCGGAGACGTCACGATCTCGATTTGTTTGTCGGCTTGGTACCAGTAACGATGCATCTTCTGCTCTGTCGCACTAGGCGAGGAGAATGTTCAACCGTGGAAGATGGTGAGAATCATCTGAAGAAAATTAGAGGGCGAAGATCACGACGTTAGCCCTGTTGCCTAGCACTCGTCTAACTTGCGGGAACATGATTTTGGCATCTTTAATTCTGTAGATCCAAAGAACTCGTGGATCTGTCAGGAGCCTTCCTGATACGCATTTTTATGGCTCTATTGCACTTGCGTGTTCGATGAACGGTGGGATAGCGTAACATAGTGTGTCGAAGCGCTTCTTCAGCCGATTTAAGATGCGAGAGATTCTGTGTTTGCCATGTAACAAACCTCAGAAGTGGGAATAATGATATCTCTCAACGCAATTGAAATCCCATGTGAGAGCTGGAATGGAGGCTTCTAGGGCCGAAAGAATATTATTATCTATGGCCTGGAGGACGATCTCTACTTCGTGACTGTTGTCTCAGTGTTCTTACCCTCGCGGACAAAGATATCAAATTCTGACAGCTCGGTGCTGAAAAATATTCAGCTTTTCCGCGAGTACCAAATCCAAGATCGATTGCGCCTTGACAAATCAAATGCCATCAAAATCAGTCTCGCTGAACTGGAGGACTAGATCCACCTGTCACTCGTTAAATCCGTGTCACAGGTTCTCGTCTCTGTTATTATTTAACGTGCTGCTCCTGGGAACGTGTCTCGCGTTATGACCACCTCCGAGGATGAAAAACTTGTATCGCACAGATAGAGTTTTTGGAAAAGCGCGTTTCATTCCTCGGCAAAGACGTTGTGACAAAATACAAGCTTAAGAGCCTGCAACGAAAATAGGATATATAAAAAGCCGCGTTTTGTTTGCCAGGTTTATCGTGACAACTGAATGCTCCATTTTCCCCTTGTCTGTATGGCCAGTTATTATCGCTTCAAAGTTAGATGATAAGCTAATCGGAATGAATTAAATGATAAAGCCGTTCCGCCCCCGAACATCGAGTTCAGGTGGTCACATACTTTCGAAACGAAGACCCTTGAACACCTTATGCCTCTCCGTGAGCTTCGTCTTTGCTAGCAGGTCCACTTCAAGCGAGTGAGATTGCAGGGGCTGCAGCAGTAGTAACTTACGATTATTAGAGACAGGCGGATTGGTATCGTATTTCGCAATTGCGAAGTTTGTTAGACGTCTAAAGTCACTTGTGGCACATCTGTCAGAGTTTATCCATTTTAGCGACAATGCGTTCATCTCCGTCAAATGAACGTGGAACAATTCCTTGAAGGCGTCTATGCTCTCCATCAGGTTCACCATATTGTCCATACTCATAGAGCGCTCTACTGGGACAAGGGATTACTTTGATCAAGGGATTACTTTGTTCGTTTAAGAATGAAAACGTATGAAGCTCTTTGGCGAGCTTACGAAGTTGTTGAAGGATTTTATTCTACTATTCTTCCGCTTCTCTGCCATTTTAGCACATTTCGTTTGCTGGCTCACAACTGTATATCTGTTTATCGGGCATGAGTTCGGGGTGTGATCGCCCAACACACTTTACGCACCGTATTCTACTTTCTTACTGTTGCAGTTCACTGCAAAGTATTCCATTATTATAGTTCTTGCATTGCAGTCTGTAGGATTTCCTGTATATATATATATATATATATATATATCTCGTGTCACTATCTTGCCGAGCATATAGTGACTCTGGAACAGTCTCGTTATCACACTTCCAAGTGATAGTTTCATGATGAACATGTCGAGTTTGTTATTGCTTTGTTGAAGATGCTTAGTTTCGAATCTGTCCACTTTAAAAACTTTGACCTGAATGATGTTAAAACTAGTTCTTCGAAGACGTTTTGCGGGAACTGGTTCTCACACATACTTTTTACAATGACATTTATACGGTTCTTCGCCTGTGGGATTAATGTAAAGAACTTTACTCTTTCAGTTTTCAACGTGTTGTACATACATTTAAATTAATCGTTTAACCATTATCCCTCTTATTCGTCGATATAGCAACGGCGGAATCTGCAACTTTATCTCCCCTGTTTGGTGTCTGGGGAACTTAAATGTATTTTTTTCCCCGTAGCCGAGATCTGCTTGATAATTCAAGCTCTTGAGAGACTGATATATGGGCTAGAATTGAGCAATAAAAATAAATATGAAATACACTTATTGTCAGAGGTTGAGAAACATTATGATCGCTTAGAGATTACTGTGTATTTTTTATTTTCTGAGATACATTGGCTGAAATTAAAAATAGTGTAAGAAGATAACAGTGTATATATGAATTAACAATCATATATGTTTTTTTCGATTAGACTCGTGTAATATTAATACTGAATCGGGAATTTTGCAACAAAAGTTAAGAAATATATATTGTTCGCATTATGTAATTACTTGTAACAAAAACTTTGAACAAAAAAAAATAATCTAATAAGATTTTGAATAGGCTTCTTAGGTCACGATAGAACTGCGAAGGCGTCCTATCGCCAATCTGTTCGTTCCAAAGGAACTTGCGTGCCCTCTTTTTGTCCGAGTCGCCTAATCTCTGGATGAGCGCACTCTTCAAAACGTCGTACTTACCGGACTCAGGTGGCTTAGCGAGTATTTCTCGAACCAACTTCATGTGCGACCTGTCCATATTTTGGCAGGCGACCTTGTACTTAGTATCGTCGCTAGTAATGCGGTCGGCCTTAAATTGCGTTTCCAGCGCGACAAACCATAATTTGGCATCGCCACTCGAAATCGGTGGGACGCGGATCTGAGTAAGTATCGCATCGATGTTGCCGTATCCGTGCTAGTCATTGCCACTCCTTAATCTGTGTGGATGAATCAGTTTAGTCTACTCACAAATACCTCGTTCCGTAGATCACGTCGGGGTCACCAGTTTGTGGGAGCTTGTATATAAGAGGATGATTGTGAAGTAGACGAGACGCTTGATATTGAAATCGTCGAATATATTTAAAGTAATAATTTATAGTACAGATGATGTACGCACAGACGCTTGTACTAGTCGATTCTCTAAGATGGTATATAAGTCGCTAAACGTTAATTAGATCGCTGATAACTCGTTGTTCATCGCCGCTACATCGCCCCCCCCCCTGCCAGTGATAACGTTACAGTTAAGTTTACCTGGTTTCCCGAGGTCGTTGTCATTTACCCTTTTTTATTCTCTTAGTGTATCCCGTGTCCTCATAATTGCGATGTCTACCTGAAACCTGCATGTAGCCAGTCGAGAAATCGGACTCTTCGACCTGAGCGCGTGACGTACTTATTCCTATTGTTCCCTTCATTGTTTTGGTCGTTGTTGTTAGCGTTTGTGTCTGCTAACGGAATAAGTATGTCACGGGTCTTGGTAGTTTTTTGTTCGAGATCTTCGGGAACTACGAAGGCCGGCTTTAACCGATCCACAGAAACCGTTACGTTTCGGTTATTTATATTTATTTTAAAGGTCTTCTCACCTCTTGTTATGACTTTGTAAGGTCCGTCGTGTAGGAGCTTGTGACGTAAGAGGATGTTTATAAGTAGACGAGACGTTTGATGTTGAGTCGTCGAATGTATTTATAGCTTTGATGATTAGATTGTACAGATAATACACACACAGACGTTCGCACAGTCAATTTTACTAAGACTCTATAAGCCGAGAAGTAGGATCTCTGATAATTCGCTGCTTCGCAGTCGGTGGACGATATTCGGTAACTAACTGTGTCGTTTGATCGCGTTCGTCTATTTATACTGGTCGGGGGGAGAGTATCATTGGTCGGTTCGAATTCGTCGGTTAGCCTGCAAGGTGACACTATCTTAATTTGCCCGGACGAATTCGAACGTTACTTTGCTTGCCGCGGCATAACAATAACAACCTGCGGCTTGCTTTGATCTATGACTTCTGTGCCGCTACAGTCGTAAGGCGGTTGTAACGGACCTCTAACCGCGTCGCGTCTCAGAAACACGTACGGCGAGGATTTCTGCTCTTGAAATACAAATGTTTTTCTTTCGCCGTGCCGTGTGACTGGCTGCGGTCTGACTTTCCCCATCCGTTCTTTTAACCGTGCCGCGAAATCGGTATAGGTTTGTAGTTTCGTCGGCAGGAAAAACTCTGCCGGTAGTCGTATGCCAGTGCCGTAAATAATTTCGGCGGTCGTTGCATTAAGGTCCTCCTTTATCGCGGTTCTAATGCCTAATAGGACCATAGGAAGAATCTCGACCTAGTTGCTCGTGTTGTGGCACTTGATTGCTGCTTTTAGTTGCCTGTGGAAACGCTCTACCATTCCATTGGACGCAAGATGATAGGCGGTCGTGCGTAAGTGTGTGACGCCGAGCAACCGGCATAGTTCTTCGAATAGTCGCGATTCGAATTGGCGTCCTTGGTCGGTTGTTATTTTTAAAGGGACGCCAAAGCGCGAGATCCAAGTCGTGAGGAGGGCCGACGCAACGGTGGGCGCTTCCATGTCTGCTATCGGTACGGCTTCGGGCCAACGCGAGAATCGATCGATACACGTTAGACAATATCGGTAACCCTGCGAATATTCCATCACGATAATGTCCACGTGTATGTGTTCGAATCGTCCGGTTAGTTCCCCGAAAGTTCCGATGGGTAGGGATACGTGTCTGGTGACTTTACATTGTTGACACGGGATACAATGTCGTGTCCAGGTTTGACAATCTTTGTTTATGGACGGCCAGACAAAACGTGTTGTCACCAGTTTTTTTTTTTTTTGTGGCGCGTATCCCCGGATGGGAAAGTCCGTGCAGCGATTGGAATATGCTGCGCCGTAACGGTTTCGGTATGAACGGTCGTAGGTTCTCGGTAGAGATATCGCAGTATACCTCTACGTTGGTCTCCGGGAGTCGTATTTTTTGAAGCCGTAGCGTGCAGGAGTTTGAGTTTAATACGTCGCGTAGTTCCGTGTCATCTTTCTGCGCTGCAGCTAGCGTTCGGTAATCGATCGCGTTTTCAATCGAGTCAATACGGGATAGCGCGTCGGCTACTTCATTTTCTGCGCCGCTTATGTGTCGAATGTCCGTCGTGAACTGCGCGATGTAGTCGAGGTAGCGAAATTGCCGTGGCGAACATTTTTCTAGTTTTTGTTGGAACGCGAAGGTAAGAGGTCTGTGGTCCGTAAAAATCGCGAAGTCTCTACTTTCCACGGCGTATCGGAAGTGCTTAACGGCGGTGTACATCGCGAGTAGTTCTCGGTCGTACGCGCTATACTTTTGTTGCGCCGTGGTTAAAGTTTTCGTGGCAAAACCGAGTGGCTGCCACCCGTTGTTCACTCGTTGTTGTAGGACGGCTCCTACTGCGTGATCGGACGCGTCTACTGTTAGACTTACGGGAGCGCCAGGGATCGGATGCGCCAGCATCGTGGTATCCGCGAGAGCGCGTTTTGATTTCTCGAAGCTTTCCTCAGCGGGTTTCGACCATGCGATGGGCGCGTTGCCTTTTTTCGAGCCTTTGAAAAGGTCGTTAAGTGGTAGGAGGATCTTTGCAGCCCCCGGTATGAAACGTTTGTAGAAGTTAATCATACCGAGATATCTGCGTAGTTGTTTAAAATTCGTAGGCTTTGCCATTTTGTTGATCGCTTCGACGCGTTCGTTCGGCAGCTTAATTCCATCGGCGTTTACCGAATAGCCGAGGAATGTGATTTCACGCGCGCCGAATTCGGATTTCGCGAGGTTAATTACTACACCGTATTTATTAAGGCGGTCGAATAATACGCGTAGATGTTCGAGGTGTTGGGCCTCGTTCTCCGATGCAACGAGGAAATCGTCTATATACGCGTAGACGAAGTCAAGACCGCGAGTGATTTCGTCGACGAATCGTTGACACGTTTGCGCGGCGTTTCGAAGGCCAAACATCATATTTATCGCTTCGAATAGTCCGAACAGTGTCGTAATCGCCGTTTTTTCGATATCGCTTGACGCGATCGGAATTTGGTGGTAAGCGCGTACTAAATTAATTTTGGTAAATATACGCTTACCATGCAGGCGGTGGGAGAAGTCTTCTATATGAGGCGGCGTGTAACGGTCGGATGTCGTGCAGGCGTTCAACGCACGATAATCGCCGCAAGGTCGAAGATTCCCGTGTTTCTTCGGAACGACGTGTAGGGATGATGCCCACGGACTTTTCGATGGACGTATCACGCCTTGTTCGATCATCAGCTGGAATTCCGCCTTTACTTGTTGCAGTCTGTCCGGTGCGAGGCGTCGGGGTTTACTGAAGACAGGTGGGCCGGGTGTGGTTTCTATGTGGTGTACCACGCTGTGTCGGATTTTCTCTCGTCCGAAAACTGGTGGGCGAGTCAGATCCGGAAACTGCGCCAACAGCCGGTGGTAGACTGATTCGCCGGCTATCGTTTTGATGGATGCTACTTCGTTGATGACAGTTGGGTCGTCGTGTCAAGAAGTCGTTTATTTCTTGGGTCCACGAGCAACCCGTAATGGCTCAGAAAATCTACGCCGATGATGGGCGTTTGAACGTCGGCTGTTATGAAATTCCATTTGAAGGCTCGTCTCAGGGACAGGTTGAGGTCCATCGCGATGGTACCGTACGTCGCGATGCGCGTTCCGTTGGCCGCGAACAGTTCGTACGCGTTTTTCTTGATAGGCCCGTGTATTCTGCTGCGGGGATATACGCTGACGTCGGCACCGGTGTCTATGAGGTAGGAAATTCTCGCTCTCCGGTCCGTGATGAAGATGCGGCGGGATACCAAGCCGTCGTCGTCCGCCGCGTTTACGGACTGCTGGTGTCGTTTCCCGAGTGCCAAGAGCATGGGACTTCGCAGTTCCTTGCGTGTTCGCGGAATCTCGCATGGTAATAGCACAATCCACCTCGCCGCGGCGAACCTCGCGAGCGTGAACGGCGGCGGAATCGCTCCCGCGAGCGGCGGCGGAATCGCTCCCGCGAGCGTGGGCGTCATCGTGGTCGACGATACATCTCAGTTTTGAGTGTTTCATCAAATTCAGCATGTCTGAAGTGAATTCATTCGATGTAATCTTCTTAATTTCATCGAGGTTTACAGCAACATCGGGCGTATGTAAATTTCCTCTCAGTCGATCGTTTTTATTGCCACGTTATTTCTGTACCTCCGCGTTTGTCTTTTCGATTCTGTAACCAGAACAATATCGAAAATCCATTGAAACGAATCGACGAGTTTCGAGGTTGGGATTTCAATTCGGAAGCGAAATGTTAATCTCATCGAGTTACATACCATTAGCTTCACCCTATGCAAGCTAAACATACAACATTATTTCATTAATCAAAATTATTTAATTATTATCTTCAAAGAAATATAACGTACTACAAATTACGAAAGTATTATACTTCCTTTATAGTTTTCAACTTTTCTACAGAAATAGGTCCCGCCATAAAGACTGAATTTTTCTGGTTTCATTTAATTTATTATCCGTAATAAAATATAACGTAATATAAATAACCAATATATTTTCTTCGTGCTTTTAACCCTTTCTATATGCATAAAATAATATAAGAAAAGGTAAATTGTTACAGTTGGTTACTTTTATATCCCATGTTAAATTATTTATTCCTTTATTCCATTATAATGATCTATCTAATTATGTACCTTATGTACATCATACACGAATAATAAAGCCTTGTTAATAATAACCCACTGTCTGTTTGAAATCCAGGTAATATTCGTAAGAATATTTCGAATGAAACGGCACTCTTATTTTTCCACATTCCTTCATTGTACCATCACACCACCCTGTACATACTTGCAGAATATTTGCTTTCTTTGAATTTCTTATATGCCAGCAGCATATATTGTTTCCACTATCCTCTCGCTCATCGTTCTTTTTTCATTTCCCCGTTCGAAACGTGCGTGACCCCTCATTTTTCTCGCTTTATCACATTCTATTTTCCTTTCCGCGAACCGGCTGCGGTTTTTTGCAGAACCTTTTTGCAGATTCTATTAGTGTGTTTCTATTAGTGTGTGTCAGGGTGTGTCGCGCTGGAAGCTTTTCTTCTGACAGGAAGAGGGCGACGCTTTCTACGCTTTTTCTGTATGGAGACGGGATAGATAGGAC
Source organism: Bombus hortorum (assembly GCA_905332935.1). NCBI lineage: Eukaryota > Metazoa > Arthropoda > Insecta > Hymenoptera > Apidae > Bombus > Bombus hortorum. Next base: position 12,290,188 of record HG995199.1, read on the forward strand.
TCCAAGCGATGGAAAAAGCAAACAACCATCGCGAGAGTAGGTTTTGCTGACCCTAGAAGTAAATGGACTCCATTTCCCTGCGCCCATTCCGACCGGCCGGCCGTGGATCAATCAACAGCCGCATCCTCGCGACACGTGCGATTGTCGTTTCCATCCTGCCTGTCGACTAAACGAGCAAAATGAATGGAAATCGATGATAGGAAGGAGGACGCGAAGTTTGAGAAATCGGTTGGGCTACAGTTGACCTCGGTGAACGCGTGTTGAAAAAGTTTCGCGTATGACGTGCGTGACGTTACGACGCCGAAAGGTTTCCGCTGGGAAATTGGATACTTTTTTTTTTTTTTTTTTTTTTTTTTTTTTTTTTTTTTTTTTTTTTTTTTTTTTTTTTTTCGTACGTGGAGAAATCCTCATGGACACTCGCTGTTGCACGCAACAGCAGAGTAGTGTCGGACTCCTACCGACTAAAACTCCACGGTGGTCGTCCCGACGATTGGTGGAAGCGTCCTCGGGCTCTTTTTTACAATTGCTACCAGGAGAGTCGCTCCTCGTCGTCTTCTCCCAGCTGTTTATTGGGGAGGCATCCCGGTCTATGTTGGGTCGCTAGGGGGGGACCACACCCCCTAACGCCTCGTTCCTAGTTTGACGCTGCTAGGGCGGCGACAGTGCCGCGTCCCTGTGGCGTATTGAGTTTCTTTGGCGCGATGATCTCGCAGGATCGCGCGTTCTCTTCCGATCTCTCTCCGCTCGCTCCTTCGCCAGCATCACTTGCTCGCAGTAGGTGCGGACGGCGTTGAACTCCTGATGGCCCCTGAGCATGGCCTTGACGATCGCTTCTGGGGCTAATCTCTCGCCGATGTCGAGCCGTAGGACGCGGCGCGGTTCTGCCCACGCTGGGCAAGATTCCAGCGTGTGTTGCGCCGTGTCCTCCTCTTCTTTGCAGTGGTGACAGATGGAGGTCACCTCCCGCCGGATCCTTAGCAGATACTCGCCGAAGACTCCGTGTCCCGTGAGCAGCTGCGTCATCCTGAAGGTGGGAAATTGGATACTGCGCAAAGACAGTATAGACATGTTTCGCTAAGAGAGTTATAACACACAAATATTTGTTGGAAAGTTTGAATATGCAAAAGACGATAGGATGTGATTCTTGAGCATTTTGGATCAACGTTGCATGAACGCAGCATTTCATTCGAAGGACATGATATCGTTAACTCGATCACCAAATAATTATACGACTTTTTTAGGCAGAGATGAAACACGTTCGTAAGTTACTTAAGTATATGAGAAATACGTGTTTCCAACTCACCTAAAACATTTTATATATTTAGTGTACTTAAATAATTGAGAAGAAATAAAGGCTGACTAAAAGTTCAATGTATATTAATTTTTATTCGAGTTAATTTAGCTCTTTTTCTAACGCGAATTTTAAAGCAAAGAATCCGAATTAAAAGTACAGTTCCAAAATTATTTGTAATCTTAGCTTTTCTCTCTTGTTTTCTATACATTTCTTTCAACAATTTGGAAATGTCGAGAGGAACACAGAGTGTTACAGCGAAATTACAACACAACCTTTACCTTCATTATGGAAAGTTAAATGTAATGAATTACGAAGTATCGTTTACAGTTAATTTCGATGTTGGCTTCGAGTCGGTGATGCAAAAAAAAAAAAAGGAAATAACGAGAAAGAGTCGTGAAAACAAATGGTCGAAGCTGGCAGAAGCAAAATCGAGTCTTTTAGATGTAGCCTTTTGTGGCGAAGCTTTGGTCAGTGACAGATGGTCAGTGTACAGTCAGGGTAAAAGGAAAAGGAATGAAAGAAAAGAATTCGCTAGACTGGCTGTTTGTCCACCGCTACAGTCCCATTAGTACGCCATTTCTGTTGACAAATGGTGTAAATCCTTAACAGCATTTTAGAATGTATATAATTACAACGGAAACCGCATGATTTCTCATTTTGGTGAGAATATTATTCATTTAGTTTTGATCATAGTTAACCATAGTTTAAATCATCTTTTTGTAAACAATTTGTTTCGTTGACGAAATACAATATAGCGGATAGAAAAATGATTAACACGAAAGATTTTCTAATATTTCTACTTTGTTGCACAAAAGACTTAAAATCATTACAAAACATCATCCGCAGATGTTCCATATTCATTTATTAAACCTATACGTATATCATATCGTAACACAGATTCACATTATATCATGGTAGCAAATTTAGAACATAGGCGAAGTTTAATCTTACCAGGCTCTCGTTCCAGTTTTTTCAAAGCTGCAATGAAAGCTCGCATTTTTATCTACCTTTTAGTATTATTGAAGCTTTCATACAGTGGAAACACACGTATTGTTCAACACGAGACTTCACCGGTTATTAAATTTGCGAAGGAAAGGTGAGGTTTCTCGGTCTTTAGCGATCGATTCGGGTCTAGAAGAAATTATTTTGGCCCCTGGTCCTGGCCATCTTCAAAAAGGACGACCGTAAGTGCAGAAAACAAGGTAGCGCGTTTCTGTATCACGTATCCAGTTCAATCATTTGAACTTTTTTTTTTTTCGTACGTGGAAAAATCCTCATGGACACTCGCTGTTGCACGCAACAACAGAGTAGTGTCGGACTCTTACCGACTAAAACTCCACGGTGGTCGTCCCGGCGATTGGTAGAAGCGACCTCGGGCTCTTTTTACCAGCGCTTCTATTCTCTTCATGACTCTCTATGGCTCACCTTTTCCTCATGGGCATGATTCACGATTCCCACCATGGTTACGAAACCGGAGAAGAATGGTGATAGTAGTGCGTGGATAAGGGATGAAAGAACAGAGGGATTGAATGAAGACTAGATCTTCTTACGTGGCCCCCGGATGCGTTTCTGCGTCTGGCGAAGACGTTAGAGTGGACCAAAGCAAAACAGAGGTCCCGGAAGTAGCCGCAAGGAGAGTGACAAGGGGCCCGTTGAGATCCGCGGAGAACGCGTTTCTCTCTCCGTCTATGCTGGGTGTCGACACACCGTCGATCACAACCGCAGGTGTGTTCCGGATGCGAGCGAGATCCGACGAGGAAGAGTCGGCCGCCTCGTCGCTAGCCTCGTCGGCTTCGAGAGGAAAGAAGCGACGACTCGCGTCGACAATCGCGAACGCGTCGGAGGAGCTCGCGATTGACTTGAGGACTTGCAGTCCGGTGGGCGCCCACGCCGAGTTTATGAGACAAGCCTCACGAGTGATATACGTCTCGATGTCATCGTCCAATATGAAGGGGACCCACATAAAGATCCTCAGGGACGCGTCCAAGATCATGCAGGAGTTGTGGACGACGAGAACCGTGACATCTCCCGACGGCGGCAGCGCGGCCGCGAGGCTCGTGGAAATGGAAGCGCGGCTGTCCGCGCTGGAGAAGGAGAACCCAGCCCTTCGCGAAGGAGCGTCCGGAAGGGCAGTTTGCGCCAACGTGTGCGCGCGGTGCGGCGGCCCGGCTTCCGAGTCTGGCCGTCCTCCGCGAGAGTGCAATAGCGACGGCGCGACCGAGGAGGCCCTGGACAGGAGGCTCCGGCAGCTCGAAGCCTCCCTAACGAGGAACATCGAGGAGCGTCTCGGGGACCGACGACCGCGCGTCCCAGAACCCCGACACGTTGCGGATAACTCCGCCACTCGCCGCACCACCCAGACAACGGCGCTCCCGAGGGAGCAGGAGGGTGGCGAATGGCGAGTGGTTGAAAGGAAGAGAAGAACGGCCGCCGCCACAGCCGGCGAAGAGGTATCAACAAGAAGAGGGGCGACCGCGGATCCACCGCCGCCGACAAGGAGGAAGGCGCGCCGAAACCGAGCGCCGCCGTCGCCGCCACCGCCGCCGCTACGAGGAAGGGGCCGATACCGGCCCCGCGGGCATCCGCGGTGACCGTAACGTTGAACGAGGGATCTAGCATATCGTACGCCGACGTGCTGGCAACGGCTCGAAGGACGATCCAGCTCAAGGAGATCGGCGTCGAGTCCGTCGGCATGAAAAAGGGCATGACGGGCGCCATTATAATCCGAGTGCCCGGTGACAAGGACAGAGGAAAAACGTCACTGCTGGCGACGCGTCTGTCCGAGGTGCTAGGCGCGGCCACGGTAAAGGTCGCAGTTCCAACGAAAACCGCGGAGCTGAGCGTATCCGGGTTAGACATCTCGATGACCAAGGAGGAGCTGCGGCAAGCACTGGCCGCGGCGGCAGGATGCAGCGCCGCCGATGTACGAGTGGGAGATATCGGCGTGGCCAGAGACGGCCTCGGAATGGCTTGGATCAAGTGTCCGGTGGCCGCAGCCTGGAAGTTGGCGCGGGCAGGAAGGGTTCCTCTGGGGTGGTCGAAGGCAAAGGTCACGGCCATCCCGAGGAGACGCCTTCAGTGCTACAAATGCCTAGAGTACGGACACGTGCGAGCCACTTGCCCGTCCATCGTGGATCGGGGGCACCTGTGCTTCAGGTGCGGCGGAGTCGGACATCGCGCCAAAGGCTGTCCCGCCTCCGCACCCAAGTGTCTCCTGTGCGAGTCGCTCGGGGAGCCCGCCAAGCACAGGATGGGCGGAGTTGCGTGCAACGCGCCGACAGTCAAGAGGAGGCGACCCGTTCGCCAGCAGCAGCAGCAGCAGCAGCCGGTAGCAGCGGAAAAGACACCACCACCATCACCACCACCGCCGCCAGGAAGCACCGCTGACGAAGCTGCAGCAACAGCGGTAAATAGCCGGGAGGAGGCTATGGATTTGAACGACTAAGTTCAAGCGCCTCCTCCAGTGCACCCTAGCGAGATCGAGGCGAGCGCAAGACCTGCTCTGCCAGACGATTCGTGAGAGAGAGGTCGCCCTCGCGGTGGTGGCCGAGCCGAATCGCGTTCCCGACGCGTCCAACTGGGTCGGGGCAACGGATGGATCGACGGCGATCGCGTGGACGGTGGCGCTGGGCGCCCCCGGCGTCCCGCTCGACCGTGGCAACGGCTACGTCGCGGTGGAGTGGGCCGGAATAGCGGTGGTGGGTGTCTACGTCTCACCCAACACCGGATTGGACGCGTTCGAGGACTTCCTGGACCGCGTCAGCGAGTGCGTGCGAAGATGCCTTCCCCGGCGGGTTCTCGTGCTCGGGGACTTTAACGCGCACTCGACGCAATGGGGAAACGCCCGGAAGAACACCCGAGGTAGACGGCTGTCCGACTGGTCCGCGAGCATGGGGCTCCTACTTGCGAACAGGGGCTCGGCGAGCACCTGCGTGGCGTGGAGGGGATCCTCCGTGGTCGACATCACGTGGTCCACGCCGGGGTTGTACCCGAGGATCCGCGACTGGAGAGTGGCCGAGGGTGTAGAGACCCTGTCCGACCACCTCTACATATTCATGGAGCTGGCCCTCGAGGGGGAGGAGGACAAAGACGACACCGGAAGAAAAGGAGGCGCGAACCGCTCCCGCCAGCCGCCGCCGAGATGGCGACTGAAAGAACGGGACAAGGAGATGCTACGGGCGGGGGCCATAGTCGCCGCCTGGAGCTGGGACGTCCGACGGATCACCGAGTTGGGAAGCGTGGACGAGGAGGCGGAAAACCTCCGAAGATACATGAGCGCGGCGTGCGACGCCTCGATGCCGCGCTCCGTTCCGTGCGGTCGCCGCCGCGGCGTATACTGCTGGACGCCGGAGATCGCGGAGATGCGAGTCAGCTGCATCCGGGCTCGAAGAGGATTTCTGAGGGCCCGCCGTCGTAGGCTGACGCGCGACGAAGAGGAGATCTCTCGCCGATACGAGGCCTACAGAAAGGCGAGACGCACTCTTCAGCGAGAGATCAAGACGGCGAAAGCTCGGTACTGGACGGAGCTGGTGGAGGCGGTCGAATCCGATCCGTGGGGACGGCCTTACAAGGTCGTGACGAAGAAACTGCGACCTTCGGCCCCCCGCTGACCGCAACCATGGACCCGGAGTTGCGGGACGACGTCGTCGGGACTCTGTTCCCGCGACAGGAGAACGACGCGAGGCAATCGGTGGCATCATCATCATCCCCCCCCCCCAGCGCGGAATGCAGCGAGGAGCTGGGGGTCACCGACGGGGAGCTCCTCGAGGCTACGAAGAGGATGGCGTCCCGCGACGTGGCTCCGGGTTCGGACGGAATCCCGGGCCGAGCGTGGGCGGAGACTATCGACATCATGGCTCCGCGCCAGCGACACCTGTTCACCAGGTGCCTGAAGGAGGGCGTCTACCCCCGTGTGTGGCGGACCGCGAGACTGGTCCTGCTGCGGAAGGAGGGTCGTCCGCCGAACTCGCCGTCCGCGTACAGACCGATATGCCTGCTGGACGAGGCGGGCAAACTGCTGGAGAAGGTGATCGCCGCCCGTCTGGAGGCGCACTTCGCAGAGAGGGTGCCCGGATGGCACGACAGCCAGTACGGTTTCCGTCGGGGACGCTCGACCGTGGACGCGGTGGTGCGTGTGAGAACCATGGCGGAAGACATGGTCTCGCGAAAAAGCGTGGCGCTGGCGGTCTCGCTGGACGTGACGAACGCCTTCCACACCATCCCGTGGACCAAGATCGTGGAGGCCCTACGGCGCTTTGACGTGCCAGCGTATCTCGTCGGGGTCATCCGGACGTACTTGAACGACCGATGGATCGTGTATGCCGGGAAGAACGGCGGCGAAGCGAGAAGACGGGTGGAGCGCGGAGTCCCGCAGGGCTCGGTGCTGGGACCCATCCTGTGGATCACGGCCTACTACGCGGTCCTCCGATGCGCCATGCCCTTGGGAACGGGCACGGTGTACTAGGCCGACGACACCTTGGTGCTGGTCGGCGGACGATACTGGTACGAGACCGCGAACCTCGCGGAGAAGGCGGTGGCGTGCGCGGTGCACGCGATCCGGGGGCTCGGCCTGAGCGTGTCGCCGGCCAAGTCGGAGGCCTTGGGGTTCTTCGACCGTCGCCGCAGAGGCGCCCCTCCGTCCGGACTGTCCGTGATCATCGACGGGGAAGAGTTGCCGGTGAGAGAGCGCATGAGATACCTCGGTCTCACCATCGACAGCCAATGGACGTTCGAGCCGCACTTCGAGCTGCTGGTCCCGAAGGTGACAGCCGCGGCGAACGCGCTGTGCGGTCTGCTCCCGAACATCGGCGGAGCGGGACTGGGAGTTTGCCGACTCTACGAGGGAGTGATCCGTTCCCGAGTCCTCTACGGGGCTCCCGTGTGGGCCGAGGATCTGGCGCGTAATCGCCGCAGCCTGATCCTGGTGAGGAGGTTACACAGGACGACCGCCATACGTACAGCGAGGGCATACCGGACCGTATCGCACGCGACCGCGACGGTGCTGGCCGCTTCCCCAGCGTTCGAACTGCGAGCCCTGGAGTTGCGACGGGTGTACGAACACCTGAGGGCTTCGCCGACGCCGCCGCCGTCCGACTACAACAACAACAGGTCGGCCCTGAGCATCCGGCAGGAGGCGAGATTGGAGATCTGGGAGCGATAGCGCTCTCAGCTGGTCGAGGAGGACGCCGCGCAACCACACCGCACCGTTCGCGCCGTGCTCCCCAACTGGGAAGACTGGAGAGATCGAGAAGGGGTCCCGCTGACCTTTAGGATGACGCAGGTACTCACGGGCCACGGAGTGTTCGGCGAGTACCTGCGGAAGATCGGGCGGGAGGTGACGTCCATCGGTCACCACTGCGAGGAAGAGGAGGACACGGCGCTGCACACTCTGGAGTCGTGTCCAGCGTGGGCGGAAGCACGACGCGTCCTACGCCTCGAGATCGGGGACAGATCAAGCGCCGATCGGTGGTGGAAGCCATGCTGAAGGGCCCCCAGGAGTACAACGCCGTTCGCTCTTACTGCGAGCGAGTTATGCTCGCGCAGCGGGCGGAGCGAGAGAGAGGGAGAGAGAGAGAGAGCGCGCGATCCGGCCAGATCGTCGTCGCGGCACAGGAGAGACCCCGCGCGCCGCAGGGTTCGCGGCACTGCCGCCGCCGCCACCCCAAGAGCGTCGGACCAAGATCGTGGCGCTAGGGGGAGTGGTCCCCCCTAGCGACCAAACCATATAAAGGATGCCTCCCCTACCCATGGGGAGAAGACGTGAGAGGAGTGTCCTGGTAGTAATTCGAAAATAAGACCCCGGGTACTCTTCGCGAACGTTACGTCGACCACCGTGGAGTTTTAGTCGGTAAGAGTCCGACACTACTCTGTCGTTGCTCTCTAGCAGCGGCGAGTGTCCATGAGGATTTCTCCACGAAAAAAAAAAAAAAAAAAAGATCTTACGTAGGTGTCTTACAAACATTTGTATTCTTGTATAATCGCGATTCTTCAACGCATACATGTGTACATTACATACTGTTTATGAGTATGCAGAGAGTTTGATCGATTTGTAATGAAAATCGTAATAAGAAAACTTCAATTTATCTATAGTATACGAATTAATGTTGAATTAATCATTTGAAATAGCATTTACTATTTATGCGCGGAATATGCAGACTTTAAGCTTCAATTACTTAATAAAAGATGTATATATTAGATATCTATATATATGTCGGAGATGAAAGGACACCGGGCCTTCCCTTGGAATTCTTGGGAAAACTCCGTGATCGTTGTAAATGTCCTGATTGTAATTGTTCGAGACTTGCGATAATGAGCTCGGGCTCGAAGTGACAACTAATCGCCGAACGTAGCCGCGGTCACGGGATGCACGATTTATTTAACAAAGATATAGAATAACCGGATAGCTCTCCTTGAAAGAAAATATTTCTAGCGGCACGTAACAGTAAACATTTCGATGGTCGGTGTCCCATGGCTCGCCACACACAGACTCTATTCTTTGGGCAAGATGAGTGCCGAATGTCAACGCATCTCCATAACATATACTCAGATAACTAGAGGACCTGCTATAAATCATAGGATCCGGTTACCTAAAGTTCTTCAAACGGATAAACAGCCTTTATCCTAACAGTCGCTAAATCTGTCACCTACTGCGGAAAGATAAAGGAAACCCGCTTCTTCCACGAACGACACTTCCCGCTAGCAACTCCCTCCCTCAAGGGCGGTTAGCATCTTTTTCTAACCACCAACGTGGGAATTAACCAATTAACAGCAACGTCCATTTCCCTCACCTTTCGAACGAGGATCTTCCTTGACGAATCCGATGACCTCGTGCCCCTAGACACACCCCATCATAGTTTTCCTCGACAGCGTCACCGTGATGGGAATTCATTCTTTTTCTACACTCTGAGCAGTCAGTCAATTAGTGCCTTCAGTGCATAACCTTGTGTTACGGAGAGTACGCGGAGTCAGACTTAGACTCTGAGATAAAGTACATCTATTATCCCGTTGACCGCGGATTCGTTATCGATCCTGAGGCCATTGTCGTTAGTGTCTAAACTACCGTCGCGACTTGTACCGAACACTTCCATCAATAAACACTACTTCAAGCGAGCAACGAAAATGAGTAACACTAACAACAATTCATCGAACGATCCTAACTCCATTCCTGACACCAACCCGACATATATATATATATATATATATATATATATATATATATATATATCGCGATTAGTGATGTAATGGGAAAAAGATGATCAGAAAAGTTTTTTAAATTTCTCTTTGAATAGATCTTTGAATAGATTTCCTTGAAATATTTACTTGATATATCTAAGCTGAACTGCCATATCTCAAAGGAATGGATTTCTTTCTATTGCGTAACGGGCCATGGATCATGGAACAGAATATTTACACAAGATCACTTCTATTAGTGAGACGTATTCAACACTTTCTAAAGTAATAATATGCATCTTTGTGAAATTTCTTATTACTTAAAGAGACACGTGTAGTTAAGTACATACTGTATGTAAATATACAAAATTAATTTTTTTTAGAAATAAAGCTTTCACCAAAAAATTCTTATTCTGTATATCAACATAGGGATGTACCAACAGAGATTACTATAACATGGAACAGATTTTTCTTTGCGTCTGATGGGTCCGTACAAAATAATCATTAAATTTTTATTAATTTCCTAATGATTTTTCCAGTTTTATCTCTCGATTTGCATAACTTATCGGCGGGGTGTGTCATGTTATAAAATAAATATCAAATATCTTTTCTCGCTGAAAGATCACCTTTCACAAGATTGTGAACTCCAGCGATAATAATGGTTGGAAGTGTGAAACGTGGCCAAGAACGGGTCGCAAGGTACAGAAAGGTAGTAAAAAATATTTAGAGAAAGATAAGAATGGAGGATTAGAGGGGGATGGGACGGGGATTAATGGATTTTCACCATTAAGATTTCGTAGGACAAACGGAAATTCCAAAGGAGAGGACATGGCCGAAGCAATGAGAAAACTAAAAGAAGGAGCGAAGTAAGGGTGTAGGGAAGGGGGTGTTGCTGGGGAAGAAAAATGAATAAGGAACGGCAAGCGGAATAAAAATATACCCGGAGACAAAGAACGAGAATGTTTTATGGAGCTGAAAGATTGTTGTGGTGATCAGGTGTTCCGGAGGAAAGTGTCACGTAGACGAGAATCTTTTATGGTATGTGGAAGGTGTGCGTGCGTAAAGCTAGAAGAATGGCAAAGGCAAAGGGAAAAAAATAAGCGCGTGTGTATAAAGGGGTGGAAGTGCATCGTTTGGAAAGACGCGGATCGCGAATGAAACAGGAAACTTAGTGGGCGTAAAAGCGGCTATATGAAAGAGGATCCAGCGTTGAAGAAGCGATCCTTAAATCCTAGAGGCTTCTAGAGGTTAGAATTTTAAACCGCGAAGGTGGTTATGGTTGTAAATTAGAGTGGCAGTTCTTTAGTAGTCGTTGATAGTCATCAGTCTCTTTCTCAATGCTCATCTCCCTGAAAGAAAATTTTCCCTCTATATAGATCTTCATTTATTGTATTTTTATTTTATTAAAGGGCTTGAATTAAGGACTTTTTACAGTATCAAATACTATAATGAAAAAAAATGTATAAGAAGAAGTAAGATAAAAAGAAATGAAAAGTTATGTAGGAAAATGAAAGGAACGAAAATCGAATTCAATCACAAAATTATAAATTTTGATTACATATTTTGATATATTACAGAGAATTAGTTCGGGATGTCTAGTGGAAAGTTGGAGTGCAAATGATCCAATTAAAAATTAAAGTTACTTCGTGTTACATCAGTTTAGTCTCTAAATAAGCGCCCATTCATTCGCCTTATAAAAAGTAAATCAAGAATAATTCGTATAATTGATTAATTATTATGAAAACTATTAAGTATCTTTGACAATTCATTTTAATTAAATTTTAATCTAAATCTGAACTATTAAATTACTGAATTATTATATATATTATTATTATTATTATTATTATTATTATTATTATTATTTATTATGAACTACTATGCTAAAATAAATTAGACAATCACAGTTGTGAATCCCTTTTAAGAACAATACTTAATCGTATACAAAGATTGTTGATTGCATATTGATTGACTTCAGACAATTAATCTTACGATAACTCGTTACGTTAAACTAAATAAGTTTACTGAAATCAATCGAATTTCGGAAACTCGGTCAGATTCTCCAATTAATCAGCAAAATCAATGAAAATTTTGGTTTTCATTTATTTCACAACATCGAGCACATCCGTTGATGATCGATGCTAATTAACGTGCAAGATTCGCAATAAAGCGCATTGATTCGAGTGCAAATACGAAGCCCTACTACGTTGGTCATTTTGTCGAAACGGTGGTGTTCATTTAAAAACGCCGCGATGCAAGCCTGAAGTACTCTTTTCAACGAATTTTCGCCCGAATTTTCAATCGGTTCACATCCGATCCCCAATTAAACTTGCACACATTGGCAAAATCTGTAGCTATGAAAACCGTGCAGCACGACCGAATGATCGTGACCACCAGATATAATTCCAGTTAAAATACTTTGCTTAATTAGCGAATATTTACAGACAGTAACACCAATAAACATAAGCAAACAAAAGTGTAGTTATATTTATTTAAAAAAAAAGTATTTTTCTATGTTATCAGAACAAATACGCTGTTGTGCTATGTGCAGAACAAATATATATATATATATATATATATATATATTTGTTTTAATAATAAGAAAAATACTGCTTCTTTTATATTATATAATACTTTTGCTCACTGCAATTAATAATTCTAATACATAGGATTTTTTCACAACGCTTATAAACTAATTGAACCAAGCTAGCCACTCGTTAAGTAAGTCGTTCGAAAAATTGAGATTAGGAAGGTATATATGTAAAAAGAAACAGGAAAAAGTAAAGTCATATGCTTGAACAAGATTCAACTGTCATAAATCTTCTTGATACTGGATTTAGCCGGCACCCTTCTTACATTTGCATTCGATATTATCCGCCGCAATTTTTCGCGTTATTATTATCGATGTTGGCGCCAGATAATATTATCGTCTTATTACAGGACTATGAACCTGCATTTAAAATTATATTAACGATATCAGCCGGCGTACATACTCACGCTCACAGCAAGGTATTAGGTCCGTGCTCGGTCGCCATTGCTCGCGAATAAGACGGTCGTTTTCTCATTGGATATAGTTATCTTCTCATTTTCTTAACGGTCCTTGTACTTTTCCAAACTTCCTTTAACGGCGCTACGAAATTATACGAAACGTTACATGTGCTCCGCCTCCGGCCATCAATGTAACGAACGCGACAATTTCGAAATATCGTGATGAACGCCTCGATGATCTTTAATAATCCGAAATTATTTATTAAAAAACAGAGATCAACTGAAACGCTTTTGGTATATTTTTCTAATTGGTTAAATATATAAATTAATTTGATTTTACCAATTAAAATAGATATTTGTAACAGCACGAGTACAAAAATTACGAATGTCGATATTTTATTTCTATAATTACTATAAAGAAGCAGATACTTTTGACAAAAAATTAGTATCGGTGTTTATTAAGCTCGACATAAAATGAATATTGGTTTTCATATGTGCATTGTAGGTACATTATCATGTAGACGCACAGCCCCAATCCTAAGATTAGGGTTCTCGCGATGGTGTTCATTTTAATGTTACAGTTTTAACACTTTTAGTATTAATTCCGCTGTTACTTTTTTCCGTTCGACATTTCTCTTCTGCTGTATTATATTCTCTTTTATCTTCTTCTTTCAACTACACTGACCCATGCTACGACAATTTAATTAACTGCTTTAATTATCTATCGCCATCAGTGTACGTGCTTAAAAACTCTTTTTAGGTTACGCGATAGTTTTGTCTTCTTACAAATCATTTGGTTTCCCGCGCTAGTAATTAGCTTGCGATATATTCCCAGAATTTGACTCTGTCGTTTTGCTTAATTAAATAATTAACCGAAGCTCGGATACGAGGTTTGTTCCAAGCATTAGTAACCACGAGTTTATCACACTTTTATGGTTGTTCTTCCCGAGTTAACTGAACTTCAATGGCCGTACAAAATTACACGGAACGTTACGCGCAGCCCTACATATGTATATGCATCGTTCCGCGCTAAATATTACACAAATGCCAGAAATGCAATTTCAACGACCACGGCAGGACGGGGATTCTATTTTTCATATCTCTACGCGTCGTTGCGCCTGTTTTCATCAAGCGTTCTTTAACAAAGCGACGAAAGGAAAAAGTGTAATGGTGTCAAGCCAGATCAGGGCACTCGAAACAGTTTTACATTCTTGACTTCGTTGCTTACCAACCGAGACAAAAGAAACCAACGGAAGGCAAGGACTTCAGGGTTAAAAAGTTAGCCAGTGTTTCAGGATGGTGGAATTTCTTATACCTTTCACGGTGACATTTAAGTTTTCTGAAGAGGAGCTTTCTTGTCGGAATATTTAATAAAAACATATACATTTGATATATTCCAATGATATACATACGAAGAACGTTATCTGACTGAGAAGGAAAGGTAAGAATCTTAAAATGCATACTATTTTGTAGGATACTTTTAATATTTTCAAAAAAAAAAAAAAAATGGTTCATAAAATGTATGATGATACTTGAAACACTAATAATCTCTTTTTCAGCACACATATTCGTCAAAACTACTATAAATAATATTTTTCCAGCAATCTTCAAAATGTACAAGTACGTAATTCAACTTGTTCTAAGTTACTCTGTGTACACCATGCCAAAGTTCACCAAATTCCTTTTAACAATGATCGAAACAACTTTATATTCTGGCTTATATATTCTATGTTCGTCTTACATTCTGCCATTCTCATCTGAAGTTGTTTTATAATTTCCATGCTAATACGAAAATTAATTTCACCCTTGCAACTGCGTGTGTTAATTAGTGGATAATCCTATTGTTTATCGTCAGTAGGAAAACAGCGTTATCTCCGTTGTTATAATGTAATGCAGCACGCTGCGTACGTAGCTGTTATTACCACTATTATTATAGTACGCCTTTTTTTTTTTTTTTTTTTTTTTTTTTTCGTACGTGGAGAAATCCTCATGGACACTCGCTGTTGCACGCAACAGCAGAGTAGTGTCGCACTCTTACCGACTAAAACTCCACGGTGGTTGTCCCGACGATTGGTAGAAGCGACCTCGGGCTCTTTTTACAATTGCTACCAGGGGAGTCGCTCCTCGTCGTCTTCTCCCAGCAGTTTATAGGGGACGCATCCCGGTCTATGTTGGGCCGCTAGGAGGGGACCACACCCCCCATCGCCTCGTTCCTAGTTTGACGCTGCTAGGGCGGCGGCAGTGCCGCGCCCCTGCGGCGTACTGAATTTCTTTGGTGCGACGATCTCGCAGGATCGCGCGTTCTCTTCCGATCTCTCTCCGCTCGCTTCTTCGCCAGCATCACTTGCTCGCAGTAGGTGCGGACGGCGTTGAACTCCTGACGGCCCCTGAGCATGGCCTCGACGACCGCTTCTAATCTCTCGCCGATGTCGAGCCGTAGGACGCGGCGCTGTTCTGCCCACGCTGGACAAAACTCCAGCCGTGTTTGTGTTGCGCCGTGTTCTCCTCTTCCTTGCAGTGGTGGCAGATGGAGGTCACCTCCCGCCGAATCCTTAGCAGGTACTCGCCGAAAGTGACAGCTCAATATCTGGAAGATTTCTCCAGCTTTTCCCCGCGAATCTTTTCCTCTACTTGCCACGCTCGATTTATGATATTCACTCTTAGCATCTCTCAAATCTTCTCTTCGCTAAAACCAACAGATGAAAGTAACAATTGCATCTTATTTATTTTATTTCTCTAATATTATTTCCTTCGATTGTGACTAGATATAGTATATCAAAATATGGAAATAAAGTAAATATACCAATAATATCATATATGTAATTGAATATATATACCTGATATTGTACTTACACCATAATTTGGCATGATTTAATGAATGTATATTTGAATTTACTCCAATAACGTTGTTGATCTTTTGCTTACTTTTCAATAAGTTCATTTCTTAAAATTTTACTGATTTTATCATATAGTACAACATTCAGAATCTAATTATGACATTCATTTTTAACATTGCTGAAATTTTCTTCCTATAAAAAGCGGCAGCTAAATGGGGTAAGTTGAGGAATAACGGACCTGTGGCTAAGATAGACCACCTGCGTATATAACATTTGTAATATTCGGTGGGCACTCCCATTTTGTCAACTATACTTTGGTTCTATATGTCATACTTTTTGCTACCTTATCCAATTAAGTTGTAGTTACAGAAAATGTAAATAATTTCATCCCTTTAATTTATATCAAACATTGAATTTTCTCGTTCGCAATGTGAAAACGGTAAAAAGATACAAAGTACCAAGAACATACTATTCTTTATGATATTAGTGGGTGAAACAAATCTCTGTTTACATTTTATTTCATTGATTATGTTTATAAAAATTTCAATTTGCACAAAAATCCATAGTCTATTATTTACAAACATAATCATAGAATATTTTGACCAAAGCTATAAGTGCCATTCAATTGGGGATACTAAAAAACTGCAAAATGGTTCGTCTATAATCCTACAGAAACCTTTCTGGGATAATTCGTTCGCTGTTGCAAAGTTTACAAAATAGAAAACGCGTCGTGAACCTTTGTCACGAGACGATACAGGATTTTACGATTACGCTCCTTTTCCAGTGTAGAATTACTTATTTCGCTAAGGAACTTAACTGCAGTGGCTCTTTGCCTCAGAAAATGCAATTATTCCTCGTCTGTGGTAATTGGTCGCTTGAAATTTAAAGTCACGCGAACAGAATGTCGAGTATTTTTGTTCCACTGGCTTTTTCTTTGCTACCTGTTCGTCAACGTTTAATTTTGGGCAAAAAAAGTGCTGACAAAAGGTAAACAGTTACGTAAGAACAGGAATATCGGGATTAGGACAATTGCTACTTCGTTGGGATCCTTTGGCGCAGGGATCTTTAAATGGCCATTTATTTTTCCTCCGGTCAAATCCTCCTTTTGTCCAAGTATAGACCGACTGTACGGTCGAGTTCGGGCGATTTCTCTTGCCACGCCTCGAAGAAAGAGGAAGATTCGGTGACCGATCAGGGAAGAAGGACGGGCAGAACGAGGAAAGATAGAGAGAGAGAGAGCATATTGCCAAGAAACAGAGAGACGAAGGACGGTACAGTTCTAGCGAGAGAAAATGAAGTTTCTGAAAGGAACTGAGATAAAAGAGCGGGAAATGGAGAAATTTGTGAGATACCTTCAACTGTCAATCGGCCAATTTTAGCTCTCGATTGGTATGATTGACCCATGCGTAACCTCAGGAGAATTTTGAATCAGTTATTTAACCTCGTCGTATTTCATTTTCTAACTTAAGTTCTCTCTGACCAGAAATGTTTGTTTCAATTCAGAAGAATATTTATTTGCACATAGTTATAAATCTTACATATTGGACCTTAGAAAGTAAGATAATTCAAAGATGATTGAAAAAAAAAAAATATAATTGTTTGGAGTAAGAAATTTAAAATGATCTCCATATGAATTCTTTAGATGTCTACAAGTTACAGATAACAACATTCGCAACGAGATAGCTTCTGTAGCTTTGTTTAATTATAAAAATAAATTAATTACCATATAAATAGATGGAAGACAATTATTTATCTAATGTTGTCAATAGAAATTTTAATCAAAATGATTGATTTCTTTCCACTCAAAGAGTAAAAACGGCAGAACTTTCTGCACGATAATTCTTTTTTTAATCTTCGTAGTCAGTGTATTGATCTGAATATCACATATTTCAGCCTCGTAAAGAAACAAATACGTTCAGATGCTTCCAACAATATTCATCTGTTAAGAAACCACGTTATTCCATTTAGTATGCTAAAATACCGATGAAGAAGAAGTGACCTACCTTGATCAACTAATACATTTATCGTACATTTTGGCAATTTTTATTTCCATGGAATTTTTTAAATTTCCCCTGAATTTAATAGACATTTTCGTGAAATGGAGCAAAAGGTTATTTACAGGAGTAAGTTTGGCTCTGTATGCCGTTTATTGGCGCTGCTCCAGCATCATCGCCATAAACACAGCGCTACAACCAAGAAAATGACCCTCGAGTGGATTTGCTTAAGCGTGATGCAACCCTAATCAATTTCCTTCTCCCTCGAAACATGTCCCTTTGCTCCGTCCTAAGTCAAACCTTCGAGGTGTCTGATATCTTTTTTTTTTTTTTTTTTTTTTCGTACGTGGAGAAATCCTCATGGACACTCGCTGTTGCACGCAACAGCAGAGTAGTGTCGGACTCCTACCGACTAAAACTCCACGGTGGTCGTCCCGAAGATTGGTGGAAGCGTCCTCGGGCTCTTTTTTACAATTGCTACCAGGAGAGTCGCTCCTCGTCGTCTTCTCCCAGCTGTTTATTGGGGAGGCATCCCGGTCTATGTAGGGTCGCTAGGGGGGGGACCACACCCCCTAACGCCTCGTTCCTAGTTTGACGCTGCTAGGGCGGCGACAGTGCCGCGTCCCTGTGGCGTATTGAGTTTCTTTGGCGCGATGATCTCGCAGGATCGCGCGTTCTCTTCCGATCTCTCTCCGCTCGCTCCTTCGCCAGCATCACTTGCTCGCAGTAGGTGCGGACGGCGTTGAACTCCTGATGGCCCCTGAGCATGGCCTTGACGATCGCTTCTGGGGCTAATCTCTCGCCGATGTCGAGCCGTAGGACGCGGCGCGGTTCTGCCCACGCTGGACAAGATTCCAGCGTGTGTTGCGCCGTGTCCTCCTCTTCTTTGCAGTGGTGACATATGGAGGTCACCTCCCGCCGAATCCTTAGCAGATACTCGCCGAAGACTCCGTGTCCCGTGAGCAGCTGCGTCATCCTGAAGGTCAGCGGGATCCCGCCTTGGTCTCTCCAGGCTTCCCAATTGGGAAGCACGGCGCGAACGGCGCGGTGCGGCCGCGCGGCGTCCTCTTCGGTCAGTTGGGAGCGCCACCGCTCCCAGATCTCCAACTTCGCCTCCACTCGGACGTCCGGGGCCGGTCGGTCGTCGGACGGCGGCGTCGTCGTACGTCCGTCTGCGCGCGGGGCCCTCAGGTGTAAGTACGCCCGTCGGAGCGTAAGGGCCCGCAGCTCGAACGGGGGGGACGCCGCCAGCACCGTCGCCGACTCGTAGGACATGGTCCTGTATCCCCTCGTTATGCGGATGGCGGTCGTCCTTTGAATCCTCCTCAGCAGGGTCCGGCTGCGGCGATTCGCCATCAGGTCCTCGGCCCATACGGGGGCCCCGTAGAGGACTCGGGACCGGATCACTCCCTCGTAGAGTCTGCGGACTCCCAGTCCTGCTCCGCCGATGTTCGGTAGTAGGCCGCATAAGGCGTTGGCTGCGGCCGTCGTCCTCGGGACCAGGAGCTCGAAGTGCGGTCCAAACGTCCATCTGCTGTCGATGGTGAGACCCAGGTACTTCATCCGGTCCCCCACCGGGACCGCTTCTCCGTTGATGGTCACGGACAGTCCAGGAGGGGGGGGGGGGTCCTCTGTGATGGTGGTCGAAGAACCCCAGGGCCTCGGATTTGGCCGGCGACACGCTCAAGCCGAGCCTCTGAATGGCGCGTGCGGCGCACTCCACGGCGTCACTCGCGAGGTCCGCGGCCTCGTGCCACCAGCGTCCCCCGGCCACGACCAAGGTGTCGTCCGCGTAGCATACCATGCCCGTGTCCGGGGGCATCGGACATCGGAGGACGGAGTCGTAGGCAGTGATCCACAGTATAGGTCCCAGCACCGAACCCTGCGGTACGCCGCGCTCCACCTGTCTCCTTTCTTCTCCGCTCCTCCCGGTGTATGTGATCCACCGGTCGCTGAGGTACGCCTGGATGACCCTGACGAGGTACGTCGGTACCTCGAAGTACCGCAGAGCCTCTACGATCCTAGCCCAGGGGATGGTGTTGAAGGCGTTCGTGACATCCAGGGAGACCGCCAGCGCCATCCCCCCTCGGGAGACCATGTCTTCCGCTATGGACCTCGCCCGCATCACCGCGTCCACCGTCGAGCGGCCCCGGCGAAATCCGAATTGGCTGTCGTGCCAACCGGGCACCTGTTTCGACATATGAGCTTCCAGACGGGCGGCGATTATCCGCTCCAGCAGCTTGCCCACTTCGTCTAGCAGGCATACCGGCCTGTACGCGGACGGCGAGTCCAGTGGACGACCTTCTTTCCGTAGCAGGACCAATCTTGCCGTTCGCCACGTCCGGGGGTAAACGCCTTCCTTTAGGCATCTCGTATAGAGATGTTGTAGACGGGGAGCCATGATGTCCATCGTCTCGGCCCAGACTCGGCCCGGGATTCCATCCGGGCCCGGCGCCACGTCCCGGGATGCCATTCTCTTTGTCGCCTCGGAGAGCTCTTCTTCGGTGACTCGCAGCTCTTCGTTCCACTCTGCCGTCAGCACCGTCTCGTCGCTGGAGGAGGCGGGGGGTGGCCCTGGCTGCCTCGCGTCGTTGTCTGCCCGCGGGAACAGGGTCCCGATGACATTTTCTAGCAGCTCCGGGTCCATGTTTGCAGTCAGCGGGGGGGCCGAGGGTCGCAGCTTCCTTGTCACCGCTTTGTACGGCCGCCCCCACGGGTCGGATTCGACCGCTTCGATGAGCTCCGTCCAGGACCGAGCTTTCGCGATCTTGATCTCCCGCTGGAGGGTGCGCCTCGCCTCTCTGTAGGCTTCGTAGCAGCGGGTGATCTCTTCCTCGTCGCGTGTCCTCCTGCGACGACGAGCCCTTAGGAATCTTCTGCGGGCCCGAACGCAGCTCGCTCGCATCTCCGCAATCTCCGGCGTCCACCAGTGTACGCCGCGGCGGTCGCGTCCTCTTTCCAGCGCGGCGCGAGGCATCGAGGCGTCGCATGCGTCGCTCATGTATCTTCGGAGGTTTTCTGCCTCCTCGTCGACGCTTTCCAGCGTGGTCGTCCTACGGGCGTCCCAGCTCCAGGCAGAAACGATGGCTGCAGCCCGCAGCATCTCCCTGTCCCTTGCCTTCAGTCGCCATCTCGGCGGTGGTGGGCGGGGGGGTCCCGCTCCTCTTCGGGTGTCGTCGTTGGTGTTCTTCTTGGAGGCCACCTCCATCAATATGTAGAGGTGGTCAGACAGGGTCTCGACCCCCTCGGCCACTTTCCAGTTGCGGATCCTCGGGTACAGCGCCGAGGTAGCCCACGTGATGTCGACCACGGATGATCCTCTCCACGCCACGCAGGTGCTCGCCGAGCCCCTGTTTACCAGTAGGAGCCCGAGACCCGCGGCCCAGTCGGTCAGCCATCTTCCTCGGGGGTTCGTCACAGCGTTTCCCCATTGCGTCGAGCGGGCGTTGAAATCGCCGAGGACGAGTACCTGGCGTGGTCGGCATCTTCTGACGCACTCGCCAACCCCGTCCAGGAAGTCCCCGAAGGCGGCCGGGCCGCAGTTGGGTGAAACGTAGACCGTCACCACCGCTATTCCAGCCCACTCGACCGCGACATAGCCGTTGCCGCGGTCGAGCAGGACGCCGGAGGCACCCAAGGCTGGTGTCCAGGTGACGGCCGTCAATCCATCCAGGTCCCCGACCCAGTTGGGGGCGTCAGGGACGCGGTACGGCTCGGCCACCACCGCGAGGGCGACTTCGCTTTCTCGGATGGTCTGGGAGAGCAGGTCTTGCGCCCGTCTAGACCTTCCCAGGTTGCACTGGAGGATGCGTTGGATCTTGTTATTTCTGCTCCGTGGCCTCCTCCCGGCCATCCACCGTTATTTTGTCGGCGGTGCTTCCTGGTGTTCCTTCCGCAGCTGGCTCGCGGACGGGTCGTCTCTTCTTAATTCTCGGGGGAGCGCATGCCACCCCGTTCATTCTGTGGTTGGCGGGTGCCCCGAGCGACTCGCACAGGAGGCACTTGGGAACAGGGGCGGGACAGTCTCTGGCCCGGTGTCCGGCTTTGCCGCACCTGTAGCACAGGTGCCCTCGCTCCACGGTGGACGTGCAGGTTGCTTGCACGTGCCCCAGCTCGAGGCACCTGTAACATTGCAGGGGCCTCTTCGGGATGGCTATGATCTTCAGGATGGACCAACCCAGTGGGAGTTTTCCCGCCTGGGCCAATTTCCGTGCTGCAGCCGCCGGGCACTTTATCCAGGACGACCCGAGGCCGTCTCTGGTGATGCGAATCTCTCCGACTTGCACCTCCGCAACGCCGCATCCTGCTGCTGAGGCCAACGCTTGCCGGAGCTCTTCCTTGCCGGTCGCGATGTCTATCCTGGTGATTCTCAGCTCCGCCATCCTTTGTGGAGCTGCAACTCTTACCTCGGTCGGGTCCAATTCCTCGGCTAGGCGCGCCGCCAGCAGCAACGCCTTTTCCCGGTTCTTGTCCTTGGGGACCGTTACGACGATGGCTCCCGTCGTCGTTTTTCTCATGCGGACGGCCGTTGCGCCGATCTCCGCAAGCGGGATCGTTCGTTTGGCCGTTGCCAGTACTTCGGCGTATGACGCCTTCGCTCCCTTGTTCAGGGTTATTGACACCGCCGATGTTCGCTGGGGGCGGGGGAGCGTGGCCACTCTTGGTGCCTGTGTTGATCCCTTCCTCGTTGTGGGGACGGCGGCGCTCGGTTTCGGTGTGCCCGTCGAGCTTTCGTGCCGTCCTTTCTTCGCCTCTTCTCCAGAGGCAGCCGTCTTCCCCGTCTTCTTCTCCTTCTTCTTCTTTTTCCTTTCCACCACTCTCCATTCACCACTCTCTTGCTCCCTCCGGAGCACCGTTGTTTGTGTGGTTTGGCGGGTGGCGGGGTCGTCCGCCTGGTGTCGGGGTTCGGGGGTACGTGGACGTCGGTCCCCAGATCGCTCCTCGATGTCCCTCATTATGGTCAACTGGAGCTCCTTGCACGTCCTCTCCAGGGCATCAATGCGCTCTCTGTCGCTCTTGTCCTCCGGTGCGGGGGGGCCCGACTTGGGAGTCGAGAAGCCGCACCGCGGGCACTCATGAGCGCAGGCAGCCCTTCTGGGTGGTTCATCGCGAAGGGCTGCGACCTCCTCCTCTAACGCGGTTTGCCTCTCGTCCGCGGGCCTCGCAGCCGCGGTGCTGCTCTGGTGTGTTTGCCCCGTCTTCATCGGGGATTTGTTCTTCCATGCGGCGGAGAGCTGATTCGCCGCATCCCGTAGCCTCCTCGCGACCGTTTCCTCCAGGCTGGGCGTTGTCGTCGCGATGAGTATTATCTCTGCGACGTTTCTATCGACAACGGCGTTGGCGTCCGCCGCCGGGCTCGTTCTTACAGCCGTCGCCAGCTCTTCGGGTTCCTCCGGGGTTGTCGGCGTAAATCGCCTTTTTCTTCCACTGGGTGCCGTCGACGCGAGCGAGGCGACCGACTCTTCGTCGTCGGACCTCGCTTGTGTCCGGGGTCCTCTTGTCGCCGTGGCCGGAGTGAGGGAGGTGCTCTCCGACCCATCCGTGATTTTCCGTGAGCTCCTTGTGACTCTTCTTGGAGGTTCCTCCGAAGCCTCCATCCTGTTGGCGTTTCGCGCCGCGTCCGGCGTAGCGGCGCTGGTGGGCTGCGCGCGCGCTAGTTTGGCGTGCACGTGGTCCTAACCTCCAGGCACAGCACAACACAAACTTTCTTTTGCCTCTTACGTCTTTCGCAGCAAACTCCCCGAAACTTTGCACGCCTTATCATGAAGCACTGGAACTTCACTTGGGCACTCGTTCCTTGACCGAATTCTTTGGTTTGCCAGAGATATTGGTCACTGTTCCGGGAGCGATATACACGCGTCCTGTTCGCATGCCGCCATCTTGAAACCGAGGTGTCTGATATCTATTCGATGAGAAACTTGCTTTAATCACGGCAATGGTCCCGATGACCGTTTAAGCTAAAAAATTTCGCCGATTCTTCTGCTGAGATTGAAATTAATAGGTGTGGAGGTTCATACGAATGATCGTACGTAAGAGAAAAATGTCGAATTTTTAAATTTATTCCGACAATGCAAGATTATTCGAATTATTTTTGCATTGAAATTTAGCTTATTCGATTAGTAATTTTGAAATTAATTAATTTGACTGCGTGAATAATTTCTATATTGAAATTTAATTCGTTCGATTTGTATATTTCAAAGAAATTAATTTGAAATGTGGAATTATTGGGATAATTTGTTCAAAATTTAGCAACGATTATTCGAATAATTTTTATGTAGAAATTTATTTTTTGTTTGGTTAGTGACTTTTAAATAAACCAATATAAAATACTGATCAATTCTCTGATTCGATGTGATATTTAATTCCTAAGAACCTTCGATTGAATTATCGATCACCGGAAATTGTATATCGAGTTTCTCGTCGAAAATAAGCTAGCCAGTTACAACATAATAGTTAATCTAATTAATCTAATGCATCGCTAGAGAGTTTCGTGGATCAGTTTCGAGAGCCAGTACCAATTGAATCCAATCAGCGCCATTCTGTCGATTTGCAAAATCAATGGACTACGGAGTTTATTAAAGTGTTGAATATTTTAGAAATATTGAATAAACGATCTCCGTAAAATTTGTATTTACTTTGATTATTTTCTACAAAAAAAAAATAAAAAAATAAAAAATTACGTATACCTACGCATGATAAATTATTATTTATAATTATATCCGAAAAGAAATTGTTACAATGTTTTAATTATTTGAATTATTTAAATGTAAAATAATCAATAAAAAATTAATATTATTTTTAAATTATACAGTGAGATATAAGAAGGCTATTTAAATAATTCAACCATTTACATAGCTATCATGTCATTTAATTTCCCTGCATTTTTTCGTTCATTTTCGCCTAAATTGTATTTTTACATTTAACATCTCAATACCTACTAAATCCCGAAATATATTCTCCTTTCGTTAACAATTTCAAAAAGCCACCTTACAACATTCCGTATACCACCTTCTGCATCTATTCCCCTTGTCACGTTCAAATGAATATTCATATTCGAATCCACCAAACTACACCACTAACCCGTCCCATTTAGCATCGAACACGACGAACCAGCGACGTAGTTAGACTTTAAACACCAGCGAAGTGAAGCCAAAGTCCTCGACAACTATTATATGTATCTCGTTCTATCGCGGTCGTCTCGTTGCCTCTTTGACTTCCTCCCCCTCTTCCTTTTTTTCATGTAATCAGCGAGCAAGAAGAAAGACCTGCAGGCAGTTCATTGTATCCCAAGTAAGGTTGATTCCTGTTAATAGAGCGTAGATGTTAATACAGAAACGCGCAGACTCGTGACTAGAAGCAAAAGGGGGATCGGTGTTCTGGAAACTCGATCGCAGCCGACTCAAGACGTCTCTTCCCTCTATCTTCTTTCAGCTTCTTGCTCGCTTCCGTATCCGCCGTTGGCACATGAATACGACTACGAGAAAACGGAGGCAAGCAGAGATTCTACGTTTATTTATTTATATCGGCACACGAAATCTCGTTGCTACTTAAACGGGAGAACCTTACGCTATCTTTTTTTATCCACGCGCATACAGTCACGTTAAAAAATTTTTGGAGAAATATTTTACCTGAGTTAAATTATGAGGATAATTATTGTTACGCCACGAGGCTTACCATAGGCCGTGTCCTTGTCCCTAACCGCCGCTCGTGGTACTACAGTGTCGCAGACAGATCGTCTTATAGAACCGGCGAAATATATACAATGTAGCGACAAGCGCATAGTTGTCATCAAGCAGTGAGTTCTAGAAACGTCGATTCGCCTTCAGTCCGTTATTTCATCTACGCAAAGAAGGTGGCATACGTGATCATAGGCGCGAACGGTGGCGTGACCCGTGAGCGTACTGGAGGTCGTCTCCCAGAGAAGACAAAGAAAACATCGAAGGGTAACAGTATCGTTTGAGGATTCCAACGGAATGCATCGAGAGGTCCTGACGAATAAAATTAAAGTCGCTTAGTCTAACAAATACATCGAGAGATATCCTAAAGTCGGGTCGAATTCCTGTAACAAACTAATTGTATTTATAGCTAAATAATTTGTGACGTGTTCATTATAATATTAAATATTGTTAAATAAACAAGTTTATATTAACCCTGTTAATTCAGTGTTAAACTCATTTGAACTACCTCTGTTATCTTAATCGAAACAGGGGAATTCGCGGCGTCGATTATCCGAATCGTAGCGAGAATTTACGCCTCTCGCTGATGCGTTTTCCTCGCGACCGCGTCTCTCCGCAAACGGTCGTAACAATTATTACAGTTTAATCCTGCTGCGATCCTTCCATTCTTTATATTGTAATCTTACCTTCATTTTAGTCGAATGAAAACGGCTCATAACATTTCAAGAAAATTTGTAACACGTGTAATGTAGCTTCCTCGAGCTTAAGAAATTTTCTAACGATAGAGAAATATAATTCGGTCAAAACGGATCCAAAGAACCCTCCAACGGCGAACAATGCCAAAATCGGATCTACTTGTTCTGTTAATTTCGGAGAGCCACCGCGTCGACTTTTTTGCGTCTTCTTACGTGTCTCCTTATGATAGACCTATACAAGGTATGAATTTTCTCTGCAATTTTGTATAGAAAAATATAAAAATCGTACGGGTCTGGAGGATTAATCATTCTAGGCTACTGACTTTCCCAATTTTTACTATTTACCTTCCACATTTTCCTAGTTTGGATTAAATCTGGGTAAAGTTTCAGTAAATAAAAAAAAAAAAAAAAAATAGAAAAAGAGAAAGAAAGAACGGCGCGCCGTTCATCCACATTCACCCCTGTTAGAAAACGCTTCCTCTTTCCTAAGACAGTCTCCTTTCACGCTCGATTGGGATCTAATTTCGACATTAAGATCGCGCGCTAACGCGGCCAATAGTTATTTTCGGCCTCAGAGTCACCATAACCATAGAATTGAAATGGAGATCGAGCTGACGACAAATTGGCCATGACTAAATGGGTTTCCCTGGCGACGAGAGTGTGGGGTCACCACGAAAAAGGGGCAAAGTTGTTGAATTTGAACAAGCGACGCTTAATATTAATTTTCTTCCGTGCTAGGGAAAGGGCGGGAAGAATAAAATGTAAAAGTACCTGTATTTATATTCTCGCTCAACAGTCCTAGGGTATCGTTTATCTTTAATGAAATTTTAATATTTGATACAAACTATGAATTTTAAATTACAGTATATTTGACATAGATTACGGAGTTTAAATTACAGTATAAACTGTTCTTAACCACCTAATAAATTTATCACGTATTTCAGTCATCTTTTTTCCCATCTCTTCAAATTTACTAAAGATAGATGAATTGGGAGAGAGTGAAGAATCGATTTCGTGGTGTAATTGCAACGAAGAGGACAAAGTCGAGGCGCAAGGGTTAGAAAGGGTTCTTGCGAACGTTTTAGTCAACTATGTCAACTTGTCTATTTGTGCACGCGTATTCTAGATGTCAGCCGCTCGGAGCCTCGCTCATACTAATGTTAATTAAGCAGTCTCATTACCGCTTAGATGTGCGCGCCCTTTCCAGCCGCCTTTGCACTGTCATGATTCTCCCTTCGTGTTTGCGGTCCCACGAAATTACGTGCGTCACGGTAATTTCTAAAATTTGTACCACGACGTTGTGACACGTCCAGAGCCGGCCTTTGGTCTCAACATCAAAGCAGTAATAACAATTTTCGTTCCTCGAGGTGCAGTCGTTGTTCAGGACGAAGGTGGCCAAATATTGGGGATGCGACGGGTACTTGTCCTATAAATATATGATTTAATCTAAGTATTTACACGCTACTAGCATTGTCTTAGTTATATCGATGATGTGTAAATTGTATGGGAAGCTCGAACAGGCTCTATAGCGTATTTTGGTCAAAGCTGAATTAACGGTAAAGTTTGGTTCTACAGTTTCTGTTGATCGATTTAATGCACACAGATTGCAGATACTTCGTCAAAAGTCGATGTAATGTTAAACGCATGAAACACCTCAGATATAGGGAATTTGTGAAATAGTGGAATTTAAAAGTCACTTTCCCTTAAAATGTGTTGAATGTGCTCCAGGCCATTAATTGAGGTTTCCACTCAACTGTTATTTGGTTCTTCATTTTTAATATTCTTTCAAAACAATTAAAGATAGTTTTTCTACGATTTTATTATTATACATATACATCACTCGGTATTTAACATTAAAAAGGTGAAGCTGTATAACATTGTTTACTGCCATGCAAAATAGGGTTTTATTAACTGTTACCTAACACAGGAAGTAAATGGAATCTATGTAAATGTGGCTATACCTCTGGCACATATGACGGTAATTCCAATTTCAGTTGCAATTACACTCGTAAAGACTTAACACATACAATACACATGCTACCAAATATGCAGATTTTCGTTCTAGTCTCTTTTTATATTCTTACAATAACTTCGCATTGCTAGTAAATATACAAATTTTCATTCTAATTTCTTTCTGTATTCTTACAATAACATGGAACTTTCATTTAAATCTCAACTATTCGTCCAGCAGTTTCTCTTCGCGGCCAATGACACGATCTCACACGCTTGTCGTATATCGAATAATTGGAAATACAAAATGACCATCTTGAACTGTTGAAGTTATTCTAACTCTCTATGACGTATACAATGAGATTCGTACGCGATAGGATTATATTAGCTTGAAATACTTCCTTATCTTTTAGCAACATCGAAACTGAACAAAATGGTACGAGGGTTTGAATTTATAATGATTTCCCTTGTGTAGTATCTGTTTAACGAAGGTGTACGAATTTTTAACGATTTCCCCGGTGTAGATGTGTTTAATACACAACGCGCTATTGTATCGCACGACAAGCAATTTTTTTCCATTTTTTATTATACTACTACCCCCCCCCCCAAAAAAAGAGGAAAATAGAGAAGCTTTCAGAATTCCCTGTACAAATGAAATTCTAAACAAAATCAATTCAGTGACAAGTCCGTTAAATATATCCCAAGCTCGCCGAATGGATCTAGCATCCTTATAAACAATGCCGGACGAGTGTTTCAGAGTCGAGTACTTTCATCGTACACTCTATTTACCCAGACCAGCTCGCACACCCCCTTAAACTACCCTCCTGGTAGTTTGCTAGGGGTGTTCAAGTGGCTCGAAGAATTATATATAGTAGGAAGATTCGCTGGAATAATTCCCCGGGCGATCAGACCTCGTTTCTACGTGTCATCTCCGTAACGCCGACCAAGTTTGCTAGGTGCAAGCACCAAATCCTTTAAGAAACCGTATAAAACGATCCAACCTTCTTCGAGTTACGAATCACGCTAGCTCTGCCATTGAAAGTGGATACGTTTCCGAACTTCGATCCAATATTCGAGCTTACTCGCGTGTCTGTAGTATACAGTCTGCTTCAAAAAGTTGGTAGCACTTATTAAAGTAAATAAACATGCTTTAACAAACGTGTAACCAAATCGTAAACTAACATGGTAAATCTACTTGCAAATTAAAGCTACGAACAGATTTCGATCTTGTACAGTCGTACGTCAAAAATTACCTTTCAACGTACCAGTTTTCCTTAATTGTTGATGTATACCATTGAACATATTACTGGTTGGATGCCATGGTCCGAAAAAGTTTCTTCACCCCACGGTTCTTTATTGAGCATGGCCTATAAATCTTATAACCAATGATATTTGGACCCTAACGTATTTCGACCCCGACTCAAGTTAACGACCGGAATGAGTCCGGAGAAACTTTCGAAAAACTCGCGGACAGGACAATGTATACGTATGTAGGTGCGGGGATATGTATATGAGAGAAAGTACAGAATGTTTCGAGCGAAGTTTAAATTTGGTTAGAATCGAAGGGAGTTGGTTCAGAATGGTTAAAGTTAGGAGAAAGGGTGTGGTTTCTGGAATGGAATCGTCATTTTTGTGGAAGGAATTTTGTGGAGGTAGGTTTTGACAGAAAAGGATATTTATTTATGTTTCCGAGAGAATAATGGGAAATTGCGAAAAAGAAATAAATAAAAAAAAAAAAAAATGAAATGCAAGGAGAATAACGAAACGAGATGGAAAGTAATGGAAAGTACACGAAATGCTAGAAGATAATAGAAAATGATAAAAAATAACGAGAAAAGACAACCGACAGTGAAAAATAACATAAGGCGATAGAAGATTGTAAAAATTAATCGAAAATAATAAAATGTAACAAGAAATAATAAAAACTAAGGAAAATTAAAGGAAGGTGGCAAAAAATAAGGAAAATGTGTCACTATAAACATAAAATATTTCAACGAAAATAAAAGTATGGAGGAAGGCAAGTTCTATGGAATAGGAAAGTTCTCCGTTTAGAAAAGCATCAAGATCAAGATTTCAGAGAGCAAGTGATACTCTTCCGGCAGAAATATCCCAACTTTTACAATTATTGTACATACATTATATATGCATAATTGTCTTCATCAGGGGTTGAAATACAGACTGATACTGTATTAGCTTGCGAAACACTTTTTTTTTTTATTTATAACTATTTCTGAGTTAACTCTTAAGGGCGGTTTTGGAGGGTGACTTCACTCCCCAAACTTGAGTTATCGTAACAACGAAAAAAATACATATGTAATATTTTTGGTTATTTTTCAAGCCTACAAAGTAGCATTCAACTTTTTAGTACCTGATAATAAATATCTGATAGCATAATTTATTACTTAATTAGTTTCTAATAATAATTAATGTAAATAAACCCCGAACAGTAAGTATACGTCAATATCAGCGAATATATTGCATAAATGTTCGGTCATTCACCCATGTTCCGAATTCAACTTGAAAAACTTTGTGCAGCTAATACTACTGCTAGAATAATCGTTCCTATTACCATTAATAGCGTACTTCCTAAAGTTCGCTGATCGTGAGTAAATAACTAGTTGGTTAGTGGATTGGTGGATTAGAATTACCGTTGAAAGGTAGCAGAGATAACTGGAAGGATATAAGAGTGATGGAATTTCAATAAGTCCTTGAGCTTCTTAAATTTTAATGGAACATTCGTTCATTCTCATTGCTGCATGGTTCCAAAATTTATTTTGTTTCATCGCCGAATAATTCGACCTTAATTAACGAAATTCCTCGTTATTCCAATGAACGGCATGTATTATGTCCTAAAATGTAATTAAAATTGAGTTGATCGTATAATATCATAAAGAAAAATTCGTTATACTTATTC
The DNA here is from genome assembly GCA_905332935.1 of Bombus hortorum. Taxonomy (NCBI): domain Eukaryota; kingdom Metazoa; phylum Arthropoda; class Insecta; order Hymenoptera; family Apidae; genus Bombus; species Bombus hortorum. The sequence goes on from HG995199.1 coordinate 12,320,702, forward strand.
GAGAATTTTACTGTCTGTTTTTCATGTCAGCACCTATCATTATCTCTAAAGATTTCTATAATATCGTATTCTTAAAAAATTTTTATTTGTCCGCGTGTACTTCTAAATGAATATTTAAATCTTAATCTTAAATTTTAAGTTTGTTCAGTACTAAGATATTGTTTACCCATAAAAGTGACTTTTCTGATCCAATTAATACTTATATTACTAATAACGAAGAATTTAAGTCGAGAAAGAGGAAATACATCGCTTCCTTAACCAGAGAAGAGCATTTGATCAACCAGTTGAGACCTGCAATCACGTTGTAACGAGATCGAAGGGTGATTTGCACCCCCGGTAAAAAGTAATCTCTTCTAATTTCCGAAAATTACGGGACCGTGAAACGTGAGCTCTTCGTTTTCTTAGCCAACCGTACCAGATCTTTCCTCTCCTTGGAAAAAAGTGTTTGCTCTGTAAATAAAGCGTCTGTGTTAAATAAAGACGTTCCTCAAGCAGGAGAAAAGAGCGGCCATAGCAGAAACAGAACTCCTGGCCCGTGGTCATAGCCAGCCTTTGAAATATTTTGCGAGAACACCTCGTGACCTGTAGCCATATCTGTCTCATGCAAGGGAAATAGAGGGAAAGGACAAGAAAGGGTAGCGAATCTACGACGGCCGAAAACGCCCAGCCAATAAGCTTAAGCCAACCTCCTCGTAATTTTAGTCTTATTTTATCATTGTCTGCGTCCTTCACCGTGCAAAGTCTGGTTTGAGGAAATTTTTGCAGATCTTTGACCCGCTTTGGCCGCTAGACATCGAGTTGGAGGAAAAGTAATCTTTCTTGTTCTTCTCGCTAGGAAAGGGATTTATTATTTTTCAGATAGATCTTATAAATCAAATAAATTGTTAATTGAAATCTATATACGTAATAACTGCTGCATGTTTCCAACAAGAAGGAACATTATTATATTTTTAGAATAAATATTATTTATTTCGAAGTTTTGTTATTAGATGTTTTACAAAGGGAATATTATAAATTATAGAGAAATTTGGTTTTTCTAATTACAGAAGAATTTTATACCATATGATTCATATCTTTTAACGAAGACGTTTCAAGATTACAATTTGATTAGAAATTTTTCATACTCGCTATACATAGCGCGAGAGCGAAAGTATCAACAAATTGAAATTGAAAATACGAGATGGGATAATTAATATTTCGCGGAGCGTGTGATCAATTACTCTCGTATAAAATGGATATTAACATCGATATACTTTCATTATGCGATTTTACGATGTACCGGGCACGCGTTTGCGTTAATTGTCCACTATTATCGATGCGCCATTGTTGTTTCGTTTGGAACTCGAGACCTTCGACAAGTATGACGCAGTGGAAATCGATTTGGAAGAGCTTCGAGAAGAGTTTCTATATCGAGTATCGACGCTTACGTTACTACTCCACCACTAGGAATAGAAATATGTTTTTACGCTTGATTGTTTTTAATGTTAACGAAGTTTTATAATTGAAGTCGCTGAAACGTTCGTTCGATTATCTTTTGAAAACGTGACTTCAAATAAATAAATCTTATTCTACGATTTTCACGTATTTTGTAGAACAATCTGTAGAAGATGACGTAACAGATAATGTTCTACACATTATTCTATAGTAGATATTCTGTAGAAGATAATGCAATGCAAAAAGATAGTGCAAATCCTTTACCGATTATTCTACAATCCTATTCTATAAATAATTTTACGATGCATTTAGAAATTAGGAAAGTTCGCGTATACTTGGCAGGTTTTATCAAACCGATTATTTTAAAAACGGAGCGTCACAGTACATCCTATACTTCCGGCTCTTTATTTTTTATCATATATTAGAATCAGCCCTTTTCATATTTTATCATAATCGCCGTATGACAGCCATTATAATAAGACACTATCAACTCCAAATCATCTTCAAAACATAATAGATATTACAGCCGATCAATTATATATATCGTTTCCTTAAGCCGAAACTTTAGAACTCGAAAGATCGACAAGAGCTCGGCGCAATTATTAATAAAGAGGCTGAGGGATTAATTGCAAATAGAATCGAACGATAGCCGTGAGTCAGCCAGTTCATTTCTTAGGGCTTCCTCGAGAATTCTGTTCCAGATGCCCTCGTCGAACGAAGGACGCCAGAAGCGTTCGGTATCGCGAGGTAATTTTCGTAATCGGCGTCCTAGATCCAACGAATTAAATCCGTAGCCAGCTTTACCCCGCCGTTGGCTACGCGGATTTCCTTTAAACGGGTTGCTGCCTCCTCCTTTGAGAAGCAACGAGATGCCTCGCTTTTGTGGAATGTAATGGGAGTTGAACGGTGTACGGCTCAAAAATACAAGGAGGTATAGGGGTAAGTGTTGCGCACGGTGGAAAATGGCGTCGGGTCTTCTTGAGAGGGTAAATCGAAGCTATGGAATGGGACTTTTTAACGGCGCTAGCGGCTGAGTTTCTGGTTGGTCCTTTTAACGCAAAGTACCGCCATGTTCTTTCTATGTGTTTTGTTCTATTCGAGTATGGTCGTTAGTTCCTTCCAAGGACCTTTTTCGTCTTAGTTTTATTCTATTTCTATTTGAAAGTTTCAAATTGGAAACGTCTTCTGTAAGAAGTTATTGTTTCGTACCTGATAATTGGAGAGATATCATCCTAAATCATTTCGATTCTATAAACTACAAGTATCATTTAAAATTATTATTTTATAATCTTTCTTACAATTCTTTGCATGAAAATAATTGTTGTATTAATGTTTTATTTTATTTTAACGCGAAGTACAGTTATGTTCTTTTATGTTTTATCGCACTCAAATATCGTTAGCTTTTCCCAAGACTTATTTCTTGGTTTGTTTCATTATATCTCTTTTTATTCGCAACGTTTAAATTGGCAGTGTTTTTTTTTTGAGTAGTTGTTAACCTGTTATTGTTTCATACTGGTTATTTTAATAAATCGTTATATGCAGCGATTTTCGTAAAAAAAGGTACTACAAATAAAAGGTATATAAATAAATATCGATATTAATACTTCATTCTTGTATAAATCAGTATTATTCGCGTGTTTCAAAATTACTTCAAATTTAATTAATCCATAAAACATTATATTTAAACTAATTATACCCAAAGTTAATGTCGGTTATGTAACAAAGTCACGAATTATCCTTCAATCAAGTAACTTTACATTACGTACAGTAATAGCGGGATAAAATATTAATGTAGAATTTTACCACAGGCATAGTTGAAGTCAAATTCAATTACCATGTTGCGCAGGTTTTTCTCCAACTAGGAAGGAATCACTTCAGTTTAAGCTGAAATCACGATTCCCATCTCGTTCTCCCTTCGTGAAAAAAGTAGTTAGTGTTTACTTAGTAATAGGTTTGAAATTACCGACGAAACTTAAATTCGCTTAAATTCCTCGTCGATATAATAATAACTGTCGTCTCGATTTGAACGTGGAAAGGCCCCGTTTAACCGGGCTCTGTTTCTCTCACACAACCCAGTCTCACAAACAATAACGGCACACATACCTTTCCATGAACACGATCAAACGATGGCGAATTGACGCTGTAACGTAATAACGTTGTGTCGGATGCTTTCGAATTTATAAGATTCTTGTTTCCGTGAAACAGTCGATTCAGCTTATCGGGTCGGTCAGCTTGGTTTCTATGCGGATCCATTTACCAAAGTTTGGACAAATTCGTCAATTTCATTGATTAATCAACTTCCGCCGATGCAACCTGTCCCTCGACTTCTCTAAAACTCTCATACAGCAATTCAACGCTTCAGAAACATATCGCCAAGAGTTCCACAATATCAGCTCCCTGTCTCTCTCTTTCGACTTAAAACTTTCCAATCCTAATCCACTCTAACCTCTGCAAGTAACCCACCTCAGCCGTGAATCCAAGCCCAATTTCGCACGATTCACTGCGAACATTTCACACAATTCTGGTCGTCCGAAACACACAGAGATCCCGAAACTCTCTGTCCGGTCAAAGAGCCAGGAGTATATTAAGCGAGTGGCGCGACAAATATCGCGAGAGGTGAGCTTCGTTCAAACACGTAGCCTCTATTAAGTCGTCCTGTCGGTCAATACGCGCACGTGCACATGCCGGAAGTAATTCTCGATCAAATCGAGACGCGGAGGAAAGAGAGAGAGAGAGAGAGAGAGAGAGAGAGAGAGAGAGACCTTTGTCAAATACATGTGGCGGATTTTCATACACAGCTCGACACCGATTAATGCTCTCTCTTCGTGAGTTCACGAAACCCCCCCTCGCGTCACTGTGTTTCGCCACGAATGCTAGATGGCTTTCCACGCTCTCGTATCTACATTTGCAGGTGGTGCTTCCGGCTGAATTCGACCACGAACGGCCTTAACGTTCCCTGTCGCAGACGATGCCGCCATTGCAATTCCGGCGATCTCCTACCCGCTTTCCGGCGTACGCGGAACCACCTCGATACATTTCACGTGGAAATCGTGGCTCGCGACTCGTGAATAGGATTTAAACGTTACTCACCGAGGAGAAATTAGCGGCCGTTAGAAACGGTGCTTTATTCCGCGATTCTATCTGATGTTTTTTTTTTACCGCGGATTTGTAGCTCGCTGGTGTTCTTGTTAGAATGAAGAAAAAAAGGGCTGGCTTTTGTTAGGTTTCGTCACTAGTATGAAAATGTATTTGGTAACCAAAAGTGGCAAAATATATATTAAAGTTATTTCGAAGCTTCTTTTATTATTCGAGGCTTTTGTCAGAATAAATATAATCTCCATTATTCAATTATTCTATTTTTGTTAAAATTACATAAACACGCATAGCATTTTATTAATGTATAAAAGTTCAGATTTTATTTACATTTCGTGTAACACTAATTTAATCATAATAATAGGTTTCACTGTTCAACTAAATGTTATAAAATTAGGTAAATACACATCGTGTATTATTGATTCCATCATAAAAGGAAAATATATTTAATTATTGCAAAACATATAAATTAGTTGTATACTGTTATTATAGAAGAATAGTTCTTGTATTATTAACTAACATCTAATGATAGTAGTGCTTTGCTTAAAATAATAAAACACTGAAAGTCCTTTTGATGTTTTAATACTGTGAAAAAAGAATTAAATGAAACATTAAATCTCAAAAAGTATATTTAGTGTCATTATTCCATGTATGGTTCATTTGTTTCTTATGGGGAAAATAGATTTTGTTTTACGTAAAATCAAAGATTTTAGTTATTATAATATAGAGATTTAATATATATTTGTTAAGTATGTAGTGGAGATATTTATGTTTATCATAGGAAAGAGAAAAATTAATTAAAATAATGATAAAGGGTTTCTACAAATTTGGAACAACAGTTGCATTACAACTAGTAGAAGCGTAGAACAGTGGTCGTTGTAATTAAGAGGCGTACCTGTGGCCGACCATGTTTTACTTATACTACTGTACGCTCCTATTAAAAGCCTACATTTATTTCATTCACTCCTGGAAACATTTAACTTTATTTATTAATTATGAATGAGTATGGACAATGAAACATGAACGATTATATGTATCATATTCGTATTTCGAACGCAGATATTAATGATTTATTTATGAATTTATATTATTACACGCAGTAATTGTATTTCATCTTCTGTGTCGCATTGTACACACATGACTGACTGTAAATAATCTATTCTACTGTATTATTTGGAACATTATTTTAGTTCATTTATTGAACGAGTGCAGTGCAAAATAATATCAATATCTACTTCAGGATAATTTAACATGTCGAGATAATACGTTTAAAATTTTTTCATTCATAATTGGTGAAACTATGCACATACTTCTGACAAAATTAATATCTTTTTCCGCTGAGATAGAAACGTAAATATACATACATTTGTTATTTGTTTGTTTACACATAATCGCCCACTTTCATCATACTGCTTTTTAATTACTGAATTAATTTTTTAATTATCTTTTTAATTATCATTTACGAATAACATGTTTAGATAAACATTAAAAATTGACAGTTAACATCTTTTTATTGTTTTTAAGAGTGCACAAAAAATTGCATAAAGGAATACAAATTTATATTGATAGAAAACGTTGATAATATATGTTGAGAATATATGTACATGTATACGGTATAAAAGAAGAAACATATAGGATATATAGGAGATGTATAACAATATATAAAATAAGATTAAAATATAACAATGCGTAAAATAAAGTTAAGGAATAAAAGAAATGAAGGAAAGGTATTGTTTAACGTAAAAGACGTTGTTGACATCGACATTGCGTATTTGTAAAATATACAAGGAACAGTCTTTTAGAAAAACAATATGTGTGTGTACTTACAGTGGCGAACAGAACAAAATTTAAAAAATGAGAGGTACGAAAAACTACCAGGAACTTACGAAACTGAATTAACAGCTTTTCTGGAATTCTATATTGTAAACTCAGTAGAATCATATCGCATTAAAAAGTTTAATAATTATTATAATACAAACAGATTATAATGCAAGGGAGAATTCAGCTACAGAGCAATCCTCTTCAGTACATAACAACGATGGAGAATTTTATAATAAATAAAGATTCCTTTGCAGTTTTCGCACGCGTTGAAATTTATGTATTTAACCGCATCCTTCCACGATCCGCGTCACACACGTTTTCGATTCCATTAATACCAATACAGATGAAATTTTTTTGATTTGCCAATCGAACGAACCATTTGAAAGCAAAACGACATACAGAGATCGAGCTCGGGGCCATAATTATTAAACCATTTCTATATCTTGATTTTAATATATAATTATAGCCGTTTAAACAATATCCATCCGGTGAAAAGCGGTTCAATACGCAGTTGTATTTACGGTAATTAGACAATCCCCGAGTCGACGTAACGCGACTAATTGTAATTAATGCTACTTGCTAATGATTTCATCCTGATTACGTGTATCTCGTTACGTTGCACGTCTCAAGCTATGATCGCTTCTCTATGCAATTATTTTTGTCTCTTGTCATTCCGACGATGCACAATTGGTCAACGTCTATAGAAGAATACGGCGATACAAAATTTAAATAAAAGCTTCTATTTAAATGTGAATAAGAAATTAAAATATTCTTTTTCATTATTGTAGCTGTAGCAACATTGTGGCTTCGTATTATTGATTGGGAAATAAGAAAAGAACGAATTTGTTGAGCTTTCTAAACATTGATTTAAATATAAAAATACTCAAAAATAATTTTCTATTTATGTCAAGTCATTAAGTTAGCTATAAAAAACATGTCACCATAAAAATGCAACATTTGATGATTCTATTGAAAACTATGAACCTCCATAAGTACGGGACTTGAAGTCTTCGAGAAATTGATTGCGTTATATGATGATCCACCACACAGGTCTTATATATTTGTTCACAGTACAGCTCATGAGTGCTATAAAAGTGCTGTAAAAAATGCGACGTGTCGTTATTCTTAAAAAAAAAAAAAAAAAAAAAAAAAAAAGGAAATATAAAGAGAAATGGAAATAGAAGAAAAGTTTCGTTGCTGCGATATCGATACGGAGCTAATCCATTGACGTTCCCAATACTACCAAAAGGCTATTTTTCGTTTTGTTTCTCGGTACTATTGGCAACGTGCATTAACGGCGTGAACAAATCTATTACGAATAATGCATCTTTCGTTGTCCGACGTTGCGGTGGACCGTGGGGAAAACAGATGGCGTGAAGCAATCCTGTCGCGGTGTTAGTCCTCTACAGGGTGTTGGGATATTATCTGATAAAAGATACAGTGACATTTGTTTTTATTAATAATAATTACTAGTGTCCGGATGTTTGTGAGAATCCATATTTTTATCAATACGATAGTAATTAAAGATATATTTCGGATGAAACTTAAATAAAGATTTATTTCACCTACTAAATATTGCAACGTGTACTTACAGATATACTTTATATTTTATATATCTAATACACTTTTTAATATTATACGGAATTTATAAATTCTTACACGTCGAAATTTTTCATAAATACATGAACTTCCGCAGTCTAATAATTACATACACTGGGATATTAGTATGTTGTATGTAAATTCATATTTGAAAACTTGTGAAATGGAAATTTTCTTTATCCTTTTAATATTGCAATGAAGTCTTTACTCCGATTATTTTATATTTATTTGCATATTATGTATGTTGTGTTACTTCTTGATACATTTAAATTTCGAATAAACGTGCTTACAAAGGGTAAAGAGAATTTCGTGGAGCTGAAGAATTCTTTTATCGCTGTCAATATTTCTTCATGGACATTATATGAACTCCTTTGACACACTCTACTTGTACTGAACTTTTCATTCAACCTCTTCGAAAATGCGTATAGAGTTACATCTTCTAAAAGATTCTGTAGAAATTCTCTAGAATTATAAGGCATTTGTAAGGCAATTTGTAATTCATATTGTATACATATATAAATAAATAAATATATATATGTTTGGAGATAAATTATTTTCACAAATAAAATACGTAAATTATTTACGTACTAAATCAGATTGGTAATCTGAAAATGATATGTATAACACAGATGACCCTGCAGAAAAATTATAGTAAGCACCTGTATCTTTCAAAAAATTTGAATTTCCCTTTACTGTTATATACGCAGAGACATTTTTATGCCTAAAACACATTGAACACTAATTAGAGGATTAAGAATAATCAAAATACTGAAACGCTGAAAACAAATGCGGCAGCTTAAAAATGACGATTCTGAGAAACATCAAAATTACGATATTTCGTGTAAAAACTGCTTTCTATTCTGGAAAGCTTTTTATTCTAAAAAGAACTTATTGTTTCCTCTCCTTGAAAAAATTTCACGAATGACACATTATTAACACTGAAATGGTCACCCTATGTAAGGGTCATTCGTCGACCAGCGGGGTATTAACCAGAATTTAAAGCGCTATCAGCGGTTGTAAACAGCGTTATCCTCTATCAATCAGCCGCGGAAAGAAGTTAAAGTATCGAACTGCTAGAAGTAATTTGTAGAAGGAAGAAATCCGCGGAAGGGCAAGGAGATAGACAATAACGTAGCGATTACGAGCAACATCGCGTGCTTGTTTTCCCATTTTCCTTTCCTTTTTATTCGGTGCTTTATGAAATTTGCATATTACACCACGTACGAAACGATCTGTTGCAAAAACAATTTGCTTGTGAACATATTAAAATATAAACTCGCGGAAACTGTTGTTCGATAACATGTTCGTCGATTTATGAAATTTTAACAGTATGAAACTGAGGATCTGGTCTCTGTTCGCGGAAGGAAAATAGAGAGTCGTGGAATCGTTGAAAAATGTTTTCAATGGGATTCGAGATCTTTGGTGACTTTATTGTATTGGAAAATACCCCTTGAGGATATCTTATAAACGAATTGTCTCGAATCGTTAAAATTGGTTGATCTAATATACATTCTCGTCAAAATTTCGAAATATGTATTGTAAAAATATCGATTGCTGAAAGTCGACAATTGTAGGTGAACGAATGCTTCAATCACTTATTATGTATTGTAATCGTAAGTAAAAATATTACTTAAATGTATTACCGTGTATTACAATTTACCGGCGTAATAAATATCTTATACATACGTGTCATGAATGGTTCTGTGCATATTCGTTTCCTAGCAATATATTTCTAAAGATGTTGGTTTAATCCTTTAACAGCATAAGCTGAAAGAGACACGTAAACCATCATGTATAGTACTACGGATTTCACGTAATATAAATAATAAAGAGTATGCATTCCTCGTATTTGATATCAAGAATGTAGAAAATTTTGAACCAAAGAAGAGACTCATTTTTTAAATGTATTATTCTAAACTCCTCGTCATGTTATTACATTGTGGAAAGGCTAATGAATCTGCAGGAGACAAAGAGTTATTACAGATAGACATTTGTGACAGGATCACTTATTAGTAAGCCATGTAAAACTGAAAATACAAAAACCTGAACAGATTGTTTAAAATCCTCCGAATAAATGTTAAGTCACGCGACACCTGAGCATTGACACGCAGACGATAAAAACGTTAAATCTACACTCTCAAAAATAGCTATCATCCCCGAACGTGTCATAAATCTTGGTTAACCCTGACAAATGTAGTTGCTAGCGCTTCGACAATTCTGAATGGACTATGATAGATTTTCCTACGGAAAAAGATTTAAATAAAAAATGAGGAATGTGAGAAAAAAGATTCAAATCAAACAGAGGGAAGATGGAAGTAAATAAACAAATAATTGAAAATATAAACAGGAAAGAGAAAATGTAAACGATAACTGAAAATGTAAATAAACAGAGAAAATAAATAAGCATATCGAAACAGTGATTTGATGACGAACTAAGTCAGGGGAGAAAATATAATAGAAATTTCGTCATATCAATTTTTTAATTTTCTTTCTTACAACAAATATTTTTATCGCTTCGAAGGCCGTTTAATGTACAGTTTAAAAATCGAAACGTTGCTTTTTCATGTAAAAAGTGAGAATTTTATGAGCTTCATAGTACTATGTCAAACCACATAACAAAATATAATTACCAGGATTGGTATTCCTTGTAACCATTTTTCTCCTTGTGGATTCATTACCATATAGTAATCTGGTGTGCATTAATATATACCGAACAATATTTCCATATATAACTCCAATCTTTATTTTCTGATCTTAATTTCAATTTTCATTTTCCAATATTTCGAATGGTGTCTCTGTTACGCTACGAGGTTTGTTGTGGGCCGTGTTCCTAGCTCAGGGTCACGGACGGATCATCCTCTGGGACAAACATCGTGTATACAGTGTGTCAGTACGGACAGTTTTTCGACGAATATCGAGTCCTCAGAAGGTCGATTGCGATCCGCTATTTTGCTCATACAAAAAAAGGTGGCCGAGGTCATCATAGGCGCAAATAATGTCGTGACCTGAGCATGGTGGGGATCGTCTCCCGGCGACAAAAAGGAATCGCGGACAATCGAGCAGTATCATCTACGCAATCACCGATAACGGTCGAATTCTAGGAAAACGCATCTGAGAGTCTCCGAATCACAGTACTTTGTTCTTGTATACTTTATATTGATTACCATATTCAAATTAACCCTGTTAATACAGTGTTAATTCAGTCAACCACCTCTGTTATCCTAACCGAAACAGAGGAACGACTAATTCGCGGCGTCAATCATCGGAATCGTAGCGAGAATTTACGCCTCTCGCTGACGCGTCTCCTCGCGACCGCGTCTCTCCGCGAACACGTCGTAACATTTGGTCCTTCGAGCCGGATTCAGTGGCAAGTGAAAAGTGCACACCAGTGACATACACTACCATACAGTGCCACGCAAATCCAACAACTAGCAGCAGAAGCGTTACCACTCCAGAGAAGTCAGTAACGCTAGGGGCCGTCTATTTACAAGAAGCAAAACCTGGTGGTTGAAAAACGCAGCCACGCAGCTTCTCGTCGCAGCTAGGCAATCACCAATACAATTGCACATCCAACCAAGGTAGGCTTGTTCATTGCATTACCGATTTACGAACCGTTGCCGCAATGCTAAACAAGGACAAAATTGCCTCCTTACTTCGGAGACGAGCTTTTCAAATCGGCCGATTTACGACCGCGACTAAACGCCGCGACAACTTCGAACGAGCCATGCTACAGGATAAGAACATGTTAATATCCATTAAGTCATGGATCGAAGACGCGTGGAGCCGATACAAATCCCTGCAAGAGGAACTGGAAGACTTAGGTGAAGGAGAAGACGAGCGAAACCCAGAAATGGCCGATATTTATTTAGACTTATTAGACAGAGTGAACCATCTCACGAATGATGCAACATCATCACCATCCAAATAACCCAAGGCCGCCGAGCCGTCCTTGATAAAATTGCCAGAGATCAACCTACCGACATTCGACGGTACCATCGAAAACTGGCATTCCTTTCATGATTCCTTCACCGCCGCAATCGATCGAAACAAACAATTAACAGACTCGCAAAAATTCCAATATCTACGCTCATCCTTGACGGGAAAAGCCGCGCGAAGCATCCAATCGTTGAATGCTACCGATCTCAACTATTCGATCGCAATGGACGTTCTCAAGGAGAAATTCGATTGTCGCCGTCAAGTTTGTATGCGCCATTGGGACCTGAGCGTCAGTTACCCAAAAATAACAAAAGAGAGCCCCGAAGCGATCGAAGATTTTATCGAGACGGTCAAGGTCAATCTTCAGGCTTTAGAGAAACTCGGGGAGCCAGTCACCTCAAACGCAGTCCTCATTACCGCATTTACAACGAAGCTACCATCGTCCATAATCCGTAAATGGCAACGCACATTGCCTGACAAAGGAATGCCATCTTACAAGCATTTGGTGGATTTTTTAAAAACACGGACGAACGGCGATCGAATGAGCTCCACCACGATCGCGATACGAAGGGCGCCTGACCACTGCCACCGTCAACGACAAAACGCGCCGCGAGCCCGTACCTTTGTCACAACTCATAAGTCGATGGTTTGTCCAAGTTGCCAAGGACACCACGATATTTGGACGTGCGATATCTTCAAGGCCAAATCGACCAAAGGTCGCCGTGAAATCGTTAAACGGGCATCACTTTGTACAAACTGTTTAGGTGAAGGACACTCGGTGGATCAATGCTCCGCCGGCTCCCGTCGCATTTGCAGACAGCGGCACCACACCTACCTACATCGTGATCAAAATCACATTGAACCACGATCATCTAACGGTCGATCATCGAGCGGTCGATCATCAAGCGACCGATCATCTGGCACACGGTCACCACATAGCTCACCGATCCCTCGTTCGTCACATCGATCGAGACGATCCTCAACATCTCCACGATCTTCCCCACGATCATCTCCAAGATCGTCTCCTCGTACATCCCCAAAACGCGAATCTCGGCCATCGGACACTAGGGTCAGTGCTTCAAATATGTCGTCCGCTCCTCAACGACAAAGGAAGCAATGACTACATCAGACGACTTTGCTAGGGACCGAACCACAGACCACGGATTCATTGACCTCGCTTTCATCGGAACCCATGAATCATGATCTATTAGTAACAGCGCAGGTGAACATATTAAACCATAAACTTCAACCTGTCCGTTGCAGAGCTCTGCTAGACACCGGTTATAGCATGAATTTTATTACCGAACAACTCGCTAATACGTTGAGACTCCATCAACGGAAATGTTCAGTCCCCATCGGAGCCCTCAATACGTTATCAACGACTTCAAAACGGTACATCACCGCCACGGTCATATCAAGTGACCATAGATACAAACGTACATTGACTTTCCTGATTATCCCAACGATATCAACTTGGGTCCCGGACCAGCCCGTGGATCGCTCAATGATCCAAAAACCTAGGAATCTCCAATTAGCCGATCCAAGATTCCATAGACCTGCTCCGATCGACATTTTGTTGAGCGCTGGACCGACATTAGCATCGCTCTGTGTCGGTCAACTTGACATCAATCAGTCAAACCGGCCCGACTTGCGTCTGCAGAAAACACTATTCGGATGGGTCATCGGGGGGAGTCCAACCTCGCAATCAGCAGCACACACGTTTCACGCCTCGACGACGGCTTTACAGGCTGATCTCGCCCGTTTTTGGGAAATCGACGAAGGACCGGCAACTCCACGCATTTCAGAGGCGGAACAACATGGCGAGGAACATTTTCAAGGAAGCACGTCAACGGGAGTCGTAAATTCCCGTTACGATTTGACTATCGACGCCGCGAAATGATCGATCCCCTATTTCAAGTAGGATAATAGGGGTGGTTAAATGAATTAACACCGCGTTAACGGGGTTAATATATTATGTATTTGTAACAATGAAGTAGGTATTAACAGATAGTTTAACGATAAATGCGCCCGATGCATTAGATATGTTCTGACAAATTCGCGATGCTTTCTATTCGCCTCCTCGAAAAGGACTAACTTGAACGTTAATTGTTTGGCAACGATTACGATTGAAGTAAGACAGAAATGCAATCCGACTTCGTGATGCATGTAGTTTGAATCTGCAGATGAGACTGATCGCCCTTCGATCCTTTCTTTTGTCTCCTGGAAGACGATCCCCACCAAGCTCGGATCACGCCACCGTTCGCGCTACGATCATGTACGCCCTTTTTTTTTTGTGTTGTAAAATACCGGACCGAAATCGAAGCTTCTAGAGCTCGACGCCTGACGAAAATATGCGCTCGCCGCGACATTGTAGTGCCACGCGCGACGGTTAGGAATACGATCCATCGAAAGCCTCGTGGTGTATGGCCTGGTCTAGGTAGAGAGTCGGCCGACGTAACAGGATAATTCATTTCGAAGTTTGAAATCCGTCAAATTGACAGGTCCCGTAAACCTAGTGTTAATAGTATAAATAATTGGTAGTTCCTGCTAATACGAGACTAAATTTTTAATCGAAAAGAATTAGGAATGGTGTTTGTAAAATGGAGAACAATTACATTTGAATTTTCACGAAGTATTGTTGTAGTATTATTAAATCGTATGTACGTCGTATTAAGCATGTATGATATCGTATCTTGAGGAGTAAGATTAGTAAATAAAGTTTCGAAAAAAATATCCAAATACCACGATAATAAACATCATTCGAATTACTATTAAGAAATATAGTTGCTCAGTAATAAATAATTTATGTAGATTAAATATGAAAGAAGCAGAAGCTTTTCAAAACATTTCAGTACATACTGCATACATACAAATATACAATTAGCGTAGAAAATCAATTAATTAAGCGAAAGATTGGTCTTAGACATAATGTATTCTATTTATTAATACTTTACATAGATGATGGTTTTCATCGAATATTATATACAATAATATATAGTACAGTATTCAAGTCTTCTGCTTTTTCGCACTTGATGCACCATCTTGCTCATCTGACTGGAATATTGTTTGTGGTTGAGTTTTCTTATACGCTGGGGCAATCCAGTATGGATTCTCTTCTGCTACTTTTGCATATTTCAAAATAGCCTCTCGAGGATCTTGGTCATCTTCTATTCTCTTACTAAGTCCCAAATTTCGAATTACATAAGAGCTAAGCGTTCCACCGGAAGATGCAATTCTGCCACCCTGCCCAGAAGTAATTGGTAAATCTGGTCTTCTTGATTTAACAGGATCCAAACGATCTTTTTCCATTTGTTTACGAACAGATTTAGGCCTGTCCTGCCTGAACAATGGAAGCGCGTGTGGTGTAATAATCTGTTGGGTTGACATTACTTCAATGTGTTTCTGTTTCAAATGCGTTTTTACAACGCACAATTTAGCTCCTCTTAAGCTCTTTTTAGAATCATAATATACTTTAACTATTCCATTTCCACAACCAACAAATATTTGATTTAGTTTTGGATGCCATAATGTTTTGATAACATGCGAGTTTGTTACGCTTATTTCATTAATTAGATCAAAGGTCTTTGTATCATAAAATAGTATTCTACCGGTATTTTGACTCCTATTCAATGATTCTCCTGTAATGAGAATTGAATCATCCGGATTAAACATACAATCGGTTGTATCATATCTGCAATATAAATTGCTTGATTCAAAGACAGGTGTTTTGAACGCTCTCAAATCCCAAAGCTTTAAGGTATCGTCGCAACTTCTGGTTGCAAGCATTTGTCCAAGATAAGAGAAACTTAAGCTCGATATCTCGCTACCCTGTGCATGCGCATTCCTCTGAATCAGCGACGGATTCACAAAATTTGTTCTATGATCCCACATCTGTATAGAACCATCTATACAACCACAGGCAACTACATTGCCCTCTCTGCTATAGCCACACGTAGTTGGTATAGTTTTGACTCCATTTTGTGCTCTACACTTTATTAAATGTTTGTGAGCACGTGGCCCATATAAAATCCATATTCTGCAAGTACTATCTTGCGAACAAGTAAGGTATTCTTCCTTTGTAAACGGATGCCAACAACCGCTGTTTATTCCGGCCGTATGACCTTTTGTACGTGCCATGTCCAATATATATTTATCACCTTCCACTGTTTCGCATTTTTCAAAACCGTCTCTGTCCAAAACTTTTGCTTGTGCAGAACCTGATACGACTAATATAACATCACCAGTCATTGAATATTGTAGACATTTAATCGGATGATTTTCACAAGGTTGTAGCGTTCTGAAACTTCTCATAGATGAATCCATACCAGCAAAATCCCAGAAACAAACGTCACAATCGATAGAACCAGAAGCTAATCTTGCTCTAGAAGGATCTGCTGCGACAGCTGTCACTGCTTTTGTTCCGTGAGTCATTGTAACCTCATGACTACACGGAACTTTGTCTTTCAACTTTAATTCTTCTTCGCTATCAGATTCATTGTCATCTTCGTCGCTTTCATCATCGTCATCATCATCATCATCATCTTTGTCTTTTACTTTCGTAGATTGTTCTGACAATGTCGAATTCTCAAGCCCACGAGGTATCGGAGGACCAATAAAATCATCCTCTTCGTAGTTGCTATCATTAGTATTTCCATTATCAGCATCGTCGCTACTTTTAGCTTCCTCTAATAATTGTGTTTTAGTCTCTATATCGATAGCTTTTGTTTTCTCAGACATTGCTTTGTTAGTATTAGTAGTTTTTGTAATATGCTCTAACATTTCTTGTACATCAAAGGATTTGGCCTTTTTACCAAAGCCAGTTATGCCCATAACGTCTTTCAAATTTTGAGATTCTTCTTCATCTTCCGGTTTGATTTCATTCATTTTTGTTACATTAGCCTCTAATGATTTTTTACCAAACGTACCAAATCCACAACTTATAGATTCTGTATCTTTCGTTTGTTCCCGAGATAAATCTTTACTGATCTTTCCAAATGTTATAACCTTTTTCGTGCTCATGATTGTATTATATTCACAAAATTTATTCTTCTTCGATAAAATCAATTTTTTAATTTAAAATCTTGTTTCAGACATTCCATAAGACTTGACATATTAAGTCACACAAACACTGGAGGTTATGATGTCTTATAATTTGACACTTGCTTTATTGAGAAGGAATCTCAATAAAATTGACTCAAGGAGAAAGATTAAACTTGAACTAAGCATATGCAATCACAGAAGTTCTTAATTTCATTCTTGAAACACAATTTTTTTTTTTTTTGCAATTCAATATTTGATATATTTGCAGGAATGGGAACAGAGACAGAAACACAAAGAAGAATAAGTCCAGCTGCTTGCTCTGTACATCTGTCGGACAATCTGTGTGCTACCTCTATGTGCCTCTATGAAGAAAAGCAGGAACCGCAACTTGGAGTATTCACGGTTAGATGGCGGGACTTGCCTCGTCCGAAGGCAAAAATCGAGCCCCTTGCTCTGAAACGTGCTTCGGATAGACCATGTTCTGCCATCTATGAGCAGAAGACGGAACCGCAACTTGGAGTATTTTCTGTTAGATGACAGCACATGCCTCGTCCGAAGCCAAAAATCGAGCCCCTTGCTCTGAAACGTGCTTCGGATAGACCATGTTCTGCCATGTATGAGCAGAAGACGGAACCGCAACTTGGAGTATTCACTGTTAGATGGCAGCACATGCCTCGTCCGAAGGCAAAAATCGAGCTCCTTGCTCTGAAACGTGCTTCGGATAAACCATGTTCTGCCATCTATGAGCAGAAGATGGAACCGCAACTTGGAGTATTCACTGTTAGATGGCAGCACATGCTTTGTCGGAAGCCAAAAATCGAGGCCCTTGCTCCGAAACTTATGTCGGACAAATCACGTTCTGCCATCTATCGGGGAAATTATGAGCGATTATGGTAAGTGACAGCAACAAGATATCCTTATAGAATAATGATAATTGAGTAAATTATTAGAATATTAAGTAAAATTTATGTAAAAGAAGGACAATCCTTTAATTTCAACAGAATTCAGTATTATCACTCAATCAACATGCATTTCCTGTAAAATTATAATTTTTATTCGACAGTTATTCAAAGATTTAATTTTCACATTTATATTACCTAACAGTAAGTTCCTTGCTTCTCCAGTATTGTATGCTTACAAATACCCTCGTTACGAAATTACATGTTTGGTATACAATTTCATTTCTAGGAACTGTACAATCAAACAGTATGTCCACTTTCAAATAAGCATCTTATCTCCTTGATACTTTGGAAACAACATAGTTTCCGGCCCAATTGCTTTCCTTCCCTTTTCCTCCGTGTTACGCTACGAGGTTTGTTGTGGGCCGTGTTCCTAGCTCAGTGTCACGGACGGATCATCCTCTGGGACAAACATCGTGTATACAGTGAGTCATTACGGACAGTTTTTCGACGAATATCGAGTCCTCAGAAGGTCGATTGCGATCCACTATTTTGCTCATACAAAAAAGGGTGGCCGAGGTCATGATAGGCGCAAATAATGTCGTGACCTGAGCGTGGTGAGGATCGTCTCCCGGCGACACAAAGGAATCGTGGACAATCGAGCAGTATCATCTACGCAATCACCGATAACGGTCGAATTCTAGGAAAACGCATCTGAGAGTCTCCGAATCAGTACTGGTTCTCGTATACTTCATATTGATTATTATATTCAAATTAACCCTGTTAATGCAGTGTTAATTCAGTCAACCACCTCTGTTATCCTAACCGAAACAGAGGAACGACTAAATTCGCGGCGTCGATCATCGGAATCGTAGCGAGAATTTACGCCTCTCGCTGACGCGTCTCCTCGCGACCGCGTCTCTCCGCGAACACGTCGTAACATTTGGTCCTTCGAGCCGGATTCAGTGGCAAGTGAAAAGTGCACACCAGTGGCATACACTACCATACAGTGCCACGCAAATCCAACAACTAGCAGCAGAAGCGTTACCACTCCAGAGAAGTCAGTAAAGCTAGGGGCCGTCGATTTACAAGAAGCAAAACCTGGTGGTTGAAAAACGCAGCCACGCAGCTTCTCGTCGCAGCTAGGCAATCACCAATACAATTGCACATCCAACCAAGGTAGGCTTGTTCATTGCATTACCGATTTACGAACCGTTGCCGCAATGCTAAACAAGGACAAAATTGCCTCCTTACTTCGGAGACGAGCTTTTCAAATCGGCCGATTTACGACCGCGACTAAACGCCGCGACAACTTCGAACGAGCCATGCTACAGGATAAGAACATGTTAATATCCATTAAGTCATGGATCGAAGACGCGTGGAGCCGATACAAATCCCTGCAAGAGGAACTGGAAGACTTAGGTGAAGGAGAAGACGAGCGAAACCCAGAAATGGCCGATATTTATTTAGACTTATTAGACAGAGTGAACCATCTCACGAATGATGCAACATCATCACCATCCAAATAACCCAAGGCCGCCGAGCCGTCCTTGATAAAATTGCCAGAGATCAACCTACCGACATTCGACGGTACCATCGAAAACTGGCATTCCTTTCATGATTCCTTCACCGCCGCAATCGATCGAAACAAACAATTAACAGACTCGCAAAAATTCCAATATCTACGCTCATCCTTGACGGGAAAAGCCGCGCGAAGCATCCAATCGTTGAATGCTACCGATCTCAACTATTCGATCGCAATGGACGTTCTCAAGGAGAAATTCGATTGTCGCCGTCAAGTTTGTATGCGCCATTGGGACCTGAGCGTCAGTTACCCAAAAATAACAAAAGAGAGCCCCGAAACGATCGAAGATTTTATCGAGACGGTCAAGGTCAATCTTCAGGCTTTAGAGAAACTCGGGGAGCCAGTCACCTCAAATGTAGTTCTCATTACCGCCTTTACAACGAAGCTACCATCGTGCATAATCCGTAAATGGCAACGCACATTGCCTGACAAAAGAATGCCATCTTACAAGCATTTGGTGGATTTTTTAAAAACACGGAAGAACGACGATCGAATGAGCTCCACCACGACCGCGATAAGAAGGGCGCCCGACCAACACAACCGTCAACGACAAAACGCGCCACGAGCCCATGCATTTGCCACTACACATAGGTCGTTGGGGTGTCCTAGTTGCCAGGGGCAACACGAAATTTGGAATTGCGATGACTTCAAGGCGAGGTCGGTCAAAAATCGCCTTGAAACCGTCAAACGGGCATCGCTCTGTACGAACTGTCTGGGCAGGGGGCACTCGGTGGATCAATGTTCCGGCGGCTCATGTCGTATATGCAGACAGCGACATCACACATACTTACATCGTGATCAAGGTCAGATCAAATCTCGATCATCGAGCGGTCGATCATCAAGCGACCGATCATCTGGCACACGGTCACCACATAGCTCACCGATCCCTCGTTCGTCACATCGATCGAGACGATCCTCAACATCTCCCCGATCTTCCCCACGATCATCTCCACGATCGTCTCCAAGATCGTCCCCAAAACGCGAATCTCGGCCATCGGACACTAGGATCAGTGCATCAAATATGTCGTCCGCTCCTCAACGACAAAGGACGCAATGACTATGTCAGACGACTTTGCTAGGGACGGAACCACAGACCACGGATTCATTGACCTCGCTTTCATCGGAACCCATGAATCATGATCTATTAGTAACAGCGCAGGTGAACATCTTAAACCATAAACTTCAACCTGTCCGTTGCAGAGCTCTGCTAGATACCGGTTCTAGCATGAATTTTATTACCGAACAACTCGCTAATACGTTGAGACTCCATCAACGGAAATGTTCAGTCCCCATCGGAGCCCTCAATACGTTATCAGCGACTTCAAAACGGTACATCACCGCCACGGTCACATCAAGTGACGGTAGATACAAACGTACATTGACTTTCCTGATTATCCCAACGATATCAACTTGGGTCCCCGACCAGCCCGTGGATCGCTCAATGATCCAAATACCTAGGAATCTCCAATTAGCCGATCCGAGATTCCATAGACCTGCTCCGATCGATATTTTGTTGAGCGCTGGACCGACATTAGCATCGCTCTGTGTCGGTCAACTTGACATCAATCAGTCAAACCGGCCCGACTTGCGTCTGCAGAAAACACTATTCGGATGGGTCATCGGGGGGAGTCCAACCTCGCAATCAGCAGCACACACGTTTCACGCCTCGACGACGGCTTTACAGGCTGATCTCGCCCGTTTTTGGGAAATCGACGAAGGACCGGCAACTCCACGCATTTCAGAGGCGGAACAACATGGCGAGGAACATTTTCAAAATACGTCCAACGCACCAAGGAAGGGCGATACATGGTCGCTCTCCCTTTCAACAACACAATTCCGTCACTTGGACCTTCTAAGGCTATAGCGATTAGGCGGCTCGTATCTCTCTGTCGACGGTTCCAACGAGACAAGCAATTCAAGACCGACTATCACGCCGTAATACAGGAATACTTGGATTTAGGACACATGACGAGGATCACTACGGATCACTCTACTGATGACGGGTATTTTCTGCCACATCACGGCGTAATCAAGGAGTCCAGCCAAACGACAAAATTTTGTTGTTGAACCGGACCCTTAGCTTATTTGGGCATTTCGTTAAATTGTAAATAATGATAGTTGTATCGAGCCTAATGTTAGAAAACTCAATATTTTAGTTACACCCGCGGACGTGTGATAGTCAGAATGGCCGTGTCGGAGATGAAAGGGCACCGGGCCTTCCCTTGGAATTCTTGGGAAAACTCCTCTTGATCGTTGTAAATGTCCTGATTATAATTGTCCGGGACTTGCGATAATGAGCTTGGGCTCGAGGCGACAACTAGTCGCCGAACGTAGCCGCGGTCACGGGATGCACGATTTATTTAACAAAGATATAGAATAACCGGATAGCTCTCCTTGATGGAAAATATTTGTAGCGCCACGTAAGAATAAACATTTCGATGGTCTGTGTCCTATGGCTCGCCACACACAGACTCTATTCTTTGGGCAAGATGAGTGCCTGATGTCAACGCATCTCCATAACATATACTCAGATAACTAGAGGACCCGCTTTAAATCATAGGATCTGGTTACCTAAGGTTCTTCAAACGGATAAACAGCCTTTATCCTAACAGTCGCTAAATCTGTCACCTACTGCGGAAAGATGAAGGAATCCTGCTTCTTCCACGAACGACGCTTCCCGCTAGCAGCTCTTTCCATGAAGGGCGGTTAGCATCTTTTCTAACCACCAACATGGGAATTAACCAATTAACAGCAACGTCCATTTCCCTCGCCTTCCGAACGAGGACCTTCCTTGACGAATCCGATGACCTCGTGCCTCTAGACACACCCCATCATAGTTTTCCTCGACTGCGTCACCGTGATGGGAATTCATTCTTTTTTCTGCGCTCTGAGCAGTCAGTCAGTTAGTGCCTTCAGTGCATAACCTTGTGTTACGGAGAGTACGCGGATTCAGACTTGGACTTTGAGATAAAGTACATCTATTATCCCGTTGACCGCGGATTCGTTATCGATCCTGAGGCCATTGTCGTTAGTGTCTAAACTATCGTCGCCACTTGTACCGAACACTTCCATCAATAAACACTACTTCAAGCGAGCAACGAAAATGAGTAACACTAACAACGATTCATCGAACGATCCTAACTCCATTCCTGACATCAACCCGACATATTTATAACAATTATATAGAGAGTAACAGATAGTTTAACGATAAATGCGCCCGATGCATTAGCTATGTTCTGACAAATTCGCGATGCTTTCTATTCGCCTCCTCGAAAAGGAATAACTTGAACGTGAATTGTTTGGCAACGAATAAGATTGAAGCAGGACAGAAATGTAACCCGACTTTATGATGTATGTAGATTGAATCTGCAGATGAGACTGATCGCCCTTCGATCCTTTGTTTTGTCTTCTGTAAGACGACCCCCCACCACGCTCGGATAACACCACTGTTCGCGCTATGATCATGTATGCACCCTTTTTTGTGTCGTAAGATACCGGACCGAAATCGAAGCTTATAGAGCTCGCCGTCCGAAGAAAAATATGGGCTCGCCGCGACATTGCAGGTATTTCGCCGGACTTATGAGATGATCGGTCCGCGACGTTGTCGTATCGCGCGCGACGGTTGGGAATACGATCCATCGAAAACTCGTGGCGTATGGCCTGGGCTAGGTAGAGAGCCGGCCGACGCAACACTAGTGTCTAAATAAATTCCTTTGATTCTATACTATAGGAGCATAACATAAACGTAAGGACTGCCTTTTGTTAAATTTTTCGTTTAATAATCTCGGAATATGCTTCATACAATAATTATCCCCTATAATGTATCGGTAACAATTAATTAGCCAAAGAATAAATAGTTCGATCAACATAATAAATAGTGGTAAATTCCAAACAAACAATATATAGTATGTTACGTCGGCCGACTCTCTATTTTGAACAGGCCATACGCCACGACACTATCGATAGATCGCATTACTAACCGTCGCGCGCGGCACTACAAAGTCGCGGGCCGATCACCCCATAAGACCCGCGAGATATACACAATGTAGCGATTAGCGCGTAGTTGTCGTCAAGCAGCGAGTTCTAAGAACCATCGATTCGCCTTCGGTCCGTTATTTGTACCTACACAAAAGGGCGCTATACATGATCGTCGCGCAACCATCGGCGTGATCCGATCGCGGCGGGGAATCTTCTAGAAGACAAAGAAATGATCGACAGGCGATCAGTCTTAACTAATCAGTCTCGTCTGCAGATTCAACGTACACACATCGAGAGCCATCATAAAGTCGGGTTACATTTCTGTCAAACGTGAATCGCATTCGTCGTCAAAGAATTGTAACTTTCACGCTATTCTCATTCGAGGAGTCTTAACTAAGCAGTCTTACCTCGATCAACACTTCCACGGCGAACGTCCACCACAACGTGTCGATGTTCAATGATCTCTCTTACATCATGTCATCCTTACCACCTGAGATAAGGCACATTGCTTTGGACAGTCTTTCTCCTAGAGATAATGCGAAGAAATTTGGTCCTTCGAGCCGGGTACAGTGGCAAGTGAAAAGTGCACCCCAGTGACACCCACTACCATACAGTGCCACGCAAGTCCAACAACTAACAACAGAAGCGTTACCACTCCAGCGAAGTCAGTAACGACAAGGGCCGTCTATTCGTAACCACTCCAGCGAAGTCAGTAACGCTAGGGGCCCTCTATTTACAAGAAGCAATACCTGGTGGTTGAAGAACGCAGCCACGCAGCTTCTCGCCGTAACTAAGCAACCATTAAATCAGTTGCAAATCAAAACGACAAGGTAAGCTCGTTCCGTGCATTACCTATTCAATATCCGTTGAAACATTGCAAAACACGGACAAAGTTAGCTCCTTACGTCGGAGACGATATTTCCAAATCGGCCGATTTACTACCGCGTCCAAACGACTCGATGAATTTGAACAATCCAATCAACAGGATAAGGATTCTTTAACAGCCCATAAGACGTGGATCGACGACGCGTGGAAACAGTACAGATCATTACTAGAAGAACTGGAAAGTTTATGCGAAGGGGAAGACGAGCGCGTTTCCGAAATTACCGACGTTTATTACGATCTGTTAGTAAGAGTACACATTCTCATGGGTGATTCACCAGCATCGTCATCGAAATCGCCAAGCTGCGATTCACACAATGTCGCGGAACCGACTTTGATAAAATTGCCGGAGATTCACCTACCGACTTTCGACGGTACCATTGATAATTGGCATTCCTTTTATGACTCCTTCTCCGCCGCAATAGATCGAAATGAACGACTACCAGCCGCATAAAACGTCCATTATCTCCGATTATCTTTGACAGGAAACGCCGCGCGAAGCATTCAATCATTCGACGTCACCGAGCTTAACTATTCAATCGCCATTGATATTCTCAAAGAGAAATTTGACTGCCACCGTCAAGTCCGCATGCGCCATTGGGACCTGATCTTCGATTATCCGAAAATAACAAAGGAGAACCCCGAAGCAATAGAAGATTTTATCGAGGCACCTCGAGCTCGAGGCACCTGTAACATTGCAAGGGCCTCTTCGGGACGGCTATGACCTTCACAATAGACCAACCCAGTGGGAGTTTTCCCGCCTGGGCCAATTTCTGTGCTCCAGCCGCCGGGCACTTTATCCAAGACGACCCGAGGCCGCATCTGGTGATGCCGATCTCTCCGACTTGCACCTCCGCAGCGCCGCTTTCCTGCAGCTGAGGCCAATGCTTGCCGGAGCTCTTCCGTGCCGATCGAGATGTCCATCTCAGTCATTCTCAGCTCCGCCATCCTTCGTGGAACCGTAACTCTTACCTCGGTCGGGTCCAGTACCTCGGCTAGGCGCGTCGTCAGTAGCGACGCCTTTTCACGGTTCTTATCCTTGGGGACCCTTATGACGATGGCACCCGTCATCGTCTATTTCATGCGGACGGCCGTTGCGCCGATCTCCGCAAGCGGGATCGTCTGTCTGGCCG
The DNA here is from genome assembly GCA_905332935.1 of Bombus hortorum. Classification (NCBI taxonomy): domain Eukaryota; kingdom Metazoa; phylum Arthropoda; class Insecta; order Hymenoptera; family Apidae; genus Bombus; species Bombus hortorum. Next base: position 12,346,102 of record HG995199.1, read on the forward strand.
TTGCGAGCACTTCGGCGTATGACGCCTTCGCTCCCTTTTTCAGGGTTATTGACACCGCGGATGTTCGCGGGGGGCGAGGGAGCGTGGCCATTCTCGGTGCCTGTATCGGTCCCTTCCTCGTTGTGCGGGCGGCGGCGCTCGGTTTCGGTGTGCCTATCGAGCCTTCGTGCCGTCCTTTCTTCGCCTCTTCCCCAGAAGCAACCGTCTTCCCCGTCTTCTTCTCCTTCCTCGTATTCTTCCTTTCCACCACTTTCCATTCACCACTCTCTTGCTCCCTCCGGAGCACCGTTGTTTGGGTGGTGTGGCGGATGGCGGAGTCGTCCGCCTGGTGCCGGGGTTCGGGGGTACGTGGTCGTCGGCCCCCGAATCGCTCCTCCATGTCCCTCATTATGGACGACCGGACCTCCTTGCACGTCCTCTCCAGGGCATCGATGCGTTCTCTCTCGCTCTTGTCCTCCGGTGCGGGAGGGCCCGACTTGGAAGTCGAGAAGCCGCACCGCGGGCACTCGTGAGCGCAGGCAGCCCTTCTGGGTAGTTCTTCTCGAAGGGCTACGACCTCCTCCTCTAACGCGGTCTGCCTCTCTTCCGCGAGCCTCGCAGCCGCGGTGCCGCTTTGGTATGTTTGCTCCGTCGTCATCGGGGACTTGTTCTTCCATGCGGCGGAGAGCTGATTCGCCGCATCCCTTAGCCTCTTCGCGTCCGTTTCCTCTAGGCTGGGCTTTGTCGTCGCAATGAGTATTATCTCTGCGACGTTTCTAGTTACAACGGCGTTGACGTCCGCCGCCGGGCTCGTTCTTACAGCCGTCGCCAGCTTTTCGGAATCCTCCGGGGTTGTCGACGTATGTCGCCTTTTTCTTCCCCTGGACGCCGTCGACGCGAGCGAGGCGACCGACTCTTCGTCGTCGGATCTCGTCGTCCGGGGTCCTCTTGCCACCGTAGCCGGAGTGAGGAAAGTGCTCTCCGACCCGTCCGTGATTCTCCGTGAGCTCCTCGTGGCTCTTCTTGGAGGTTCCTCCGAAATCTCCATCCTGTTGACGCTTCTCGCCGCGCCAGGCGCAGTAGCGCTGCTGGGCTGCGCGCGCACTAGTTTGGCGTGCACGTGGTCCTAACCTCAAAACACAACACATACTTTCTTTCGCCTCTCACGAGTCTCACTGCAAACTCCACAAAACTTTGCACACTTTAACATGAAGCACTGAAACTTTATTTGAGCACTATTCCCTTGACCGAATTCTTTGGTTTGCCAGAGATATTGGTCACTGTTCCGGGAGCGATATACACGCGTCCTGTCTGCATGCCGCCAACTGCCGAACACACACCTGGCTGTATACCTGCCGAAATTTTCTGACCGCGTGAAAACATTTCTTTCATACTTTCCTATTCTGTTGTAGTTGAGTTGAGTTAAATGTATTGTTTTTAATGTACTGTTAATTAACTGTCATGAGCATGGCCTCGACGCACCTGAGGGCTCTTCAGTACGTACGCGCGGACGGACGTCGGACGACGCCGCCGTCTGACGACGGATCGGCCCTGGACGTCTGAGAGGAGGCGAAGCTGGAGATCTGGGAGTGGTGGCGCTCTCAGCTGGCCGAAGAGGACGCCGCGCAGCCGCACCGTGCCGTTCGCGCCGTGCTTCCCAACTGGGAAGTCTGGAGAGACCAAGGCGGGATCCCGCTGTCCTTTAGGATAACGCAGCTGCTCACGGGACACGGAGTTTTCGGCGAGTACCTGCTAAGGATTCGGCGGGAGGTGACCTCCATCTGTCACCACTGCAAGGAAGAGGAGGACAGGGCGTAGCACACGCTGGAATTTTGTCCGGCGTGGACAGAACCGCGCCACGTCCTACGGCTCGACATCGGCGAGAGATTAGCCCCAGAAGCGGTCGTCGAGGCCATGCTCATGTCAGTTAGTTAACAGTACATTAAAAATAATTTATTTAAATTAACTCAACTACGAGAGAATAGGAAAGTATGCAAGAAATGTCTTCACGCGTTCAGAAAATTTCGGCAGGTATAAACCCAGATATAATTCCTCAGGAAATTTTAAACTTTTGGGGTTAGGTTGGAGTTAGGTTGGGGTTAGGTTCCGGCTGGCACGACAGCCAGTACGGTTTCCGCCGGGGACGCTCGACCGTGGACGCGGTGACTCGGGTACGAACCATGGCGGAAGACATGGTATCGCGCAGAGGCGTGGCGCTGGCGGTCTCGCTGGACGTGACTAACGCCTTCAACACCATCCCGTGGGCCAAGATCGTGGAGGCCCTGCGACGCTTCGACGTGCCGGCGTATCTCGTTGGGGTCATCCGGTCGTACCTGAGCGACCGCTGGATAGCGTACGCCGGCAAAAACGGCGGCGAAGTAAGAAGACGCGTGGAGCGCGGAGTCCCGCAGGGCTCGGTGCTGGGACCCATCCTGTGGATCACGGCCTACGACGCGGTCCTCCGATGCGCCATGCCCCGTTGCACGGGCACGGTGTGCTACGCCGACGACACCTTGGTGCTGGCCGGGGGACGATTCTGGCACGAGACCGCCAACCTCGCGCAGAACGCTGTGGCGTGCGCGGTGCGCGCGATCCGGGGGCTCGGCTTGAGCGTATCGCCGGCCAAGTCGGAGGCCTTGGGGTTCTTCGACCGTCGCCGCAGAGGACCCCCTCCGGCCGGACTGACCGTGACCATCGACGGGGAAGAGGTGCCGGTGAGAGAGCGGATGAAATACCTCGGTCTCACCATAGACAGCCAGTGGACCTTCGAGCCGCATTTCGAGCAGCTGATCCCGAAGGTGACAGCCGCCGCGAACGCGCTGTGCGGCCTGCTCCCGAACATCGGCGGAGCGGGACTGGCAGTTCGCCGACTCTACGAGGGAGTGATCCGTTCCCGAGACCTCTACGGGGCTCCCGTGTGGGCCGAAGACCTGGCGCGTAGTCGCCGCAGCCTGATCCTGGTGAGGCGATTGCACAGGACGACCGCCATCCGTACAGCGAGGGCATACCGGACCGTATCGCACGCGACCGCGACGGTGCTGGCCGCATCCCCACCGTTCGAACTGCGAGCCCTGGAGTTACGACGGGTGTACCAACGCCTGAGGGCTTCGCCGACGACGCCGCCGCCGCCGCCGTCCGACAACAACAACAACGACGACAGGACGGCCCTGAGCATCCGGCAGGAGGCCAGACTGGAAATCTGGGATCGATGGCGCTCCCAGCTGATCGAGGAGGACGCCGCGCGACCACACCGCGCCGTTCGCGCCGTGCTTCCCAACTGGGAAGACTGGAGAGATCGAGAAGGGGTCCCGCTGACCTTTCGCATGACGCAGGTGCTCACTGGCCACGGAGTGTTCGGCGAGTACCTGCTGAAGAACGGGCGGGAGGTGACGTCCATCTGTCACCACTGCGAGGAAGAGGAGGACACGGCGCAGCACACTCTGGAGTCGTGTCCAGCGTGGGCGGAAGCACGGCGCGTCCTACGCATCGAGATCGGGGACAGATTAAGCCCCGAGGCCGTCGTGGAAGCCACGATGAAGGGCCCCCAAGAGTACAACGCAGTTCGCACTTTCTGCGAGCGAGTGATGCTCGCGAAGGAGCGGGCGGAGCGAGAGAGAGAGAGAGAGCTCGCGATCCGGCCAGATCGTCGTCGTCGTCGCGACGCAGAAGAGACACCGCGCGCCGCAGGGTTCGCGGCGCTGCCGCCGCCGCCACCCCAAGAGCGTCGGACCAAGATCGAGGCGCTAGGGGGCGTGGTCCCCCCTAGCGACCAACCAACAAGTGATGCCTCCCCTATCCACCGATGGGGAGAAGACGTGAGAGGAGTGCCCTGGTAGTAATTCGAAAATAAGACCCCGGGTACCCCTCGCAAACGTTAAGCCGACCACCGTGGAGTTTTAGTCGGTAAGAGTCCGACACTACTCTGCTGTTGCGTGCAACAGCGAGTGTCCATGAGGATCTCTCCACAAAAAAAAAAAAAAAAAAAAAAAAAAAAAAAAAAAAAAAAAAAGGTTCTGGTGAGGGGCTGGGCCGCGAGTATGGGGCTCCTACTCGCGAACAGGGGCTCGGCGAGCACCTGCGTGGCGTGGAGGGGATCCTCCGTGGTCGACATCACGTGGTCCACGCCGGGGTTGTACCCGAAGATCCGAGACTGGAGAGTGGCCGAGGGCGTAGAGACCCTGTCCGACCACCTCTACATCTTTATGGAGCTTGCCCTCGAGGAGAAGGAGGACAAGGACGACGCCGGACAAAGAAGAGGCGCGAACCGCTCCCGCCAGCCGCCACCGCCGCCGAGATGGCGACTGAAGGAACGGGACAAAGAGATGCTACGGGCGGGGGCCATAGTCGCCGCCTGGAGCTGGGACGCCCGACGGATCACCGAGTTGGGAAGCGTGGACGAGGAGGCGGAAAGCCTCCGAAGATACATGAGCGCGGCGTGCGACGCCTCGATGCCGCGCTCCGTTCCACCGCGCGGTTGCCGCCGCGGCGTGTACTGGTGGACGCCGGAGATCGCCGAGATGCGAGCCAACTGCATCCGGGCACGAAGAGGATTTCTGAGGGCCCGCCGTCGCAGGCTGACGCGCGACGAAGAGGAGATCTCTCGCCGCTACGAGGCCTACAGGGAAGCGAGACGCACCCTCCAGCGTGCGATCAAGACGGCGAAAGCTCGGTGCTGGACGGAGCTCGTGGAGGCGGTCGAATCCGACCCGTGGGGACGGCCCTACAAGGTCGTGACGCAAAAACTGCGACCTTCGGCCCCCCCGCTGACCGCGACCATGGATCCGGAGTTGCTCGAAGAAGTCGTCGGGACTCTGTTCCCGCGACAGGAGAACGACGCGAGGCGATCGGTGCCACCACCACCACCATCACCACCATCGTCATCCTCCTCCCCCTCGCCCCGCAGCCCGGAGTGGAGCGAGGAGCTGGGGGTCACCGACGCGGAGCTCCTCGAGGCTACGAAGAGGATGGCGTCCCGCGACGTAGCTCCGGGTCCGGACGGAATCCCGGGCCGAGCGTGGGCGGAGACCATCGACATCATGCCTCCGCGCCTGCGACACTTGTTCACCAGGTGCCTGAAGGAGGGCGTCTACCCCCGTGCATGGCGTACCGCGAGACTCGTCCTGCTGTGGAAAGAAGGTCGTCCGCCGAACTCGCCGTCCGCCTACAGACCGATATGCCTGCTGGACGAGGTGGGCAAGCTACTGGAGAGGGTGATCGCCGCCCGTCTGGAGGCGCACTTCGCCGAGAGGGTGCCCGGCTGGCACGACAGCCAGTACGGTTTCCGTCGGGGACGCTCGACGGTGGACCCGGTGACTCGAGTACGAACCATGGCGGAAGACATGGTATCGCGCAGAGGCGTGGCGCTGGCGGTCTCGCTGGACGTGACTAACGCCTTCAACACCATCCCGTGGGCCAAGATCGTGGAGGCCCTGCGACGCTTCGACGTGCCGGCGTATCTCGTTGGGGTCATCCGGTCGTACCTGAGCGACCGCTGGATAGCGTACGCCGGCAAAAACGGCGGCGAAGTAAGAAGACGCGTGGAGCGCGGAGTCCCGCAGGGCTCGGTGCTGGGACCCATCCTGTGGATCACGGCCTACGACGCGGTCCTCCGATGCGCCATGCCCCGTTGCACGGGCACGGTGTGCTACGCCGACGACACCTTGGTGCTGGCCGGGGGACGATTCTGGCACGAGACCGCCAACCTCGCGCAGAACGCTGTGGCGTGCGCGGTGCGCGCGATCCGGGGGCTCGGCTTGAGCGTATCGCCGGCCAAGTCGGAGGCCTTGGGGTTCTTCGACCGTCGCCGCAGAGGACCCCCTCCGGCCGGACTGACCGTGACCATCGACGGGGAAGAGGTGCCGGTGAGAGAGCGGATGAAATACCTCGGTCTCACCATAGACAGCCAGTGGACCTTCGAGCCGCATTTCGAGCAGCTGATCCCGAAGGTGACAGCCGCCGCGAACGCGCTGTGCGGCCTGCTCCCGAACATCGGCGGAGCGGGACTGGCAGTTCGCCGACTTTACGAGGGAGTGATCCGTTCCCGAGACCTCTACGGGGCTCCCGTGTGGGCCGAAGACCTGGCGCGTAGTCGCCGCAGCCTGATCCTGGTGAGGCGATTGCACAGGACGACCGCCATCCGTACAGCGAGGGCATACCGGACCGTATCGCACGCGACCGCGACGGTGCTGGCCGCATCCCCACCGTTCGAACTGCGAGCCCTGGAGTTAGGACGGGTGTACCAACGCCTGAGGGCTTCGCCGACGACGCCGCCGCCGCCGCCGTCCGACAACAACAACAACGACGACAGGACGGCCCTGAGCATCCGGCAGGAGGCCAGACTGGAAATCTGGGATCGATGGCGCTCCCAGCTGATCGAGGAGGACGCCGCGCGACCACACCGCGCCGTTCGCGCCGTGCTTCCCAACTGGGAAGACTGAAGAGATCGAGAAGGGGTCCCGCTGACCTTTCGCATGACGCAGGTGCTCACTGGCCACGGAGTGTTCGGCGAGTACCTGCTGAAGATCGGGCGGGAGGTGACGTCCATCTGTCACCACTGCGAGGAAGAGGAGGACACGGCGCAGCACACTCTGGAGTCGTGTCCAGCGTGGGCGGAAGCACGGCGCGTCCTACGTCTCGAGATCGGGGACAGATTAAGCCCCGAGGCCGTCGTGGGAGTCATGATGAAGGGCCCCCAGGAGTACAACGCAGTTCGCACTTACTGCGAGCGAGTGATGCTCGCGAAGGAGCGGGCGGAGCGAGAGAGAGAGAGAGCTCGCGATCCGGCCAGATCGTCGTCGTCGCGACACAGGAGAGACACCGCGCGCCGCAGAGTTCGCGGCGCTGCCGCCGCCGCCACCCCAAGAGCGTCGGACCAAGATCGCGGCGCTAGGGGGAGTGGTCCCCCCTAGCGACTAAACCAAACCAACAAGGGATGCCTCCCCTACCCATGGGGAGAAGACGTGAGAGGAGTGCCCTGGTAGTAATTCGAAAATAAGACCCCGGGTACCCCTCGCGAACGTTACGTCGACCACCGTGGAGTTTTAGTCGGTAAGAGTCCGACACTACTCTGCCGTTGCTCCCTGAGTAGCGGCAAGTGTCCATGAGGATTTCTCCACGAAAAAAAAAAAAAGGTTGGGGTTAGGTTGGGGTTAGGTTTGGGGTTCGTTGGTGATCTCCGTCATCGCCTTCCATTCTCTGAGTTTTATGACAATCTTGTCGTCATCGTCGTCGTTATTCTTGGCCATTGCTCTGTTCAGAATGGCCTTCCTCCTTAGGTGTTCCCTAGCTACGGTCGCTTCGCTGCCACTGTCCTACATTTCTGCCTGAGTGTCAAACTCCGAAGTGCTGGCGACTCCTTCCATCGATGGAAGGCCCATGGTTCGTGATATCGCCGCAAGTCGGCACTCATGCGACTATCTAGTTCATGGCTCTACGGTATGTCACTAGACAACATGGCGGCCCACTGGGGTCCGAACACGCGTCTTGCAATCGAATTTATACATATTAACGTTATTCACAATTACTTCCGTTCTTGGATGCTCTTAGGAATAATTCACCAGTGTAGAGTGTTCTTCTCTCTTATTTCGCCGCAATAACCATGCCAGTTCGCCGTATCACTGGATATACACCTCACTATGTCCAATGTTTTCACTTTCGAAATGGTGAGTATTTATTTATATTTTTTATATTTCCACCATTTAGCCACCTAATCCAACCTACTTGCGATTAATATCCAGTGGCGGAAAAATGATTCCAATGCATGCCATAGAACTGCTCTAGGTATAATCAAACCTCCTATTTTAGGTTAGAAGGGGCACTGTTGTCGCTGTGCTAACAACTTAACACACGACAAACGTATTTCCCATACCAAAAACACCCCTAAACAAAAATTTGGCCACTCTATAGAGAGTAACGAGACACCCCTGCGCCCAAGTAAGTATCGACCTACACAAATCAGCCAATCAATTATATAAATACTTATTTCCAGAACCAGAACAATGGCCTACCACTAGCGTAATAACATCCCAATGACATACTCATTAGAAGCAGTTTACAATGCCTATACAAGCTGCTGCCAAGCTTAACCACCGCAAACAACGCTCACTTAGGCAATCGAAGCCATATCAGGTAACCGAACGCAATGCATCGACCAACCCATAATACACCTACTGATCGACTGATTCAATTCCAGTCAATACCACAATGGTAAAGGCCTACCACAAGTGGAAAAGGAAAACTGCAGTACCATAATTGCATAGAATGAAAATTCACCACCATAAATATGACCTAAATCATATAACAATTATGTCGTACCAATGAATGAAGCTGAAAACTGTGAAACTGAAAAATGATGAAAACTGTGCTAAAACTTAGTCTAATCTAAAATAGCCTAAATACGTGCTAAGAACTTATTACAAGCTACATTCAATGATAATATATCACAGTGCTACCCATGATAACGTAGACAACCAGTAATATGTTACCATGACACGCTTATAACCTATACAATACACCAGCATGTTATATTCACACATTATATCTTGTAATAACACCACTCATGATTTCCAAATTAATCATAGACAATGTATGTAACACAACCATCTTACTTCTACTCATATTATAAGTAACAGTATCCTGAATGTCAGCAGGCCCCACCACGATCTCTCCAGTCTTCCCAGTTGGGAAGCACGGCGCGAACGGCACGGTGTGGCCGCGCAGCGTCCTCTTCGGTCAGCTGAGAGTGGCCACCGCTCCCAGATCTCCAGCTTCGCCTCCTCCCGGATGTCCAGGGCCGACCGGCCGATCAGCCATCTTCCTCGGGTGTTGGTCCTAGCGTTTCTCCCACTGCGTCGAGTGGGTGCTGAAAGCGGGGAAGGCATCTTTTGACGCATTCGCCAACCCCATCCAGGAAGTCTCCGAACGAGGCCAAGCCGCAGTTAGGGGAAACATAGACTGCCACCACCGCTATTCCAGCCCACTCGACCGCGACATAGCCATTGCCACGGTCGAGCAGGACGTCGAGGGAACCCAGAGCTGGCGTCCACGTAACGGCCGTCGATCTATCCAGGTCCTCGGCCCAGTTGGCGGCGTCGGGAACGCGATACGGCTCGGCCACCGCCGCAAGGCCGATCTCGCTCTTCCGGATGGTCTGGAAAAGCAGATCTTGCGCCCGCCTCGATCATCCCGAGTTGCATTGGAGGAGGCGCTTGAACTTATTCGTTCAACTCCATGCCCTCGTCCCGGTCATCTACCGTTGCTTTGTCGGCGGTGCTTCCTGTCGTTCCTTCCGCGGCTGGCTCGTGGGCGGGTCGCCTCCTCTTGACTTTCGGGGGAGCGCACGTCACCCCGCCCATCCTGTGGTTGGCGGGCGCCCTGAGCGACTCGCACAGGGGGCACTTTGGAGCAGAGGCGCGTTAGCCTCCAGCGCTTTTTATCCGACTCCGCCGCACCTGTAGCACAGGTGCCCTCGATCCACGGTGGACACGCAGGTTCCTCGCACCTGTCCCAACTCCAGGCACCTGCAAAATTGCAAGGGCCTCTTCGGGACGGCTATGACCCTCGTCGTGGACCAGCCCAGTGGAACTTTTCCTGGCCGGGTTAATTTCCGCGCTTCATCCACCGGGCACTTTATCCAAGACGACCCTAGGCCGTCTCTGGAGGCGCCGATCTCTCCGACTAGCACCTCCGCAGCGCCGCATCGTGCCGCCGAGGCCAGTGCTTGCCGCTGCTCTTCCTTATCGACCGAGATGTCTATCCCGACCACTCTCAGCCCCGCCGTTCTCGTTGGAGCCGCGACTCTTACCGTGGTCGGGTGTAGCACCTCGGCTAGACGCGTCGCCAGCAGCGGTGCGTTTCCCCTGTCCTTGTCTCCAGGGACCCTTATGACGATAGCGCCCGTCATCGCCTTTTTCATGCGGACGGATTCTACGCCGATCTCCGTAAGCGGAATCGTCCGTTTGGCCGTTGCGAGCACGTCGGCGTACGACATCTTTGCTCCCTCGCTCAGCGTTAGAGTCACCGCGGATGTACGCGGCAGATCCATCGGGGTTTCCCAGGGCATGCTCCTACGCCCTGAGAACCCATAACAACCCCGCGCTCCCCATCCCTTACCTGACCCCAGCCTAACCCCAAAAATCATGAAATTACTTTATGAACAAGTCGCAGTTATATAAATGTGTACAAAAATGAGTGGATACATTAATCTCTAGTTTCGCATTCGTATGTACTTCTGTCGTATATACCTCCTTTAATCTGAATAATTGCTCAAATTCTCGTTTGATTGTACGTTTGGCTCGTCAGGCACATTCTCAATTCCGCTATTTATATTTATCTCAACCCACTAATATTACATTAAACGATATTAATTATTAAATTATACAACGTAATTTACCTAGCATCAGGAACTTACTTCGAGCCGACTCTACCTTAGTCAGCAGCCACGCGGTCCATAAGGTGGCGACGTCTAGCCAAGATGGCGCGAACTAAATGCCATGCGCGGCAAGCCAGACCAATGCATGCGCAATAGCTTCGATATCTCGCATGACAGTACGTGCTCCGTTTACAACATGGCGCCGACTCCCAGTCATAGTACGCGTCGCCGTTATTGTCACGTAATAATGATAATAAAAAAAAACGAGGCTTTATAAGAAGGCGAGTGAGCAATGGCCCATTCGTATGCTTTATTAACTGCAGATTACGAACTAAACTTACTGACTAAAGGACCGGGGTTTTTATTTCTTCATTATGGTTTACATATTTTACGGGTGGGAGTCTGGCTATTGTATTTTCTCTTAGCTATCGCACGACCAGGTGGTATCGACATAATTCGATGTCGGCGGATGCCTGGCTTTTGGGTGGTCGTTACACTCCCCCCTTCGTAGAGTGAACTTAGTGCTCTAAGTTCTTGCGTTTCTTCAGAATCGATGGATGGAATTTGCCCTTGGCGGTGTCGATAATTCGAAAGTTACTCCTGATTTTCTTACTGTTCCAGGTTGCACAGGTAATATCAGTGTGTAAATGTTTATAGGGGCGGAAGGTGTTGCTGTACTAATGTTAGGTGTATTGATAACGATGTTTTTCTTAATTTTGCAACAAAATATGTGAATACATCATTATGACAGTCTTATCTTATTGAGCAGATACAAGCATATGAGTCCAGTGGATATATATCCTATTATCTGCAACGTAGTGAGAGTCCAAGTTTTAATTTTTGTCATTCTGTGCGAAAAAGTTAATCGATTGGCTCTATCTTCTATTTGATTCCGGGTATCAGTATAACCGTTCAAGTTGCTCATTACTTTAAGAGTTTTTAAGGTGTTCAAGCATTAAGGATAAATCTACGTTATTAGTTATATTTATAATTTTGTTGTTAATATCGTAAAAAACGCTCCTGGGGTTGCCACTGATTCTCATGTGGTTGTCTCCATACAATATGTCTACAGTTATTTTAGTTTTCAACAGAGGGGATTGCTTCAGTTTGACCATTTGATGTCCTTCTTTAGAGAATATATTGAGTTCTATTGATTTTTCTGGTATAGCTGTGTAGTGCTTTTCGCTTTTGAGTGGTATAAAAGTTATTTCTACGATCTTATAGACTGTGAATTTACAAAATCCCATGGTATTGTCTATACTAATTATTTCGGATGCGCAATCGTGTTTTGAACGTCTATCATGTATGGGTTAAGATTGCTTGCAAATATACAATTCGTGTTTGATTCGACATTGCTTGTCCAGATACATCTGGTCTACATTCATATAAGTTAATCGTGAGGTGAAAAATATCGGATGTTGGACTAATGGGGCAAGAAATGCTCCATTCTTTTGAGTCGGTATGGGGTACACATGTTCTATTTCCCATTCTGAGTCAATTATCGTTGGAATTGAAATTTTAATGAAGATCTTTTCGTTTTGGACAAACAGTGTGAGTGTAGAGACGTGTAAAATGTTTTGGAAATTATTTTCTTCTGGTGAAAATCCTTTATTCATAATGTGATTTCCTAAAGCTCTAGCGTATTGTTCTAAGAAAGTGTGATGATCCATGATGTGGGGGCTAATAATTCCTTGTTTTCCTAGTAAAATTAAATTGAATATTTCATCGAGTTGAAAGTGTAGATCTGACAAAATGCTTTTCATGGAAATAATCTTGACAACTAGAAGTTCTCGCTTGTTTACTCGATTTATTTCATTTCGTATGTCCGCGTTTACTTTTTCCAATTGTTTTAGACTGTCGGTGTTTAGGATTTTCCTAATGAGAGCGATTTTGTTAGCTACAATGGTTTTGAATTCGTTTCCTTCGCTAAATAGTTTGTCGATATTTTGGTTTATCAATTGTAAATCGTCAAAATCTAAGGTTCCGAAAAGTGTTTTGCTAATTGAACCTATGGCGTCTATTAATCCTCTCTTAGCTCTAGAACGAGTTAATAATCATAAATGTTTGCGACGTTAGCGTTTTGACGTTATTAAATTTGTTGGTTAATGAAAGTATCTCTGGTTCTACTTGACACGAGGTGGTACAATGTTTTTGGGTCTCTGTTATGTGTTTTCCTATCGTATCGATGTGGTTAAATGGATGTCGTTTACATCTATTCCTATATATACGTTAACTTTTTCATTATACAAATAGCCTCTAGATATTTTCTCGTGGAAAATTGCGTTACTTTCGATCGGTATTAATTCCAATCCTAGCACGAGGGTCGTGCATGAGATGAGCGGCCTGAAATGTATGGTTTAATTCTGTTATCGTCTATTTTTTAAATTTGGTTATTGATTAGAATTTCGTAATAAGGAGTCATGGCTTTTTCGATGTGATAATGACCTAACCATTCCTCGTCCAATTTATCTGCCTTGTGATCATTGTATACAAGAACTGCGTCTCCCTCTTTAAATACCGTTTGTGTCTTAATGATTTTTCTTTGTTGATCTCGCACGTAGCGTTTTCTGCTTTGTTCAAGCGTCCGTCTAGCTAGTGTTTTGTATTTGTCCAATTGTTTTTGCCATAGTGTAAACATTTCTTCATACGTGTAGTTGGAGGTTCTGGATATTGAGGATGGGAGGTTAGCTTTTCGTCCAAATGTTAGTTCAAAGGGTGGAAAACCGGTTGCATCGTGTATCCCTGTATTATATCCTAAGCATACGAAGTTTAATACTTCGTCCCATTCTTTGTCTGAGTCGTTTAGACTTGTTCGTATCATGTGTTTTACCGTTGCGTGTGTTCTTTCTAGGGATCCGTTAGATTGTGGGTGAAAACTGGTTGTTTTTATATGTTTTATTTTGAATGCTTCTTCGAATTTCGTCATGAGTTCGCTAACAAAGTTCTGTCCTTTGTCTTTAAATATATTTTTAGTGCTGAGAAGATGTAAATGGAATGATTCAATACGGCATCTATTATAGATTCGGTTCTTCGTGTCTTGAGAGGTGTTGATATCAGGTATTTGGTCAAATCATCGTGAATAGAGAGTATATATTGGTTTCCTCGTTTAGTTTTCGGCATGGGTCCAATTATGTCCATTGCTACTTTTTCGTTTGGCTCAGTGGCGGTTTGATGTATTACGGGAATTTCTTTCGCGCGGATTCTGACAGGTTTCTGTTTTTGACACGCTACACAATTTTTTAGAAATTCCTCTACCTTTGAGAACGAATGTGGGATTTTAAATCGTTCTTTGATTTTTGCGTAAATTTTCTGTATACCCAAGTGTCCTAAAACGTCGGTATGGTTTTCTTTTATAATCGCGTCAACTTGTTCGTCCGTTAGAATTTGAATCGGCTCGTATGCAAAGGCTATTTCTTCTATTTTGTCGTTAACATACATCAGAAATGTTTTTATTCGTGCCTTTTCGACTTCATCGAAGCTTTTGTCTCCTATGGCTAACCTTTTATGTTTTGTGGCTGATTCTACGATCTTCTTTCGATCGGATCATGGGATGGTGGTTTACACGCCGGTGATCCCATTCGGTGCGACAGGGGCATTCGCAAGTCCGCGCACACCGGACACTTAGGTACTCGCGCCAGACCGACCCTTGCGCAATGTCCTTCCGTACCGCACCGGCAGCAACGGTCCGACCGGTCGACCGTTGACGTGTAATGCCGGCGCACGTGACGCAACATCAGAAACTTGAAGCACTGGAGTCAGAGCGTCGAGAGGGCGGAAGCCCTCGCCGCTGACCATCCTATTTGGAGCTTACCTCCAGATGGAGTGTCTCCTCTTTCGCCGTTGCTGTCGCTGATTCTTCTTGCCGCTGTCAGGGGGCAACGTAGCCACACCGACCAGAGGCCCCGAGGAGCGGCGCGCATAACGCCCACGTTGGGACCTCTTCAACGTGACAGCCTCCCGCCTCGGCAACGGCGGCTAATCACCTCCTCCAGGGCGACTGAATCTTCCAACCCCCGAGTCACCATCAACTCCGCTGTCCTCCGCGGCACAGTCACCTTGTCGGGGAAGTCTCGAAGATCATCCGCGATCCGTTCGGCCAGTTGCGATGCTTTGCTGCCAGCGTCCTGACCTGCAATCTGAAATATTAGCGCCCTCGTGACCGCCTTTCTCGGTCTAACCTCCGCGATGTCAAGGTCGGAGAGCTTGATCTCTCTCCTGACCACCGACATCGCCTCCCTATACGTGAAACTCGAGCCGTTCGTCACGGTGAGCGACACCGCGGCACACCGAGGGGGCCGGGGAAGGCCAGACACGTTTATTGTACGCGCATCCCGCCCACTAGCGTTCGCGCTCCCTCCTTCTATCAACGTATTCAACTCCCGTTTGGAGGGGCGCTGGAAGCCGGGCGACCACCTCGTCGAAAGTCCTTGCCCTTGGCCTCTTGTTGTTGCCGGCCGCCGTCCCGAGTGCCGATGACGACGGCAACGACGACGACGACGACGTCCGTGGCTCGGCTCTCTCGTCGTCGGTCGGCGCGTGGACCGTTGGAAGAGGTTGAGCCACTGGCCTTCTGTTCTTTCGCCTGGTTCTCCACCTCCCCCTCATACGACGGTGGTGAAACCTTCTACTTCGTCGGCTCACGACTCCACGGTCGAACGCGAGGTGCCTCTCGCCGACCGCAACCGTGATTGCACAGGGTCTTTGCAACGGCGGCAGCGTCCGTGGCCAGGGCGATCGCACCGCTAGGCATTATCTTTGACCATCACTCCTTAAAATTACGGAGGAACAGACTCTTGAGGTCCTCAAGCGGATCTCGAGGCTCTGGACCACCGAATGTTTTCGTTCCTTCCCCGCCTTCTGTTTCGTTACTCCTCGCCCCACCGGAACGGCGGGGACGGTGCGTCACTGGCCAGGACTGCCGTGGAGATGAAGTATCAAGTATGAACAAGATCTCTAATACTAAGAGAAGTCATACTACCTCTATTTTCTTCAATTCCATGATCAGTATATACAAGGGAATAATACTAAGATTTAAGACTCTTTCAGTGGTGTAGAACTAGACTACGTTAGAAAAGGTTTTTTTAATTGAAAAAATTACTCGGCTCATTATTATTTTGAAATTTAGGACATGATTTTCGACACGTTGAAATTTTTCAATTAATTAAGATAAGTGATTATTGATTCATCTGTCGGTTGAAACAAAAACATTTATCATATTAAAATGTTATGTCCTAATTGTACTAATGTTATATTTGATGAAACTTGGTAAGATTTAGGGGCTACGAAATCTTCGACCCTGGTTAGTTATAGATGGAGACAGTATATTTGTAAGACTTTTAGTTGGAGTAAATTTATATATCCTAATAATAGATGTATATTCTTACTAACGTTAATGTTGTTTAATTCATCTTTGTCTTGCATTGTATATATATAAATTCCGGGGTAAATAATTATCGAATTTAGAATAAATAACAATTGAGTCATATGAGATCAGTGATCAACCAAATGTGTATAGACTACGACAATAATATACTCAACCATAATATGCTTTACAAGTCTATATTTCAAAATTTGACTTTTTAAATTAAATTGTTTAATTGTTAAACAATTCTTCAATACCTATTTTCTTACCCTCATACGACTTCTCAGTTCCCCTAATAAATATCTTTACACTCTTTATATCATCTTTTGATAGTTCGCTTGTTAAAAGAAGTATCCCCATTTCATCAGATACTATGGATACACTTTCGATATTCATAGATATCCCATCATCTCTTATTACAGATACAGACTGAATTATTCCCAAGTCATTCTTTATTTATCTAAACCTTTTTTTTTTTCGTGGAGAAATCCTCATGGACACTCGCCGCTACTAAGAGAGCAACGGCAGAGTAGTGTCGGACTCTTACCGACTAAAACTCCACGGTGGTCGACGTAACGTTCGCGAGGAGTACCCGGGGTCTTATTTTCGAATTACTACCAGGGCACTCCGCTCACGTCTTCACCCCATGGGTAGGGGAGGCATCCTTTATATGGTTTGGTTTGTTCGCTAGGGGGGACCACTGCCCCTAGCGCCGCGATCTTGGTCCGACGCTCTTGGGGTGGCGGCAGCGGCGGCAGTGCCGCGAACCCTGCGGCGCGCGGGGTCTCTCCTGTGCCGCGACGACGATCTGGCCGAATCGCGCTCTCTCTCTCTCTCTCTCTCTCTCTCTCTCTCTCGCTCCGCCAGCTCCTTCGCGAGCATCACACGCTCGCAGTCAGAGCGAACGGCGTAGTACTCCTGGGGGCCCTTCATCATGGCTTCCACGACCGCTTCGGGGCTTAATCTGTCCCCGATCTCGAGGCGTAGGACGCGCCGTGCTTCCGCCCACGCTGGACACGACTCCAGAGTGTGCTGCGCTGTGTCCTCCTCTTCCTCGCAGTGGTGACAGATGGACGTCATCTCCCGCCCGATCTTCAGCAGGTACTCGCCGAACACTCCGTGGCCCGTGAGCACCTGCGTCATCCTAAAGGTCAGCGGGACCCCTTCTCGATCTCCCCAGTCTTCGCAGTTGGGAAGCACGGCGCGAACGGCGCCGTGTGGTCGCGGGGCGTCCTCCTCGATCAGCTGAGAGCGCCCTCGCTCCCAGATTTCCAGTCTCGCCTCCTGCCGGATGTTCAGGGCCGACGTGTTGTTGCTGTCGGACGGCAGCGGCGGCGTCGGCTAAGCCCTCAGGTGTTGGTACACCCGTCGTAACTCCAGGGCTCGCAATTCGAACGGTGGGGAAGCGGCCAGCACCGTCGCGGTCGCGTATGCGACTTGGCCGGCGATACGCTCAAGCCGAGCCCCCGGATCGCGTGCACCGCGCACGCCGATGCCCTCTGCGCGAGGTTCGCGGTCTCGTACCGGTACCGTCCCCCGGCCAGCACCAAGGTGTCGTCGGCGTAGCACACCGTGCCCGTACAAAGGGGCACGGCGCATCGGAGGACCGAGTCGTAGGCCGTGATCCACAGGATGGGTTCCAGCACCGAGCCCTGCGGGTCTCCGCGCTCCACACGTCTTCTCAGTTCGCCGCCGTTTTTCCCGGCATACGCTATCCATCGGTCGTTCAAGTACGACTGGATGACCCCGACGAGATACGCCGGCACGTCAAAGCGTCGTAGGGCCTCCACGATCTTGGTTCACGGGATGGTGTTGAAGGCGTTCGTCACGTCCAGCGAGACCGCCAGCGCCACGCCTTTGCGCGAGACCATGTCTTCCACCATGGTTCTTACTCGCGTCACCGCGTCCACCGTCGAGCGTCCCCGGCGAAATCCGGATTGGCTGTCGTGCCATCCGGGCACCTGTTTCGACATATGAGCTTCCAGACGGGCAGCGATTATCCGCTCCAGCAGCTTGCCCACTTCGTCTAGCAGGCATACCGGCCTGTACGCGGACGGTGAGTCCAGCGGACGACCTTCTTTCCGTAGCAGGACCAATCTTGCCGTTCGCCACGTCCGGGGGTAGACGCCCTCCTTTAGGCATCTCGTATAGAGATGTCGTAGACGGGGAGCCATGATATCCATCGACTCCGCCCAGACTCGGCCCGGGATTCCACCCGGGCCCGGCGCCACGTCCTGGGATGCCTTTGTCGCCTCGGAGAGCTCCTCTTCGGTGACTCGCAGCTCTTCGCTCCACTCTTCTGTCAGCACCGTCTCGTCGCTGGAGGAGGCGGGGGGGTGGCCCTGGCTGCCTCGCGTCGCTATCTTCCCGCGGGAACAGGGTCCCGATGACATTATCTAGCAGCACCGGGTCCATGTTTGCGGTCAGCTTGGAGGCCGAGGGTCGCAGCTTCTTTGTCACCGCTTTGTACGGCCGCCCCCACGGGTCGGATTCGACCGCTTCGATGAGCTCCGTCCAGGACCGAGCTTTCGCGATCTTGATCTCGCGCTGGAGAGTGCGTCTCGCCTCTCTGTAGGCCTCGTAGCAGCGGGTGATCTCTTCCTCGTCGCGTGTCCTCCTGCGACGACGGGCCCTTAGGAATCTTCTGCGGGCCCGAACGCAGCTAGCTCGCATCTCCGCGATATCCGGCGTCCACCAGTGTACGCCGCGGCGGTCGCGTCCTCTTTCCAGAGCGGCGCGCGGCATCGAGGCGTCGCATGCGTCGCTCATGTATCTTCGGAGGTTTTCTGCCTCCTCTTCGACGCTTCCCAGCGTGGTCGTCCTACGGGCTTCCCAGCTCCAGGCAGAAACGATGGCTGCAGCCCGCAGCATCTCCCTGTCCCTTGCCTTCAGACGCCATCTCGGCGGTGGTGGGCGAGATCTTAGTTTTACCTAGATCAGCATCTGTCTTTCGTAAAAAATTCACTGACAATAGCAGACAAAGTTAAAGTTCGCGGATGAAAACCACGTTTAGTGCAGTTGATCTGCATTTATCTGGGGAGAATCTAGAAATATAGTTCTATAATATGGAAATAGTTTTCCATCGAAATGGATTCTCGTGTTTCTTTCTATCTTCGGACCTACTTTTTATAATAAAACCTCGAAATCACTTTCAATATCCTTACAAAATTCCTCCATCCACAGCCATCTTCCAAGCTTCTTTCTGCAAGAAAGATAATAATTAGATTACGGATTTTTACGCGAATACATATTTATGAAAATAGCTTTACCTGTCAAGTATTATAGAAAACATCGTGCTATGCATATTTTATATGCCTTTTCGTTTTATGTGCATCCTGTTCAATTATGTTCTTTCGAAGTTCCTTTAAGTGCATCAAAATATGCAATCTACCGATCATCTTCGACTAAAAGTCTGTCTCCAAAATAGATTTATAATTGTCTGTTTCTCTCGTCAACGCGTAATATAAGTTTTGCCTCGAGTTTTTCGAGCACCATGTATATGCATATTATGCAGAGCATATTTACCGCGGAATCTGTCACCCTCTTTTCTAGGATTCGGTACGCAAAGTGCGAGCAGAAAGCGTAAAAATCGAGAACGACTATTTGTCTCTGTGGAGAAACTTAGCTAAATAAATCCTAAGATTTATAGCGGATCCTTGGGCTGGCTGAAAATATTCCGTGAGGATTTATCGACATCTGGCAATCATCTTATCCGAAGAATAAGGTCTTTGTGTAGCGAGCAACGTGACAAAAACGGTTGAAAAGTTTACTATCGAGTGCCGCTACAAATGCATTACATACATTATACTTCTTTAACGTCGGTTAACATATATTAAGTTGCATTTAAGTAGCTTGTGAAATATACAAAAAATATTTTTATTCGTGATATGTGTTTTTAGATTAGAATTTAATTAGGATGACAGCATTACAATTATTTAAACAATTATTTAATTTATTCTTTGCAATATTCTAATTTTGGCCGCGTCTGTTTAAAAGAATATTCTTCAATTATTAATATTAAAATAAAAAATATTAAAAATAATAAAATTTCAAAAGAAATTATTTGTGCTATAGCACGTAAAGATCCTGAAATTGAATAATTACGTATTGAAACTCACCCAATTATTATAATAGGATAAACCACTAATCTTAAAATTAATATTAAATAAATTACATTATTATCAATAAAATAAAATAAATAAATCCAAGGATAAATTAATCATAAAATTATTGATAAAAAAATATTATTATTGGCCTATATAAATATATTACATCAACTCACAAATAAAAAAATTCTTTTGTTAAAAATTTTAAAGCATCACTAAAGTTGAAGTAACCCTTCAAATCCTAATTTATTAGGTCCTTTTCGTATTTGCATATAACCTAATATTTTACGCTGAAATAATGTTGAAAAAGCAACTCTAATTAAAATTATTAATATCAACAATCTTTTCGTCTTTCAGCTTTCTGTTCTCGACATCTTTGTTCAGCTAATACTCGTTCCGCTTCTTCTTGCTCTTGTGAACGCTGTAAACGCTGTTGCTCTTCTTCTTTTCTTCTTTCATCGATATCCTTACTCTGTTTTGCTAATAAAATCTTTATAGCTTTTGCAACCGACCTTCGCGCTAGTTTGTAAACAATCGCTTTCTCAGTGCGTTTTGAAGTGCTCGTGCCTGCCTGTTCGAATGCCTCAATTCTATTTTTTACTGATACCTTGGCACATGGATCGAATAGAGCGTTCGATTTATACGTGTCCTTTTCCTTCGAAGATGGTTTTGGAGTATTAATTTCTTCTGTCTCAATGGTTGTTTGGGACTTTCTCACTTCACGGCATGACTCATCTTCTGTGGGTAATTCATCAAACTCTTTGTTTGCCATCGCTTCTTCTAACTGTTGCGCCTTCTCCTGCAAAGTTATTGACGACCGTGATGTAAATTTAGGTTCATTACTTTTCCCTATACTACCAGCCAAGTTTTTATTAATAACTATAGTTTCGTTTAATTTTATTGGTGAGGAAGACTTTAAAACTACTGTGGTGTTCATCGTCCTCTGCGTATAAGTAGAATCGCCGTCCATCGTGGAACTCATAAGAGGAGTAAATTCCTCAAGTGTATCCCTGAACATTGAAAGTTCTTCGATATCGTTTTCTGTTGGTGCAATTACTGTATCATCAATAATGATAGAATTTTTATCCTCCGTGTTTTCACTCCGTGAAAAAGTTCTCCTTATATCACTATTTCTTGTTGCCATTGGAGACTTTAAAGGTTCCATCGTTTCTGGCTGTATTGCATCTTCTCTTACAGAAACATGAACTTGCGAATGTTTGTGTGAAGTCCCCGCGACCCTCCTTTCTGTTTTGCTTTGTTTCGTTGGGCCTTCCTTTTTTTTTTCCATGCGAATTACTAGTAGCTCTTTCTTGGGGTTTTGGTCGGCTTTCACGTTTCCTCTAAAAATTTAAAATATATTTAACAACGTTTATAATAGAATTTATATATGCAATGTACATACAATAAGCAATTAGATTTCAACGTATTAATTAACCGATATCAAGCATTATTAGGTACTATATATGAAGGTTAGTATTGGTTAGTAGCATAAGATTAAAAGTATTAAATTTCATAATATTAACACGATACAAACATTTATATTACTGTCGTGGTCAGGAGTTGATGGCCTTCGTAATTTTGTAGCAAGTGACGTTGACAGCTGTTTTTTAATATTAATTGCAGCTTCCCTCGAAGCCTCTCTTTTTGCTCGGCCAATTGTTGTTTCCACCACATCCCCGGTTTCTATATCTTTATTTTGTTTTTTATCATGTATTGCAGCAGATACTGTATTATCAATATTGCTAACATCATTTTCTGGGACAGTCTCTGCCCGTTGAATACCTCCCTTCCTCATAACTTTCTGCGTCTTTGTATTTGATGGGCCAGAGACTGACTGTGACATTTCTGCAATTAAACTATGTAAATAATGCACAGTATCCTGAAACTGGTCGTTCATGAATTTTTTAACATCCAAGCAATAATTATATTCGATATATCTGTGGTAAAAACACATTGTGTTTACTTCTATTAACTTAGAAGCAAATGTAAATTATTTAAAAAAGAAAATATTTATTCGAACTAATAATAAAGTAATGAAGTAACCTCGAGAATAGAATTCAGTTTAATTAAACATATATACAATTTTATCAATTCCGTTCTTTTCAATTTTGTTAAATTTACAGTGAAGCTTACAATAACATTAGTGTTAATGAATATTAACGTATATGTTTATTATTACACTAAGTAAAAATGAAAGTACTGCGATGAAAAATACAATATACTTTAATGGAAATAAAAGACGTATTTATTAATTTAATAATATTTATTAATATTTACTTACCTTTTACGTATGCGTTAAAAAAGTGCAAAATTGTAAATATACATATATATAACAAGTCACAGAAATTAGCGTCTTTCAATGGCAAAATGCGTTAATGCAAGGGAAACGATAATCCCCCGTTTCGTGTCGCCTGATGTTGAGTCGTCGAATGTATTTAAAATTTAATAATTTAATTGTACAGAAAATACACTCACAGACGTTTGTACTAATCGATTCGCTAAGACACGATATGCCGTGAAATAGGATCTCTAATAATTCACTGATTACGCAGTCGGTTAATGATACTCGCTAACTAATGATGTCGTTAGATCGCGTTTGTCCGTTTTATACTGGCCGGGGGGGAGTATCATCGGTAAATTCGAATTCGTCAGTTAGCCTACAAGGTGACAGCATGTTTATTGCCCGGACATATTCGAACGTTACTTTCGCGTGCCGTGCTATTTTCCGGGTTCGTGAACAATAACAATAACAATCTGAGGCTTGCTTCGACCTATGACACCTGTGCCGCTACATCACCCCCCCCCCTGCCAGTGATAACGTTACAATTATGTTTATCCGAAACCTGCCCGTAGCCGGTCGAGAAATCGGACACTTCGACCTGAGCGCGTAACGTACTTGTTCCTATTGTCCCCCTCATTGTTTTGGTCTCTGCTAGGTTCGTCGTTGTTGCTAGGAACATTTGTACGTTCTAACGGAATAAACACGTCACGGGTCTCGATGGTTTTTTCTTCGAAATCCTCAGGAACTACGAAGGCTGTCTTTAACCGATCCACGGAAACCGTTACGTTGCGATTGTTTATACATATGGTGAAAGTTTTTTCACCTCTTGCTAGGACTTTGTAAGGCCCGTCGTAAGGCGGTTGTAAATTTATTAATCTAAAAATTCTTATTCTATTTAAAAAATAATATTCAACAATTAAATCTTTTGAATAAAGTCCAACAAAGAATGGAAATCCACATAATATTAATAATGAAAATATTAATATTAATATTAATCTTTTTATTGGATATAAATAAAATATCCCTGTATTTAAACGAAAATGTTGAACTCCCAATATATAATGAATTAATCTTCCAGCACATGTAAATATTATTGATTTAGAAAAAGCATGAATAAATAAATGTAAAAATGTTAAATCAGCTATCTCTAATGAATAAATTCTTCTTATAAAACCCAACTGTCTTAAAGTTGATAAAGCAATAATTTTTTTAAAAATCTATTTCAAAATTTGCTATTATTCCAGAAATAAACATTGTTATTCTAGAAATCAATAATACTCATACCTTACATTTAAAATCAATTATTATTTCATAACTAATTAATAAATAAGTTCCAGCCGTTACTTAAGTTCCCCGCGCGCAGACGGACGTACGACGACGCCGCCGTCCGACGACCGATCGGCCCTGGACGTCCGAGTGGAAGCGAGGCTGGAGATCTGGGAGCGGTGGCGCTCTCAACTGGCCGAGGAGGACGCCGCGCGGCCGCACCGTGCCGTTCGCGCCGTGCTTTCAGGATGATGCAGCTGCTCACGGGACACGGACATCTGCTAAGGATTCGGCGGGAGGTGACCTCCGTCTGTCACCACTGCAAGGAAGAGGAGGACACGGCGCAACACACGCTGCAGTCTTGTCCAGCGTGAGCAGAAGCGCGCCGCGTCCTACGGCTTCACTCGGCGAGAGATTAGCCCCAGAAGCGGTCGTCGAGGCCATGCTCAGGGGCCATCAGGAGTTCAACGCCGTCCGCACCTGCTGCGAGCAAGTAATGCTGGCGAAGGAGCGAGCGGAGAGAGAGCGGAAGAGAACGCGCGATCCTGTGAGATCGTCGCGCCAAAGAAACTCAATACGCCACAGGGACGCGGCACTGTCGCCGCCCTAGCAGCGTCAAACTAGGAACGAGACGTTAGGGGGAGTGGTCCCCCCCCCCCTAGCTGCCCAACATAGACCGAGATGCCTTCCCAATAAACAGCTGGGAGAGGATGACGAGGAGCGACTCCCTCGGTAGCAATTCTAAAAGAGCCCGAGGTCGCTTCCAAAAATCGTCGGGAGGACCACCGTGGAGTTTTAGTCGGTAGGAGTCCGACACTACTCTGCTGTTGCGTGCAACAGCGAGTGTCCATGAGGATTTCTCCACGTACGAAAAAAGAAAAAAAAAATAAACTACCTGTTAGACAAGATTGAGAGAACACCTAGAATCTTTAGTCATACTGAAAAATATCAAAATAATTTGAACCAAATGTATGATCAAACCAATCAACTAACGTATTCTCATCGAATACAATCAATTAAATAAATAATGAGCACTTTCATTTCTGCAGATAGCAGGTTACGTTGCCATAGGATTGACAGGGAACTATCCTCTTGACAAAATAGGAATATTGGATCTATTGAAGAAATGTTTACCTGAATCACCTAAACGATTTAAAATTATTGTTATTATCCCAGAATTGAATGATAATTTCTTTTGATAATAAATAATTATACAATAGGAAATTAATCCTAACCCATCTCATCCTGTTTCGCCGACCGTTCGCGAAGAGACGCGATCGCGAGATAGCTCGTTAACGGGAGTCGTAAATTCCCGTTACAATTTGATAATCGACGCCACGAACTGATCGACCCTCTTATTTCTATTAGGACAATAAGGATAGTTGAATTGAGATATAGTGAAGTAACACATATAAAATCCAATACTATTTATTGTTATTAGCTATTGATACAGAAATTTTTAACTGTTAATCCAATAAAAAAATTTTATTAAAATTTCATATTCTCCCCAAAATACAAAATTTCAATAAATTTTAAAATTTATTTATTCATATAGATTCGTATGAATAAAATTTAATAAATTTTAATAAATTATAATCAATAAATATAAATAATTAATAATAATAATAATAATAATTAAAAATAATAATAATTGTTAATAATAAAAATATAATTATTTCGGCTTTTTTTCGTCTTACAACTTTCTGTCTTCGACGTCTTAGTTCAGCTAATATTCGTTGCGCTTCTTCTTGCTTTTGTAGCTCTTCTTCATTTCTTTTATTATGGACATTCTTACATTGTTTTGCTGATAAAATATTTTTAGCTTTTGGAATGTTCACGTTTTGGAATGTTCATGTATGCCTGTTCAAATGCCTTAATTCTATCTTTTACAGGTATTCCGTCATATGGGTCGAACAGAGCGTTCGATTTATACGTGTCCTTTCCCTTCGAAGATGGTTTTGAATTTTCCCTCGATGTCACAGATCTATTATGCCGCTTTTGTTGTTTTTTAATTTCTTCTGTCTTAATGGTTGTTTGGGACTTTCTCATCTCATGGCATGACACATCTTCTGTAAGTTCATCCAATGATTCATCCAACTCTTGGTTTGTCTTCGTTTCTTTCGGCTGTTGCATTTTCTCCGGCAAAGTTATTGACGACCGTGAATAAATAAACATATATAACAGAGATAAAACAAGTAACAGAAATTAGCGTTTTTCAATGGCGAAATGCGTTAAAGCAAGGGAAACGATGATCGCTGTTTCGTGTCAGAAGCGGAACTGTGCCAGTTTTCCTCCTTGAAAGTACATGTTGCGGCACATGAGCTAGATTCATGAGCTAGCTAAATTCAAATCATGTTGTTGTTTTTTGCCTCCAAGCATCAATATCGTTAGGACATACATAATGTAATAATAAATAAACTGCGGGCAAAACAATGTGGTCGCTACGTGCAACCGTCGAACGAAGACGAATTTGAATTTTCCGACTCTCCCCCGACCAGTTTATACTATACCAGTTTAAACGGACGCAATCGAAAAGAGTTGAGTTATCGATCAGTATCTACGAATATCTACCGAGTATCGATCAGTTACCAACGAGTTATCAGCGATCGATTATACATTGTCTTAGCGAATCCGTTAGTACGAGCGTCTTTGCCAACATTATCTGTACTTATTTATTTAATCATTTGAAAATATACTTGACGGTATCAACAACGAGCAATCTCGTCTAATAAATCTCGCGATCAACCATCCTCTACACACGAGTCCTTTAAATACATAACGACTCTTCAGTTCAATTTGAATCATTGCGTTTAAGAATATCCATCTATTCGCCCGGGCGCGCCATTTTTCTCTAGAATTTAAATCGCATCCGATGTAATTTGATTGGTCGAACAATTATCAATTTCTATAATTGTATCTTCGCGTAAAATAATTTTCTGTTAGCGTCCGTGGTTGTAAAAATAACGATCAGGTATTGAGATATTTATACAATTGTGTACCAACTATAAAAAACATTTCTCGCAATATCAACTTATAGTCTTAGTAGTTGAGAATTTTTTGCAGAAAGCTTTATTTATTATTAATGAAGCTGACAAAGTTCCATATCTAAATCATTCTGTCAATTTCATTATTCACATCAAAGCATGTATTTTTGTAATTCATATTGTAATGTTTCCATATATGAATAAAAGCTTCACTAAAACTTTCTTATAGAAACGCATACATTTCTCTTAATTGTGCTTATATTTCTAGAAGTAAACTTTTGGAAGAAATAGCAATTTCTTTAATATGTAAAATTTAAAATTTCATTGTTATTATGAATTAATATTTTTATAATTTACATTATTATTATTTATAGTATATGTATACAAGCCACTATAAAAGTCTATTAAGTTAATGTTTCTAAAGCTTTGTGGAACTTCAATTTATAATTTAATCGGTTAAAAAGAATTTGTGCAATTTGTGCATTATATGACTTTAAATATTGAAGAAAATAGAGATGGTAAAATGGAAAATACAAATTTTGAAATGTAAACTAAATGTACAGCTCAGTTTATGAACCATTATTAATAAAAACATTTACATTTTAAGAGATTATTATAATATATTACAGTCATATAAGATATATGATTTTTTTAAATTGCACAAATTTTTCTTACAAACTAATATACGTTATAAATTACATATAATGTTCATATTTTCATGCATTTAATGACAATAAGTAATATATTACAAAAAAATGTTAAATACTGAATACATATTTAAGGAACACAATTTTAAAGAATAAAAAATTTATAATTTATAACATACTTATGTACATACATATATACATACTCTATAATAAATATAACATTTCAGTGTACATCAAATTTATAATAAACAGTTTTAGAACACCTGCGTTCTTGTAATAAATAAATTTTTTTATTCTTTGTACATCTAGGCTAGGTTAATAGGCCTTTTCTATTGCTTTTGAATTTGAAATATCTTATAATTTATATATTTTAAAAACTTTTATATTCGTGGTAAAAATATCATGTATTTATTTTATCGTATACCTACTATTATTTGTTGTTTCATTTAATTCTAATTTGATAGTAGAATTTCTTCAGAAACCTGTATTACTTTAAGCATAAAGTTGTAATACTTCTTCCTCAAAAGTAGGATCCAATAGGATAGCAATACCTTTTGTTCCTGCTTTCATATATTTTTGGAATATGCTTTTTAGACACTTCCCATAAAGCTCAATTTTCTTTCAGCGCGTCAACAAGTGGTTGTAGCATTGGAAATAATGTAGAAAGATTACTAAGAAACAAAATAACGAAATAAATCATATGGAAGACTAAAATTAACTAAATAAAGAGAAAGGTTTCTAATCTATAATCTATATTCTACTGTCTTCACAAAACATCACTGTCCTTTTCAATTAAGAAAGTCTTATCTGTTACAAAAATACTATTCTTCCTATTAATTATACTCGTTATGAAAAATAGACGTTAAATCCGATTTTTTGATTTTGAATGTGTATTAAAAATAAAAGTATATACATATATTGTACAAAGACAGTTTCTTTTAAAATATACTTACATAAAAAGTGGAAGGACTATATTTGTAATAAATTGAACTTGTAGGTCTGGTATAGATGCTCGTTCTCTATCCATCATTTCTATGGGAGAACTACACATACTTTTTTCTAAATCTCCTTGTGAAAAATATTCATCATAAATTTGTTCCTAACGTAAAGTCAAAGAAAAAAGCACACAAGCTCTTAAATATATTATCTTCAAAATTTATCTAAACTTAGATTTCTACTTTCTGTAGTTTTTTTTTTTTTTCAGAAACTTTCCATTGCTTCGTCTGATCACTAAGATCGCAACATGTCATAAGCATATTAAGAAATAATCTCGTTCGTTCAGAGTCATTTTGGTCAAATTTACTTCTAATCATCTCTTCCTGTTTTTCTACCGTTCGAAAGTGGCATGCTAAGTTAGTTGCAAATATATTATTTTTTAGTAGATCTAATGCTTCGCTATCCTCTTCATTATTAACGTTTTCAAATATATTGAACCCTTCTTTATTTATGATGCGCATGGTCTGTGCAAAATGATGTCTCTGTTAAATGAGACAATGATAAATTATAATATATTGATATCACATTTCTGTTCAATTTTTTGTTGTTATTTCTGTATACTGAGGTAGGATCACAATAGCTATTATTTTATTCTTTGGATAAATCTATCACACCTTTCTGAGCTGAAAAACCTTTATTGCACTTTCTTATATGGACTACGGATAAAAGCAAAAGAACATCTTAAACCTATCGATTAAATCTATCGATTATATCTGGAACTATCTTCTATAATAGTTACTATTTATTGTAACTAGCGCATCTGCATATGGATGGCAAGCGCCAACTCACGTTGTTGTTTTCAACATTTTTGTTACAACAGCTTTGTTCTTAAAGGTAATTTACCTCTATTACAGAACCTTCAGAACTATAAAGACTAGCTAGAACCGTAGAGCGTTTAGTTTGAAATGCATTATTTGTTCCTCTATGATCTATATTATGACATAAACATAACACTAGAAAAACTAATGTGCTTCCAAATGTGTTATATAATTCTCATTAATAACATTTAAATTTTGTATTAATAAATATCCAAAATGTGCCACAAAAAATGTATGTATCCAGTTATGATACGGTGCATCTCTGTATCCTTTCTTTACGTATAATATAAATCTGTAACATTTGTATGAATTAATATTTTATGATTTTACAATCTGCAGGAAAGTAATAGTACACTAAATATTCTTGTTTATGGTTGCAGATAAATAAGAAATACATATACTCCATACAGTACACCACATTGAACATACGGAAAATCGTTAGTAGTACATAGGTTATGAAAACATATTTTAATTCATGAATATGTTATGAAAATTATGTAAGAAAATATAAATAAAAGACAATGCGAAATATCATGCAAAAGTATGCCGTGCAGTGAATAAATGATTCATTATTTATAATATTTCATATCTTATTTCCCTTGTAAAATATCTATTATGTCTCGACGTACACAATTCTTTAACAGTTTTATACTAAATTGTTATTTTACCATAACTTTATAATTTGATTCCTTTACTGTTTAAAAAAATTGACTGCCTTCTGCGAAAACTCTTTTGACTAAATTTATAATTTAATTTTCATAATTTATAGCTTATTATATATTTTTACATATTTATTATATAATTTATTAAATATTTTATAATTTATATAAATATTAATTCAAAGCTTGAATTGTTATTAAATAGGTTTTGAGGTTCGATTTTTTAATTGATTCACACAGATTAGTTTTGTATACTCAGTATTTCACCACCATGTACAACCATTTCAACACACCGAATACTTTGTGATAATTAACAAGTGACGGACGGGAGAAACAAAATAGTGTCGTTAGTAGTCGTACCAACTCTGCATGTAGGAACTAGTGATCGTACCAACCTAACATTTACCTCAACATGAATATTTTTAGAAAAATATGTTATTAAATAGGTTTTGGAGGTTGATATTTATTGATTCATACAGATTCAGTTTTTACATTCTGTATTTCACAACCATGCAGAGCCATATAAACACACCGGATACACAGACATAACTAACCGTGGCCGACGCCTAGGGCAAAGGAGCGTTGTTAGAAGTCGTACCAACTTAGCATGTAGGAACTAGTGATCATACCAACCTAATATTTCCTCAACAAAATAATAGTTCCAACGTATTCAATTGTGTCAACCGATGCACTACCGTGTTCAAAAAATCAATCTTGTACAACATGACTAACATGCTTTTCTAATCCTCGACATATTAAATCGATATATATACATGTCGGAGATGAAAGGACACCGAGCATTCCCTTTGGAATTCTTCGAAAACCATCCAAAATTATCTTTACAAACTAAACCGACTATAAGTATTCGAGATTTATGATAATGAGTTTGGGCTCGAGGCGACAGCTAGTCGCCGAACGTAGCCGCGGTCGCGGAATAAGCGTTTTTACCTAATAGAGGTATAGAACAATTGTATAGCTCTGCTTAAAAAGAAGTAGTTGTAGCTGCACTCGACAGTAAACATTCCAATGGTTTCTACCCCGCGGCTCGCCACACACAGACTCGCCTATTCTTCCTAGTTGTCGATGGATCTCCGCAGGACACGTTCAGCTAGGTTGAGAACCCGTTATAAATCTTAGAAGTTAGTGAACTAAGGTCTAACAGTCTTTAAATCTATCACCTACTACGGGAAGATACGGGAAATCTGCTTTTCTCACGAACGACGCTTCCCGCTAGCAACTTTCTCTGAAAGGCGGCTAGCATCTTTCTCTAGCCACCAACACAGAAATTAACCAATTAACAGCAACGTCCATTTCCCTCACTTTTTGAACGAGGGTTGAATCCGATGATCTCGTCCCCTGAGATACACCCCATTATGGTTTTCCTCTGCAGCATCACTGTGACGGAGAGGAACAGTCTCGTGCGTTCTCGTCAGCAAGAAAAACAACGTCTTTACGATCAGTTGGTACTTTACGTTTTAACAACGAGTCCGACTTAGACTTTAGAAGAAAGTATATTCGTCATCCCGTTGGCCGCGGATTCGTTATTGAACCTAAGATCATTGTCATTAGCGTCTCGAGTATTTGATTACCACGGTTACTTGTCCAAATCTGTAATAGTCATATTTGTATTAGTAAATACCTTCTCTATTGCGTAATAACAATGTCTAATCCAAATGAAGATTCGTACACGTCCTTAATCATAATGTGAACCCGACATACATATGATATAGATGATATATGTCCTCGTTTCAAGTTTATATCGTAAGAAGTTCCTTTTTTCTTAAGTTAAAATTACAATAAGTATCTTGAATTTGTTCTTCTGTCTTAATAGTGGAAATACATAATCGAAGAGTTAGTGTGCAATACAATATAATACGCTTAAATATAGTAAAACTTGCTAAGAGAACCAGCGTGTCATAGCTAGTGTCATGTAAAATTCGTGATGAGGAAATAAAAATAGGAAGAGCTGAGCAATAGCTCAACTTGACTGTCCTTTTATATTTTTATATGCTTTATTCACAAAGGTGGTTAAGTACAATATTACAATGTTATGAAGTAGCCAAGTTACAAAGTATTAAAATGGTTGCTCAAACCGCGACCAAAACTGTGCCCAAGACTGGTCTCGTGGTCGAATGCTCGCAGTTTTATATGTTTGAGTTTGTTGGAGTTGATGGGCAAGGAGAGGATTGTCACGTAAAATACAAATGAGAAATCAAAGATGTCAAAGAAATCAAAGATAAAAATAAACAAATAAAAACAGAGAATTTATTTTTCAACACTTGTTTTACGCTAACTACAATTTGCTTCCGAACTCTAGCCGCGGCTTTTTAAGACTGAAGCTCTTACAGCTTGACTTTCTGATTCCTTTTTCTTTATCGCCCCTCAATATCCCCGCTATCCACGCGTTTGCTAGGCGTCCGCGACCTTTGCCACGCACGCCTTCTTCTCGAACATTCGGCGAAAGGACCGTTGGGATATCGAGGGTTCATTAGGCACCTCGCTTCGGTGACATACATTGTCGCCGAGTGCCGCCACATCTTTATTTCCGTCGTCAGCCCATCGGTTCCGAAGCGCGACTTGGTCTCCGATGTGGTTGGCGTCACAGGGTCCTGAGTGACCTACGTGACAGGGGAAGTTTGGTGTTGGGCCGTGTGCAAAAGTAAGGTCAAAGTTTAAAGATTCAGTGTCAGGAGGTGTGGAATGACGTGAATTTGGGTGTGCTCGCTGCTCCATACCCTCTCCTTAGATCGTTTTTTGGATCCTCTAAAATTAACGTTTCTTCAAGATTGATTTGTGCAATCGAATGTTGATTAGTTCAAAGTGTACTTTTCTTCTTTCTTCTTCGTCTTGATTCTCTATGGCCAGGTAGCTTGTAGTTGGAATCTCGATCTAAATGTTGACTGGGGCTGTCGGTCTTGGCATTACGTTTGCATAATTTTGACTATTGTTCTTACATTTACAACATAATAAATGTATACATAGTTTCGTTGGCATGCATTTCTTGATACAATCAAATAATCTTATTTTATTTAGAACATAAATACTTGAGGTGATGGATTGTGATAGTGAGAGGGTGAAACACTCGAGTATATTTAACAATAAAATTTTATTATAATATATTCAGGGTGTACACTTAGAGTAAGACTCGCGATTATTAAATTAACGGCTCGCGGTTATTATTAATAGCGGTTCGCGACTTCGCAATTGCAAGTTCAACTCGGGACGATGCGTTTTGATGCGCGATATACGTTCGGATGATGATGATTGCCGGATATGCCGAGGAACTCTGATCAACAATTGCAGATTGCCAAGTGTTGCTTCGGACCGATATGTAACGACTGACTTTCCGTCGCGATGATGCCGCGAAGGGAAACTGTGTTGGAGCGAAGCAAAAATGATAGCAATAAAAGCTCACCGCTCTTCCTTCACCCCCCCCCCCCCTCCATGAAATACTCTTCGTCTCAAACATAGTTCCACAAGGAAAACCAAACATCAATGGAAACCAATTTCTCTTTTACTCTCGAGCTTTGAAATTTACTGCCTTTCTTTCACCAACTTTCGACCTTTCTATCCCCATAAAACACCCCCCTCCCCATATTAAAGAGAACCAAAGAGAAGACATTCGAACACTTTTCATCACTTTCAAAATTTATATCGGCTTATCCATTAAAACTTTATTGACACTTAATGTCGTAAAACGAGTTACAAAGTAAGATAAAAAAGTAGGTGAATCTGCATAAGTTAATTATCACCACTTGGAATGAATTCGAGCAGCAAAAGAAAATTTTGTAACACGCAACTGCAATGGCTACAAAAATTACACAGACTTATTCATCAATGAAGCATTTTTCATAGTATCGATTTATTTCTAGTCGTATAAAAGTACTACTATTTCCCTAATTTCTTAAGGTCATACGAAGGTACTATTAATTACTTGATGTTTTATAAACATATGAACGTAGTACCAAATGACGCGGAATTTAATATACTTGAACCTAATTAATCAGTATATGTATGCTACAATAAATACAATGGTGCATACCTCTCGTAGCCACTGTACATACGCTCTGCGTATCTTCAAAATCGGATAATTTTTCGAATTTCCGAATTGAGGACTTTCCCTCCTTTCCACGCACGCCCTAAGAGAATTACACCGTAAAACTTTCAAATTCTCAATTACGAAATCTAACATCTTCACCGTGCTTTTTTCAAAAATTCTCAACGTGTACGAAACTTTTATTTTTCCAGGAACCTCCATACAGCTTCTAAGACTAGATGTGCGGAAGATGGCGGACCCAAGATGGGAGAAGGTTATACTAAAATGCGAGTACGATCTGGGCGGTGAGGATTTGTATTCCGTGAAATGGTACAAGGACGGGGCTGAGTTCTTCAGGTTCATGCCAGTATACGTTGCCAGAGTATACGTTGACGTGAACAAGAGCGACAGCAAACAGGTGACACTGTTGGGACAGGCGAACAATCGAAGAGGTTCGTAGAGAAACGCGATTTGTCCCGTTTGCTCGATTTAACGATCGTTGTTCGTGCGTACTCGACGAGGCTTTTGCTTGTGCGATCGTAGTCTGAGGGGAAATTCACGAGCATCCGAGGATCGATGGATTTCGAGGAAAGGGGTGTATCAGGTGAATCATGCGCGACGATCGACTGTCGAGGGTTTGTCGAGCGAGAGGTCGTGAAGCTGTAGTAGCATCGAAAGCAGCGCAATTTACCAAGAAATTATGCGTTTTAATGTGCACCGAGTGTTGATAAATTGTTAACTGCTGCGGGGAGTATTTCGAGCTGAATTCAATGTCGACGAGGTTGCGC
Source organism: Bombus hortorum (assembly GCA_905332935.1). Taxonomy (NCBI): domain Eukaryota; kingdom Metazoa; phylum Arthropoda; class Insecta; order Hymenoptera; family Apidae; genus Bombus; species Bombus hortorum. Next base: position 12,380,393 of record HG995199.1, read on the forward strand.
GTTCCAGGTTCTGTATTGGTTTGCGCATTTCAATGCCGGCAAGAGTGGGATGCTCTATCGCGATTTGTTTCTACGGATTCTTAATTTTCCTGAGAGGTTTGAAGCATCTTGCATTTGGATATTATCTGTATCCTTTTGTAGAATTAAAGTAATATTGTTAGTGAAATTTAAAAAATTGTTTGGTATAATAACAATTGAGATTGGTGATAAAACAAGCGAAATTTTAAAAATAGATCTTGGTAGTTTTTGTAAGACATTTAATTTTATGAAAATCTTTCACAGATGAAAACTTAAGAAAAAGAGTGTAAAATATAGAATCGGAAGTTTTTCTCTTCAACTAATAAATTTCATTATCAGTCTTAATATATCTTTTCTTCCGACTTTTCAACTCATTAAACTCGCGTACATCTTTCCCATCATCTTTTATCCATTTATCATACAGGCTAAATTATTGAATTTGTATTTCTAGCTTTACATTTAATTATCTTTAGCCGTTCAGATACCTAGAACTCACGTTTTCCATTATTTCTTTACGTCCATTTAAGTTTTTCATTCAAAATACAGTAAGAAACGCGAATAATAAGAAATTGCCTGCACTATTATATTCCGTAATCTTGCAATTAACTATCTTCATTCTCAAACAGTGAAAATTCATCTCCTTCTTTTTACCCTCACATCAAACTGCAATACTTTTCCTTAATGTCTAAGCAAACGTAAAGCAGGAGAAACAAATCTTGAAACTCGATTTTTTCGCAATTTTAGATTAAAATCGAAACAGTAATTCTACGAGATCTTACGAGACTTCAGGCGATGAAAGTTAACGGGCTGACTGAAGTTTCACTTAAATAACCAACGAACTTTCCTCGTCGCGAATGAAACTGGCCCCTATTAAATTTCTATTCCCGCCCATTTTTCACTGGTCCACGAGGCTCCACGTTCTTCCACCATCCTTACGCCTGCTATTAGGTTTCTAATCATCAAGGTGCTTGCATTCGAGCTTTCAAAGTAGTCCGCGTAACCTTCTTAATTCATTATAATGGAAAAGGCTGATCTTGTGATGAATTTCCACGGCCTGATGCCTTATTCTTTTCTATTTAGTTTCGTTCGTCGACGATGCTTTTCTAGAACAACGTTCCCCGACGTTTTGCAAATCTTGTTACTTAAATTTAAGAAAAAGTTGTATTAAATGGAGCGAAGAAAATTGTATTAACCTTTTGTTCTCTGACTCACTAAAGTAATAAAAACTACTCCGGAAAACATATTTTTTTAGGACTTGAACTTGTATACGTCTCATCTGAATTTTTATTGCCCTCTTATCTATAAAATTGTCTCTGTTCGTACAATAATATCTTGTTTGCTTTGTAATTTATCAAGCTATAGAATGCAAAAATCTATGGATCCATCCTCTCTCGAATATTTAATTCAGCACAGATTAAACACCCAAAGGCTTAAAAATAGATTTTTCAGAATATTGTAATTTAACTATATCCAGATATAATTGTCGAAAATTTGTCTAATGAAATTTCGTCCGAAACAAAATTGCAATTGAAAATAACCATATTGATTTCCCAGAAAACATTTTGCAACTCTCTCTCTCGAGAGAGAGAGTCACGTTCCACAGATTGGAAATCTAAATAAAATCTGAAGTATGCTTTTCAAATCAGTCTCGCAAAAGGAAGCGCGAGTTCGTGTTTAACCTCGTCGATGGGGCAACGGCAACGATCGAACGTTTCCTTAAAAGGAATTAGAGCGTGTTGTAAGTCGTAAAAGAGGAAACTGACAGCATGGTAATTTTGTCTGTGCTAAGGCTTTTTTAAGATTGATGCTGTCGAGAAATAGTTGGGAGTGATTCCTTTCATCTAGATATTGTTCGTATGGATTCAACGTATGTAAAATGTATGTAAAGAGATGTAAAAGAGATCTTTGAAGTTATAAATTATGCAGAAATATATATATATTTTTAAGCGATGGCATAGAGTATTTGAAAACAACTTCTTTCTGATTTCATATCAAAGAAAGAAAGTGTAATACCGTATCATAATAATAACTTGATATCTCGAGATAAACGAAGGTATAGAAAGTAAGAAAATAATTCTGTTTCCTTTCCCATTTCAAAATACTGGCTCGTTATTTCAATATTATTCCGTAATTGTTTAATATCCTTGAATTAATCCTCTTGCATTTCCCACCTTTGTGGAAATACCATACGAATACATAAAATGTTATATTATATTAAAAATGAGTAGGTCGAAACAATAACAAGACATATTGTAATATTTGAGAAAGAAGTTCATTTTCATGATAATGAAGTATTGTTAATTCGATACAGTAAAGAGCAACAGATTAATTCGATTTATTCGTTTAAATATCCTCTTTAGCTGTTATTCAGGGAATCAGGGTCTTAACAGAGATAGGGGAATGCAAATTTTTTTCAATTTGAACGCTCATTAATTAAACACGCGTTAATCGGTAGGACATCAGCGAATCCATTCGATACGAGCAGATAAATATGATTCCGTCCCACTTTGTTTTAAAGAATCGTTCTTGTATCGAGTTGGTCGATGTTTCACATTGCTTGTTTCAATATTAGAACTGTCCTAATTGCATTTTCCTTTTTCAAAAGATTTTCTAGACATTAAACGAACGGGTTTTCTAAAGTATGTTTGTTTTAAATGTTTGATTGAGTATTTTTGTAAGTACTAAAAATACGAAAACATGTTTCGGATGAAAGTTCGATTTGATGGAGGAAATTTAACAAGATATTTTGATTTTTCTTTTATATCCTCATTTAAACAGATTTCAGCGCCAATGTAACTTTCTTAAATGGAATTAAGATATCTGGTTCGAAAAATTTAGTTTGAAGGGTATTTTAACTCTAATCTCGCAAGACTTATCATATGAAGAACAAGGAAAAGAAATAATACCTAAATATAGAAAATAAATGGTAATATTACGTATTGAAGGATCAATTTTTAGAAAAAATACAGATAATGGGTATGCATGGATATTTAATCTGTTCTTTCTTAATTGGAGAACTTTTTGTATAAAAATGAAAACAGTATTTATTCAAGTGGAATTATTTTAATTGAAAACAATGATGAATATTGAATTCTTTTAATCGAGAGACGATATACACAAACGATACTGAATTATCTTTGAATTAAGGATCGAACAATCGTATCATGAATTTTTATTTATTTTAAATCGGGAATAACAACTCGATTCCGGATGCTCAAACATTTCTGAGAAATTTCAAAATGCAAAAATGTCAGGACTAGATACAATGTACGCAAAACTATATAAAATATTTAGTGTATGTGACAAGTATATAAACAGTTATTTTGTAATAAAACAAACAAATACTTTAGAATATTAGAATAAAATAAATATATCGATTTGCATAAAAACACTAATTTTTATAAACGCCTGTAATTCGATAATATTGTACATCAATCTGTAACATTGCTGAGTGATCAGAAACACGATTAAATTGATCGAAAAAATTGATAGATTTTGATTGAGGCGTCGAAACTTGCAAACATAGAAACTTGCCCAGTTGGAATGGTCTCTCGAAATTGACGGTGTCGTAAACGCAACAACGTAAAACAATGAGCGTTGAACTGGAATGGGGTGAGGATTGAGAGTAGAAAGTCCTGGAAATTAAGAGAACGCGCGATGCCTTTGAATTGCAAATTCAACGCTAGTGAAGGATATAAAATCATGGGAACCGCTTAAAAGGTGCTTGTTTAGTGTTCTCGCGACCGCGCTCCTTTATTCAGACCCCTTAAAAAGTTCGTCGTGGTGGGGCATGGAGAAATTGAAACCGTCAGTTTAGACTCAAGCATACTTTTAAAGTTGCTTTCAGCTGCTGTTTTCGTTAAAAAAAAAAAAAAAAAAAAAAAAAGTAACAGACGGAAAGCTGCCCTATTAAATTTGCCTCAACCGTCAGCCGAGAAAGTCAGTTTAGTTAGATGGTCGGTTAACGTCTTGCGTATTGCGATGGTGTTTTAAGAGCTGTTATTAATAGAAGGCGGATTTTTGTGAAAATTGATATTTTTATGCACGCAATTAAAGAAACAGGAATTAAGTAGGAATTTGTTTTATCTACTAAGATTTATGACAAAACGTATATTCTATTTTGGATATTTTATATTCTTTTGTATATTATGTGCATTCAAATTTCCTATAAATGCTTAAAAACTTGCATTCTAAATGTTCATTTCTTTTCCTTGTATTATAACATTCTGATAGAGAATTATTCAATGATATTTTTAAACAATTAATCGTCCTGTTGGGATTACGATAACCATATCCAGCTTAATTTTATCTATTAATCTATATCAATGGTTCCTATTAATTAATTCCTATTAATTTAAATTCACTTTAACGTTTAAAATGACTCGTGTCTAAACTGCGCATTAATAATCCATTAAATCCATGCATCCCCTAATTGATCAAATTTCTCTAGTCATCCAAATACGTTACCTTAACGTCCCTCCATTAACCACAAAAAATTTAGTGCAGAGTTCTCTAGTATACTCGCCATTCATCTCTCCACTCTTGCATGAAATTTCACCTCGAAAGACAAGGATCATCTCACTACCATCTCACTCTCACTATCACTCTTTGTCATCAACAGGTGAACAAAGTGTTGACCAAAGAATTGTCAAGCTCAGCCTCCTCAGAGGATAACATCGTATCCAACGACGCGACTAGGGCTGACTCTACGCCTGGAACGATAACATTTCCCCGGAGGAACTTTGAATCTCAGCTGTCAGTCCACTTTACCAGGGATCATGGACGCGAGGGCGCTTGAGAGAACGGAAACCGCAACGTTGGCCGCCAGCAATCAACGACTGGCGCAAGAATCGCCTAGATCCGGATGCATCGTAAACCTTCCATCCCTGTTCGTCATGACCTGCTGTTTCTTACTGCGATCGTTTAATCACGGTATATTAGCACTTTCTTATGTTTAACCCACGACCAGTTGGAAATCGCCACTGGAGCTCGTTCGATCGTTCTGGGATCACTTTGTTCGGTAATGTTGCTTTACTGGCTTGAGTATACTCTGATCGAAATATAAATAAAAATATTGTATCGTTTTAGATACTTTATTAGTTTTATTTTGGAATTAATTAAATATTTAAAAGTAACATAAGAACTGTTTTGTGCCAAAATTCGATATTCGATCGTATATTTTATGTTTTAGTCAATTCTTTCAAACAAAAGTATAAATAATTTGGATTTCAATATAAAATTGAATTTTAAATGACACGACTTTGAAACTTATGTGATTATCTACAACTAGATTATTATGTAATATATATAACAAGATTTGCATTCAGAGTAATTTTATATCTAATTATGTTTTAATATTAAATATTTGAAAAATTATGAAATAATCGGTTCTCCAATATTTTGTTTACATAAATCATATTCGCGACTATCAATCGAATATGCCCAAGCTTATTGCCTTTCAAATATCGAAAGAAGCCAAAAGATCCAACTTTTCTTCACTGCTAGTGTGTGATTTCGTTGCTCTTGCGGAAGCTCTCGTTGATATTTCGCGCGAGCAGTTTTTAAGAAATTTCCTTAATTTTTCAATGCAACTGAAAATGAAAGAAAATTAGAGTTTGCTAGCCTTTTTAAATTTTATGCCGATGTTAGCCAGGAAAACGAGTTTTTTTTTTAATTCTTCGCTATCACTGTGAAATTCATCGTATTACAGAAAATTGCTCGCGTTAGACGCCTTCTCTTTTTTCTTAACTTTTCACCGACAAAGAGAAAATCTTACAAAGAAAAGAAGGGATAAAATTACTGTTGCTAGGCTTTTTGAATTCGTTTGTTAGGCGAAAATTAGCCTCGAAACGAATTTTTTCTTCCCTGCCACTATGAAATTTCGTTGCTCATGCAGAAAAGACTCTTGTTAACGTAATTTCATGAAGGAATTTTACGTACGCGCATGTAATATGTTAATATACGTGTGAATAAGTGCATAGGATGAATAAAGTACGTGAAGTATATGATTCAAGTATATCGATGGTCATGTAGAGGAGATGGAAAGCAAAGATGAAGAAGCTCTATAGCAATATAATTTAATTGAAACAGCGAATCGTTCACGCGAGACGCGACATTGTACATAGTGTATGATTGTGAATTAGATTTACGACGATGTGTAATTAAAAAAAAGGGTGGGGGTGGGTCGGGGTAAACACGATGAAAGTAAGCAGGAGAATTTATTAGGAACTCGATGAGGATGGAGTGACATCACAATCACGCGACGTGTGATTCGTTTTACGAATATTAAAAAATAAAGCGAGAGAGTGATTGGTATCGAACGACAAAAGGCATAAATTTGAATCGATTGACGGTTGAAGTATAGGGTGATTCACGTTTATGGCGTTCGGGATAATTGAACTGTTCTTTTTTTTCTCTTGGATCTCTCGAAGCATACTTTTTGGTGGCGTACAAGAATTTATATATACTGTTACGACCGTTCGCGGAGAGACGCGGTCGCGAGGAGACGCGTCAGCGAAAGGCGTAAATTCTCGCTACGATTCCGATGATCGACGCCGCGAATTTAGTCGTTCCTCTGTTTCGGTTAGGATAACAGAGGTGGTTGACTGAATTAACACTGCATTAACACGGTTAATTTGAATATAATAATCAATATGAAGTATACGAGAACCAGTACTGATTCGGAGACTCTCAGATGCGTTTTCCTAGAATTCGACCGTTATCGGTGATTGCGTAGATGATACTGCTCGATTGTCCACGATTCCTTTGTGTCGCCGGGAGACGATCCCCACCACGCTCAGGTCACGACATTATTTGCGCCTATCATGACCTCGGCCACCCTTTTTTGTATGAGCATAATAGCGGATCGCAATCGACCTTCTGAGGACTGGATATTCGTCGAAAAACTGTCCGTACTGACTCACTGTATACACGATGTTTGTCCCAGAGGATGATCCGTACGTGACCCTGAGCAGGGAACACGGCTCACAACAAACCGCGTAGCGTAACAGAACTCACGACTGTAAAATCAACAAAATGTAGCACTATGTGCTTTTACTCTGATAAATTCTTGCAGATATCGGAAAAAATTTATTATTAGAAAATGTATCGGATGTAAAATAAAATTAGGATTTTACAATATATAAGAAAAGATTACTATCGATATATGGATTCATTTTTAATTTGTAATTTCTAACTTTTTCCTTTATTTTTTTTTTTTTTTTTAATTTATGTTACGATACAATTAATAAAATGCATGAAGAAGTACACGGTAGTTTGTAATTTGTGATGCAAATAGAATTAGAAAGATCCTCATACTGGCGGGGCACAGCCTGCTACGCTGGTTAAGGCCCCGAACTCAAGACGACGCGTCGAGAGTTCTGGAGTCCTTGCCCAGCAGATATATTTGCAATGTATGAAAAATAGAAAATGTGTGTTAAAAGTGAAGTGAAGTGTAGTGGATCGCGTGATAGTGAGAGAAAGAAACAGTCAAATTGTATACCATTAACAATGTAATTATATTCTAATGTCTAAATAAATTTTTTTGATTCTATACTATAAGAGCATAAATGTAAGGACTGTTTTTTGATAAATTTTTCGTTTAATAATCTAGGAATATGCTTTATACAATAATTATCCCCTATAATGTATCGGTAACAATTAATTAGCCAAAGAATAAATAGTTCGATCAACATAATAAATAGTGGTAAATTCCAAACAAACAATATATAGTATAACATTCTTTAACATAGCAATGTGCTTAGCGCTGATTGCACGGATAACAATCGAGTTATTTATTTCGTACTGATGACTGTAAAATCAACAAAATGTGGCACTAGGTGATTTTACTGTGATAAATTCTTACAGATATCGGAAAAAATTTAATATTATTAAATATATCGGATGTAAAATAATATTGGGATTTTACAACATTTAAATAAGATTACTCTCGATATATGGATTCATGTTTAATTTGTAATCTCCAATTATCTCTTTAATTTTTTTTTTTTTAATTAATGTTACGATACAATTATTAAAATGCATAAAGAAGTACAGGGTAGTTTGCAATTTGTGTTACAATTCGAGCTAGAAAGATTCTCATACTGGCGGGGCACAGCCAGCTACGCTGGTTAAGGCCCCGAACTCAAGACGACGCGTCGAGAGTTCTCGAATCCTTGCCCAGGAGATATATTTGCAATGTATGGAAAATAGAAAATGTGTTACGACGTGTTCGCGGAGAGACGCGGTCGCGAGGAGACACGTCAGCGAGAGGCGTAAATTCTCGCTACGATTCCGATGATCGACGCCGCGAATTTAGTCGTTCCTCTGTTTCGGTTAGGATAACAGAGGTGGTTCAATGTATTGACACTGTATTAACAGTGTTAATATGAATATGATAGAAGATGAAGTGTAAGAACACAAAGTACTGATTGCTCACTCAGATGCGTTTCCTTGAATTCGACCGTTATCGGTGATTGCGAAGCTGATACTGCCCGATTCTCCACGATTCCTTTGTGTCGCCGGGAGACGATCCCCACCACGCTCCGGTCGACATTATTCTCCTATGATGACCTCAGCCACCCTTTTTTAATATGGGCAAAATAAGGAATTATAATCGACCTTTTGCTGACTCGATAGCAGTCGAAAAACTGTCCGTGCTGAGTCATTGGGCACGATGTTTTTTCTCAGCTGATAATCCGTCTGTGACCCTGAGCTAATAACACGGCCCACAATAAACCTCATAGCGTAACATCCTCCCCCCGTTGAGAGGGTACCGATCAAGCGATCTGTGATGTTTTTCATAAATGGTCCCTGGTTAGACTTCGTTGCTAGTGACAGTTTCTGGTGAGGGTCTGATTGGTAGTGGTACCATCCGTTTGATGCTTCGATTTAAGGTGTTCGTTGCTGTTTGAACGGTAGCCGTCCGGATGATACCATCTGCCCCGGGATGGATCTTGATGACTCTGCCCAATGGCCATTGCATTGGGGGAACGTTGTCTTCCTTGAGGATAACGATGGTACCCTTTTGTATGGCGTGACTGCCCTTACTCCACTTGTTCCTGATGTTTAATTCATTCAGATACTCTCGATGCCAGCGGCGCCAAAAATGCTGTTTAATCTTCTGAATGTGTTGCCAGCTGGACAGACGGTTGGATGCCGTGTTTTGGAAATCTCGATCTCGAACACTGGTTAGCGAGTCTCCTATGAGGAAGTGACCGGGAGTGAGGACAAGGAGATCATTGGGATCTGCTGAAATTGGAGTTAGTGGGCGAGAGTTGAGGATAGCTTCAATTTCTATGATGAGGGTATTGAGGTTTTCAAATGTCAATAACTCGTTACCCACCACTCGATGAAGATGTCGTTTGAACGACTTTACTGCAGCCTCCCATAACCCGCCGAAGTGAGGTGAATTGGGAGGAATGAAGTGCCATTCGATTCGTCGGTCGGCTAGGAAATGCTGGACCTTTGCCTTATGATCGTCCGACCGAAGGAGATCTCGGAGCTCCTGTAATTCGTTATTGGCGCCAACAAAGTTAGTACCGTTGTCCGAGTAGATGGTGGAGCAGAAGCCTCGGCGAGCGATGAATCTTCGCAGAGCAGCAATGAAGGCCTCGCTTGTGAGGTCACTGACCAGCTCGAGGTGGACTGCCTTAACTGCGAGACATACAAAGATTGCTACGTATGTTTTTATTTTGCGTCGATTGCGATCTTTTCGCTCCTTGATGTAGAATGGTCCACAGTAGTCGACCCCGACGTTGGTAAAAGGCCGAGACTCTGTCACCCGTGCGGCTGGGAGGTCACCCATTACGTATTCCACTGGAGGTGGATTAGTTCGACAACAACGTACGCACTTCCTCACTGTGCTCCAAACCTGACTACGCCCGTCGATAGGCCAATAACGTTTTCTCAGGGCATACAAGGTAGCTTGTGTTCCAGCATGAAGGTTAAGAAGGTGTTCATGGTTGATAATGAGTGTTGTGACCGATGATTTAGGGAGGATGATGGGATGTTTTTGATCGAATGGCATTGGTGAATGATTGAGTCGGCCTCCGACTCGCAGTATCTCGTCCTTGTCCAGAAAGGGATTGAGTCGTCGCAGTTTTCCCCTCACTGCAGAATCTCGGTTTGTTTTGAGGATGCGGATCTCGTCTGCAAAATAGCAAAGCTGCAGCAACTTAATGAGTTTATTGTGCGCAATTGTTAACTCGTGAACAGTTAGAGGTCTTCCTCGATCCTGTTTTTGTTTCCATCGAAGGCAATGAGCAGTGATCCTGATCAGCTTGGGCCACGAGGAAAATCTCTCTAGTAGGCTGTGGTCGGTCGGAGTCAAGGGTAGACAGGTTACTTGCTTCTGTTCCGGTATTTCAGTTGGTGGTATTGGGTTCCACGTTGGCCAGTATTCTTCGGGCTGTTGAAGCCATTTCGGTCCATGTTGCCAAATAGACGGTCGCAGGAAGTCTTCAGGAGATTGACCTCGTGAAATGAGATCTGCTGGGTTGTCGGTGGTAGGAACGTGCCGCCAGTCTGAAGCGTGAGTCTTTTGTTGAATTTCGGACACGCGATTTGCGACGAAGGTTTTCAACGTATGGGGCGACGTGTTGATCCAATGAAGGACGATGGTGGAATCAGACCAATAAACGGTTCGAGAGATATGCATTGGTAATGCTTGGAGGACGGTGGCGGTTAAGGATGTTAGAAGGAGTGCTCCACTCAGTTCCAGCCTTGGGATCGTTTGTGATTTGAGTGGAGCAACCTTTGATTTTGCCGTGAGGAGTCGTGTCCAAACTTGACCGTCTGAGGTGCTGGTACGAAGGTAGACGCATGCCCCATACGCCCTTTCGCTAGCATCGCAGAACCCGTGCAATTCAATCTCTGCTGCTGAACTTATTATTGTTTTGCGCGAAAATCTGACGTTGTTCAATAGCGGTAGCTGCGTATAGTAACTTCTCCATTCCGAATGTAAGTTGATCGGCAGAGATTCGTCCCAATCAATTTTCAACGTCCAAAGTCGTTGAAGCAACATCTTAGCTCGAACGATGACCGGAGCAAGCAATCCAAGGGGGTCGTAGATCTTGGCGATTTCGGAGCTTATTATTCGCTTGGTAATCGGTGATGTTGCAGAGTTGATTGAGACTGAATATAAGATCGAATCGTCAGATGAGTTCCAGACCACACCCAAGGTTTTCAGAGTCTGGGATTCGCCCAGGAGAAGTTTGTCATTGATGTCTTGTTGAGACAGGCCTCGTAATAAATCCCGGTCGTTCGATGCCCATTTTCGGATGTTTAAACCAGCTAACTCCAGTAATTTGGTGAGCTGCATTCTTAATGATTTTGCCTCGACCTTCGTATCTACTCCTGTCAATACGTCGTCGACGTAAAAATCTCTCCGTAGGACTGCCGCCGCTCGTGGATACCGATGTCCCTCGTCATCCGCCAATTGTTTAAGGCACCGAATGGCTAAATATGGCGCCGCTGATAACCCGAAAGTCACTGTATTAAGTTGATAAGTATCAACTTCTCCCTCAGGGTTACGCCACAGAATTTTTTGAAATTTGCGATCCTCTGGTCGCACAAGGAACTGGCGGTACATTTTCTCAATGTCCCCGGTGAGAACGTATTGATGAGTACGGAATCTCAAGAGGATGAGGAAGAGATCATCCTGCAGTTTTGGTCCGGTATGGAGTACGTCGTTTAATGAAACTCCGGTTGTTGTTGGTGCCGATCCGTCGAACACAACTCGGAGTTTTGTCGTTTGGCTGGATTCCTTGATTACGCCGTGATGTGGCAGAAAATACCCGTCATCAGTGGCGTGATCCGTAGTGATCTTCGTCATGTGTCCTAAATCCAAATATTCCTGCATCACGGCGTGATAGTCGTCCTTGAATTGCTTGTCTCTTTGGAACCGTCGACAGAGAGATGTAAGTCGCTTCATCGCTACGGCCTTAGAAGATCCGAGTGCCGGAATCGAGTTGTTGAATGGGAGAGCGACCATGTATCGCCCTTCCTTGGTGCGTTGGACGTGATTTTGAAAGTGTTCCTCGCACTGTTGTTCCGCCTCTGAAATGCGTGGAGTGGCCGGTCCCTCGTCGATCTCCCAAAAACGGGCGAGATCAGCCTGTAAAGCCGTCGTCGAGGCGTGAAGCGTATGTGCTGCTGATTGCGAGGTTGGACTCCCCCCGATGACCCATCCGAATAGTGTTTTCTGCAGACGCAAGTCGGGCCGGTTCGACTGACTGATGTCTAGTTGACCGACACAGAGAGATGCTAATGTCGGTCCAGCGCTCAACAAAATGTCGATCGGAGCAGGTCTATGGAATCTTGGATCGGCTAATTGAAGATTCCTAGGGATTTGGATCAGTGAGCGATCCACGGGCTGATCGGGGACCCAAGTTGATATCGTTGGGACAATCAGGAAAGTCAACGTACGTTTGTATCCACCGTCGCTTGATGTGACCGTGGCGGTGATGTACCGTTTTGAAGTCGTTGACAGAGTGTTGAGGGCTCCGATGGGAACTGAACATTTCCGTTGATGGAGTCTCAACGTATCAGCTAGTGATTCGGTAATAAAATTCATGCTAGAACCGGTGTCTAGCAGAGCTCTGCAGCGGACAGGTTGAAGTTTGTAGTTTAAGATGTTCACCTGCGCTGTTACTAATAGATCGTGATTTATGGGTTCCGTTGAAAGCGAAGTCAATGAGTCCGTTGTCCGTAGTTCGTTCCCTAGCAAGGTCGTCTGACGTAGTCATTGCTTCCTTTGTCGTTGAGGAGCGGACGACACATCTGAAACGCTGACCCTAGTGTCCGATGGCCGAGATTCGCGCTTTGGGGATGTACGAGGTGAAGATCTAGGAGACGATCGTGGGGAAGATCGAGGAGATTTTGAGGATCGTCTCGATCGATGTGACGAGCGAGGGATCGGTGATCTATGTGGCGACCGTGTACCGGATGATCGATCGCTTGATGATCGACGGCTCGATGATCGAGCTTCAGTGTGCTTTTGATCACGATGTAGGAGGGTGTGATGCCGCTGTTTGCAAATTCGACAGGAGCCGGCGGAGCATTGATCGACCGAGTGTCTTTCACCTAAACAGTTGGTACATAGTGATGCCCGTTTAATGATCTCACGGCGAGCTTTAGTCGATTTGGCCTTGAAGAAATTGCACTTCCAAATTTCGTGTTGTCCTTCGCAACTTGGACAGATTACCGACTTATGAGTTGTGACCAAGGTACGAGCTCGCGGTGCCGTTTGTCGTTGACGGTGGCATTGGTCAGGCGCACTTCGCATCGCGGTCGTGGAAGGACTCATTCGATCGCCGTTCGTCCGTGTTTTTAGAAAATCTATTAAATGTTGGTAAGATGGCACATCTTTGTCAGGCAATGTGCGTTGCCATTTACGGATTATGGACGTTGGTAGTTTCGATGTCAATGCGGCAATGAGAACGACATTTGAGGTGACTGGCTCCCCGTGTTTCTCTAAAGCCTTAAGATTGACCCTGACCGTTTCAATAAAATCTTCGATCGCTTCGGGACTTTCTTTTGTTATTTTTGGGTAGCTGGTGATTAGGTCCCAATGGCGCATACAAACTTGACGGCGACAATCGAATTTTTCTTTGAGAATGTCCATTGCGATCGAATAATTGATATCGGTAACATCCAACGTTTGGATGCTTCGCGCGGCTGTTCCCCTCAAGGATGAGCATAGGTATTGGAACTTTTGCGAATCTGTTAGTTGCTCGTTTCGATCAATTGCAGCAGTGAAGGCATTATGAAAGGAATGCCAGTTTTCGATGGTACCGTCAAATGTCGGTAGGTGGATCTCTGGCAATTTTATCAAGGACGGATCTGCGGCCTTGGGTGGTTTGGATGGTGATGATGGAGATGATGGTGATGGTGGTGTATCATTTGAAAGATGGTTTACTCTGTCTAACAGGTCTAAATACACATCGGCCATTTCTGGGGTTCGCTCGTCTTCCCCTTCACCTAAGTCTTCCAGCTCCTCTTGCAAGGATCTGTATTGGATCCACGCGTCTTCGATCCATGGCTTAAGAGATATTAACATGGTCTTGTCCTGCTGCGTGGTCTTTTCGAAGTTGTCGAGGCGCTTATTTGCGGTCGTGAATCGGCCGATTTGAAAAGCCCGTTTCCGAAGTAAGGAGGTAATTTTCTCCTTGTTTTGCATTGCGGCAACGATTCGTAAATTGGTATACAATAAACGATCCTACCTTGTTTGGTTGTACAATCGTATTTGTGGATGCCTAGCTGCGACGAGAAGCTGCGTGGCTGCGTTTTCAACCACCGGGTTTTGCTTCTTGCAATTAGACGGCCCCTAGCGTTACTGACTTCTCTGGAGTGGTAACGCTTCTGCTGCTAGTTGTTAGATTTGCGTGGCACTGTATGATAGAGTATGCCGCTGAATCCGGCTCGAAGGACCAAATGTTACGACGTGTTCGCGGAGAGACGCGGTCGCGAGGAGACACGTCAGCGAGAGGCGTAAATTCTCGCTACGATTCCGATGATCGACGCCGCGAATTTAGTCGTTCCTCTGTTTCGGTTAGGATAACAGAGGTGGTTCAATGTATTGACACTGTATTAACAGTGTTAATATGAATATGATAGAAGATGAAGTGTAAGAACACAAAGTACTGATTGCTCACTCAGATGCGTTTCCTTGAATTCGACCGTTATCGGTGATTGCGAAGCTGATACTGCCCGATTCTCCACGATTCCTTTGTGTCGCCGGGAGACGATCCCCACCACGCTCCGGTCGACATTATTCTCCTATGATGACCTCAGCCACCCTTTTTTAATATGGGCAAAATAAGGAATTATAATCGACCTTTTGCTGACTCGATAGCAGTCGAAAAACTGTCCGTGCTGAGTCATTGGGCACGATGTTTTTTCTCAGCTGATAATCCGTCTGTGACCCTGAGCTAATAACACGGCCCACAATAAACCTCATAGCGTAACAAAATGTGTGTTAAAAGTGAAGTTAGGTGTGGTGGATAGCGTGACGGTGAGAGAAAGAAACAGTCAAATTGTATACCATTATCAATGTAATTTATTCCAGTTGTTTCGTTCACTTGCGGAGAGACGCGCTCGCGAGGAAGCACGTCAACGGGAGTTGTAAATTCCCGTTTCGATTTGACTGTCGACGCCGCGAAATGATCGATCCCTTATTTCGATTAGGATAATAGGGGTGGTTAAATCTATCAACACTGCGTTAAAAGGGTTAATATATTGGATATTTATAACAATGAAGTAGAAACGAACAGATAGTTTAACGATAAATGCGCCCGATGCATCAGCTATGTTCCGACAAATTCGCGATGCTTTCTATTCGCCTCCTCGAAAAGGAATAACTTGAACGTTAATTGTTTGGCAACGAATACGATTGAAGTAGGACAGAAATGTAAACCGACTTTATGATGTATGTAGATTGAATCTGCAGATAAGACTGATCGCCCTTCGATCCTTTCTTTTGTCTTCTGTAAGATGACCCCCCACCACTCTCGGATAACACCGCCGTTCGAACGACGATAAATATGCGCACGCCGCGACATCGTAGGCACCTCGCCGGCCTTACGAGGTGATCCAACCGCGACATTGTAGTATCGCTCGCGACGGTTGGCAATACGATTTGTAGCGAGTCGCCCGATGTAACAGTATTTTTTTCTTTTTTTTTTTTTTAATTTAAATCCGTGGCTATTTGATGAAATTCTGAGGATAGGTCTAACGCGGAAAAGAATCTCGCATTCCCTAATTGGCTCAGTATGTCTTCTATGTCTCCCGGTGGGGGGGACCGGATGAAGTACCTGTGTCTCATCACCGACAGCCGATGGACATTTGGACCGCACTTCGAGCTCCTGGTCCCGAGGGTGACGGCCGCAGCCAATGCCTTATGCGGCTTACTACCCAACATCGGCGGAGCAGGATTAGGAGTCCGCCGACTCTACGAGGGAGTGGTCCGCTCCCGAGTCCTCTACGGTGCTCCTGTATGGACCGAGGACCAGGTGGCGAATCGCCGCAGCCGGATCCTGCTGAGGAGGATACAAAGGACGACCGCCATCCGCATAGCGATGGGATGCAGGACCATGTCTTACGAGTCAGCGAAGGTGCTGGCGGCGTTCCCTCCGTCCGATCTGCGGGCCCCTACACTCCGACGGGTGTACACTCACCTGAGGGCTCAGCGCGCGGACGGACGTACGACGATCGATCGGCCCTGGACGTCGGAGAGGAGGAGAAGCTGGAGATCTGGGAGTGGTGGCGCTCTCAGCTGGCCGAAGAGGACGTCGCGCGGCCGCACCGTGCCGTTGGCGCCGTGCTTCCCAACTGGGAAGTCTGGAGAGACCAAGGCGGTGTCCCGCTGACCTTCAGGATGACGCAGCTGCTCACGGGACACGGAGTTATCGGCGAGTACCTGCTAAGGATTCGGCGGTAGGTGACCTCCATCTGTCACCACTGCGAGGAAGAGGAGGACACGGCGTAGCACACGCTGCAATTTTGTCCGGCGTGGGCAGAACCGCGCCGCGTCCTGCGGCATGATATCGGCGCGAGATTAGCCCCAGAAGCGGTCGTCGAGGCCATGCTCATGACAGTTAGTTAACAGTACATTAAAAACAATACATTTAACTCAACTCAACTACAACAGAATAGGAAAGTATGAAAGAAATGTTTTCACGCGGTCAGAAAATTTCGACAGGTATACAGCCAGGTGAGTGTTCGGAAGATGGCGGCATGCAGACAGGACGCCTGTATATCGCTCCCGGAACAGTGACCAATATCTCTGGCAAACCAAAGAATTCGGTCAAGGGAATAGTGCTCAAGTGAAGTTTCAGTGCTTCGTGTTAAAGTGTGCAAAGTTTTGTGGAGTGTGCAGTAAACGTCGTGAGAGGCGAAAGAAAGTATGTGCTGTGTTTTGAGGTTAGGACCACGTGCACGCCAAACTAGTGCGCGCGCAGCCCAGCAGCGCTACTGCGCCTGGCGCGGCGAGAAGCGTCAACAGGATGGAGGTTTCGGAGGAACCTCCAAGAAGAGCAACCAGGAGCTCACGGAGAATCACGGACGGGTCGGAGAGCACTTTCCTTACTCCGGCAACGGTGGCAAGAGGACGCCGGACGCGAGCGAGATCCGACGACGAAGAGTCGATCGCCGACACTACTCTGCTGTTGCGTGCAACAGCGAGTGTCCATGAGGATTTCTCCACGTAAAAAAAAAGTCTTCCACCCAGCTTGCACTCCTTACTTCTCTCCCTCGCATCTGAGCAAGCCAGTGAGCCTATGACGTGCCCCACGTTATCATCTTGACTCATTACTGCGTTCCTGCATTTTATGATCCATCGAACCGCATCTGCTGCAGATCCCCCTACCTGGCTCAACTACTATACACCTCGCAGCCACGTTCCCCATGTCAGGGCACCTGTAGCATCTTGTTATGATCGACAGAACCCTGCTGATTGCCACAGTCCACCCCGTTTTAATTCTAATCGGTGCATCACTCCGCGGAACGTTGTTGGTAGGCACCGTGGCTATTGCACACTGCGTTACCCACGGCGTCCTCCTTAAAAATTTTAGTTCCACCCTTTTGGGATCCTGTATGTTCGGCTCCCTAGTAGAAAGAGGATCGATGTTTTTCAATTGCAACGTTGATCTATTTAAGAGCGAGATAATCTCCACTTCCTGCCTAACTTTTCAACTACCTCGCTGGCAGTCTCTTGCCCATTGATTTCGATCAACACGTGGCCGCCTCTGATCTTCCGCACTTCTGCAACCTCCTGGATGTTCTCCTTCACGCCCATAATCTTCTTGTAGGTCTGCAGCCACCCAGTGCATTCAGGCACCTTAACCATGATTGCCTCCCTGCGCCTAAATAACTACCTCCACTAGTGATACGACCGTTCGCGGAGAGACGTGATCACAAGGAAACGCGTCAACGAGAGGCGTAAATTCTCGCTACGATTCAGATAATCGACGCTGCGAATTAGTCGTTCCCCTGTTTCGGTTAGGACAACAGAGGTGGTTCAATGAATTAACACTGTATCGACAGGGTTAATATAACTGTATATTTTCAAGAATTATGAAAATATACTATAAACAAATCAATATTTTAATAATGAATGCTGTTAATATTTCGATGAATTTAATAACTCAGAGAACTTCAGATGAGATTTCTTAAAAATGAGACTGTTAGCTGCGATTTCTTGTATGAGACTGATCAGTTGAGACTTTTCGCTTGTCGATTATTCTTTTGTTTCGCTGGGAGACGACCCCCACTACGCTCAGGTCACGCCATCGTTTGCGTCTATGATCACGTAGGCCGGCTTCCTTTTGTGGACAAAGTAGTGGATCGCAATCGACCTTTGGAGGACTCGATGTTTGATGACAAATATGTCCTTGCCGATACATTGTGTACATTACGTCTGTCCTAGAGGACGATCCGTCCGCGACACTGAGTTAGGAACACGGCCTATAACGAGCCTCGTGGCGTAACATACTCCCGCCGTTGAGAGGGCACCGATCAAGCGATCTGCTGTGCTGTTCAGAAATGGGTCTCTGGTTAGACCTCGTTGCTGTTAATTGTTTCGGAGTCATCTGGCGACAATCTGATCGGTAGTGGTACCATCCGTTTGATGCTCCGATCCAAGGTGTTCGTTGCCGTTTGAACGGTAGCCGTCCGGATGATGCCATCTGCGCCGGGTTGAACCTTGATGACTCTAGGCAATGGCCAATGCATTGGGGGAACGTTGTCTTCCTTGAGGATGACGATGGTGCCTTCTCGTATGCCATGACTGCCCTCGTTCCATTTGCTTCTGATGTTTAACACATTCAGGTACTCTCGATGCCAGCGGCGCCAGAAATGCTGTTTAATCTTTTGAATATGTTGCCAGCTGGACAGACGGTTGGATGCCGTGTTCTGGAAATCTCGATCTCAAACACTGGTTAGCGAGTTTCCTATGAGGAAGCGACCGGGAGTGAGGACAAGGAGATCGTTGGGATCTGCCGATATTGGCGTTAGCGGACGGGAGTTGGGGATCGATTCGATTTCGATAAGGAGTGTGTTGAGATTTTTGAATGTCAACAACCGTTTCCCACCACACGTTGAAGATGTCGTTTAAACGACTTTACTGCAGCCTCCCACAACCCGCCGAAGTGAGGTGAATTGGGAGGAATGAAGCGCCATTCGATCCGTCGGTCGGCTAAGAAAGACTGAACCGTTGCCTTATGATCGTCGGGTCGTAGGAGGTTTCGGAGCTCCCGTAATTGGTTGTTAGCGCCAACAAAGATGGCACCGTTGTCAGAGTAGACGGTTGAACAGAAGCCTCGGCGAGCGATGAATCGTCGCAGAGCAAAAAACTTAATATTATTAAATGTATCGGATGTAAAATAATATTGGGATTTTACAACATTTAAGAGAAGATTACTATCGATATATAGATTCATTTTTAATTTGTAATCTCTAATTTTTTCCTTTATTTTTTTTTTTAATTTATGTTACCATACAATTAATATAATGCATAAAGAAGTACACGGTAATTTATAATTATGATACAAACAGAGTTAGAAAGATTCTCTTACTGGCGTGGCACAACATGCTACGCTGGTTAAGGCCCCGAACTCAGGACGACGAGTCGAGAGTTCTCGAATCCTTGCCCAGGAGATATACTTCCAATGTATGGAAAATAGAAAATGTGTTTTAAAAGTGAAGTGAGGTGTGGTGGATCGTGTGACGGTGAGAGAAAGAAACAGTCAAATTGTATACCATTAACAATGTAATTATATCCTAGTGTCTAAATAAATTTTTTTGATTCTATACTATAAGAGCATAAACGTAAGGACTGTTTTTTTATAAATTTTTCGTTTAATAATCTAGGAATATGCTTTATACAATAATTATCCCCTATAATGTATCGATAACAATTAACCAGCGAAAGAATAAGTAATTCGATAAACATAATAAATATTGGTAAATTCCAAGCAAGCAATATATAGTATAACATTCTTTAACTTGGCAATGTGCTTAGCGCTGAATGCACGGATAAAAATCGAGTTATTTATTTCGAACTCATGACTGTAAAATCAACAAAATGTAGCGCTAGGTGCTTTTACTGTGATAAATTCTTACAGATATCGGAAAAAATTTATTATTATAAAATGTATCGGATGTAAAATAAAATTGGGATTTTACGACATATAAGAACAGATTACTATCGATATATGGATTCATTTTTAATCTGTAATCTCTAATTTTTTTTTTAAATTTAATTTAATTTAATTTAATTTATGTTACGATGCAATTAATAAAATGCATAAAGAAGTACATGGTAGTTCGTAATTTGTGGTACAAATAGAGTTAGAAAGATTCTCATACTGGCGGGGCCGCCAGCTACGCTGGATAAGGCCCCGAACTCAAGTCGACGCGTCGAGAGTTCGAATCCTTGCCCAGGAGATATATTTGCAAAGTATGGAAAATCCACAATATGTATTAAAAGTGAAGTGAGGTGGTGGATCGTGATAGTGAGAGAAAGAAACAGTGGAATTATATAACATTAACAATGTAATTTATTCTAGTATCATCAAGTGTTGTATACTATCGTTGTATGTCGTATGTTGTATGTCTCACGGTTATTATTAATCACAGTTCGCGATTTCGCAGTTGTAAGTGTTTTCGATACTATCGAATGCCGCTAAAAAAGTAATATACAACAGGCAAAAGCCCTACCCTTTGCGTGCGTGTGTGTGTGTGTGCGTGTGCGTGCGTGCGTGTGTGTGTGTTGTGTAGTTTCTGCCAGTGTGGCGTGGTGTTGTTACGTTCTGTGCCAGTGGCGTGGTGACGTACTTGGTAAAGCATATCTCCAAGGCCCGGATTGCTCGTAGTGGTCTACCGGTCCCGCCCGTGGAGGTTTTAGCCGGTAAGAATCCGGCACTACCTTCTCTCTGCCCTGTGTGCCGCGTCACGCGGGCGATTGAGTAAGGTGTCTATGAAGATTTCCTCCACGTAAAAAAAAAAAAAAATTTTTTTTTGGACCCGGGAGAGGACTCGGCCAAGCAGGCGACCTGGGAAACGCCGAGGAGGATGCGTTGAACCAGTGGCGATCGTAGCTGATCAATGAGGGAGGCGAACATCGAGAAGTCGAGGCCGTCCTCCCAAGTTGGGAGGCATGGAGGAGCCGACGCGGTCTCCCGCTGTACTTCAGGATGACCCAGGTGCTTGCGGCAAGGGGAGCACGAGGCGAGGATGGGTTCCCAGGGGGTAGGACCACCCCCTATAGCCGGGTGGCGGCTGATCGGTGCCTCTGGCACCCGTCAGTTTGCCGATCCGGTGCGGAGAATTTCGGAGAAGTTGGTGGGCCTATACTTGCCAAGACCACTCACCTCATCTTCTCGTGGGGCTTCCCGTCACCCTGCACCGGCTTTGACCGGGATATGGTGCGAAAGAGTGAGTGGTACCAGGACGGAGACATCGTTGACGACCATGGCGATAAATTACTTAAATAATTATGGATCGGACACAACAAAGAAATTTAGTTTACTGTGCAGGGGAGGGTGTTACGTCGGCCGGCTCTCTATCTAGTCCCGGCCATACGCCACGAGACCTTCGATGAATCGTATTCCCAACCGTCGCGCGCGATACTACAATGTCGCGGACCGATCACCTCATGACACCGGCGAAATACCTACAATGTCGCGGCGAGCGCATATTTTCGTCGGGCGTCGAGCTCTAGAAGCTTCGAATTCGGTCCGGTATTTTTCCAACACCTAAAAAGGGGCGTACATGACCGTAGCGCGAACGGTGGCGTGATCCTGGCTTGGTGGGGGTCGTCTTCCAAGACAAAAAAGAAACCATCGAAGGGCGATCAGTCTCATCTGCAGATTCACATTAAACACATCGGAAAGTCGGGTTACAATTAATTCACGTTCAAGTTCGTCACCTTTGAGGAAGCGAATCGAAACCATTGAAACCTTGTCAGCAAGCGCATTTATCGTTGATTATCTGTTGCTCTTTACTTTATTGTTATAAATACATGTTTTATTAACCCTGTTAACACAGTGTTAATTT
Organism: Bombus hortorum; assembly: GCA_905332935.1. Classification (NCBI taxonomy): domain Eukaryota; kingdom Metazoa; phylum Arthropoda; class Insecta; order Hymenoptera; family Apidae; genus Bombus; species Bombus hortorum. The sequence goes on from HG995199.1 coordinate 12,402,464, forward strand.
ATTCAAACACCCCTATTATCCTAAACGAAATAGGGGATCGATCATTTCGCGGCGTCGATTGTAAGATCGTAACGGGACCTTACGACTCCCGTTGACGTGCTTTCTCGTGAACGCGTCTCTCCGCGAGTGAACGAAACATTTGGTCCTTCGAGCCGGATGCAGTGGCAAGTGAAAAGTGCACATCAGTGACACCCACTATCATACAGTGCCACGCAAGTCCAACTACTAGCAACAGAAGCGTTACCACTCCAGCGAAGTCAGTAACGCCAAGGGTCGTCTATTCGTTACCACTCCAGCGAAGTCAGTAACGCTAGGGGCCGTCTATTTACAAGAAGCAAACCTGGTGGTTGAAAACCGCATCCACGCAGCTTCTCGCCGTAAATAAGCAGCCATCAAATCAGGTGCAAATCAAAACGACAAGGTAAGCTCGTTCCTTGCATTACCTACTCAATATCCGTTGTAACAATGCAAAACACGGACAAAATTACCTCCTTACGTCGGAGACGAGATAGCCAAATTGACCGACTTACTACCGCGTCCAAACACCTCGACGAATTTGAACAATCCAATCAACAGGATAGGGATTCTTTAACAGGCCATAAGATATGGATCGACGACGCGTGGGAACAGTACAGATTATTGCAAGAAGAACTGGAAGATTTAGACGAAGGGGAAGACGGGCGCGTGTCCGAAATTGACGACATCTATTACGATCTGTCACTAAGAGTACACAGGCTCATGGTTGATGCACCAGCATCATCATCAAAATCACTAAGCTGCAATACCTTCAGGACAAAAACCCTCTCTGAACCGGAACAGCTTCGTATCGGAAAACATCTATCACACCCCACGAATGCCGTCTTCATTAACAAAGTACCTGCATCGCGACGCATGCTCGTAAAATCTCCAACTGCAACGATGGCTACCGCACAAGAAAGCACCCCCTTGATTAGGGACCCAAGCAATCTAAACGATCAATTCCAGTCCGTATCACGACTGCCCGACGGATACGAACAGTCTGTCCAGCCGAGCGAAAACCTCGTAATGCCATATCGCAAACAGGTCGACGATATTCAGACACAGCTTAACATTGCCTCTGAAGAGTCACCGGAGCTCTCTTTAGACCTGGATGCACGATTAGTAGAACTCACCGCAATCAATCCGTCCTCAACCGGAGTTCCTACGACCATGGCGAATTCACAACCACCTAAATGCAGCAGCAACTCGCCTATCAGTTTCCAGGGAAGTATCAATAATTTAAATAGCAACAACAACGTTCATACTCCGCCGACGGAAAATATCGTATTAAATTTAGCTCCGATCGTGTCGCATGACACGCGCAGCTCATTGCACGACACTCGCAGTTCGGCACCTGCACGCGACTTGACGACAATCAAACTCGCGTCATTATCATCTCAACCATCAGATACAACGCTACCACATGCCTTGGATCAAAAGACCTTTCACACTTACAACTCATCGTCGGCACATGATTTCAAAACAACCCTTTACGATCCACTGGATTGGAAAAAGGAGAAAACCTCACCAAGCGACAAGCCGTCACAGACAGTTATCTCTCCGAATCCGTTACAGGATGTGCGATGTCCTGTAATTCATAACGAAGAGAGTAACGGGTTGAATCCCATCAACGATATCGAGGTCAACCCAGAATCGAAACCTGCGACAGTCTCTCCGGAAGTCACGATGATCGAATTATCCAGGAACAGGTTTTCTTCCAACAACATTTCGATGGTTAATAAACCATCCCGCATCACGTCACCTGCAACACGTGAAACGAATTCCGCATCGGAAACTCATTCTCCGGGGCATAACACGAAGACTTCCCTGCACCTTCTGCTAAGTCAGGGACTGGTAATTCTATAATGATTCAAAATGCAATGGTACAAAGCCCTCAGCCACAAATTTCACAAGTAGATTCAGGTTCCAATACTGGTAACACTCCATGTATGCAAGCTATTGTCGAGCAAACTTTATTACCACCTCCTAAGAAAAAGGTAAAGAAGAAAAAGAAGGCAAAACGGAAAGATGATGAATCACCAAGATTTGATCTTGCTAGCATAATGAAAATATCAGGAATTGGAGATGATGATGATATTTGCGACACTGATCTTACAACTGAACCAGATGTTTCTTGTCAAGTTCAAGTTGAATCAAGTTCGGGACAAAACCTGGGACAACTTTCATCCCAAGTACCTACAATACCTACCAGTTCTGCTCAGAATTTGATACAAGTACCTGCACCAAATACAACGGACACACAAACGTCTGCATCTCAGACATTTAATCGTCACCTTTTTGCCCAACTTCAAATGCCTGTGCAGAATGTACAAGGTCAATTACGATCTGCTCTTGGAGAAGATGGGAGAGTTGTTTTACACCGTACTCCAGAACTAAATCAGCCTGAAACGGATCAAGCTACTGCTCAAGCACTGATACGATCATTAGCACAAGGTGGTGGACAAAATTCACAAACTATTTCTCATCTTCTTGGACAAGCACAAACGACGACACAATCTACACAAGGTATTGTGCTACAGAGACAAAAATTCGTTAAATCACCTTTATCATCCAGCGTTTCAGCGGTTACTACTACTGAAAGTTCCGCAGTTCCACAAGGTGTTACTTGTGCTACTAGTCCACAGCATGTGCAAGTATGCTCGAAATCAAACAATCAACAGAAAGGTGTAAATGTTCCTCAAGAATCCAGTCCTGTGCTAAATGTTTATGTTCAGAACAATCTGGTATCTCTACTAACATTGGACATGCAAGCATCGAAAAATATTAATGTACAAAATCTCACACTAACAACAACAGCTAATCAGTCATCTAATTCTAGCCTTCCACAACCAAACAGCAATGTTCTAACTTCTGAGGTTTTAGCAACAAAACCTTCGTGTACTACATTCAGTGTACAAAATTCTCGATTGACTAATACGAGTCAAACGGCTAGTAATCAGCAAAATTCTAATGTTTCTGCACAAAAATCTAGTCAAGTGCGACTCACAAATGCTAGTGTTACTACTAATGGGCGACAAAATTTAAACAAAATATCTCAGAGTGCTACTCATGTTCAAAAATCCTTACCAAATAATTTAACTATACAAAATGAACATACTGTGACAAAAGGTAATCAAAGTCATCAGCAGGAATCAATACCACTGCAACAAGAAACACCGATATATCAGCATAATCAACATCAGCAAATAACAGCACAGACTGTACAAACGCAGAATGTCCAACAAGTTTTTGAACGAAACCTTCAAACTTCTGGATCAAAGGATCAACATAATTCTTTAAACATGTTACAACAACAAAGTTCTTGCAATACCGCAATGCAGCATGGTGCTATGAGTGTTTTACAACAGCATTCTAGTATTCAACAAAATACAATTAATGTTTTACAGCAAAATGCATTTAGTAATGTACAAAACATTGAACAAAATTTGCAGTCTGCCATTGGTGATTTAACTCGTGCACAGCAAAATGCTATTACAAGCACGCAACAGCAAAATACATCTGCTATTTTGCATAATACAAGTGTACAACAAAATGTAACTGTACAACAACATAACGTTAATTTACAACAACAAAAGGTTGTTGCAGCAAACACATTTTCTTCGGTGAATACGCATCATTTTGAATCCCAGAATACGGTTAATGCTATACGACGAGGACTAAATACGCAGCAATATAATCAACATCAAAATATTGTGATTACAGATGCTCCACCTCCGACTGCTATGCAGCAAAATGAATCTAATCAACAGGAAGGTAAGATCTCACTAATCTTGTCTTTTGTGGATAGTAGGTCCAACCCGGCACCACCATCAAGCAGTATCAAGAAGATACGACACGGATGGGTCAGCGGGGGGAGTCCTGTCCCCCACTCAACCGTGTACCTCCGTATCACCATACACCCAGGTTTCACTTACCTTTGTGAAATCGACAAGACAGACAACGACACCGCCTGGGGCGAGGTATTCTACGATACTTCATGGGCCGAGCGGTTTCATGACACTTCCTGGGTCGTGACGTCAACGAAAAGGTTCTTGGCTATGCCGAGGACCCCGGCAATCCAGACCACAAGGCAGACAATGTAGCCTCAACGCAACGGTCCTTCGGCCGTCTCATCGAACTCACTCTGACGACAGCGACATCATCCAGTTAGCCATACTTCACACGAACAGCACATCAGATCGCTTGATCGGTACCCTCTCAACGGGGGGAGTATGTTACGTCGGCCGGCTCTCTATCTAGTCCCGGCCATACGCCACGAGACCTTCGATGAATCGTATTCCCAACCGTCGCGCGCGATACTACAATGTCGCGGACCGATCACCTCATGACACCGGCGAAATACCTACAATGTCGCGGCGAGCGCATATTTTCGTCGGGCGTCGAGCTCTAGAAGCTTCGAATTCGGTCCGGTATTTTTCCAACACCTAAAAAGGGGCGTACATGACCGTAGCGCGAACGGTGGCGTGATCCTGGCTTGGTGGGGGTCGTCTTCCAAGACAAAAAAGAAACCATCGAAGGGCGATCAGTCTCATCTGCAGATTCACATTAAACACATCGGAAAGTCGGGTTACAATTAATTCACGTTCAAGTTCGTCACCTTTGAGGAAGCGAATCGAAACCATTGAAACCTTGTCAGCAAGCGCATTTATCGTTGATTATCTGTTGCTCTTTACTTTATTGTTATAAATACATGTTTTATTAACCCTGTTAACACAGTGTTAATTTATTCAAACACCCCTATTATCCTAAACGAAATAGGGGATCGATCATTTCGCGGCGTCGATTGTAAGATCGTAACGGGACCTTACGACTCCCGTTGACGTGCTTTCTCGTGAACGCGTCTCTCCGCGAGTGAACGAAACAGAGGGATACCCCAGTACCGGCGCAGTCGTGGGTTGTAAAGTGGGCCCTCCTGCGTCGTCATCTCACGACCACCGCCGTTCGGGGGTGGACCGCCAGGGCCCCGGACGCGTTTCTGCGTCTGGCGAAGACGTAAGAGAGGATAAAAGTAAGACGGAAGCTCGGGACGAATCCCCAAGGAGAGTGACGAGGGGCTCGTTGAGATCCGCGGAGAGCGTGTTTCTCTCTCCGGCTATGGTGGGGGTCGACACACCGTCGATGACAACCGCAGGAGTGTTCCAGACGCGAGCGAGATCCGACGACGAATAGTCGGTCGCCTCGCCGCTGGCCTCGTCGGCTTCCAGAGGAAAGAAGCGACGACTCGTGTCGACAATCGCGAACGCGTCGGAGGAGCTCGCGATGGAATTGAGGACGAGCAGCCCGGCGGACATCTGCGCCGAGATTATGAGGCAGGCCTGAGAAGTAATGTACGTCGTGACGTCATCGTCCAATTTCAAGGGCACCCATGTAAAGGCCCTCAAGCACGCGGCCAGATTCATGCAGGCGGCGTGGACGATGGAGTGGCCGAAGAGAACGGGGACATCTCCCGACAGCGGCAGCGCGGCTGCGAGGCTCGTGGAAGTGGGAGCGAGGCTGTTCGCGCTGGAGAAGGAGAACGCAGCCCTTCGCGAAGGAGCGTTGCGAAGGGCACTTTGCGCTAACGAGTGCACGCGGTGCGGCGGCCCGGCTTCCGAGTCCGGCCGTCCTTCGCGAGAGAGCAATAGCGACGGCTCGATCGAAGAGGCCCTGGACAGGAGGTTCCAGCAGCTCGAGGCCTCCCTAACGAGGGCCATCGAGGAGCGTCTCGGGGACCGACGACCGCGCGTCCCAGAACCCCGACGCGAGGTCTGCTATTGTACCAACACAAAAGGGGTGGTATACATGATCGTAACGCGATCGGTGGCGTGAACAGAACGTGGTGGGGAATCTTCTAAAAGACAAAGAAATGATCGACAGGCAATCAGTCTTAAGTAATCAGTCTCGTCTGCAGATTCAACGTATACACATCGAGAGCCATCACAAAGTCGGGTTACATTTCTGTCAAACGTGAATCGTATTCGTCGTCAAACAATTGTAACGTTCATGTTATTCTCATTCGAGGAGTCTTAACTAAGCAGTCTTAACTAACAGACTCGTCCGAAAAGTCGCATCACAGAAGTCGCATTTGTTAATCGCTCAGTTTATCGAATTCATCGGGATATTAAATACATTCATTGTTAAACCATTATTTGGTAATTGTTGATAGTTGTCATAATTGTTGCAAATATACATGTATATTAACCATGGTAACACAATGTTAATTCATTGAACTATCTCTGTTGTCCTAACCGAAACAGCGGAACGACCACTTAGCGACGTCGATTATCCTAATCGTAGCGAGAATTTACGGCTCTCGCTGACGCGCCTCCTCGCGATCGCGTCTCTCTGCGAACGGTCGTAACATAGTATAACATTCTTTAACTTGGCAATGTGCTTAGCGCTGATTGCACGGATAACAATCGCGTTATTTTTTTTCGAACTCACGACTGTAAAATCAACAAAATGTAGCACTATGTGCTTTTACTCTGATAAATTCTTGCAGATATCGGAAAAAATTTATTATTAGAAAATGTATCGGATGTAAAATAAAATTAGGATTTTACAATATATAAGAAAAGATTACTATCGATATATGGATTCATTTTTAATTTGTAATTTCTAACTTTTTCCTTTATTTTTTTTTTTTTTTTTTAATTTATGTTACGATACAATTAATAAAATGCATGAAGAAGTACACGGTAGTTTGTAATTTGTGATGCAAATAGAATTAGAAAGATCCTCATACTGGCGGGGCACAGCCTGCTACGCTGGTTAAGGCCCCGAACTCAAGACGACGCGTCGAGAGTTCTGGAGTCCTTGCACAGGATATATATTTGCAATGTATGGAAAATAGAAAATGTGTATTAAAAGTGTAGTGAGGTGTAGCGGATCGTGTGATAGTGAGAGAAAGAAACAGGCAAATTGTATACCAATAACAATGTAATTTATTCTATTTGTTTCGTTCACTTGCGGAGAGACGCGTTCGCGAGGAAGCACGTCAACGGGAGTCGTAAATTCCCGTTACGATTTGACTATCGACGCCGCGAAATGATCGATCCCCTAGTTCGATTAGGATAATAGGGGTGGTTAAATGAATCAATACTGCGTTAAAAGGGTTCATAAAATATATTTGTCCCTTCCCTTGGAATTCTTGGGAAAACACCTCTTGATCGTTGTCAATGTCCTGATTATAATTGTTCGGGACTTGCGATAATGAGCTTGGGCTCGAGGCGACAACTAGTCGCCGAACGTAGCCGCGGTCACGGGATGCGCGATTTATTTAGCAAAGATACAGAATAACCGGATAGCTCTCCTTGAAGGAAAATATTTCTAGCGCCACGTAACAATAAACATTTCGATGGTCTGTGTCCTATGGCTCGCCACACACAGACTCTATTCTTTGGGCAAGATGAGTGCCTGATATCAACGCATCTCCATAACATATACTCAGATAACTAGAGGACCCGCTATAAATCATAGAATCTGGTTACCTAAGGTTCTTCAAACGGACAAACAGCCTTTATCCTAACAGTCGCTAAATCTGTCACCTACTGCGGAAAGATGAAGGAAATCTGCTTCTTCCACGAACGACGCTTCCCGCTAGCAGCTCTCTCCATCAAGGGCGGTTAGCATCTTTTTCTAACCACCAACATGGGAATTAACCAATTAACAGCAACGTCCATTTCCCTCGCCTTCCGAACGAGGACCTTCCTTGACGAATCCGATGACCTCGTGCCTCTAGACACACCCCATCATAGTTTTCCTCCACAGCGTCACCGTGATGGGAATTCATTCTTTTTTCTGCGCTCTGAGCAGCCAGTCAGTTAGTGCCTTCAGTGCATAACCTTGTGTTACGGAGAGTACGCGGATTCAGACTTGGACTTTGAGATAAAGTACATCTATTATCCCGTTGACCGCGGATTCGTTATCGATCCTGAGGCCATTGTCGTTAGTGTCTAAACTATCGTCGCCACTTGTACCGAACACTTTCATCAATAAACACTACTACAAGCGAGCAACGAAAATGAGTAACACTAACAACGATTCATCGAACGATCCTAGCTCCATTCCTGACACCAACTCGACATATTTATAACAATGAAGTAGAAACTAACAGATAGTTTAACGATAAATGCGCCCGATGCATTAGCTATGTTCTGACAAATTCGCGATGCTTTCTATTCGCCTCGTCGAAAAGGAATAACTTGAACGTTAATTGTTTGGCAACGAGTACGATTGAAGTAGGACAGAAATGTAACCCGACTTTATGATGTATGTAGTTTGAATCTGCAGATAAGACTGATCGCCCTTCGATCCTTTCTTTTGTCTTCTGGATGACGACCACCCACCACGCTCGGATAACTCCCCGTTCGCGCTATGATCATGAATTCCCCCTTTTTTGTGTTGTAAGATACCGGACCGAAATCGAAGATTATAGAGCTCGACGCCCGACGAAAAGTATGCGCTCGCCGCGACATTGTAGGTATTTCGCCGGTCTTATGTGGTGATCGGTCCGCGACATTCTTGTATCACGCGCGACGGTTGGGAATACGATCCATCGAAAGTCTCGTGGCGTATGGCCGGTTCTAGATAGGGAGCCGGCCGACGTAACATCCTCCCCGCTTTGAGAGGGTACCGATCAAAAGTTCTGTAAAAGAGAAATTAATGGGATGTCCCGTGCAACTCCTTTTCGCTTGCTGATTGTCCGTATTCCGCTGAATCGGGTTGGCTCGGTAGTGTGACGAGCCGCTTGGCATCTCGATCCAAGATGCTCGTTGCTGTATGAACTGTGGTCGGCGGGATGATGCCGTCGTCTCCAGGATGAGCTTGGCAACACAGCCGGAAGGCGGTTGCGTTGAGAATATGTCGCCTCCCTTCCAGTCTAGATCGCCGTTGTCCTCGTCATCGCCGAGAGATTTCCAGTCGAAGTTCACGACCTAAGAATTGTTGTGGACAATCTCGCGTCTGGAAGTGTCAGTAAACACCTCGGCCCAGGAAGTGTCGTTAAACGGAACCTCGTCGGTGCTTGGTGCAGATTCCTCAAACATCGCGCGGAATTTTGTAGTGTGGCTCCGATCCCTGATTGAGACTTGATATGGCAGGCAGTAAATGTTGTCTGAGGGGGGAAGCTGGTCCCAAGCGACCTTCAAAGCCCAGAGTCTTTGGAACAACATTTTTGCTCGAACGATCACTGGCTCGAGTAGTCCCAAGGGATCGTAGATTCGAGCTATTACGGAACTGGTCGATCGCTTCGTAACGCGAGAAATGTTAGCCTTTGCGTCGAACGAATAAAGGATTGAATCATCAGAGGACTTCCAGAAAATACCAAGTGTCTTTAAAAATTGAGACTCACCCAGCTGTAAATTCTGATTTATATCATGTTCCGATAGTCCGTTGAGTAGTTCCTGGTTGTTGGATGCCCATTCTCTTATTGTTAAACCGGCCGTCTGGAGAAGTTCGGTGAGTTCTGTTCGGATTGACAGCGCCTCGTCTATCGTGTCAGCCCCGATAAGGGCGTCGTCGACGTAGAAATCGCGTTGCAATACTGCTGAAGCTCGTGGGAACCGGTGTCCCTCGTCGTCTGCTAATTGTTTGAGACACCGGATGGCCAGGTAGGGTGCAGCCGACAGCCCAAACGTAACGGTGTTGATTTGGTATGTCTCGATCTCGCCGTTGGAATTGCGCCATAAGATTTGCTGGTACTTTCGGTCTTCCGGACGCACGAGGAATTGGCGATACATCTTCTCGACATCGTCCGTGAGAACGTACTGATGAGAGCGGAATCTCACGAGGACATTGAACAGGTCTTCCTGTAATTTCGGTCCTGTATGATGAGTGTCGTTTAAAGAAACTCCGGTGGTGCTTGGTGCTGATCCGTCAAACACCACGCGAAGTTTCGTAGATGTGCTCGATTCCTTGATTACACCGTGATGTGGCAGGTAATACTCGTCAGCTAATTGGTGGTGTGATGTGACCTTGGTCATGTGGCCCAATTCCAAATATTCCTGAATGACCGCCCGATACGCTGTTTCAAATTGCCGATTTCGTTGGAATCGGCGTTGGAGAGAGGCGAGTCGTTTCATCGCCATTGTTTTAGATGACCCGAGTGAGGAAAGTTTTTCGTTAAAGGGGAGTGCGACGATGTATCGTCCGTCGCTGGTGCGTTGGACGTGATTTCGGAAATGTTCCTCACATCGTCGATCCGCTTCTGATGTATGTTTTGTCTGTGGGCCTTCGTCGAGTTCCCAAAAGCGGGTGATATCCTTCTCCACTCTCTCCGTTGTGGAGGCGTGAAAAACTCTTGCGGACAATGGGAAGAATGGGCTCCCCCCGATGACCCATCCGAATCGCGTTTTTTGTAGACGCAGGTCGGGACCGGCTGATGGATTTAAGTTGATTTGACCGACACATAATGAAGCGACTGTGGGCCCCGAGCTGAGCAAGATGTCGACCGGGGCTGGCAAATGGGATGCTGCATCGGCTAGCTGGATATTCTTAGGTATCGGAATTGTTGATCGATCTATGGGTTGATCTGGAATTGCTGTTGAAATTGTAGGTATAATAAGGAATGTCAACGTGCGTTGGTAGGTTCTATTCGTGGATGCGATCGTGGCTGTAACAAAACGGTTCGAAATCATCGACAAGGTATCAATGGTTCCGACTGGAACCGAACATTTATGTCGAGGAAGTTTCAATGAGTCGGCAAGTCGTTCAGTCATGAAATTCATGCTGGAACCAGTGCCCAGCAGTGCTCGACAGCGTACGGGCTGAGTTTTGTCATTTTATATGTGGACGCAGGCAGTGATTAGGAGATCGTTGGTTAATGAAGGTGTGGTCAACGAGTCAGTCTGCCTTGTCCCCCGTGCGCCTGTCTGTCGCTGTCATGGTTTCTTCGGTCGTCGCGTCTTGGAAACTGCGCGAGGATTTGATGCCGTTTCTTTTGTCCGCGAAGGCCATGATTCGCGTTTTGGAGACGTTCGGGGAGACGATTGGTGAGACGATCGGGGAGATGATCGGGGAGACGTTGAAGATCGTCTCGATCGATGTGCCGAACGCGATATCGGTGAGCTAGGTGGTGATCGTGCGCCAGATGATCGGTCGCTAGACGATCGACCGCTCGATGATCGAGATTTGATCTGACCTTGATCACGATATAAGTATGTGTGATGTCGCCGTCTGCATATGCGACATGAGCCGCCGGAACATTGATCCACCGAGTGCCCCCTGCCCAGACAGTTCGTACAGAGCGATGCCCGTTTGACGGTTTCAAGGCGATTTTTGACCGACCTCGCCTTGAAGTCATCGCAATTCCAAATTTCGTGTTGCCCCTGGCAACTAGGACACCCCAACGACCTATGTGTAGTGGCAAATGCATGGGCTCGTGGCGCGTTTTGTCGTTGACGGTTGTGTTGGTCGGGCGCCCTTCTTATCGCGGTCGTGGTGGAGCTCATTCGATCGCCGTTCGTCCGTGTTTTTAAAAAATCCACCAAATGCTTGTAAGATGGCATTCTTTTGTCAGGCAATGTGCGTTGCCATTTACGGATTATGCACGATGGTAGCTTCGTTGTAAATGCGGTAATGAGGATTACGTTTGAGGTGACTGGCTCCCCGAGTTTCTCTAAAGCCTGAAGATTGACCTTGACCGTCTCGATAAAATCTTCGATCGCTTCGGGGCTCTCTTTTGTTATTTTTGGGTAACTGACGATCAGGTCCCAATGGCGCATACAAACTTGACGGCGACAATCGAATTTCTCCTTGAGAACGTCCATTGCGATCGAATAGTTGAGATCGGTAGCATTCAACGATTGGATGCTTCGCGCGGCTTTTCCCGACAAGGATGAGCGTAGATATTGGAATTTTTGGGCGGCTGCTAATCGCTCATTTCGATCGATTGCGGCAGAGAAAGAATCATAAAAAGAATGCCAGTTTTTGATGGTACCGTCGAAAGTCAGTAGGTGGATCTCTGGCAATTTTATCAAAGTCGGCTCGGGGACATTGGGTAAATCGCAGCTTGGTGATTTTGATGATGATGCTGTTGCATCATCCATGAGACTGTGTACTCTTAGTGACAGATCGTAATAGGTGTCTTCCCCTTCGCATAGATCTTCCAGTTCTTCTTGCAATGATCTGTACTGTTTCCACGCGTCGTCGATCCATGCCTTATGGACTTCTAAAGCAGCCTTATCGTTTCGATTGGATTGTTCAAATTCGTCGAGGCGTTTGGACGCGGTGGTAAATCGGCCGATTTGGAAACCTCGTCTCCGACGTAAGGAGGTAACTTTGTCCGTGTTGTCCATTGTTATAACGGATAGTGAATCGATAATGCAAGGAATGAGCTTACCTTGTCGTTTTGATTTGCACCTGCTTTGATGGCTGCTTAGTAACGGCGAGAAGCTGCGTGGCTGCGGTCTTCAACCACCAGTATTGCTTCTTGTAAATAGACGGCCCCTAGCGTTACTGCCTTCGCTGGAGTGGTAACGAATAGACGGCCCTTAGCGTTACTGACTTCGCTGGAGTGGTAACGCTTCTGTTGCTAGTAGTTGGACTTGCTTGGCACTGTATGGTAGTGGGTGTCACTGATGTGCACTTTTCACTTGCCACTGAATCCGACTCGAAGGACCAAATGTCTTCGCATTATCTCTAGGAGAATGACTGTCCAAAGCAATGTGCCTTATCTCAGGTGGTAAGGATGACATGATGTAAGAGAGATCATTGAACGTCGACACGTTGTGATGGACGTTCGCCGTGAAAGTGTTGATCGAGGTGAGACTGCTTAGTTAAGACTCCTCGAATGAGAATAACGTGAACGTTACAATTGTGTGACGACGAATACGATTCACTTTTGACAGAAATGTAACCCGACTTTATGATGGCTCTGGATGTGTGTACGTTGAATCTGCAGACGAGACTGATTAGATAAGACTGATCGCCTGTCGATCAGTTCTTTGTCATATAGAAGATTCCCCGCCGCCCTCGGATCACGCCGATGATCGCGGTACGATCATGTATACCGCCCTTTTTGCGTAGGTACAAATAACGGACCGAAGGCGAATCGATGGTTCTTAGAACTCGCTGCTTGACGACAACTACGCGCTTATCGCTACATTGTGTATATCTCGCGGGTCTTATGAGGTGATCGGCCCGCGACTTTATAGTGCCGCGCGCGACGGTTAATAATGCGATCTATCGATAGTGTCGTGGCGTATGGCCTGTTCAAAATAGAGAGTCGGCCAACGTAACATACTATATATTGTTTGTTTGGAATTTACCACTATTTATTATGTTGATCGAACTATTTATTCTTTGGCTAATTAATTGTTACCGATACATTATAGGGGATAATTATTGTATAAAGCATATTCCTAGATTATTAAACGAAAAATTTATCAAAAAACAGTACTTACGTTTATGTTATGCTCTTATAGTATAGAATCAAAAAAATTTATTTAGACACTAGAATGTAGTTACATTGTTAATGGTATAGAATTTGACTGTTTCTGTCTCTCACTATCACACGATCCACTATACACCTCACTTTACATTTAACACACATTTTCTGTTTTTCATACATTGTAAATATATCTCCTGGGCAAGGATTCGAACTCTCGACGCATCATCTTGAGTTCGGGGCCTTATCCAGCGTAGCTGGCGGCCCCGCCAGTATGAGAATATTTCTAACTCTATTTGTATCACTAATTACAAACTACCGTGCACTTCTTTATGCACTTTATTAATTGTATCGTAACATAAATTAAAAAAAAAAAAAAATAAAGGAAAAAGTTAGAGTTTACAAATTAAAAATGAATCCATATATCGATAGTAATCTTTCCTTGTATGTTGTAAAATCTCAATTTTATTTTACATCCAATTCATTTTCTAATAATAAATTTTTTCCGATATCTGTAAGAATTTATCAGAGTAAAAGCACCTAGTGCTACACTTTGTTGATTTTACAGTCATGAGTTCGAAATATATAACTCGATTGTTATCCGTGCAATTAGTGCTAAGCACATTGCTAAGTTAAAAAATGTTATACTATGTTACGACCGTTCGCGGAGAGACGCGATCGCGAGGAGGCGCGCCAGCGAGAGGCGTAAATTATCGCTGCGATTCGGATAATCGACGCCGCGAAGTGGTCGCTCCCCTGTTTCGGTTAGGACAACAGAGGTAGTTCAATGAATTAACACTATTTTAACAGGGTTAATATAAATGTATATTTGCAACAATTATTACAACTATCAGCAATAACCAAATAATGTTCCTGCTACGGAAAGAAGGTCGTCCGCTGGACTCGCCGTCCGCGTACAGGCCGGTATGCCTGCTAGACGAAGTGGGCAAGCTGCTGGAGTGGATAATCTCTGCCCGTCTGGAAGCTCATATGTCGAAACAGGTGCCCGGATGGCACGACAGACAATTCGGATTTCGTCGGGGCCGCTCGACGGTGGACGCGGTAATGCGGGCGAGGTCCATGGCGGACGACATGGTCTCCCGAGGAGGGATGGCGCTGGCGAGACCGCTGGACATCACGAACGCTTTCAACGCCATCCCCTGGGCCAGGATCGTGGAGGCTCTGCGGTACTTCTAGGTACCGACGTACCTCGTCAGGGTCATCCAGGCGTACCTCAGCTACCGGTGGATCACATACACCGTGAGCAGCAGAGAAGAAAGAAGACCGGTGGAGCGTGGCGTACCGCGGGTTTCTGTGCTGGGACACATACTGTGGATCACTGCCTACGACTCTGACCTCCGATGTCCGATGCCCCCGAGCACAGGCATGCTATGCTACGCTGATGACACCTTGGTCCTGGCCGGGGGGGGGGGGGGACGCTGGTGGCACGAGGACGCGGACCTCGCGAGCGACGCCGTGGCGTGCGCCGCACGCGCCATTCAGAGGCTCGGCTTGAGCGTGTCGCCGGCCAAATCCGAGGCCCTGGGGTACTTCGAACACCATCACAGAGGACCCCCTCCTCCTGGACTATCCGTGACCATCAACGGAGAAGCTGTCCCGGTGGGGGACCCGATGAAGTACCTGGGTCTCACCATCGACAGCCGATGGACGTTTGGACCGCACTTCGAGATCCTGGTCCCGAGGACGACGGCCGCAGCCAACGCCTTATGCGGCCTACTACCGAACATTCGCGGAGCAGGATTGGGAGTCCGTCGACTCTACGAGGGAGTGATTCGGTCCCGAGTCCTCTACGGGGCTCCCGTATGGGCTGAGGACCTGATGGCGAATCGCCGGATCCTGCTGAGGAGGATACAAAGGACGACCGCCATCCGCATAACGAGGGTATACAGGACCATGTCCTACGAGTCGGCGACGGTGCTGGCGGCGCCCCCGCCCCCCGTTCGAGCTGCAGGCCCTTGCGCTCCGACGGGTGTACACGCACCTGAGGGCTCCTCAGTACGTACGCGCGGACGGACGTCGGACGACGCCGCCGTCCGACGACCGATCGGCCCTGGACGTCTGAGAGGAGACGAAGCTGGAGATCTGGGATTGGTGGTGCTCTCAGCTGGCCGAAGAGGACGCCGCGCGGCCGCACCGTGCCGTTCGCGCCGTGCTTCCCAACTGGGAAGTCTGGAGAGACCAAGGCGGTGTCCCGCAGACCTTCAGGATGACGCAGCTGCTCACGGGACACGGAGTTTTCGGCGAGTACCTGCTAAGAATTCGGCGGTAGGTGACCTCCATCTGTCATCACTGCGAGGAAGAGGAGGACACGTCGTAGCACACGCTGGAATTTTGTCAGGCGTGGGAAGATCCGCGCCGCGTCCCACGGCTCGACATCGGCGCGAGATTAGCCCCAGAAGCGGTCCTCGAGGCCAAGCTCATGTCAGTTAGTTAACACTACATTAAAAATATTATATTTAAATTAACTCAACTACGAGAAAATAGGATAGTATGCAAGAAATGTTTTCACGCGGTCAGAAAATTTCGGCAGGTATAAACCCAGATATAATTCCTCAGGAAATTTTAAACATTTGGGGAGGTCTAAGCCCTTGAAGGCGGAGCAAAAGACACCTTTGCAAAGTACCTCTGTCGTGCTTCTGTCGTCCTGTTTCTTAAATCATTAAGATTAGCATTAATTAGCATTAATTTTATCTCTTTTTCTTACCGAATCTACGAAACCAACAAGCTTCAAAAAAAAATTCTAAGAACTGTACATATACCAGTACTCCATTTGTTTTGCCGTTTACACAAACTCCTTATATTACGTCATTTC
Source organism: Bombus hortorum (assembly GCA_905332935.1). Lineage (NCBI taxonomy): Eukaryota > Metazoa > Arthropoda > Insecta > Hymenoptera > Apidae > Bombus > Bombus hortorum. The sequence goes on from HG995199.1 coordinate 12,418,702, forward strand.
ATCTTCCCAATTGTTTATTTTCCCACTACCATCGAAATCTAAAAAAAATTGATTGTATACCTTTGTACGAAGATTGTCAGTTAGTTAACAGTACATTAAAAACAATACATTTAACTCAACTCAACTACGAGAGAATAGGAAAGTATGAAAGATGTGTTTTCACGCGGTCAGAAAATTTCGGCAGGTATAAAGCCAGGGATAATTCCTCAGGAAATTTTACACATTTGGGGAGGTCTAAGCCCTTGAAGGCGGAGCAAAAGACACTTTTGCAAAGTACCTCTGTCGTGCTTCTGTCGTCCTGTTTCTTAAATCCTTAAGATTAGCATTAATTAGCATTAATTTTTTCTTTTTTTCTTGCCGAATCTACAAAACAAACAAAGCTTCAAAAGCAAGTCCTATGGTCTGTACATATACCAGTACTCCATTTGTTTCGCCGTTTACACAAACTCCTTATATTACGTCATTTCATCTTCCCAATTGTTTATTTTCCCACTACCATCGAAATCTAAAAAAAAATTGATTGTATACCTTTGTACGACGATTGTCAGTTAGTTAACAGTACATTAAAAACAATACATTTAACTTAACTCATCTACGAGAGAATAGGAAAGTATGAAAGAAATGTTTTCACGCGGTCAGAAAATTTCGACAGGTATACAGCCAGGTGAGTGTTCGGAAGATGGCGGCATGCAGACAGGACGCCTGTATATCGCTCCCGGAACAGTGACCAATATCTCTGGCAAACCATAGAATTCGGTCAAGGGAATAGTGCTCAAGTGAAGTTTCAGTGCTTCGTGTTAAAGTGTGCAAAGTTTTGTGGAGTGTGCAGTAAAAGTCGTGAGAGGCGAAAGAAAGTATGTGCTGTGTTTTGAGGTTAGGACCACGTGCACGCCAAACTAGTAAGCGCGCAGCCCAGCAGCGCTACTGCGCCTGGCGCGGCGAGAAGCGTCAACAGGATGGAGGTTTCGGAGGAACCTCCAAGACGAGCCACCAGGAGCTCACGGAGAATCACGGACGGGTCGGAGAGCACTTTCCTCACTCCGGCAACGGTGGCAAGAGGACCCCGGACGCAAGCGAGATCTGACGAGGAAGAGGCGGTCGCCTCGCTCGCGTCGTTGGCGTCCAGGGGAAGAAAAAGGCGACATACGTCGACAACCCCGGAGGATTCCGAAAAGCTGGCGACGGCTGTAAGAACGAGCCCGGCGGCGGACGTCAACGCCGTTGTCACTAGAAACGTCGCAGAGATAATACTCGTTGCGACGACAACGCCCAGCCTAGAGGAAACGGACGCGAAGAGGCTAAGGGATGCGGCGAATCAGCCCTCCGCCGCATGGAAGAACAAATCCCCGATGACGACGGAGCAGTCATACCAAAGCGGCACCGCTGTTGCAAGGCTCGCGGAAGAGAGGCGGACCGCGTTAGAGGAGGAGGTCGCAGCCCTTTGAGAAGAACTACCCAGAAGGGCTGCCTGCGCTCACGAGTGCCCGCGGTGCGGCTTCTCGACTTCCAAGTCGGGCCCTCCCGCACCGGAGGACAAGAGCGAGAGAGAACGCATCGCTGCCCTGGAGAGGACGTGCAAGGAGGTCCGGTCGTCCATAATGAGGGACATCGAGGAGCGATTCGGGGGCCGACGACGACGTACCCCCGAACCCCGGCACCAGGCGGACGACTCCGCCATCCGCCACACCACCCAAACAACGGTGCTCCGGAGGGAGCAAGAGAGTGGTGAATGGAGAGTGGTGGAAAGGAAGAATACGAGGAAGGAGAAGAAGACGGGGAATACGGTTGCCTCTGGGGAAGAGGCGAAGAAAGGACGGCACGAAGGCTCGATAGGCACACCGAAACCGAGCGCCGCCGCCCGCACAACGAGGAAGGGACCGATACAGGCACCGAGAATGGCCACGCTCCCTCGCCCCCCGCGAACATCCGCGGTGTCAATAACCCTGAACAAGGGAGCGAAGGCGTCATACGCCAAAGTGCTCGCAACGGCCAGACAGACGATCCCGCTTGCGGAGATCTGCGCAACGGCCGTCAGCATGAAAAAGACGATGACGGGTGCCATCGTCATAAGGGTCCCCAAGGACAAGAACCGTGAAAAGGCGTCGCTGCTGGCGACGCGCCTAGCCGAAGTACTGGACCCGACCGAGGTAAGTGTTGCGGTTCCACGAAGGATGGCGGAGCTGAGAGTGACCGAGAGAGACTTCTCGATCGGCAAGGAAGAGCTCCGGCTAGCATTGGCCTCAGCTGCAGGATGCGGCGCTGCGGAGGTGCAAATCGGAGAGATCGGCATCACCAGATGCGGCCTCGGGCCTCTTGGATAAAGTGCCCGGCGGCTGGAGCACAGAAATTGGCCCAGGCGGGAAAACTCCCACTGGGTTGGTCTATTGTGAAGGTCATAGCCGTCCCGAAGAGGCCCTTGCAATGTTACAGGGGCCTCGAGCTCGAGGTGCCTCGATAAAATCTTCTATTGCTTCGGGGTTCTCCTTTGTTATTTTCGGATAATCGAAGATCAGGTCCCAATGGCGCATGCAGACTTGACGGTGGCAGTCAAATTTCTCTTTGAGAATATCAATGGCGATTGAATAGTTAAGCTCGGTGACGTCGAATGATTGAATGCTTCGCGCGACGTTTCCAGTCAAAGATAATCGGAGACAATGGAATTTTTATGCGGCTGGTAATCGTTCATTTCGATCTATTGCGGCGGAGAAGGAGTCATAAAAGGAATGCCAATTATCAATGGTACCGTCGAAAGTCGGTAGGTGAATCTCTGGCAATTTTATCAAAGTCGGTTCGGCGACATTGGGTGAATCGCAGCTTGGCGATTTCGATGACGATGCTGGTGTATCACCCATGAGAATGTGTACTCTTACTAACAGATCGTAAGAAACGTCGGTAATTTCGGAAACGCGCTCGTCTTCCCCTTCGCATAAATTTTCCAGTTCTTCTAGTAATGATCTGTACTGTTTCCACGCGTCGTCGATCCACGTCTTATGGGCTGTTAAAGAATCCTTATCCTGCTGATTGGATTGTTCAAATTCATCGAGTCGTTTGGACGCGGTAGTAAATCGGCCGATTTGGAAAACTCGTCTCCGACGTAAGGAGGTAACATTGTCCGTGTTGTCCATTGTTATAACGGATAATGAATCGATAATGCAAGGAATGAGCTTACCTTGTCGTTTTGATTTTCACCTGCTTTGATGGCTGCTTAGTTACAGCGAGAAGCTGCGTGGCTGCGGTCTTCAACCACCAGGTTTGCTTCTTGTAAATAGGCGGCCCCTAGCGTTACTGACTTCGCTGGAGTGGTAACGAATAGACGGCCCTTGTCGTTACTGACTTCGCTGGAATGGTAACGCTTCTGTTGTTAGTTGTTGGACTTGCGTGGGACTGTATGGTAGTGGGCGTCACTGGGGTGCACTTTTCACTTGCCACTGTACCCGGCTCGAAGGACCAAATTTCTTCGCATTATCTCTAGGAGAATGACTGTCCAAAGCAATGTGACATGATGTAAAAGAGATCATTGAACGTCGACACGTTGTGATGGACGTTCGCCGTGAAAGTGTTGATCGAGGTAAGACTGCTTAGTTAAGACTCATCGAATGAGAATAACGTGAATGTTACAATTGTTTGACGACGAATACGATTCACTTTTGACAGAAATGTAGCCCGACTTTATGATGGCTCTGGATGTGTGTACGTTGAATCTGCAGACGAGACTGATTAGTTAAGACTGATCGCCTGTCGATGACTTCTTTGTCATCTAGAAGATTCCCCGCCGCGCTCGGATCACGCCGATGATCGCGTTACGATCATGTATATCGCCCTTTTTGTGTAGGTACAAATAACGGACCGAAGGCGAATCGATGGTTCTTAGAACTCGCTGCTTGACGACACTAATGCGCTTATGGCTACATTGTGTACATCTCGCGGGTCTTATGAGGTGATCGGTCCGCGACTTTGTAGTGCCGCGCGCGACGGTTAATAATGCGATCTATCAATAGTCTCGTGGCGTATGGCCTGGTCAAGATAGAGCGTCGGCCGACGTAACATACTATATATTGTTTGTTTGGAATTTACCACTATTTATTATGTTAATCGAATTATTTATTCTTTCGCTTATTAATTGTTACCGATACATTATAGGGGATAATTATTGTATAAAGCATATTCCTAGATTATTAAACGAAAAATTTATCAAAAAACAGTCCTTACGTTTATGATATGCTCTTATAGTATAGAATCAAAAAAATTTATTTAGACACTAGGATATAATTACATTGTTAATGGTATACAATTTGGCTGACTCTTTCTCTCACTATCACACGATCCACTACGCCTCACTTCACTTTTAACACACATTTTCTATTTTACATACATTGCAAGTATATCTCCTGGGCAAGGATTCGAACTCTCAACGCGTCGTCTTGAGTTCGGGGCCTTATCCAGCGTAGCTGGTTTTTTTTTTTTTAAATGTCGTTTATTAAACAGGAAAATGCGTATTACATAAATATTTTATTCATAATAAACAATGAATTTCGGTTGACGGTTGTTTTAGGCAAAAGTACCGATACGTGACGGTACGACGTAGCCATACAGTATTTGTGTGTGGGGGTTACCCTATTTATTTTTTTTTTTTTTTTTTATCGTTGTAATTATAAATTGGGATTAAGCCGCTGAAGAGCGGTGCTTATGTATAATTTTGTTTATTTTTCTTTTTATTCTGTCCTGAAAACCTGGACGTAAAAACAGGTCAGTTCGGTAGTCTACGGTAGTTGGGAGTGGTGGGTGAGGGAGGGCGGGATGGGGAAAGGAGGGGTGTCAGGTATGATTATTTACAATATTTACAATGTTTATAGTATTTACACTATTTTACACGCCGGGGGGTTTGAGATTAGCCGTTCTGGGGCTCTTTCTTTTGGTCCTCGTTTTTATGGTTTTGGTATCTGTTACGACCGTTCGCGGAGAGACGCGATCGCGAGGAGGCGCGTCAGCGAGAGGCGTAAATTCTCGCTACGATTCGGTTAATCGACGCCGCGAGTGAGTCGTTCCCCTGCTTCGGTTAGGACAACAGAGGTGATTGAATGAATTAACACTGTGTTAACAGGGTTAATATGACAGTATATTTGCAACAATTATTACAACTAACAACGATAACCAAATAATGGTTTCACAAGGAAGTAGTTAATGTCTCGATGGATTCAATGACCTGACCGATTATCAAATGCAATTTCTGTGACACGACTTTTCGGACGAGAATGTTAATTAAGACTTTTCGAATGCGATAGTTAAGACGGTTTTAGTTAAACTTGACCGAGAGTTGTAGACCACTGCTGAACTGTCCTTGTGGTGCCTCGGAGGAAAGCTTGGTGTGGGTGTGCCCTTTGACCGAAGAACGCGGATTCGTTGTTCACACTTTTCGTCCAGGAAGTGAGGGTAATGATCCGCGATGCCGATTGGTTATGACCCACTCTAATGAACAGGAGATGAAGAAGTCTCCCACCAACGTAGAGCGGGGGTGGACTTTGTTCCCGACGAGAAAACAGCCTTTTCCGAGTGACATGTGTTGGCCCTTTCCGTCTGGGAACTGTCCGCTTTCTCCGGTCCGCTTTCTCCGTGATTCTTAAGAGCACCTAATAAATTCAAGGACTTTTCCAAGACCCAGCCATAAACTGAAAATACTTATAGAATTAGAGAATTCTCCAGACATGTGACTTGACGGGCAAACATGTCTGGAAACAATCAAGCTAAGAGTTAACGGTTTATGGTGGGCCCTTGGGTCTACTGAGAACCGGGGCGACCGTAGGGTGGCCGCTGGCTGCCAGGTAGCGAGGGATGGCATGCAGATGCCCCACGCGACGTAACAGTATCCACCAATATTTTTTTGTGTTTTTCCTGTGGTTGTCTTCTGTGTCTTTTTGGGGGAGGGCCATGTTGTATCTCCACCTGGGGTCTGCAATCTTTCCGTTTAGGTTTTCCTCATATAGTATTGTTTTAATCCCTGTTTTTCTTTTTATATGGTAAATTATTGGTATGTTGTTTTGATCTTGGAGATAGTTTCTTTCGTCTAGGTGTAAGAAAGCTTCTGGGGGGATATAGCCTGTTGTCAGTGTGTTTTTGTAATATTCATCGTTTGGTAATAAGCAACCGAAGATTAGGCTGTTTTCCGTTATCTTTGCAGCTTGCGCGAAGTGGTTTCTAGTTAGTTTTAAGATTTGGCAGTCGATGCGGTGGATGTTGGCTAGATCGTATATTCTTTTATTTTTGACGTATTTTCTGAATCCGCTGTATTCGGATCTGTAAGTGCTCAAGCAAGCCCTGATGCATTTTCTTTCGAAAACGCGCATTTTTTCCATTTGGGAAGCTGATATATTGTACCAGATTGGACAGCCGTAGGTTAAGATTGGTCTGATTAATGCTTGGTAGCATAGGATTTTTACATTGCTGTTGAGATGTTTGGAGTAAAATAGTCTTTTTGTTTTCCAAAATGCTTTGCTGGCTTTGGAGAGTTGAATTTCAATGTGTTGTTTGAATTTTAATCTATCGTCTATGTGTACCCCTAGGTACTTTACACAGTTTTTATGAGGTATGGTATCTCCTTCGTTTGCTTTTTCTTTTAGTTGGAAGTTTTTGCAATGTTCTCTTTCTATTGGGCCTATTTCACTTGATTTGGGTCTAAATAGTATGGTTTCGCATTTGCTTGTATTGATTTTTAATTTCCATGTGTAGTAGTAATCCTTAATTTTTTCGAACAGTTCTTGTTGTTCTGTTCTTATCTTTTTGGTTTTGCGGCCTGTTACGTAGATGATTAGGTCGTCTGCGAATGCTATGGAGCGTTTATGGGTGGATGTATCGAGATTGAAGAGATTTAGGACATCGCTATTGTAGATATTAAACAGTAACGGGGAATTTACTGTTCCTTGTTGAAGGCCGTTTTCTATGGGGAATTCTTTGTTTGATGTATGTGGGCCGTCAGTCATTACGAAAGTTTTGTTTGATATCATGTCCCAGACTATTTTAATTATCCAGCGTAGCTGGCGGCCCCGCCAGTATGACAATCTTTCTAGCACGAATTGTAACACAAATTACAAACTACCGTGTACTTCTTTATGCATTTTATTAATCGTATCGTAACATAAAAAAAAAAAAAAAAAAAAAAAAAAATAAAAGAAAAAACTAAAAATCAAAAAAATAAAAAAAAATCCCCTATAATGTATCGGTAACAATTAACTAGCGAAAGAATAAATAATTCGATGCACATAATAAATATTGGTAAATTCCAAACAAGCAATATATAGTATAACATACTCTAACTTGGCAATGTGCTTAGCGCTGATTGCACGGACAACAATCGCGTTATTTATTTCGAACTCGTGACTGTAAAATCAACAAAATGTAGCACTAGGTGCTTTTACTGTGATAAATTCTTACAGATATCGAAAAAAATTTCTTATTATAAAATTTATCGGATGTAATATAAAATTGGGATTTTACAACATGTAAGAAAATATTGCTATCGATATGTGGATTCATGTTTAATTTGTAATCTCCAATTATCCCGTTAATTTTTTTTTTAATTTATTTTACGACACAATTATTAAAATGCATAAAGACGTACAGGGTAGTTTGCAATTTGTGTTACGATTGGAGCTAGAAAGATTCTCATACTGGCGGGGCACAACATGCTACGCTGGTTAAGGCCCCGAACTCAGGACGACGAGTCGAGAGTTCTCGAATCCTTGCCCAGGAGATATACTTCCAATGTATGGAAAATAGAAAATGTGTTTTAAAAGTGAAGTGAGGTGTGGTGGATCGTGTGACGGTGAGAGAAAGAAACAGTCAAATTGTATACCATTAACAATGTAATTTACTCCAGTTGTTTCGTTCACTTGCGGAGAGACGCGTTCGCGAGGAAGCACGTCAACGGGAGTGGTAAATTCCCGTTACGATTTGACTATCGACGCCGCGAAATGATCGATCCCCTATTTCGATTAGGATAATAGGGGTGGTTAAATGAATCAATACTGCGTTAAAAGGGTTAATATAATATAACATATATAACATATAACATATAACATATATTATATTTATAACAATTATGTAGAGAGTAACAGATAGTTTAACGACAAATGCGCCCGATGCATCAGATATATTCTGACAAATTCGCGATGCTTTCTATTCGCCTCCTCGAAAAGGAATAGCTTGAACGTTAATTATTTGGCAACGAATACGATTGAAGTAGGACAGAAATGTAACCCGACTTTATGATGTATGTAGATTGAATCTGCAGACGAGACTGATCGCCCTTCGATCCTTTGTTTTGTCTTCTGTAAGACGACCCCCCACCACGCTCGGATAACACCACTGTTCGCGCTATGATCATGTATGCACCCTTTTTTGTGTCGTAAGATACCGGACCGAAATCGAAGCTTATAGAGCTCGCCGTCCGAAGAAAAATATGGGCTCGCCGCGACATTGCAGGTATTTCGCCGGACTTATGAGATGATCGGTCCGCGACGTTGTCGTATCGCGCGCGACGGTTGGGAATACGATCCATCGAAAACTCGTAGTTCCCTTTCGACCGCCGAAGAGTGCAGACGTGTTCCTAGTGACCAGTGAGGTTAAGGAAAAGTGACGACCTACCGTTGAAATCGGACGAGCAAAGCAGTGTCCCCGCAAGTGCGACAAGCGGGGAAAGCAAATGCAATGCAACGGGTACCACCACTCAGGATATCGAATAACGGCGAAACATATGCCATAAACAAAGCTACTGATGCTCGCGAATGCACAGTCACAAATGAGACAGATATGGAAGCCTCACAAACGAGTGATGAGGTAAACGCCACCAGCAGTGAGCTGTCACAGCAGAACGAGGATTGGAGGGTTGTAACCCCCAGCAAAAAAAGAAGAATAACCATAAATAGAACAGAAAGACAACAATGGCTACAAGAAATTCCTCTGCAAAACTCCTTTAGCGCACTGCCACTAGAGAAGGAATCAGACCAAACTGATAAACCAACAACGCACAATCCCAAACCACCACCAATATATATTGACGCGCAAATAATAGACCCCCTCTTGGAACTGCTAAACACCACGGCAGGCAAAGAGAACTATAGAATTAAACAATTAACACTGGACCAAGTAAAAGTACTAACCAACACACCAGAAACTTATAGAAAAGTAGTAAAAATACTAAAAGATAAAAACGCCGGATACCACACATACCAACTAAAAACCGATAAAAGCTACAAGGTAGTAATCAGAGGATTACACCCAAGGACAAATACAAGATACATAGAAGAAGAACTAGCCAAACTTGGCCACCAGGCAAGACTAATAAATAACATCACAAAATATGACACCAAACAACCACTACCGCTATTCCTAGTTGAACTAGAACCGAATATAAACAACAAGTCAATATTCGAAGTAAAACAAATCCTAAATACAATAATAACAATTGAACCACCAAGACACAAAAAAGACATACCACAATGCATGCGGTGCCAACAATATGGGCACACAAAAAATTATTGCAATAGAAACCCGGTGTGTGTTAAATGCGCAGAAAAGCACATAACAACTAACTGCCCATACAAGGGAAAAATAAAAGAAGTAAAGTGCTACAACTGCAGCGGAAATCACCCAGCTAGTTACAAAGGATGCCCAGCCAGAAAAATAATTCAACGAAAACTATTTCCGCCGCCTCGAAGCAGAACAATCAACATCCAGCACACTCAACAAAACAGTGCAGAAACAGAGACACCAACAAACACACAACACACAATAAATAACAATCACAACAACATCATTACCACTGGTGGTCGGAGCTACGCGCAAGCAACCAAGCAAATAACACCCGCAGCCAACCAAAACCAGAACAATAACATCAACGAAGACACAGAAATCAAAGAACTACTAAAACAATCCATCAAAAACACCGAAGAGATAACGAAACTGATAAGAGAACAAAACGCAGCAATCATACAACAATCCCAACAAATCACAGCCATGCTACAACTGCTATCAAACATGCTAAGTAAAAAGTAATAACGGATATACTTAAAATAGCAGCATGGAACTCTAACGGCCTACAAAAAAGGGCCCTAGAAACTAAAACATTCTTATACCACAACAACATAGACATACTACTCGTATCAGAAACGCACTTCACAACAAAAAGCTATATAAAAATACCGTACTACACCATATACGATACCAAGCACCCCTCAGGAAAAGCTCACGGAGGGACCGCAATAATAATAAAGAACGAAATCAAACACCACCTACACAGTCAAGTCAATAAAGAACATATACAAGCAACCACCGTTACCGTGCAAACCAGCAACAACCATCTACAGCTGTCAGCAGTATATGCACCACCGCGACACAAAATAACAACACAAATGTGGGAAGAATACTTCCAACAATTAGGCGACAAGTACATCGCAGCAGGAGACTACAACGCAAAGCACATAACATGGGGATCAAGAATCATCACACCTCGAGGTAGAACCTTGGAAAAACACATTAGAAAAAACAACCTCAATATACTATCCACAGGAAGACCGACATACTGGCCGACAGACCTGAGCAAAACCCCTGACCTACTTGATTTTGCAGTCACAAAGGGACTAAACAGAAATAAAATAAATATAGCACCCAGCCTCGAGCTAAGCTCCGACCATACACCTATAATAATTACATACAGTAATAAGCCAATACATTACAACACCCCAGAGACACTATGTAACAAATCCACCAAATGGCAAACCTTCAAAGAAATAATTGAGAGCAAAATCAACTGCAACATCCCATTGAAAACGCCTGAACAAATTGAGCAAGCAGTAAAAACAATAACAGAAATCATACAAGAAGCAGCGCGGGCAACCACTAAACCCGAACCTAACGTTGGACAATCAAAACCAATCCCACCAGACATTCTCGAGAAAATTAGAGAAAAAAGGAAAGCGAAAGCAAAATGGCAAAAACGTAGAACAAAAGAAAACAAAAAACAACTAAACAAACTTGCAAAGGAAATAAAAAACAAAATAAAAGAACACAACAACAACGAATTCACAAAGTTCATAGAATCACTATCTGCACACGAGAACTACAACTACTCACTATGGAAAGCCACAAAAAAAATAAAGAAAACAACAAAACCAGCCCCAGCAATCAGAAAAGAAGACAACACATGGGCAAGAAGCAACGAAGAGCAAGCCGAAGAGTTTTCTAATCACTTATACAACACATTTACACCACACAACATCAACAACAGCAACCACAATCGACATACAGACGACGACGAGTCAACCACTAGCACCGCAACTGACAAGCAATACACCATACCAAAAACAACAGCACAAGAAATCAGAAACATAATCGAAAAAACAAAAAACAACAAGGCACCAGGAATCGATCTAATCAATGGCAAAATCTTGAAAAACCTTCCACCAAAAGCGATACGACTAATCGCTATAATATTCAATGCAATATTAAGAATCCAATACTATCCCAAACCATGGAAACTAGCACAAATCATAATGTTACCCAAACCAGGCAAAGACCCACATGAAACAACATCATACAGACCAATATCACTGCTACCTGCGCTCTCCAAAATATTAGAAAAAGTAATATACGCCCGATTAAAACCAATAATAGAGAAGGGAAAAATAATACCGGACCACCAATTTGGATTCAGAAACAAACACTCCACCATAGAACAAACGCACAGGCTGGTCAACGAAATAATACACGCAATAGAAAACAAGCAATATTGTACAGCCCTATTCATGGACATAGAAAAAGCATTCGATAAAATAAACCACGAAAGACTACTAAAAACAATTAAAAAACAATTCCCGGAACAAATATACAAATTAGTAAAATCATATCTAACCAACAGAACCTTCACAATAAAAATCAAGGACGCATACTCCGAAGTCAAAGACATCAAAGCAGGGGTTCCGCAAGGAAGCGTCCTAGGACCTATATTATACACACTATACACGGCCAACATACCAACAACTACCAATAGCAAAATATTAACATTTGCGGACGACACAGCCGTACTAGTCAGGCACACCAACCCTGAAACAGCAGCCACAATACTACAAAATCACGTAACAAAAATAGAAAAGTGGCTAAAAGACAAACAAATTAAAGCTAACCCGAACAAATGCAACCACATCACATTCACATTGCGAAAACAGACAACACCAAACATCTTCCTGAACGGGACGCAAATAACACAAACAAAGCAAGTCAAATACCTTGGACTACACATAGATGCACACCTCACATGGAAACAGCATATCAAAGCAACAATAAACAAAATACAGACAGCAAGGAGACAAATGCACTGGCTAACAAGCCGAAAATCCAAACTAAGCATGGAGAATAAACTAAAAGTATACAAAATAATAATAAAACCGATATGGACATACGGAATTCCACTATGGGGAACAGCAGCAAAGAGCCATATAACAAAAATAGAAACATTACAATCAAAAATACTCAGAACAATAGTAAACGCCCCATGGTACGTCAGAAACGAGGACATCAGGAAAGACCTGGGAATACCAACGGTCAAGGAAGAGATAAAAAAAACGGCAATAAAACACAAAGAAAGAATGGAAACACACCCGAACCAGCTAGCAGCGGAAACAAACAACACAGCAAACACTACAAGAAGACTAAAAAGGAAGCACCCAATAGACCTCATAAAGATATAACCTAAGATGGCACCCCGCTGGGGGTAGCCACGCACATGCTACATTTATTTTTATTTTTTTTTTTTTTTTTTATATACTCAACAGGATATAACACTTTACCAAATGTCCTACTGGACAAATTGTAAAAGCCAATGAACTAATAAAAAAAAAAAAAAAAAATATTGTACAGCCCTATTCATGGACATAGAAAAAGCATTCGATAAAATAAACCACGAAAGACTACTAAAAACAATTAAAAAACAATTCCCGGAACAAATATACAAATTAGTAAAATCATATCTAACCAACAGAACCTTCACAATAAAAATCAAGGACGCATACTCCGAAGTCAAAGACATCAAAGCAGGGGTTCCGCAAGGAAGCGTCCTAGGACCTATATTATACACACTATACACGGCCAACATACCAACAACTACCAATAGCAAAATATTAACATTTGCGGACGACACAGCCGTACTAGTCAGGCACACCAACCCTGAAACAGCAGCCACAATACTACAAAATCACGTAACAAAAATAGAAAAGTGGCTAAAAGACAAACAAATTAAAGCTAACCCGAACAAATGCAACCACATCACATTCACATTGCGAAAACAGACAACACCAAACATCTTCCTGAACGGGACGCAAATAACACAAACAAAGCAAGTCAAATACCTTGGACTACACATAGATGCACACCTCACATGGAAACAGCATATCAAAGCAACAATAAACAAAATACAGACAGCAAGGAGACAAATGCACTGGCTAACAAGCCGAAAATCCAAACTAAGCATGGAGAATAAACTAAAAGTATACAAAATAATAATAAAACCGATATGGACATACGGAATTCCACTATGGGGAACAGCAGCAAAGAGCCATATAACAAAAATAGAAACATTACAATCAAAAATACTCAGAACAATAGTAAACGCCCCATGGTACGTCAGAAACGAGGACATCAGGAAAGACCTGGGAATACCAACGGTCAAGGAAGAGATAATAAAAACGGCAAAAAAACACAAAGAAAGAATGGAAACACACCCGAACCAGCTAGCAGCGGAAACAAACAACACAGCAAACACTACAAGAAGACTAAAAAGGAAGCACCCAATAGACCTCATAAAGATATAACCTAAGATGGCACCCCGCTGGGGGTAGCCACGCACATGCTACATTTATTTTTATTTTTTTTTTTATACTCAACAGGATATATCACTTTACCAAATGTCCTACTGGACAAATTGTAAAAGCCAATGAACTAATAAAAAAAAAAAAAAAAAAAAAAAAATCGAAAACTCGTGGCGTATGGCCTGGGCTAGGTAGAGAGCCGGCCGACGCAACACTAGTGTCTAAATAAATTCCTTTGATTCTATACTATAGGAGCATAACATAAACGTAAGGACTGCTTTTTGTTCAATTTTTCGTTTAATAATCTCGGAATATGCTTTATACAATAATTATCCCCTATAATGTATCGGTAACAATTAATTCGCCGAAGAATAAATAGTTCGATCAACATAATAAATAGTGGTAAATTCCGAACAAACAATGTATAGTATAACATTCTTCAACATAGCAATGTGCTTAGCGCTGATTGCACGGATAACAATCGAGTTATTTATTTCGAACTTGTTACGACGTGTTCGCGGAGAGACGCGGTCGCGAGGAGACGCGTCAGCGAGAGGCGTAAATTCTCGCTACGATTCCGATGATGGACGCCGCGAATTTAGTCGTTCCTCTGTTTCGGTTAGGATAACAGAGGTGGTTGACTGAATTAACACTGTATTAACAGGGTTAATTTGAATATAATAATCAATATGAAGTATACGAGAACCAGTACTGATTCGGAGACTCTCAGATGCGTTTTCCTAGAATTCGACCGTTATCGGTGATTGCGTAGATGATACTGCTCGATTGTCCGCGATTCCTTTTTGTCGCCGGGAGACGATCCCCACCATGCTCAGGTCACGACATTATTTGCGCCTATGATGACCTCGGCCACCTTTTTTTGTATGAGCAAAATAGCGGATCGCAATCGACCTTCTGAGGACTCGATATTCGTCGAAAAACTGTCCGTACTGACACACTGTATACACGATGTTTGTCCCAGAGGATGATCCGTCCGTGACCCTGAGCTAGGAACACGACCCACAACAAACCTCGTAGCGTAACACGGAGGAAAAAGGAAGGAAAGCAATTGGTCCGGAAACTATGTTGTTTCCAAAGTATCAAGAAGATAAGATGCTTATTTGAAAGTGGACATACTGTTTGATTGTACAGTTCCTAGAAATGAAATTGTATACCAAACATGTAATTTGGTAACGAGGGTATTTGTAAGCATACAATACTGGAGAAGCAAGGAACTTACTGTTAGATAATATAAATGTGAAAATTATATCTTTGATTAACTGTCGAATAAAAATTATAATTTTACAGGAAATGCATGTTGATTGAGTGATAATACTGAATTCTGTTGAAATTAAAGGATTGTCCTTCTTTTACATAAATTTTACTTAATATTCTAATAATTTACTCAATTATCATTATTCTATAAGGATATCTTGTTGCTGTCACTTACCATAATCGCTCATAATTTCCCCGATAGATGGCAGAACGTGATTTGTCCGACATAAGTTTCGGAGCAAGGGCCTCGATTTTTGGCTTCCGACAAAGCATGTGCTGCCATCTAACAGTGAATACTCCAAGTTGCGGTTCCATCTTCTGCTCATAGATGGCAGAACATGGTTTATCCGAAGCACGTTTCAGAGCAAGGAGCTCGATTTTTGCCTTCGGACGAGGCATGTGCTGCCATCTAACAGTGAATACTCCAAGTTGCGGTTCCGTCTTCTGCTCATACATGGCAGAACATGGTCTATCCGAAGCACGTTTCAGAGCAAGGGGCTCGATTTTTGGCTTCGGACGAGGCATGTGCTGTCATCTAACAGAAAATACTCCAAGTTGCGGTTCCGTCTTCTGCTCATAGATGGCAGAACATGGTCTATCCGAAGCACGTTTCAGAGCAAGGGGCTCGATTTTTGCCTTCGGACGAGGCAAGTCCCGCCATCTAACCGTGAATACTCCAAGTTGCGGTTCCTGCTTTTCTTCATAGAGGCACATAGAGGTAGCACACAGATTGTCCGACAGATGTACAGAGCAAGCAGCTGGACTTATTCTTCTTTGTGTTTCTGTCTCTGTTCCCATTCCTGCAAATATATCAAATATTGAATTGCAAAAAAAAAAAAAATTGTGTTTCAAGAATGAAATTAAGAACTTCTGTGATTGCATATGCTTAGTTCAAGTTTAATCTTTCTCCTTGAGTCAATTTTATTGAGATTCCTTCTCAATAAAGCAAGTGTCAAATTATAAGACATCATAACCTCCAGTGTTTGTGTGACTTAATATGTCAAGTCTTATGGAATGTCTGAAACAAGATTTTAAATTAAAAAATTGATTTTATCGAAGAAGAATAAATTTTGTGAATATAATACAATCATGAGCACGAAAAAGGTTATAACATTTGGAAAGATCAGTAAAGATTTATCTCGGGAACAAACGAAAGATACAGAATCTATAAGTTGTGGATTTGGTACGTTTGGTAAAAAATCATTAGAGGCTAATGTAACAAAAATGAATGAAATCAAACCGGAAGATGAAGAAGAATCTCAAAATTTGAAAGACGTTATGGGCATAACTGGCTTTGGTAAAAAGGCCAAATCCTTTGATGTACAAGAAATGTTAGAGCATATTACAAAAACTACTAATACTAACAAAGCAATGTCTGAGAAAACAAAAGCTATCGATATAGAGACTAAAACACAATTATTAGAGGAAGCTAAAAGTAGCGACGATGCTGATAATGGAAATACTAATGATAGCAACTACGAAGAGGATGATTTTATTGGTCCTCCGATACCTCGTGGGCTTGAGAATTCGACATTGTCAGAACAATCTACGAAAGTAAAAGACAAAGATGATGATGATGATGATGACGATGATGAAAGCGACGAAGATGACAATGAATCTGATAGCGAAGAAGAATTAAAGTTGAAAGACAAAGTTCCGTGTAGTCATGAGGTTACAATGACTCACG
Source organism: Bombus hortorum (assembly GCA_905332935.1). Lineage (NCBI taxonomy): Eukaryota > Metazoa > Arthropoda > Insecta > Hymenoptera > Apidae > Bombus > Bombus hortorum. The sequence continues at coordinate 12,435,517 of HG995199.1, forward strand.
GAACAAAAGCAGTGACAGCTGTCGCAGCAGATCCTTCTAGAGCAAGATTAGCTTCTGGTTCTATCGATTGTGACGTTTGTTTCTGGGATTTTGCTGGTATGGATTCATCTATGAGAAGTTTCAGAACGCTACAACCTTGTGAAAATCATCCGATTAAATGTCTACAATATTCAATGACTGGTGATGTTATATTAGTCGTATCAGGTTCTGCACAAGCAAAAGTTTTGGACAGAGACGGTTTTGAAAAATGCGAAACAGTGGAAGGTGATAAATATATATTGGACATGGCACGTACAAAAGGTCATACGGCCGGAATAAACAGCGGTTGTTGGCATCCGTTTACAAAGGAAGAATACCTTACTTGTTCGCAAGATAGTACTTGCAGAATATGGATTTTATATGGGCCACGTGCTCACAAACATTTAATAAAGTGTAGAGCACAAAATGGAGTCAAAACTATACCAACTACGTGTGGCTATAGCAGAGAGGGCAATGTAGTTGCCTGTGGTTGTATAGATGGTTCTATACAGATGTGGGATCATAGAACAAATTTTGTGAATCCGTCGCTGATTCAGAGGAATGCGCATGCACAGGGTAGCGAGATATCGAGCTTAAGTTTCTCTTATCTTGGACAAATGCTTGCAACCAGAAGTTGCGACGATACCTTAAAGCTTTGGGATTTGAGAGCGTTCAAAACACCTGTCTTTGAATCAAGCAATTTATATTGCAGATATGATACAACCGATTGTATGTTTAATCCGGATGATTCAATTCTCATTACAGGAGAATCATTGAATAGGAGTCAAAATACCGGTAGAATACTATTTTATGATACAAAGACCTTTGATCTAATTAATGAAATAAGCGTAACAAACTCGCATGTTATCAAAACATTATGGCATCCAAAACTAAATCAAATATTTGTTGGTTGTGGAAATGGAATAGTTAAAGTATATTATGATTCTAAAAAGAGCTTAAGAGGAGCTAAATTGTGCGTTGTAAAAACGCATTTGAAACAGAAACACATTGAAGTAATGTCAACCCAACAGATTATTACACCACACGCGCTTCCATTGTTCAGGCAGGACAGGCCTAAATCTGTTCGTAAACAAATGGAAAAAGATCGTTTGGATCCTGTTAAATCAAGAAGACCAGATTTACCAATTACTTCTGGGCAGGGTGGCAGAATTGCATCTTACGGTGGAACGCTTAGCTCTTATGTAATTCGAAATTTGGGACTTAGTAAGAGAATAGAAGATGACCAAGATCCTCGAGAGGCTATTTTGAAATATGCAAAAGTAGCAGAAGAGAATCCATACTGGATTGCCCCAGCGTATAAGAAAACTCAACCACAAACAATTCCGATTTTCCTTTTCCACTTTCCCCCCTTTCTCGTTTGTTCTCGGTTAACCCGTCGATCTCCGGCGAACCTCTCGCGGGTCTGACGTCGCGCTCGTTTCGAACCGAGTGGCGCGAGAATAGACGCGGGGATTTGCTTTTAGAGAAAACACCGGCCAAGTACGTAACGTATCTGTGTCTAGTGGCTAGTGGCCACTACGTCTCTACGTTCGCCTCGTAAAGCGAATACGAGTCGAGTTACTTACAGTTGCCCTTAAGAGGCTAGCGAGTTCAATTTCGTTACGCTCCGTTCTCATCGAGCTGCACTCACTGCAGCTGCAGTTGCGCTTTTCGTTTTCTTGCGAAATATAGAAATATAGAAAAACGAAGGAGGGCCGTTTTTATTTTCACATGGACGAGCTTTCCTCTTTACCTGTCCACCGTGTCAACGTAACCGTTGATAATTCTGTTGGTGAAACGCTTGGTGCCTACGTCGCGGGGACTAGCCAATGGTAGGGCACGTTGCGAGAGATTAATAAATCGCTAGAAATACTGCCTTTGCTCGGGACGGTGAGCTTTTAGCCTGCACTTTACGATGTATACCGTTTGGCCGGTAATCAGCTCAAGCTGACCGATAAGAGGATGAATTTCATCCTCTTATAGCGTTTACCCGGTAGACGCGACCGTTAGGAAATTGAAAGCGCGGCTGTGTCGAACCTTGGGATTTACGCCGATCGTAATATCACTTCGCTGATATATCAAATTAAAACGCGTCGACCGATCTTTTATGCGAAACGCCAATCTCGATCGAATCGATCCGAAAAACGCTGACCGCGCTCAACCCGCGGCGATCGCCTCTATCGCGATCTCCGTAATTACTCGTTTCAAATGTTTCTACATTTTTGGGAAATTTAGAATTTCAAAAAAATTTAGGCCCGCCAAAAATACGCAAATATATGTAGGAGATATCTGAGGCAGAGCGCTTAGCGTGATATTTATTAGCCAACTAGACGAGTTTCTATTTAGATCTCGTTTCGTTAATTATATCCGAAAGAATACTTGAAACCGATTGCGTTACACCGAGAAACGAAACAAGAGACAACAACCGATGGGTATTCATCGTACCATTTATACGTACTTACGTGCTTAACATTAGGATCAACGATGAGATAAGAGAATAATTGAATCGACGAGGTGCTATTTCCAGCGAAGCGTTACTCGTCACTACTACCTATATACTACGATATTTATCTACCAAGTAGATAACTACGGTTCTAATTGAATCCTACGCCTCGAGTTCTTACGGCAACGCGAAATTGCTCCGCCTCGCCAACTATCCCTTAGTTTTTACCATCTTCCGCTGCTATCTGTAGACTACGTGTCCACTCTGTGGTTAGTGGTGGTCGGTGGGTGATGGTCCACCTATCGATTACCTCGCTACTCTGGACATTTCCGTGGATTCCGACCGTCTTCCTCGACAGCGTTCGTCTCCAGTTCAATGGAAAAGAATCTATCGCCTGACCGTGGTCCTTCTCCGCGCGATACCCTTCCTTCGAGAAAGTTTCACTTTCGCGGAAAAAATGCTACTACGAGGATGAGAATGTTGCGCGAAATGCAAGTACGTGACTGTGGATGTGAACTCGTGCGGGAGGAAGGAATTCTAACGATAACGACACTGACAAAGTTTCAGTTTCTTTACTTTCGTTGGCATTACGAAAACCGGAAGAAAGAAAGTACGAAGGCTGGCGAGACACGTGTAAGCCATATCGATTCTGTTGCATCGAATCTTTCGAACGATCGGCCGAATTCTTGGCTGCGGATTCGTTCCACGTTCGATATCTACCATTCGCGTGATCGTCGCGCTTAACGGGCACGAGCAGGGGCAACAATGCAGAGCGGATGGCGGATTCGGCGTAGGTCGTCGAGACGAGGCTGAAATACGAGCCACGAGGTCGCGTCGGTTCCAACGATATTTCGCCGCGCGCAAACATTCGATCCGATTTGCTTGTAACGACGAGAACGGTTTGTATTCGCAAACAGAACGGGCGAATAAAAATTTCACGAATTTTCGTCGCCTACGGCCGGTCGACGCGGGACGCGCGTGTACCCGAAATTCCAACAGATGTAAATCGCGAACGCGTCGAAATAGAACGTACAGCCTGCGCTGGACGCGCACCGTGTCCCCTGTGGACAAAAAAGTGATTAACCCAATCGTAACGTGACCGACTCCAACCGATTAATTTCACGCGGTGACAAAATTCCGCCAACTCACGCTGAAGTTTATTCGTTTCGGTGCTCGCTGCGAACGCATCGACGAATTTTTCGTCGCGTCACGATCAACGCTTTTTATTTGCCGATTCTCGTCCCAAAATTCCCTTAAACGCTCCGATATTAATACGAATTTCCGGCAAAGCTGGACACATTTCGAGTGAAAAATAGCAAGATAGTAGACGAATTTACGTTCGAACGTTAGAGGTGGTAATTTTAGAATCGTAACTTTGCCAGCGTTATACCGTTGAAAGATTAACGGACGTGGAATCAAATTGAAACACAGGACGAATCGAATGGAAATAGGAAGAAAAGCGAGTATAAACCTATGCGGTATGCTGGATATGCTCTTGTTCTCGAGTTGCAGCTTATTTTATCAATGGATAGGTATCGTTGGCATTATTTCCTCCGCAGCTCGCTCTCCGAACTCCAGTCCGATTATTACGATACGACGAATTCGATTCGGTCGGTTTCGATGCGCGGTCGTTTGGAATCTCTCTTTTTTTTTTATCGAACGTTCGTTGACAGCGTGGAAACTGTTGGTCAACGCGATGACCAAAGCCGTCGTACGATTTCGCGTAAACCGTCGGAACCAGTTTGACGATGCATTCGCGTTTCTATGGAGAATGGATCTTCCGCGAAACGATATAAATTTTGCGATACCCTATCCTATATAATACGTTGACTCGAGAGGGAGACGTCGGACGCTTATATATGCGCGCTTATTCACGCGCGCTTATTCTCGTCGATGGGAAAGAGCGAAGAGCGGCGGGAAAAAGGGGAAATTCCGGTCGGTACTTCATTCGAGGCTCGTGTTAACGCCAAAGTCGGCCGTGCCCCGTCGTTAATTCTCGACTGCAGTTTCGTTCGTGGGATGTTTCAGCGTTTCGCTTTGCGGTCGTCTCGTCGAAATACTCCGACCGATCCGCTTTTTACTCGGCCGATCGTTAATTAACTGCCATCGTTCTGACTGGAACAGACGCTACCATGTAAAATAAGATCCACGCGAATACGTACCTCGTTGTTTCTCACTTTGTCGTTTCCTCCACGGTACTCGGCCGCTTCGTGAAAATATTTTTACAGTTACGCTAGCAGAAATGGATAACGAACCGGCGTCTTCTCCCCTTTAGACGATCGTCTCGAGTCGAGTTTCTTGCAAGTTAACGAATATGTTTGCGTTACGAAGCATCCTCGAGGCATCGTGACGAGCAATTGTAAAGTACAGGTCTGTCGGGATGTTCGTCGCGCGATCAACTTGCAAGTTGAAAGCGCGTTAACGAATGCTACTTTCTAATTGTTTAATCTCGCGATTTAAAGCGACGCTGCGCGACAATACCGCCACCTGTTAATACCGTCGTTCAAGTTGCTCGCAGTTTCGATATTTCGTTAGACGGATAGAAAATGGGGCACAGCCGGTTACGTTAACGGACCTCTATCCGTCTCTATCCGTTTGCCAGAGGTACGACCGTCGACAATATCGAGTGTTTCAACCCAGCGAGATTAAACCTTGAAATTAGAACGCGCGCTTCGTCCCCGGTTCATTGTTCCCGTCGCGTTTCTATTTTTATCGTTCCTCGTGATCATCGTCCGTCCGTGTCACTCCGCTACTTTTTTATTCATCCGTTTTTATTATCGTTACTGTTGTTATTGCTATTATTATCGAGGGACAAACTGCGTACCGCGATAGGCGTACGATTACACAAGCGTATGGCGAAATGAAATTGCAAGCGATTATAGGAGTTACGTACGACGATGCGAGCGGAGTACCTAAAGGTAGATCTCTCGAGCTCTTTCCTCGGTCCTCGAGTACACGCGGTTGTTTAGAATTGCGCGCAATCATCTCGTTAGCACGCGCGTCGCGTTTGTCTGAAACATTGGAACGCGCTGTTTCCAGCGTTTCCTATCGTCGCGAATGTTTGAACGACGCGTAATTATTTCGAAAGTGCTCGACGGCAGTCGGGTACCGTCGACTCGGCTCGTACAACGGATACAGACGCAGCCGTTTGACGCCAAACAGGACCTCCTAAAGTCCTAGAAATCTAATCGATGCGCTTTAATTAAAACCTAACAGCGATCTTGGTTAATCGCAATCTGTTCTATTTTGCCAAAACGGATCGACGTCCGTCCGGCTAACTTTATTCGTATCGGATTTCAGACGACGGCACACAATGGAAAACACAGCGATTAAATACGAGCAATTTAACGTACTTGCGAACGAATCGCGCTACCTTTCTCTCGTTCGGGACTCGCGGAAACGCAATAAATAACCGGAGACGCTGGCTCGTTGCCTGACCGGCAAAAACGAGTAGTCACGGCAGTCTTTGGTCCGGCCGCGCGTCGCAGTCGCCAGTAGTAGTCTCTGAACCGTCTTTCGTCCGACCTGGAATCACTGTAGCCACAGTAGCAGTGGCCGTGTTTCGTCTGGCATCGTTCGCCGTTCTATGAACGGCTTCGTACAGTAACGTGCTTCGTAGGTTACGTAAATTCCCGTGACGAGAAGAATCAGGCTTTCGACGATTCGATTCGACGAGGCAGGTTGGAGTAAAAAAAAAAAAAAAAAAAAAAAAAAAGAGGAATGGAAAGCGGCGTAGTCGAGAAGATAGGGATGGAAGAAGATCGATATATCGGAATATATGAGCGAAGAAATCTGATATATCCCGAAGATGCAAACTCGACGTTCCTAGGCAACTGATTTCGCGGCTCCTTTGCCGGTTGCTTCTGTCTTCGAGGATGTGAAGTGTTGTTCACGTCGTGGTAGTTCTAATTACTGGTGTAGATGTCGTCGCTGGGGTACTGCTCTATTTTCCTTCGCCTTAATAATCGTGGAAGAAAAATATGGACTACGGGCGTCAAGATTCGAACCCAAGTGCCGAACGTTCGTAACCTTGAGGCGCTAACCACTGCGCTATTGTAACGAACACTCAAGAGCCAGGGATCCTCTGACACCGGAAACATCCACAAAAGTTAGTATTGGGATGCTTAAGAGAAAAGACGACGACCAGACCCCCCACTCATAAGATACAATAACGAACCAAAAACCCTCGGTTCTTTAGTGACCAGTCTCAATCTGTATTTCTGCAGTGAATAAACCACACGAATAGTCTGTTGCTCATTCGTCTTTTTTTTCTTTTATAACATCTCCCCATTTATTACGTGACAAGAGCGCGTAGAGCGGAACGCGCTTCTAATTTCCGCCGACTCGTTCTTGCCTGCCCGTATCGTTATACGGCCTGATCCTCTTTCACCATGGAAATTGAAGCGATAAAACGGTCTGGTCCGCGTTTCCGCAGCGCCATGTCGTGCCGCGCCGCACCGCGGCAATATCGTTGTGAATTCGTGAGCCATCCTCTCGGCGTTTCCACGAAATTAATAAGCAGCGTTCAGCTTCGAGATCGTTACTCGAGCCGCAAAGTCGCGCCAAATCGCTCTTTCCCTCTCTTCTGGTCGTTCTCTCGCGACAGCAAAGCGAGTGGAAAAGCGAGTGGAAAAGCTGTTGGGTTTCTCGGTGAACGCACGCGATACCGAATCGGTATTTCTCTCACCGATGGCAGAGTGTCGCGTCTTCTTTAGTTTAGAGAACGTTGCTGGTCTCTTGATGCTACTCTGTTACAGCTTCCTGTAAACCGAAGCTAGGAAAAGTTCGAGCAGCGCTGCCCTCCTCGATAATCTTAAAGCCGAAATCGATTTCATTGAGCGTGCAAGAAACATTACGCCGGATATACATACATATAGTAGAATCTTTGTTTCACTCGTAATACATCTTTTTTTTTTGTACATTATAAGGCGTTAGCCTTTTCTATTTTCCCACTCCTCTTTCACTTTCTTAATAATCTAGGATCGTCTACATCGAGCAACAAATATATTTTTAGCATTTTTAGCAAGATGATAATATCGCTATCGACTCGTTAACTAGATCCCTGATACTCGTTGTTCACAGTTGGCTCGGTAACTGCTACTCCTCGATAATAATGCCTTGTGCGATCGCGTTTATTTGTTTTGTACTGGCCGGGAGGGGGGGGGAGTATCATGGGTAAATTAAAATTCGTCGGTTAGTCTCCAAGGTGACAATATCTTTCTTGCCCGGATATATTCGAACGTTACTTTCGTGTGCTGGGGCATTGTCCGGGTTCGAGGACAATAACAATAACAACCTGAGTCTCTTTCTCGCTTGCCTCCACCTATGATTCCTGCGCCGCTACATATATATTGTTTCGTTTATATTAATATATATGATTAGTTGTGCCGATTTAGTTGCAATTGCATTACATTACTACACTCTGAAGTAGCTCTAGTTAAATAACCATAGTTTCCCGTTAGGTAGCTACAAATAGATCTGTTAAATACAGTAAGTAAATACACTATATAGCTTAAAAGATACTTTAACTTTAATCTTGTTAAGCTTATCGTATGAAAGACAAGGACAAATAATGTGGTGCTTTTATGTTTACGTTTCCCTTGTCGTTCATGCACTCGATTTTATAAAATTAAAAATCTTTTAAATTAATCATTTTCAGATAAAAGTACTTCCTTCTCGACGAGAATTAGAAAATATATCAAATGGTGGATAAAAGAATGTACAGTTGTACCTAAAAAAAAACACAGGTCGCCTTGAGATCTCGAGAACATTTCCACCCAGAGAAATCTGATGACAAGACAGACATTAAACAAAACAGAACGAATTCTATTTGGAGCATTTTTTATGGTAACGTATACTTTGGGAAAGAATTACGTGGGAAATCTAAATGAAAAACGTTAGTTTCATCGTATGTCGGTAGTAGTAGTAGTAGTAGTAGTAGTAGTAGTAGTAGTAGTAGTAGTAGTAGTAGTAGTAGCTGAAGCAAGATGGCGGCATGCGAACAGGACGCGTGTATATCGCTCCCGGAACAGTGACCAATATCTCTGGCAAACCAAAGAATTCGGTCAAGGAACGAGTGCCCAAGTGAAGTTCCAGTGCTTCATGATAAAGCGTGCAAAGTTTCGGGGAGTTTGCTGCGAAAGACGTAAGAGGCAAAAGAAAGTTTGTGTTGTGCTGTGCCTGGAGGTTAGGACCACGTGCACGCCAAACTAGCGCGCGCGCAGCCCACCAGCGCCGCTACGCCGGACGCGGCGCGAAACGCCAACAGGATGGAGGCTTCGGAGGAACCTCCAAGAAGAGTCACAAGGAGCTCACGGAAAATCACGGATGGGTCGGAGAGCACCTCCCTCACTCCGGCCACGGCGACAAGAGGACCCCGGACACAAGCGAGGTCCGACGACGAAGAGTCGGTCGCCTCGCTCGCGTCGACGGCACCCAGTGGAAGAAAAAGGCGATTTACGCCGACAACCCCGGAGGAACCCGAAGAGCTGGCGACGGCTGTAAGAACGAGCCCGGCGGCGGACGCCAACGCCGTTGTCGATAGAAACGTCGCAGAGATAATACTCATCGCGACGACAACGCCCAGCCTGGAGGAAACGGTCGCGAGGAGGCTACGGGATGCGGCGAATCAGCTCTCCGCCGCATGGAAGAACAAATCCCCGATGAAGACGGGGCAAACACACCAGAGCAGCACCGCGGCTGCGAGGCCCGCGGACGAGAGGCAAACCGCGTTAGAGGAGGAGGTCGCAGCCCTTCGCGAAGAACCACCCAGAAGGGCTGCCTGCGCTCATGAGTGCCCGCGGTGCGGCTTCTCGACTCCCAAGTCGGGCCCCCCCGCACCGGAGGACAAGAGCGACAGAGAGCGCATTAATGCCCTGGAGAGGACGTGCAAGGAGCTCCAGTTGACCATAATGAGGGACATCGAGGAGCGATCCGGGGACCGACGTCCACGTACCCCCGAACCCCGACACCAGGCGGACGACCCCGCCACCCGCCAAACCACACAAACAACGGTGCTCCGGAGGGAGCAAGAGAGTGGTGAATGGAGAGTGGTGGAAAGGAAAAAGAAGAAGAAGGAGAAGAAGACGGGGAAGACGGCTGCCTCTGGAGAAGAGGCGAAGAAAGGACGGCACGAAAGCTCGACGGGCACACCGAAACCGAGCGCCGCCGTCCCCACAACGAGGAAGGGATCAACACAGGCACCTATAGTGGCCAAGCTCCCCCGCCCCCAGCGAACATCGGCGGTGTCAATAACCCTGAACAAGGGAGCGAAGGCGTCATACGCCGAAGTACTGGCAACGGCCAAACGAACGATCCCGCTTGCGGAGATCGGCGCAACGGCCGTCCGCATGAGAAAAACGACGACGGGAGCCATCGTCGTAACGGTCCCCAAGGACAAGAACCGGGAAAAGGCGTTGCTGCTGGCGGCGCGCCTAGCCGAGGAATTGGACCCGACCGAGGTAAGAGTTGCAGCTCCACAAAGGATGGCGGAGCTGAGAATCACCAGGATAGACATCGCGACCGGCAAGGAAGAGCTCCGGCAAGCGTTGGCCTCAGCAGCAGGATGCGGCGTTGCGGAGGTGCAAGTCGGAGAGATTCGCATCACCAGAGACGGCCTCGGGTCGTCCTGGATAAAGTGCCCGGCGGCTGCAGCACGGAAATTGGCCCAGGCGGGAAAACTCCCACTGGGTTGGTCCATCCTGAAGATCATAGCCATCCCGAAGAGGCCCCTGCAATGTTACAGGTGCCTCGACCTGGGGCACGTGCAAGCAACCTGCACGTCCACCGTGGAGCGAGGGCACCTGTGCTACAGGTGCGGCAAAGCCGGACACCGGGCCAGAGACTGTCCCGCCCCTGTTCCCAAGTGCCTCCTGTGCGAGTCGCTCGGGGCACCCGCCAACCACAGAATGAACGGGGTGGCATGCGCTCCCCCGAGAATTAAGAAGAGACGACCCGTCCGCGAGCCAGCTGCGGAAGGAACACCAGGAAGCACCGCCGACAAAATAACGGTGGATGGCCGGGAGGAGGCCACGGAGCAGAAATAACAAGATCCAACGCATCCTCCAGTGCAACCTGGGAAGGTCTAGACGGGCGCAAGACCTGCTCTCCCAGACCATCCGAGAAAGCGAAGTCGCCCTCGCGGTGGTGGCCGAGCCGTACCGCGTCCCTGACGCCCCCAACTGGGTCGGGGACCTGGATGGATTGACGGCCGTCACCTGGACACCAGCCTTGGGTGCCTCCGGCGTCCTGCTCGACCGCGGCAACGGCTATGTCGCGGTCGAGTGGGCTGGAATAGCGGTGGTGACGGTCTACGTTTCACCCAACTGCGGCCCGGCCGCCTTCGGGGACTTCCTGGACGGGGTTGGCGAGTGCGTCAGAAGATGCCGACCACGCCAGGTACTCGTCCTCGGCGATTTCAACGCCCGCTCGACGCAATGGGGAAACGCTGTGACGAACCCCCGAGGAAGATGGCTGACCGACTGGGCCGCGGGTCTCGGGCTCCTACTGGTAAACAAGGGCTCGGCGAGCACCTGCGTGGCGTGGAGAGGATCCTCCGTGGTCGACATCACGTGGGCTACCTCGGCGCTGTACCCGAGGATCCGCAACTGGAAAGTGGCCGAGGGGGTCGAGACCCTGTCTGACCACCTCTACATATTGATGGAGGTGGCCTCCAAGAAGAACACCAACGACGACGCCCGAAGAGGAGCGGGACCCCCCCGCCCACCACCGCCGAGATGGCGACTGAAGGCAAGGGACAGGGAGATGCTGCGGGCTGCAGCCATCGTTTCTGCCTGGAGCTGGGACGCCCGTAGGACGACCACGCTGGGAAGCGTCGACGAGGAGGCAGAAAACCTCCGAAGATACATGAGCGACGCATGCGACGCCTCGATGCCTCGCGCCGCGCTGGAAAGAGGACGCGACCGCCGCGGCGTACACTGGTGGACGCCGGAGATTGCGGAGATGCGAGCGAGCTGCGTTCGGGCCCGCAGAAGATTCCTAAAGGCTCGTCGTCGCAGGAGGACACGCGACGAGGAAGAGATCACCCGCTGCTACGAAGTCTACAGAGAGGCGAGGCGCACCCTCCAGCGGGAGATCAAGATCGCGAAAGCTCGGTCCTGGACGGAGCTCATCGAAGCGGTCGAATCCGACCCGTGGGGGCGGCCGTACAAAGCGGTGACAAGGAAGCTGCGACCCTCGGCCCCCCCGCTGACCGCAAACATGGACCCGGAGCTGCTAGAAAATGTCATCGGGACCCTGTTCCCGCGGGCAGACAACGACGCGAGGCAGCCAGGGCCACCCCCCCGCCTCCTCCAGCGACGAGACGGTGCTGACGGCAGAGTGGAACGAAGAGCTGCGAGTCACCGAAGAAGAGCTCTCCGAGGCGACAAAGAGAATGGCATCCCGGGACGTGGCGCCGGGCCCGGATGGAATCCCGGGCCGAGTCTGGGCGGAGACGATGGACATCATGGCTCCCCGTCTACAACATCTCTATACGAGATGCCTAAAGGAAGGCGTTTACCCCCGGACGTGGCGAACGGCAAGATTGGTCCTGCTACGGAAAGAAGGTCGTCCACTGGACTCGCCGTCCGCGTACAGGCCGGTATGCCTGCTAGACGAAGTGGGCAAGCTGCTGGAGCGGATAATCGCCGCCCGTCTGGAAGCTCATATGTCGAAACAGGTGCCCGGTTGGCACGACAGCCAATTCGGATTTCGCCGGGTCCGCTCGACGGTGGACGCGGTGATGCGGGCGAGGTCCATAGCGGAAGACATGGTCTCCCGAGGGGGGATGGCGCTGGCGGTCTCCCTGGATGTCACGAACGCTTTCAACACCATCCCCTGGGCTAGGATCGTAGAGGCTCTGCGGTACTTCGAGGTACCGACGTACCTCGTCAGGGTCATCCAGGCGTACCTCAGCGACCGGTGGATCACATACACCGGGAGGAGCGGAGAATAAAGAAGACAGGTGGAGCGCGGCGTACCGCAGGGTTCGGTGCTGGGACCTATACTGTGGATCACTGCCTACGACTCCGTCCTCCGATGTCCGATGCCCCCGGACACGGGCATGGTATGCTACGCGGACGACACCTTGGTCCTGGCCGGGGGACGCTGGTGGCACGAGGCCGCGGACCTCGCGAGTGACGCCGTGGAGTGCGCCGCACGCGCCATTCAGAGGCTCGGCTTGAGCGTGTAATTGTAAATAAGTTTCCAATAATTTTAAATAATATTAGTTTTCCAATTTTCATGAAAATAGAAGTATAATCTTTCTATATTATAGTGACATAAGACAAAAAGAGAATATCATTAAAATTTAGTTACAACAAAATAATTTTAGCAATGTTTAGTAATTATATGTCGTGCGGTATTATTAAGACGTTACAGTTATGGTTCATATAAAATTTCTTTTATAGATTTTTCCTTATTCTTTTTTTTTCCTTATTTTATTACTAGACGTGGAAGTAAATGTTGTGATAGTAAATGTACAACAATTGCTTCTGAAAAGAATTTTATTTTATAAAAATCCCAATTACTGTGACCGCTGCAACTACATCTTTCAACGTTAGTGTTACATTAGAGGAAGATGGAATTATCTAAAGGCATTATCTTATGGTTTACATTAAACAAACCTCTATTAACCAATCTGTGCTTAGAAATGGGATGGTGTTTACATATACATAAAATACAATAAAATAAAATAAAGGATGAAAAATATGATTATATTACATACTTTTCTAACATCATCCATTCTTTCGATAACTTTTCCAAATACAACGTGTTTGCCATCAAGCCAGCTTGTTTTGGCACTGGTGATGAAGAAGTGACTACCATTTGTATTTAGACCTGCATTTGCCATGGAAAGATTACCAGGTTCGGTATGTTTCAATGTAAAGTTCTCATCATCAAATCTCGCACCATACATGGACCTTCCACCAGTGTCATTGTGGTTGGTGAAATCACCTCCTTGGCACGTAATGTTAGGAATCACTCTATGGAAACTGCTTCCTGTATAACCAAAGCCCCTCTCACCAGTACAAAGAACTCTAAAATTCTCTAAATTCTTCTTTTCTTTTCTTCTTCATAGTGGCCAGTCCAATATTATTGTTCCATCTGAAATTTCCATTATTAAACCTTCTGTCCGTGTACAACGTTTCCAGTAATATTATATATTGGGTTGTCCGGAAAGTTTTTTTTTTTTTTTTTTTTTTATTAGTTCATTGGCTTTTACAATTTGTCCAGTAGGACATTTGGTAAAGTGTTATATCCTGTTGAGTATAAAAAAAAAATAAAAATAAATGTAGCATGTGCGTGGCTACCCCCAGCGGGGTGCCATCTTAGGTTATATCTTTATGAGGTCTATTGGGTGCTTCCTTTTTAGTCTTCTTGTAGTGTTTGCTGTGTTGTTTGTTTCCGCTGCTAGCTGGTTCGGGTGTGTTTCCATTCTTTCTTTGTGTTTTTTTGCCGTTTTTATTATCTCTTCCTTGACCGTTGGTATTCCCAGGTCTTTCCTGATGTCCTCGTTTCTGACGTACCATGGGGCGTTTACTATTGTTCTGAGTATTTTTGATTGTAATGTTTCTATTTTTGTTATATGGCTCTTTGCTGCTGTTCCCCATAGTGGAATTCCGTATGTCCATATCGGTTTTATTATTATTTTGTATACTTTTAGTTTATTTTCCATGCTTAGTTTGGATTTTCGGCTTGTTAGCCAGTGCATTTGTCTCCTTGCTGTCTGTATTTTGTTTATTGTTGCTTTGATATGCTGTTTCCATGTGAGGTGTGCATCTATGTGTAGTCCAAGGTATTTGACTTGCTTTGTTTGTGTTATTTGCGTCCCGTTCAGGGAGATGTTTGGTGTTGTCTGTTTTCGCAATGTGAATGTGATGTGGTTGCATTTGTTCGGGTTAGCTTTAATTTGTTTGTCTTTTAGCCACTTTTCTATTTTTGTTACGTGATTTTGTAGTATTGTGGCTGCTGTTTCAGGGTTGGTGTGCCTGATTAGTACGGCTGTGTCGTCCGCAAATGTTAATATTTTGCTATTGGTAGTTGTTGGTATGTTGGCCGTGTATAGTGTGTATAATATAGGTCCTAGGACGCTTCCTTGCGGAACCCCTGCTTTGATGTCTTTGACTTCGGAGTATGCGTCCTTGATTTTTATTGTGAAGGTTCTGTTGGTTAGATATGATTTTACTAATTTGTATATTTGTTCCGGGAATTGTTTTTTAATTGTTTTTAGTAGTCTTTCGTGGTTTATTTTATCGAATGCTTTTTCTATGTCCATGAATAGGGCTGTACAATATTGCTTGTTTTCTATTGCGTGTATTATTTCGTTGACCAGCCTGTGCGTTTGTTCTATGGTGGAGTGTTTGTTTCTGAATCCAAATTGGTGGTCCGGTATTATTTTTCCCTTCTCTATTATTGGTTTTAATCGGGCGTATATTACTTTTTCTAATATTTTGGAGAGCGCAGGTAGCAGTGATATTGGTCTGTATGATGTTGTTTCATGTGGGTCTTTGCCTGGTTTGGGTAACATTATGATTTGTGCTAGTTTCCATGGTTTGGGATAGTGTTGGATTCTTAATATTGCATTGAATATTATAGCGATTAGTCGTATCGCTTTTGGTGGAA
Source organism: Bombus hortorum (assembly GCA_905332935.1). Classification (NCBI taxonomy): domain Eukaryota; kingdom Metazoa; phylum Arthropoda; class Insecta; order Hymenoptera; family Apidae; genus Bombus; species Bombus hortorum. The sequence goes on from HG995199.1 coordinate 12,450,602, forward strand.
GGTTTTTCAAGATTTTGCCATTGATTAGATCGATTCCTGGTGCCTTGTTGTTTTTTGTTTTTTCGATTATGTTTCTGATTTCTTGTGCTGTTGTTTTTGGTATGGTGTATTGCTTGTCAGTTGCGGTGCTAGTGGTTGACTCGTCGTCGTCTGTATGTCGATTGTGGTTGCTGTTGTTGATGTTGTGTGGTGTAAATGTGTTGTATAAGTGATTAGAAAACTCTTCGGCTTGCTCTTCGTTGCTTCTTGCCCATGTGTTGTCTTCTTTTCTGATTGCTGGGGCTGGTTTTGTTGTTTTCTTTATTTTTTTTGTGGCTTTCCATAGTGAGTAGTTGTAGTTCTCGTGTGCAGATAGTGATTCTATGAACTTTGTGAATTCGTTGTTGTTGTGTTCTTTTATTTTGTTTTTTATTTCCTTTGCAAGTTTGTTTAGTTGTTTTTTGTTTTCTTTTGTTCTAAGTTTTTGCCATTTTGCTTTCGCTTTCCTTTTTTCTCTAATTTTCTCGAGAATGTCTGGTGGGATTGGTTTTGATTGTCCAACGTTAGGTTCGGGTTTAGTGGTTGCCCGCGCTGCTTCTTGTATGATTTCTGTTATTGTTTTTACTGCTTGCTCAATTTGTTCAGGCGTTTTCAATGGGATGTTGCAGTTGATTTTGCTCTCAATTATTTCTTTGAAGGTTTGCCATTTGGTGGATTTGTTACATAGTGTCTCTGGGGTGTTGTAATGTATTGGCTTATTACTGTATGTAATTATTATAGGTGTATGGTCGGAGCTTAGCTCGAGGCTGGGTGCTATATTTATTTTATTTCTGTTTAGTCCCTTTGTGACTGCAAAATCAAGTAGGTCAGGGGTTTTGCTCAGGTCTGTCGGCCAGTATGTCGGTCTTCCTGTGGATAGTATATTGAGGTTGTTTTTTCTAATGTGTTTTTCCAAGGTTCTACCTCGAGGTGTGATGATTCTTGATCCCCATGTTATGTGCTTTGCGTTGTAGTCTTCTGCTGCGATGTACTTGTCGCCTAATTGTTGGAAGTATTCTTCCCACATTTGTGTTGTTATTTTGTGTCGCGGTGGTGCATATACTGCTGACAGCTGTAGATGGTTGTTGCTGGTTTGCACGGTAACGGTGGTTGCTTGTATATGTTCTTTATTGACTTGACTGTGTAGGTGGTGTTTGATTTCGTTCTTTATTATTATTGCGGTCCCTCCGTGAGCTTTTCCTGAGGGGTGCTTGGTATCGTATATGGTGTAGTACGGTATTTTTATATAGCTTTTTGTTGTGAAGTGCGTTTCTGATACGAGTAGTATGTCTATGTTGTTGTGGTATAAGAATGTTTTAGTTTCTAGGGCCCTTTTTTGTAGGCCGTTAGAGTTCCATGCTGCTATTTTAAGTATATCCGTTATTACTTTTTACTTAGCATGTTTGATAGCAGTTGTAGCATGGCTGTGATTTGTTGGGATTGTTGTATGATTGCTGCGTTTTGTTCTCTTATCAGTTTCGTTATCTCTTCGGTGTTTTTGATGGATTGTTTTAGTAGTTCTTTGATTTCTGTGTCTTCGTTGATGTTATTGTTCTGGTTTTGGTTGACTGCGGGTGTTATTTGCTTGGTTGCTTGCGCGTAGCTCCGACCACCAGTGGTAATGATGTTGTTGTGATTGTTATTTATTGTGTGTTGTGTGTTTGTTGGTGTCTCTGTTTCTGCACTGTTTTGTTGAGTGTGCTGGATGTTGATTGTTCTGCTTCGAGGCGGCGGAAATAGTTTTCGTTGAATTATTTTTCTGGCTGGGCATCCTTTGTAACTAGCTGGGTGATTTCCGCTGCAGTTGTAGCACTTTACTTCTTTTATTTTTCCCTTGTATGGGCAGTTAGTTGTTATGTGTTTTTCTGCGCATTTAACACACACCGGGTTTCTATTGCAATAATTTTTTGTGTGCCCATATTGTTGGCACCGCATGCATTGTGGTATGTCTTTTTTGTGTCTTGGTGGTTCAATTGTTATTATTGTATTTAGGATTTGTTTTACTTCGAATATTGACTTGTTGTTTATATTCGGTTCTAGTTCAACTAGGAATAGCGGTAGTGGTTGTTTGGTGTCATATTTTGTGATGTTATTTATTAGTCTTGCCTGGTGGCCAAGTTTGGCTAGTTCTTCTTCTATGTATCTTGTATTTGTCCTTGGGTGTAATCCTCTGATTACTACCTTGTAGCTTTTATCGGTTTTTAGTTGGTATGTGTGGTATCCGGCGTTTTTATCTTTTAGTATTTTTACTACTTTTCTATAAGTTTCTGGTGTGTTGGTTAGTACTTTTACTTGGTCCAGTGTTAATTGTTTAATTCTATAGTTCTCTTTGCCTGCCGTGGTGTTTAGCAGTTCCAAGAGGGGGTCTATTATTTGCGCGTCAATATATATTGGTGGTGGTTTGGGATTGTGCGTTATTGGTTTATCAGTTTGGTCTGATTCCTTCTCTAGTGGCAGTGCGCTAAAGGAGTTTTGCAGAGGAATTTCTTGTAGCCATTGTTGTCTTTCTGTTCTATTTATGGTTATTCTTCTTTTTTGCTGGGGGTTACAACCTTCCAATTATCGTTCTGTTGTGATAGCTCATTGCTGGTGGTGTTTATTTCATCACTCGTTTGTGAGGTTTCCATATCTGTCTCATTTGTGACTGTGCATTCGCGAGCATCAGTAGCTTTGTTTATGGCATATGTTTCGCCGTAATTCGATATCCTGAGTGGTGGTACCCGTTGCATTGCATTTGCTTTCCCCGCTTGTCGCACTTGCGGGGACACTGCTTTGCTCGTCCGATTTCAACGGTAGGTCGTCACTTTTCTTTAACCTCACTGGTCACTAGGAACACGTCTGCACTCTTCGGCGGTCGAAAGGGAACTCTGTCCGGAAAGTGTCTTTCTTTTACAGACACGTCTTTTTCAACGACGCATCCTTATACAGACATGAAACCTAATCTGTCGAACGTTGTGATCTTTAGTTTGATAGAACAAAATGGATCGTACTTCGATAAAGTAATATAAAACGGAGAATGTGCATGCGTTATTTCCTTATATTCGAACTTTTTAAGGAACGTACTTCAAACTAAAATTCGAAGAAAAATGAAATATTATGCATAGTAACGTTTCTAAATTTTTATGTACAATATTCGTGTACGCGTAATGTTCGTCGTGAGCTGCATATTTCATATTTTTCTTCTTATTTCTGATACTACTGCTGTTCAACGGCGGTATTTGCTGTTGCGTGCCGCCACAGTCGTAATAATATCAACGATAGAATAGAATCGCAAGAGTACGCATGCAATAAATTCGACTGGGCGTTTAAAAAGAAGGAAATGAAAATTTCAATAAGAACGTAGTTGGCAATTTAATAGAATTTCAAGAACGGACAGAGAATTTCATTATTTCACCGATAACGTCGTTTTATCCATTTCCGTAAAAGTCAGATTACGATTCTCACGTTCTTCTCGATTCGAAGCTTTGTCGAGTTTCATCCAGCGGCAGGTTTGCAGTATGTTTCAAATTTCCAGCTCTCTTTGTATGCAGAAGAATCATTCGGCCCGATGAACCGCGTAAAATGTAGGAGTTCACTGATTCAGTGAACGAAGATAAGTCGCATGTAATATTAAATCGATATCGTCGACCTAAGGGCAAAATTTCTCTTCGGAACCTCGTGTCTCGGACAGGTCGAATTGCCGTCAAACTTTCGATATTCGATATTTCCTCCGATTTAATGTGACTCGTGTGACTTTGATATTTGTCGATACACCGGCACAAGTGTAACGACATTTGCAACTTCGACGCGTGGAAAATCTGTCTCGTAAAATGTGCACTAGCCTGTGCTGAATTGGATGTTTGCCACGCTGGAACACAGAACAAAGCACAAAGAATTAGATTATTTGAAATTCTTTGATGAAAATGCTACAATAGAACGTCCTTTGGTACGGAAATCACGTTACAGAATTTTGTCGAATGAAAAGAGCGTGATGTAGTTATTGATTTTGAAGAACGTTCCATAAAATATTGAGCTACTTGAGTTGCTTCTGTTTCGATTTTTGTAAATAAGTAAACGTGTATTGTTTATCATTTTATTGTTAACTTATTTATTCTATCTCTTCTATTATTTGTTATTTGTTATTTGTTATTTAATATTTAAAAATACACGCTTGTCGTCAAAATTTCTCTAGTTGGTTCATATAATTTCGTTATCATCCTTTCTATCATTCATTCGTTTTATTTATTATTTATAAATATAAAGAAAAATCGTTGATTGTATTACGTTATATACCTGGTGCGATGCCGCTCAATTAAGGATCATCGAACGATATATTCTTGTTCGATTTATCGCGTAAAATAAGATCTTATAAATGTGTACTAGCTATCGATTTCATCCAAAAACTACGACAGATACCAGTACGAGAAACAGATATGTATGCAAATGTACGTAATATACAAGAGAAAAACATATGTACGAGTCCATAAATCGAAGTACGAACTGAAAAAGGAAATTTAAACGAGGGATATCGAAAATTCTACTTATAATCGATGTCTGTATAAGATACGTGGACTAACTGTTGACGAGATACGGAAGCAATTTGTAGGTTTTGATGCGCTTTTTTCATGTTCCTGTTGTTCGATATCTTCGGATACGATAAAAGCGAGTTTTAGTCGATCTAAGGATACCACTACTTTTTTATCGTTAATCCTGATGGTAAAAGTGCCTAATGAAACTATTGGTAATATTTCAATATTTCAACCATTGGTAACATTTGCTCGTATCGTGGCATTTGATTGCTGCCTTCGGTTATCTATGCAGGCGCTCTACCATCCCGTTGGACGCGAGGCGATAGGCTGTCGTGCGCAAATGCTTAATGCCGAGCAACCGGCATAGTTCGTTGAATAGGTTGAATTCGAACTGGCGTTCTTGATCTATTGTTATTTCTCAAGGTACACCGAAACGCGCTGTCCGTGTGAAAAGGAGGGCCGAGGCAACGGTTGTCGTTTCCGTATCGGTGATGGGAAGAATGTCTTCGGGCCAACGCGAGAAACGGTCGATACACGTTAGACAATATCGGTAACCCTGCGAATATTGCATCACGATAATGTCTAAGTGTATGTGTTCGAATCGTCCTCGTGCTAGCTCTTTGAATGTTCCGACGGCTGAGGATACGTGGTCTGATGACTTTACATTGTTGACACGGAATACATTGTCGTGTCCCCAGGTTCGGAAATTTTTGTTTACGGCCGGCCAAACGAAACGCGACGTCACCAGTTTCTTTTTTTTTTTTTTTTTTTTTTGCGTGGCACGTATCCCTGGATGGGAAAAAGGTCCATGGAGCGAATTAAATACGTCGCGCCGCAAGGATTTCGATACGTACGGTCTTACAATGTCGCCTGGTACGTCGCAATATAATTTCTGCCCGGTGATCAGGGAACGGATTTTTTTTAAGCGTAGTGCGGATGTATCGGAGTTGACAATGTCGCGTAGTTCGTTGTCGTTTTCTCGCGCGGCGGCGAGAGTTTGACGATCGACGGACTTCCCTATCGCTTCGATTCGTGACAGAGCGTCGGCTACATTGTTGTCTAGTCGTTTTATGTAACGTATGTCGGTGGTGAATTGTCCTATATAATCCAAGTGTCGGAATTGTCACGGCGAACACTTGTCCAAGTTTTGATTGAACGCGTATGTAAGGGGTTTGCGGTCTATAAAAATTGTCAAATTTCTCCATTCTAAGGCGTGTCGGAATTGCTTGACCGCGGTGGTGTATGTACATGGCGAGTAGTTCGCGATCGTACGCGCTATACTTTCGCTGCGCGGAGTTTAACGTTTTGGCGATAAAGCCTAACGGCTATATTATTAAATGCCTGTTCTGGGAATATGCTTCCTCGCTCTTGTCGGCTGTCCGCGTTAGCTTTTCTACATTTGTATCGTCCAATGCAGCCAGAGGACTTCCCTGATGCGATCCGGCAGACGATTCTTCCGAAGCGCGAGGATGAATTGCTCGGACGCGAACGGACTAGCGAGTTTCTTCAAATCGTTGTAGAATTGAAACGGCTTCCGATCGCCCATTACTTCGTGTTCTACTAACCTTTGTACACGATCGCTGTCTGATTCGGCGAGTATGCAAATCAGCTTGTCCTTCAGTTTGTTGTAATGTCCAGTGACCGGGGGGTTCGTGATTGTGTCCTCTATTCGCTTCAAGTACTGAGACTCGAGGCATCCTAGGAGGGGCTGTGGATTTTTCTTTATCAGTAAGGAGAACCATAGCCCGATCTTCATTATGGGAGGCACGCGAAACACTTGACTGGTTGAAATCACTTTGTTATCGGTTGCCATTTCTCGTGTACGCTTAGAGTCGCGTATTTACAGTCTCACTAGAACTATCGCGGTCACCTCTTACACTGAAAAGTGAACGTCGGAGTCACCGATTTGAGGCGATGGATCGTGATAGTGAGAGAAAGAAACACTGGAGTATAACTTAACAATGTAATTTATTCTACTATATACAAGATGTACACTATCGTATATGTCTCTCGCGGTTATTATTATATTAATAGCGGTTCGCCTCTTGGCAGTTGTATGTTCGATTCGGGCGATGCGTTTTGATGAACGGGTATATGCTTGGAATGGTGATGATTGCCGGAGTTGCGGAAGACTCTGATCAACAATTATCGATCGCCAAGTATTGCTTCGGACCGATAGGTAACGACATCTGGCGATCATCTTGTGCGAAAAAATAGGGTCTTTGTGTAACGAGCCGCGGGACAGAAACCGTTTGGAAAATTTACTGTCGAGTGCCGCTACAAAACTACAAAATACTATTTGAACGCTTGTGTCCACAGGTATTCTCAAAAAAGAAGTCAAAACCGAAACAGCCACCGCCACCATCGGTCATCATCCGACGATGATGACAATAGACCCACCCCACCACCGGTAGAGTCTCTTCAATTAGATATCCGGAGAAATGCCATTACTACTGTACAACGGATGTCAACGACTCCGCTTGACCGTAGTCGACGACTCGAGTCCAGGCAGTTTCCTACTGGACGCGCTTCCAGAGTATTGCCTCCGAGGTCTAGATCAACCGGACCACCAGGTCGGGTTGAAAGTACACACAAATATCAGCTGGACGTTATGGACGATATCGCAAACTTGAGATCGAAGAAAGTGAGTATTTTTCGTTCATTTCAGCCGCTCTTCTTATCTTCGCTAGTTTGCAGACGGAGAAAAGCCGAGTTTAAAGTTGATGAAGTTTTCTTGAAGCGTTGTTCACGTCGTGGTAGTTCTGATTACTGGTGTTGTAGATGTCGTCCGCTGGGGGTATACTGCTCTATTTTTCTCCGCCTTAAATGGTCGCAGAAGAGAAATATGGAACTACGGGCGTCAGGATTCGAACCCGAGTGCCGAACGTTCGTAACCGTGAGGCGCTAACCACTGCGCTATCGTCGTCCGTGGTGTTTAGTGTCAAACGGCGGTATTTGTTGTGCCGCCACATTCTTATACGATCTTGCAAAGTTAGGATTTGAAAGAGCCGAATATTTGTTGCTTTACAGATATACAATTTTCATCATATTATTTATTATTTTATTCTTTGCAACTTATTTATTTTTATTTACATCATATCGGTCTTATAACAATGTACGCATACGTGGATTCATCAATTATTTTTTTCTTCTTTTTTAGATGGAGTTAGAACAATTATTAATTAGGCGAAAATTAACACTTAAAATTACGGACAAATCGAATCACTATGGTTTTCATCCTTGTTCGTCAGCAGTCTCGCTATGGAATCACGTTTTCGTCGGTGAAGCTTATAACGTGATCACGAAGAAGCTTATTTTTCAATTGGCATCTTAAATTATTCGGCAATAACATAGAGCATACTCTTTAGGATTTTCCTTTATTTCGCGCTCAATCGCCAGGGACGAATTATATTACAGCGGTACAAGTTGCCGAACTTCTTTACCCGCAGAGATATCGTGATCTTCTCGGAAAGCTCTAACATCTCGTGTTAGTTCAAATAGCGTCCCACACTTACCAGAAGAAGGTACGCCAAGAGCACGTGAAAGACTGGTCGTGACACTCGCGGCATTCACACCTCGAACATTACTAGAAGAACACAGAAAAAGATACTTGTTAACGTTCAAGCGGTTCGGATATTGTTCAACTCTCGCGCGACACAAACGTTCCTCAAACTTGGAACGCTACAGGCGGCATTTTTCAACTCTGTTACGAGCAAACTTATACATATTCATTGAGAACATACAAAGGAATACGTGCTGTATTCGTTATCACGCGCTTCTTTATTGGAGTTCAGATTTTCTTTTTTTTTTTTTTCTTTTTTTTTCTTTTTTTGGGCCGTAATTATTGAAACAACAAGCGTTCAGTTCGGTTCTTCCCTACGTGCTCATAATCTTGGCTGATAGCCGTCATTCGCTATATTCGGTATCGTTGATATCGACCGTCAAAGGGTTAACAGAGACAAATACGTTCGCACAATCCGATTTCATTGATTTTAGATCTTGCATCAAACAGATCTCTAAATAAAATATATATTATAAAGGAAGATATTATGCATTACATAATCATAGAAAAGAATATTACGCGTATTCCTAGCAATCGTTCAAAGACTCGAACGTGTGTTTCGATAAAGCTCGTTTAACTTTCATCGACACATCGGTAACATTGCGTTCCAAGATGTTATTACGCCATAGAATCCCTAACATAATTTTAGAACTGGAATTTCTGTGCGAAACAATTCCATCGCTTTGTCACGCTTAACGGCTCAATCATCGAAACATGTATCATAACGCATGAATTATGATAAAAAAGAAACTGTCTCTCGAATAAAAGCAATCCGTTTGCCAGGTACGCCTAAGGACGGAAACATCGACGGAGGACGAAGGTAGCTCCCCTCGACGATATGCTGATCGATACGCTGAAAAATACGCTGGATATGCTGAACGATACTCTCATCATCCGACAGAACGATCCACTCAACGTCCGACAGAACGATCCATCGCTACAAGGCGCCTCAGTCAAGGCGTACAAGCCGTGCCGTCGCTTTCTTTCCGATCGCTCATTCAGGAACTGCCATCAACATCTATTGAAGCGATTCCCGGTACTTCAGGCATCGTCCGCGCCGCTAAGAATGTGAAACGAGCAATAAACACGTTATCGTTTTCATCGATGGATACCGAGCGCAGCGAATCCTCGGGTTCGGAGTACAGAAAAACCTGGCTCGACAAACTAGCCAAACGGAAACACCGGAAGAAGGGCTCGCGCTCCAGGAGCCTCGACTCGTCGCTAATCCAGGGAATCAAAAAGAAGTTGAGTTTCGGATCTCCGAAACGGGCAACTTCGGCCTTTACGTCATCGGTACGGTGGCTCTCCATACTTTCCGTATGGCCGAGCGATATTCACATCGCCCGGCAGAACGGGCGCCTCAGCGTCCAACACAACACCGATCGACACCAACAAGGCGCACCCAATCGGCTGCGCCTGCATTATCGGTTCGATCGATCATCCCGGACTTCGACAACACATCGATGGAAGCGATTCCCGGCACATCGGGAATCGTCAAAGCTGCAAAAAACGTGAGGAAAGCTTTAAACAATTTTTCATTCTCCCCCCTGGAATCCGAGCGCAGCGAATCCTCCGGCTCAGAGTACAGGAGAAACCTGTTAGACAAAATGTCCAAAACCAAGAGCAGGACGAAGGGGCCCCGCTCTAAGAGCCTGGACTCCTCTATCGTCCAGGATTAGAAAAAGAAACTAAGTTTCGGTTCGCCGAAACGATCCATCTCTATCACGACGCCTCAGGAATTTTTTAAAAGCGAATCTGAACATCGAATCGGGACCATCAAAGGTATTAAAGTCGATGAAAGAGACGTTTACAAAATCCAAAGCTTCTAGTGGAACAAAAAGGAAGCATAAGGATAAAAAAGCCCGCTCAGAGGTGAGTTATATCGTCAATTATTCGTTACGATATTGTTTCTTGCTTAAGGGCCATCGTAAGTGAAAGGAGGAATGAAAAAGAAAATTGTAGATCATAAAATCTCTTCCAGGGAATTAATAAAGTCAACAATAACGTGTAATTAAGTTAAGATTGTTGTTTGGTATTCTTTATTATCGATATAAGTGAAACGTGCAGAAGATAATTTGCAATCATTGGGGACAATATCGCAGTGACATTATTATCAATCGGTAATATTAAAAATAAATTCATATGGGATGAAAAGAGAGTGTCGAAAGTGGCCATTTATGGATCTTCTTGCGAAGGGAGAATTCCTGGAAAATGTTTAAGAACGGCTCTCGACAAGGAACAAAAAGTTTTGTTACGATTCCATCTTCTTCTTCGTTTTTCTCTAGATGATCCATGTATGAAATAATTCTTCAGATGCTCTGCTGGTAAATGAATCGAAGTTTGTAGTCGAGCAAATGTGAAGTACAGCGAGATCGTTGTTGGCTACTGTTCTATACCGATATCGAGAAAATAATTCTTCGACAACTCTGTTGATAAATCAATTGTAGTTTGAAATCGAACGAATCTGAAGTACCCCATCAGTTTGTTGTTACGTGAGAACATTAGCCGCCAACGATATCGCTGTAATGCGGTTTCGTTCGATTTTAAACTTCGATTGATTTACCGACAGAATCCCTGAATAATTATTTTGCTGGTAAATTCTGCTGGTAAATCGATTAGAGTTTGGAATCGAGCAAATACGAAGTACAAGATGATCGTTGTTGACTATTGTTCTCACGTAGCAACAGTCTGATGGTACTTCAGATTCGCTTGATTTCAAAGTTCGTTCGCATGATTTAATTATCGATTGAGTAAGTTTGACCTCTGCCTGATTTTTCTCTCTGCACTCATCTTTTTCAACTTCCATGTCACATTTCGAATAAATGCTAATAATTCTTTGTTTCTTGATAGATGCTCTTAAACGTTCCGCAAGAATTTTTCGTTCGCAAGGGGGTGAAAAAAATTGGTCAACCCCAACTTAACCCCTCTTTTCATCCAATATGAATTTTATTTTAATATTACTGATCTCTGATGGTGGATTTGCGATATTGTACGTAATGATTGTAAACAATCTTTTCTCTCATCTATATTAATAATTACTAATATTAAATAACAGTTAAATACTTAAACACATGTTATTTGATTTTATGATGCTTGTAAAAGATTTAAATATTTATAACATTATAACCTTTATTATTTAAGCATGAAAATAGTTTCTATTTTTGATTTATGCGATATACTTCTGTCAAGTAATATTACATATACATTTTCATCTTGGCAACGGGATCTGTAAGTTATCGTATTTACGTACTATTACGTATATTAATAACGTTCAAGTACTGTGCGTTATTTTACTGCTTCAACCTCCACTGATTATGCTACCATTTACTTCGCCATCTTTTACCATCTTTTCGCTTAATGCGAAATCTCGTTTCATAAAAATTTTCATTCAAATGCGTAAACACATAATATTCATAAATTTTTAAGAATTTTGTTCTTAGGCTTTGGCTACAGCTTTCGAATGTGTGTTACAGTCGGAACCACCAGGCCTCAACATCTAGATTTTGGGCCAGAATCACTTCAATCTGACTCTGAAACCGAGTCCGATGAAGAGGAGCCTTCCGACAGGCAATGTTTTTAAGTTTACAGCGTTATTAGAACGTTGATATATTTTATGTTGTAGTCATTATGTTTATTTAGTTGTAGATCATTATAGTGGTGGCGTCAATCGACGCCAACATTTAGAAGTAGAAGTAGTAAGTAAATGATTCACTCCTTTCTCATTTTCGTTTCTCATGTCATTTTCATATTAATTTATTATTTAGTAATTTATTATTTGTTTGCTTATTATTTAAATAAACCTACATATATAGATTATATTTATTTTATAAAATAGAAGTTTTATTTTACATACAGCAAATTATATATTTTTTTACGGAAATTTATTTTTAATATTACCGATTGATAATAATGTCACTGCGATATTGTCCGCAATGATTGCAAATTATCTTCTGCACGTTTCACTTATATCGATAATAAAGAATACCAAACTACAATCTCAACTTAATTACACGTTATTGTTGACTTTATTAATTCTCTGGAAGAGATTTTATGATCTACAATTTTCTTTTTCATTCCTCCTTTCACCTACGATGGCCCTTAAGCAAGAAACAATATCGTAACGAATAATTGACGATATAACTCACCTCTGAGCGGGCATTTTTATCCTTATGCTTCCTTTTTGTTCCACTAGAAGCTTTGGATTTTGTAAACGTCTCTTTCATCGACTTTAATACCTTTGATGGTCCCGATTCGATGTTCAGATTCGCTTTTAAAAACTCCTGAGGCGTCTGCCTCTTTTTCGCTGATTTTTTCTTACGCCCACTCGACGAGAGCCACCTTACAGGTGACGTGAAAGCAGAGATGGATCGTTTCGGCGAACCGAAACTTAGTTTCTTTTTCTAATCCTGGACGATAGAGGAGTCCAGGCTCTTAGAGCGGGGCCCCTGCGTCTTGTTCTTAGTCTTCGACATTTTCTTCAACAGGTTCCTCCGGTACTCTGAGCCGGAGGATTCGCTGCGCTCGGATTCCAGGGGGGAGAATGAAAAATTGTTTAAAGCTTTCCTCACGTTTTTTGCAGCTTTGACGGTTCCCGATGTGCCGGGAATCGCTTCCATCGATGTGTTGTCGAAGTCCGGGATGATCGATCGAACCGATAATGCAGGCGCAGCCGATTGGGTGCGCCTTGTTGGTGTCGATCGGTGTTGTGTTGGACGCTGAGGCGCCCGTTCTGCCGGGCGATGTGAATATCGCTCGGCCATACGCGCGTACTTTTCAGCGTACGACGCGGTTGTCTGCCTGTGCGGAGAACTGCCATGGTCCTCCGTCAGTGGTTGTGTAGTTATTCGTACCTGGCAAACGGATTGCTTTTATTCGAGAGACAGTTTCTTTTTTATCATAATTCATGCGTTATGATACATGTTTCGATGATTGAGCCGTTAAGCGTGACAAGGCGATGGAATTGTTTCGCACAGAAATTCCAGTCCTAAAATTATGTTAGGGATTCTATGGCGTAATAACATCTTGGAACGCAAAGTTACCGATGTGTCGATGAAAGTTAAACGAGCTTTATCGAAGCACACGTTCGAGTCTTTGAACGATTGCTAGGAATACGCGTAATATTCTTTATATCACAGTATATCACAGTAAAACGTACATATGTGAACTGTATGTCTTATACAACTTTCCTGTGTGTACTATTCATATTTTAGTATCTAATAAGAATAATATTCATTTACTTACATTTCTATGGTCCATGAATAATTAGTGAGTGTTACATGATTACCGTCTAATGCATTTATCTGTGACATTGCGATATTTTAACTTTTCTATTGTGCTTTTATACTTAGAACCACCAAAATAATGCTCGTTATCTAGGGCATTACACGTTTTGATATGTAAACACCATCCCGTTTCTAAGCACAGATAAGATAATGCCTTTAGATAATTCCATCTTCTTCTAATGTAACACCAGCGTTGAAAGATAAAGTAAAATTGTTGTCAGAAGTAATTGTTGTACATTTACTATCACAACATTTACTTCCACGTCTAGTAATAAAATAAGGAAAAAAAAAGAATAAGAAAAAATCTATAAAAGAAATTTTATATGAACCATAACTGTAACGTCTTAATAATACCGCACGACATATAATTACTAAACATTGCTAAAATTATTTTGTTGTAACTAAATTTTAATGATATTCTCTTTTTGTCTTATGTCACTATAATATAGAAAGATTATACTTCTATTTTCATGAAAATTGGAAAACTAATATTATTTAAAATTATTGGAAACTTATTTACAATTAGGTCACGTTTTTAATTTTGTCTTTAGGAATGAAATATTACATTACTTTTGCAAATTGATTTACATAGTATTACCGACCTGTTAACTATAAATAATTATAATTGTTTGTTTAGTTAATATTAGTATCGAAGGAACTAAAAATTTATTATTAATTAGTACATTGTAAGAAAATTTGTTTAGAAGATGAAATATTTTGTCTGTGAACGATAGAAACTAAGTGTAAGAATTTTCCTTTTTTTTTTTTTTTTTTATACAAAAAAATTTGCATCTCTACTGTTTGCGGTATTCATTAAATGCAATTGCATATTAGAACCTTAGAAGGAAAATTATATTTCTAACGTAAACTTCTGTATCGAATCTTGTTGAAATAGTGATAAAATTATTTATATTATGTGTCCTAATAGATTAGATTGCTCAAATTACGAATGTTATAAAATTATAGAAACGAGCGATAAGCGTAGATAAGCGTAAATAGGAAACATGTTTCCACTGTATTATTTATTTTATTATAGATACATATTATAGATACATTTTGGTCGTAATATCTATGTGGTAGATAAGTTTTTACGCAATCAGAAAATCATCACAGTTATAAAATAATTTCCTTTTAATAAAATGTATGTTTATATCTATAAAGGTATTGTTTGAAGGGTAATACATACGATAAGGAAGAAGGATACTTTATCTCATCTAAGAGGTATCAAGGTTATTTAGTCGTAAGATGTTTCGCAAATTTAATGATCGAGAATAGATTAGGAGTATAATGATACAATTTTTAGATTCTTTTCAGTGCTTTATTACTTAAAACAGTTAAACGATTTGTCATATCCATTCTGCCAAATCCCTTTTTCTACATTTCTTTTTTTTTTTTTTTTTTTTTTTTTTGCCATTGCAGGCGAATTTAAATTTAAAGCGAAAATGATTGTTATTTTATTATATCATATATCGAAAGTACGATACACAAGAGAAAAAGGTATGATTTATTTCATTAATTTAACAAATTCATATTGTCCTGGGATACAACAATATTTTGCACTGTTTCTATTTATATTCGCATTAAAATGGGACATATTTGTAATTTCCTGGTAAACTAAATCGGTACCCACATGTAAGTAGAAATAGTCATTGAGATTGCGGCACATCAAATTTCAAATTTAACTCTTCAACACGTTGAGTGTTAAGGTGTTCGTCGTTGACCTACGTCTTCAAACTAAATTTTTTAGAATGACAAAAAACAGGATAAATGTCGTGGTCTAAAAAATGGTCGGCAATGTGAATGATTTAGGTAACAGGTAACAGAGAAAAGATACGCAAACACAATAGAATATTTTGCAAGAATGAAATGTCTTGATATGGTACGCTTTAATTTATCTATCCAGGACAAAATACGTATAAAAATCGCGTGGCAATCAACTTTATCAAAAAAAAAAAAAAAAAAAAACAGATGCTCCTGACTCTGTTTGAGTATATTTTCATAAAATCTTCTGTGGCGGCACTCGACACTAACTAGTGTCGGACGACGGCAGCGCAGTGGTTATGACCGTTCGGGACCCGGGCTCAAGTCCCGGCGACCGGAAACCGATCAATTTTTCCGCTGCATCAGAAATGAGAGGAAAAATACAGCAGTACCCGACATCAGCGACAGTAGCGACATCTATACGGGCAACCACAACTATACAGCGGACAGGCAACTGCGGAGACTTTTGTTTTTTTTTTTTTTTTTAACGTGGAGAAATCTTCATGGACACTCTGCCGCTACTGCAATAACAGCAACAGCAGAGTAGTGTCGGACTTCTACCGACTAAAACTCCACGATGGGCTTCCTACGAGTGTGACAGGGTTGCTCCGGGGACCTCTTGCGAATCATCTTCTCCAGTGCACCTGCGCGCGTCCGCTCGATCGATCGAGCCAGTCCAGAATTCACCCAACTGTCGACTTTGGCACTGGAGGGGGCCATTGCTCCTAGCGTCATATTCGCTTCTAGTCGCGGACCGTCGAGACGGCGGTGAAGCGGCTCTCGGCCGCCTAACCAACATCGCTCTCCAACATCCACGTTACTCTACAAGGGTGAGAGCTTTTCTCTCTTTCCCTCTCTGCCCGCCGCTTCTTCGCGAGCATCACGAGCTCGTAGAAGCAGCGGGCAGCCTCGTAAGGCAACTACGGAGACTACAATCATCATAACTATCACGGCCTATATACCTTAAATTGGTGACCCCGACGTGATCTACAGCGAAAAGTGGTGTGTCGTGTGACCGTGATAGCGCTACAGATACTTCCATCGTCGCGAATCTACGACTGTGGCAAGCTGAACCCCTACGCAACTACGACGAACACGAAACCGCCCTTCCATCTTCAGCAAACCTCGACGTCTCACCTTTTTTTTTTTTTTTTTTTTTTTTTTTTTTTTTTTTTTTTTTGCGGGAGGAGGGGAAAATGCTTTACGCATACCCAGTGACCCGAATCGCTGGGTTATGTGGGACTCGGCAGATGTCGTCGCCATACCCACTAAAAACCCCTCCTCCTTCTATCCCTGCTGCGTGGTCAGACAACCCTGGCAAGCTACTGATGCTCGCGAATGCACAGTCACAAATGAGACAGATATGGAAGCCTCACAAACGAGTGATGAGGTAAACGCCACCAGCAGTGAGCTGTCACAGCAGAACGAGGATTGGAGGGTTGTAACCCCCAGCAAAAAAAGAAGAATAACCATAAATAGAACAGAAAGACAACAATGGCTACAAGAAATTCCTCTGCAAAACTCCTTTAGCGCACTGCCACTAGAGAAGGAATCAGACCAAACTGATAAACCAACAACGCACAATCCCAAACCACCACCAATATATATTGACGCGCAAATAATAGACCCCCTCTTGGAACTGCTAAACACCACGGCAGGCAAAGAGAACTATAGAATTAAACAATTAACACTGGACCAAGTAAAAGTACTAACCAACACACCAGAAACTTATAGAAAAGTAGTAAAAATACTAAAAGATAAAAACGCCGGATACCACACATACCAACTAAAAACCGATAAAAGCTACAAGGTAGTAATCAGAGGATTACACCCAAGGACAAATACAAGATACATAGAAGAAGAACTAGCCAAACTTGGCCACCAGGCAAGACTAATAAATAACATCACAAAATATGACACCAAACAACCACTACCGCTATTCCTAGTTGAACTAGAACCGAATATAAACAACAAGTCAATATTCGAAGTAAAACAAATCCTAAATACAATAATAACAATTGAACCACCAAGACACAAAAAAGACATACCACAATGCATGCGGTGCCAACAATATGGGCACACAAAAAATTATTGCAATAGAAACCCGGTGTGTGTTAAATGCGCAGAAAAACACATAACAACTAACTGCCCATACAAGGGAAAAATAAAAGAAGTAAAGTGCTACAACTGCAGCGGAAATCACCCAGCTAGTTACAAAGGATGCCCAGCCAGAAAAATAATTCAACGAAAACTATTTCCGCCGCCTCGAAGCAGAACAATCAACATCCAGCACACTCAACAAAACAGTGCAGAAACAGAGACACCAACAAACACACAACACACAATAAATAACAATCACAACAACATCATTACCACTGGTGGTCGGAGCTACGCGCAAGCAACCAAGCAAATAACACCCGCAGCCAACCAAAACCAGAACAATAACATCAACGAAGACACAGAAATCAAAGAACTACTAAAACAATCCATCAAAAACACCGAAGAGATAACGAAACTGATAAGAGAACAAAACGCAGCAATCATACAACAATCCCAACAAATCACAGCCATGCTACAACTGCTATCAAACATGCTAAGTAAAAAGTAATAACGGATATACTTAAAATAGCAGCATGGAACTCTAACGGCCTACAAAAAAGGGCCCTAGAAACTAAAACATTCTTATACCACAACAACATAGACATACTACTCGTATCAGAAACGCACTTCACAACAAAAAGCTATATAAAAATACCGTACTACACCATATACGATACCAAGCACCCCTCAGGAAAAGCTCACGGAGGGACCGCAATAATAATAAAGAACGAAATCAAACACCACCTACACAGTCAAGTCAATAAAGAACATATACAAGCAACCACCGTTACCGTGCAAACCAGCAACAACCATCTACAGCTGTCAGCAATATATGCACCACCGCGACACAAAATAACAACACAAATGTGGGAAGAATACTTCCAACAATTAGGCGACAAGTACATCGCAGCAGGAGACTACAACGCAAAGCACATAACATGGGGATCAAGAATCATCACACCTCGAGGTAGAACCTTGGAAAAACACATTAGAAAAAACAACCTCAATATACTATCCACAGGAAGACCGACATACTGGCCGACAGACCTGAGCAAAACCCCTGACCTACTTGATTTTGCAGTCACAAAGGGACTAAACAGAAATAAAATAAATATAGCACCCAGCCTCGAGCTAAGCTCCGACCATACACCTATAATAATTACATACAGTAATAAGCCAATACATTACAACACCCCAGAGACACTATGTAACAAATCCACCAAATGGCAAACCTTCAAAGAAATAATTGAGAGCAAAATCAACTGCAACATCCCATTGAAAACGCCCGAACAAATTGAGCAAGCAGTAAAAACAATAACAGAAATCATACAAGAAGCAGCGCGGGCAACCACTAAACCCGAACCTAACGTTGGACAATCAAAACCAATCCCACCAGACATCCTCGAGAAAATTAGAGAAAAAAGGAAAGCGAAAGCAAAATGGCAAAAACTTAGAACAAAAGAAAACAAAAAACAACTAAACAAACTTGCAAAGGAAATAAAAAACAAAATAAAAGAACACAACAACAACGAATTCACAAAGTTCATAGAATCACTATCTGCACACGAGAACTACAACTACTCACTATGGAAAGCCACAAAAAAAATAAAGAAAACAACAAAACCAGCCCCAGCAATCAGAAAAGAAGACAACACATGGGCAAGAAGCAACGAAGAGCAAGCCGAAGAGTTTTCTAATCACTTATGCAACACATTTACACCACACAACATCAACAACAGCAACCACAATCGACATACAGACGACGACGAGTCAACCACTAGCACCGCAACTGACAAGCAATACACCATACCAAAAACAACAGCACAAGAAATCAGAAACATAATCGAAAAAACAAAAAACAACAAAGCACCAGGAATCGATCTAATCAATGGCAAAATCTTGAAAAACCTTCCACCAAAAGCGATACGACTAATCGCTATAATATTCAATGCAATATTAAGAATCCAATACTATCCTAAACCATGGAAACTAGCACAAATCATAATGTTACCCAAACCAGGCAAAGACCCACATGAAACAACATCATACAGACCAATATCACTGCTACCTGCGCTCTCCAAAATATTAGAAAAAGTAATATACGCCCGATTAAAACCAATAATAGAGAAGGGAAAAATAATACCGGACCACCAATTTGGATTCAGAAACAAACACTCCACCATAGAACAAACGCACAGGCTGGTCAACGAAATAATACACGCAATAGAAAACAAGCAATATTGTACAGCCCTATTCATGGACATAGAAAAAGCATTCGATAAAATAAACCACGAAAGACTACTAAAAACAATTAAAAAACAATTCCCGGAACAAATATACAAATTAGTAAAATCATATCTAACCAACAGAACCTTCACAATAAAAATCAAGGACGCATACTCCGAAGTCAAAGACATCAAAGCAGGGGTTCCGCAAGGAAGCGTCCTAGGACCTATATTATACACACTATACACGGCCAACATACCAACAACTACCAATAGCAAAATATTAACATTTGCGGACGACACAGCCGTACTCTATCAGGCACACCAACCCTGAAACAGCAGCCACAATACTACAAAATCACGTAACAAAAATAGAAAAGTGGCTAAAAGACAAACAAATTAAAGCTAACCCGAACAAATGCAACCACATCACATTCACATTGCGAAAACAGACAACACCAAACATCTTCCTGAACGGGACGCAAATAACACAAACAAAGCAAGTCAAATACCTTGGACTACACATAGATGCACACCTCACATGGAAACAGCATATCAAAGCAACAATAAACAAAATACAGACAGCAAGGAGACAAATGCACTGGCTAACAAGCCGAAAATCCAAGCTAAGCATGGAAAACAAACTAAAAATATACAAAATAATAATAAAACCGATATGGACATACGGAATTCCACTATGGGGAACAGCAGCAAAGAGCCATATAACAAAAATAGAAACATTACAATCAAAAATACTCAGAACAATAGTAAACGCCCCATGGTACGTCAGAAACGAGGACATCAGGAAAGACCTGGGAATACCAACGGTCAAGGAAGAGATAATAAAAATGGCAAAAAAACACAAAGAAAGAATGGAAACACACCCGAACCAGTTAGCAGCGGAAACAAACAACACAGCAAACACTACAAGAAGACTAAAAAGGAAGCACCCAATAGACCTCATAAAGATATAACCTAAGATGGCACCCCGCTGGGGGTAGCCACACACGTGCTGCATTTATTTTTATTTTTTTTTTTTTTATACTCAACAGGATATAACACTTTACCAAATGTCCTACTGGACAAATTGTAAAAACCAATGAACTAATAAAAAAAAACTACATATATTACTACATATATTAGATTGCTGCATATATTAGATTAGACTAGACTAGATATATTAGATAGACTAGATATATTATTACATATATAGTATTAGATATATATTGTTACATATATTATAATATTTTATAATGGACAAATTGTAAAATGTAATAACAAAATAAAAAAAAAAAAAAATATTGTTACATATATACTGACGCGTGTTTAGAGCTCACTTTCGTCAGTTTCCGGCTCGCTTGAGTCAGATCCTCTCTCCAACGTCACAATGGTTTTAGATGTAGACGCCTTATCACGATTTTTAGTCTGTAACAAACACATTCGAAAGTTGTAGTCAAAGCCTAAGAATAAAATTCTTAAAAATCTATGAATATTATGTGTTTACGTATTTGAGTGAAAATTTTTATGAAACGAGATCTCGCATTAAGCGAAAAGATGGTAAAAGATGACGAAGAAAATTGTAGCTTAATCAGTGGAGGATGAAGCAGTAAAATAACGCACAATACTTGAACGATATTAATATACGTAATAGTACGTAAATACGATAAATTACATATTCTTTTGCCAAAATGAAAATGTATATGTAAATTTACTTGACAGAAGTATATCGTATAAATCAGAAATAGAAACTATTTTCATGATTAAATAATAAAGGTTATAATGTTATAAATATTTAAATCTTTTACAAGCATCATAAAATCAAATAACATGTGTTTAAGTATTTAACTGTTATTTAATATTAGTAATTATTAATATAGATGAGAGAAAAGATTGTTTACAATCATTACGTACAATATCGCAAATCCACCATCAGAGATCAGTAATATTAAAATAAAATTCATATTGGATGAAAAGAGGGGTTAAGTTGGGGTTGACCAATTTTTTTCACCCCCTTGCGAACGAAAAATTCTTGCGTTATTGTTGACTTTATTAATTCCCTGGAAGAGATTTTACGATCTACAATTTTCTTTTTCATTCCTCCTTTCACTTACGATGGCCCTTAAGCAAGAAACAATATCGTAACGAATAATTGACGATATAACTCACCTCTGAGCGGGCATTTTTATCCTTATGCTTCCTTTTTGTTCCACTAGACGCTTTGGCTTTTCTAAACGTCTCTTTCATCGACTTTAATACCTCTGATGGTCCCGAGTCGATGTTCAGATGCGCTCTTAAAAACTCTTGAGGCGTCTGCCTCTTTTTTGCTGATTTTTTCTTACGCCCACTCGACGAGAGCCACCTTACAGGTGACGTGAAAGCAGAGATGGATCGTTTCGGCGAGGTAAAACTCAGTTTCTTTTTCAAATCCTGGACGATAGAGGAGTCCAGGCTTTTAGAGCGGGGCCCCTTTGTCTTGTTCTTGGTGTTTGACATTTTCTTGAACAGGTTCCTTCGGTACTCTGACTCGGAGGATTCACTCCGTTCAGAGTCCAGGGGTGAGAAAGAAAAGCTGGCAACAGCTTTTTTAACGCTCTTCGCGGCCTTAACGATTCCCGATGTTCCGGGAATCGCGTCCATCGGTGTCTTTTCCAAGTCAGGTAGAAAGGAACGAAGCGACAAAGAAGGCGCAGCCGATTGGCTGCGCCTGGACGATGTCGATCCGTGATGGCTTGGACGCTGAGACGTCCCTTCTGCCGGGCGATGGGAGTATCGCTCGGCAATGCGCGCGTATTTTTCCGCGTACGACGCGCCTTTCTGTTGTTGTGGAGAACTGCCTGGGTTCTCCGTCGCGGCTACTGCTGCGATCCGTACCTGGCAAACGGATTGCTTTTATTCGAGAGACAGTTTCTTTTTTATCATAATTCACGCGTTATGATACATGTTTCGATGATTGAGCCGTTAAGCGTGACAAAGCGATGGAATTGTTTCGCACAGAAATTCCAGTTCTAAAATTATGTTAGGGATTCTATGGCGTAATAACATCTTGGAACGCAAAGTTACCGATGTGTCGATGAAAGTTAAACGAGCTTTATCGAAGCACACGTTCGAGTCTTTGAACGATTGCTAGGAATACGCGTAATATTCTTTTCTATGATTATTTAATGCATAATATCTTCCTTTATAATATATATAATATCCTAATAATTAGATGATCGTAATATAAATGATTAGAATCAGAAATTATTTGTTTATTTAGAGATCTGTTTGATGCAAGATCTAAAATCAATCAAATCGGAATGTGCGAACGTATTTGTCTCTGTTAACCCTTTGACGGTCGATATCAACGATACCGAATATAGCGAATGACGGCTATCAGCCAAGATTATGAGCACGTAGGGAAGAACCGAACTGAACGCTTGTTGTTTCAATAATTACGGTCCAAAAAAGAAAAAAAGAAAGAAAAAAAAAAAAAAAAAAGAAAATCTGAACTGCAATAAAGAAGCGCGTGATAACGAATACAGCACGTATTCCTTTGTATGTTCTCAATGAATATGTATAAGTTTGCTCGTAACAGAGTTGAAAAATGCCGCCTGTAGCGTTCCAAGTTTGAGGAACGTTTGTGTCGCGCGAGAGTTGAACAATATCCGAACCGCTTGAACGTTAACAAGTATCTTTTTCTGTGTTCTTCTAGTAATGTTCGAGGTGTGAATGCCGCGAGTGTCACGACCAGTCTTTCACGTGCTCTTGGCGTACCTTCTTCTGGTAAGTGTGGGACGCTATTTGAACTAACACCAGACGTTAGAGCTTTCGGCAACTTGTACCGCTGTAATATAATTCCAAATTACCCTGCGGTGATACCGAGTTACGACACGTCCCTGGCGATTGAGCGCGAAATAAAGCAAAATTCTAAGGAGTATGCTCTATGTTATTGCTCAATAATTTAAGATGCCAATTGAAAAATAAGCTTCTTCGTGATCACGTTATAAGCTTCACCGACGAAAACGTGATTCCATAGCGAGACTGCTGACGAACAAGGATGAAAACCATAGTGATTCGATTTGTCCGTAATTTTAAGTGTTAATTTTCGCCTAATTAATAATTGTTTTAACTCCATCTAAAAAAGAAGAAAAAAATAATTGATGAATCCACGTATGCGTACATTGTTATAAGACCGATATGATGTAAATAAAAATAAATAAGTTGCAAAGAATAAAATAATAAATAATATGATGAAAATTGTATATCTGTAAAGCAACAAATATTCGGCTCTTTCAAATCCTAACTTTGCACGATCGTATAAGAACTTCATCAACTTTAAACTCGGCTTCTCTCCGTCTGCAAACTAGCGAAGATAGAGCGGCTGAAATGAACGAAAAATACTCACTTTCTTCGATCTCAATTTTGCGATATCGTCCATAACGTCCAGCTGATATTTGTGCGTTCTTTCAACCCGACCTGGTGTTCCGGTTGATCTAGACCTCGGAGGCAATACTCTGGAAGCGCGTCCAGTAGGAAACTGCCTGGACTCGAGTCGTCGACTACGGTCAAGCGGAGTCGGTGACATCCGTTGTACAGTAGTTATGGCATTTCTCCGGATATCTAATTCAAGAGACTCTACTGGTGTTGGGGTGGGTTTACTGTCATCATCGTCGGATGATGATGGTGGCGTTGGCTGTTGTTTCGGTTTTGACTTCTTTTCTGAGAATACCTGTGGACACAAGCGTTCAAATAGTATTTTGTAGTTTTGTAGCGGCACTCGACAGTAAATTTTCCAAACGGTTTCTGTCCCGCGGCTCGTTACACAAAGACCCTATTTTTTCGCACAAGATGATCGCCAGATGTCGTTACATATCGGTCCGAAGCAATACTTGGCGATCGATAATTGTTGATCAGAGTCTTCCGCAACTCCGGCAATCATCACCATTCCAAGCATACACCCGTTCATCAAAACGCATCGCAAACGAATCGAACATACAACTGCCAAGAGGCGAACCGCTATTAATATAATAATAACCGCGAGAGACATATACGATAGTGTACATCTTGTATATAGTAGAATAAATTACATTGTTAAGTTATACTCCAGTGTTTCTTTCTCTCACTATCACGATCCATCGCCTCAAATCGGTGACTCCGACGTTCACTTTTCAGTGTAAGAGGTGACCGCGATAGTGCTAGTGAGACTGTAAATACGCGACTCTAAGCGTACACGAGAAATGGCAAACGATAACAAAGTGATTTCAACCAGTCAAGTGTTTCGCGTGCCTCCCATAATGAAGATCGGGCTATGGTTCTCCTTACTGATAAAGAAAAATCCACAGCCCCTCCTAGGATGCCTCGAGTCTCAGTACTTGAAGCGAATAGAGGACACAATCACGAACCCCCCGGTCACTGGACATTACAACGTTACATAAAACGGCTAGACAACAATGTAGCCGACGCTCTGTCACGAATCGAAGCGATAGGGAAGTCCGTCGATCGTCAAAATCTCGCCGCCGCGCGAGAAAACGACAACGAACTACGCGACATTGTCAACTCCGATACATCCGCACTACGCTTAAAAAAAATCCGTTTCCCTGATCACCGGGCAGAAATTATATTGCGACGTACCAGGCGACATTGTAAGACCGTACGTATCGAAATCCTTGCGGCGCGACGTTATTTAATTCGCTCCATGGACCTTTTTCCCATCCAGGGATACGTACCACGCAAAAAAAAAAAAAAAAAAAAAAAAAAAAGAAAAAAAAAAGAGAGACTGGTGACGTCGCGTTTCGTTTGGCCGGCCGTAAACAAGAATCTCCGAACCTGGGGACACGACAATGTATCCCGTGTCAACAATGTAAAGTCACCAGACACGTATCCTCACCCGTCGGAACATTCAAATTCGAACACATACACTTAGACGTTATCGTGATGCAATATTCGCAGGGTTACCGATATTGTCTAACGTGTATCGACCGTTTCTCGCGTTGGCCCGAAGACATTCTTCCCATCACCGATACGGAAGCGACAACCGTTGCCTCGGCCCTCCTTTTCACGCGAATAGCGCGTTTCGGTGTACCTTCAGAAATAACAACAGATCAAGAACGCCAGTTCGAATTCAACCTATTCAACGAACTATGCCGGTTGCTCGGCATTAAGCATTTGCGCACGACAGCCTATCACGCCGCGTCCAACGGGATGGCAGAGCGAACCGAAGGCAGCAATCAAATGCCACGATACGAGCAAATGTTACCAATGGTTGAAATATTGAAATATTACCAATAGTTTCATTAGGCACTTTTACCATCAGGATTAACGATAAAAAAGTAGCGGTATCCTTAGATCGACTAAAACTCGCTTTTATCGTATCCGAAGATATCGAACAACAGAAACATGAAAAAAGCGCATCGAAACCTACAAATTGCTTCCGTATCTCGTCAACAGTTAGTCCACGTATCTTATACAGACATCGATTATAAGTAGAATTTTCGATATCCCTCGTTTAAATTTCCTTTTTCAGTTCGTACTTCGATTTATGGACTCGTACATATGTTTCTCTCTCGTATATTACGTACATTTGCATACATATCTGTTTCTCGTACTGGTATCTGTCGCGATAAATCGAACAAGAATATATCGTTCGATGATCCTTAATTGAGCGGCATCGCACCAGGTATATAACGTAATCCAATCAACGATTTTTCTTTATATTTATAAATAGTAAATAAAACGAACGAATGATAGAAAGGATGATAACGAAATTATATGAATCAACTAGAGAAATTTTGACGACAAGCGTGTATTTTCAAATATTAGATAACAAATAACAAATGATAGAAGAGATAGAATAAATAAGTTAACAATAAAATGATAAACAATACACGTTTACTTATTTACAAAAATCGAAACAGAAGCAACTCAAGTAGCTCAATATTTTATGGAACGTTCTTCAAAATCGATAACTACATCGCGCTCTTTTCATTCGACAAAATTCTGTAATGTGATTTCCATACCAAAGGACGTTCTATTGTAGCAGTTTCATCAAGGAATTTCAAATAATCTAATTCTTTGTGCTTTGTTCTGTGTTCCAGCGTGGCAAACATCCAATTCAGCACAGGCTAGTGCACATTTTACGAGACAGATTTTCCACGCGTCGAAGTTGCAAATGTCGTTACACTTGTGCCGGTGTATCGACAAATATCAAAGTCACACGAGTAACATTAAATCGGAGGAAATATCGAATTTCGAAAGTTTGACGGCAATTCGACCTGTCCGAGACACGAGGTTCCGAAGAGAAATTTTGCCCTCAGGTAGACGATATCGATTTAATATTACATGCGACTTATCTTCGTTCACTGAATCAGTGAATTCCTACATTTTACGCGGTTCATCGGGCCGAATGATTCTTCTGCATACAAAGAGAGCTGGAAATTTGAAACATACTGCAAACCTGTCGCCGGATGAAACTCGACAAAGCTTCGAATCGAGAAGAACGTGGGAATCGTAATCTGACTTTTACGGAAGTGGATGAAACGACGTTATCGGTGAAATAATGAAATTCTCTGTTCGTTCTTGAAATTCTATTAAATTGCCAACTACGTTCTTATTGAAATTTTCATTTCCTTCTTTTTAAACGCCCAGTCGAATTTATCGCATGCGTACTCTTGCGATTCTATTCTATCGTCGATATTATTACGACTGTGGCGGCACGCAACAGCAAATACCGCCGTTGAACAGCAGTAGTATCAGAAATAAGAAGAAAAATATGAAATATGCAGCTCATATTGTACATATTGTATATCATATTGTACATAAAAATTTAGAAAGTTACTATGCATAATATTTGATTTTTCTTCGAATTTTAGTTTGAAGTACGTTCCTTAAAAAGTTCGAATATAAGGAAATAACGCATGCACATTCTCCGTTTTATATTACTTTATCGAAGTACGATCCATTTTGTTCTATCAAGCTAAAGATCACAACGTTCGACAGATTAGGTTTCATGTCTGTATAAGGATGCGTCGTTGAAAAAGACGTGTCTGTAAAGGAAAGACAGTTTCCGGACAACCCAATATATAGTATTACTGGAAACGTTGTACACGGACAGAAGGTTTAATAATGGAAATTTCAGATGGAACAATAATATTGGACTGGCCACTATGTGATTGCGGATTTTATCATCGTGTGGTATTGACAAAATTCGCGGCTGGTTAAGTGCAGACTAGCATATTTTCGTGGCGATAAATTAAGTCGAGGCACAATACAATTAATTCCCGATGTTGCAGCGTTCGCCAATTTTCATGTCCCAATTTCCTCCTCGTTTCGACAAATAAAAATACTCTTGATGCTGTAAGGAAATTTCTAACTTTTAACATTCGAAGAAAGAAACTTGCATATTAAGTAACGGTTCTCTCGTATTTTCCTCAAACTCGAGAAACATTGTCAACGAAAGGAAGATACAAGTGGGAAAACGAGTCGAAGAGAACGACGGAACGAAAAATATCTAATAACAATTAATTACGAAAAATTACGAAGAAAAAGTCACACAAATATAAGTGGTATAACAAATAAAGTTTCGCAAAACACCGATAAACATTGCTTTCTTTGTTGTTAGTTCGTTACCAAATTGTATATGTAAATGAT
This sequence comes from Bombus hortorum, assembly GCA_905332935.1. Taxonomy (NCBI): domain Eukaryota; kingdom Metazoa; phylum Arthropoda; class Insecta; order Hymenoptera; family Apidae; genus Bombus; species Bombus hortorum. The sequence goes on from HG995199.1 coordinate 12,478,683, forward strand.
ACTATGTCGCGTTAATTTGAATCCAAATTTTCAGAGTTTGAACAAAAATTGTAAGAAACTTCGACGTGCAAACGTACATTTCAGTTTTTACATTTCTACCTTCTCTTTTTTTCTTTTCCTTTTCTTTTTCTTTTTTTTTTTTTTTTTTTTTTGCAATACGTTGTTGCGAAATAAAACGAACAATAGTACATTCAACTTTGATATAATCCCTATGAGAAAATACAAAATTGTATATCGAAAGACAAATTTTCGTTGTGCGTGAAATGTCGAGAAATTCTTCTTCTCTTCGTCCGTGTTAGATGACTCGTGATTTCTTAGCATAGGAAAAGCGAATTGAAATATTCACGAAACGCGATTCATGTGCCGTTAACTAGTTAATTGGAGAATTTAGTTTTGGAAATCAACGCGAACAAAATGCAAATAAAAATAAGCGACGGCGAGTATACACGTCGAACACAGAGAAAATGTATTACGCGTTCCTGTTATAAATTTTCCGACGACATTGAATCAAAGCGACGATGGCTTACATTTTTCTTCGAAGAAATTAATTATTTCCCAAGCAAATAATTATTTTCTATACAAAATGTTAAAATTGTAACAAAATAATAAACATTCGTAAACAACAAAACTGTAAAAAGATAGAAGAAATTCAGTGGATCTTCTCAGTGTGATATTTCTCGAAACAGAATATCGTATAAAGTGGCACTTCGCAAATCTAACACCAGCAACGTTAAGTGGATTTGTTTTCAGTGATATAGCTGGTATAAAATTAGGAAAATGATCTTTGATGGGACGCGTAGGTTCTGCGGTTGATCCGAGGAAACGTCGGAGGAGCAAGAGACCACACCTATCGTCGAAGCGCCCAGCGCGAAGAAAAGGAAGGCTGACGGATCTCCCGGACTCTCCCCACCGAACTGGCCGAACAAATGAGGTCATCTACTACGGCGGATATAGGGGCGGAGCTGATCCGACGAGCTTCTAATGTGACCAAGTTTGCCGAGACATTGCGCAACCTTAAAGGCACACACGTGAAGATGCTGAGAGAAGCGGCCGAGATCGGAATGGCGGACCGTCGGAAAAGAAGAAACGGAGAAAAGAAGGGGCCGGCGGAGAAACAACCGGCGAAGATAACAGGGGCGAAGAGCCCGTGGAAAGCCTCGGAAGGAGGATCGGAATCTTCGTGCGAAGAGGGGGGCAGACAAGTTGCCCCACCCACAGACACACACACACACGATACGAACATCGGCGGTGATCATCACGCTAAAAGATAAATCGGACAAATCCTACGCGGGAGTGTTAATCTCTGGCGGAGGTGCGCATCAAAGCCGCAAAAATGCGCAAAACCATGACCGGAGGAGTCGTTCTGAAGGTCCCGAGGACGAGAAGAGGGAGAAGGCCGCTACGCTCACAGCACTCGGAGAGAAGATCCGTTTTGCGATGTTACAGGTGCCTGGAGATTGGCCACGTAGGAAGGACATGAACCTCGAAAGAGGACAGAACCCGAAATGCCTACTTTGCGAGGAGCTCGGGGCACCATCGATACACAGGATGGGGGGACCGGCCTGCGGCCCCTCCCCCTACCCCGAAAGAGGAAACAAGAGAAATCAAGTGGTAACAAAGAAGGTTCGCCGTCGCAGGGAACCCCTGACCCCAAGCCCGCGAGCAAGGAGGTCGGCGCGGAGGAAACCACGGAAGCGATGTCATTAGGGGATTAAGACAATGCGCGTCCTTCAGACCAACCTGGGACCGTCAAGACCTGGCGCAAGACCTGCTCTATCAAACTATTCGAGATTGTTCGGCCTACCACACAAAGTTCTGGAGTTCTCCGGGCTGGACCGGACGAAATAGTCGCAGTTACCTGGACATCAACGCCGGGGGCGTACGCTCACGGAGCCTTGCTTGAGCGCGGTTACGGATACGTCGCGGTAGAGTGGGTAGGAATGGTGGTGGTGGGCGTGTACGTGTCACCCAACAGCCGACGGGCAGCGTTCGAGGAGTTTCTGGACGGGTTTGGCGATTGCGTCAGACGGCACCTTGCCAGGTAGGTGCCGGTCCTGGGAGATTTTAACGCGTACTCCACGGAACGGGGAAGATTGGGCCGCGTTTCTTTGTTGGCGAACAGGGGCTCTGCCAGCACTTGCGTGGCGTGGCGAAGGTACTCCGTCGTTGACATCACATGGGCCTCAGCGTTCAGGCGGATCTCAGGCTGGAGAGTGGTTGAAGGGGTTGAGACACTCTCGGACCACCTTTCTTTAAATATTCATGGAGGCGAAAGACACAAGGTTGAACCTGGAACGGCGACCACGGCTAATGGCCGCGGCCCGCCAATAAGATGGAAGGCCGAGGAAAGGCCCGGACGGGATCCTGGGTCGGATCTGGGGGGAAGTAGTGGGGGGTTACGGCTCATAAACTTCGGCGCTTCTACACCAGATGCCTGAGGGAAGCGGTCTACCCACGGGTATGGCGAACGGCGAAGCTGCTCCTGCTCCGTAAGGAAGGCCGACCGGCGACCTTGCCGTCGGCTTACCGGCCGATATGCCTGCTGGACGAAGTCGGCAAACACCTCGAGAGAGTCGTTGCCGCTCGTCTGGAGCAACACATGTCGGGGCTGATGCCGGGTTGGCACGGGAGCTAGTACGGTTTCCGGAAGGAACGCTCGAAGATCGATGCGGTCAACTCCATGCCGTGGTACCGGATAGTGTTGGAGCGCTTCGAAGTTCACAGCTACCGCGTTCGGCTGATCCGCGCCTACCTCAACAACTGGTGGGTACGCTACGCCAGTAGGGATGGGGAGGAAAGGCGGCACGTGGAGCGCGGCACGTGGAGCGCGGCACGTGGAGCGCGGCACGTGGAGTTGCGGTGCCAGCTGATCAGCGACGAAGGCGAACATCGAGGCGTCGAGGCGCCGACGCGGGCTCCCGCTGATCTTCAGGTTGACCCAGGTGCTTACGGGACACGGCGTGTTCGGCGAGTTCCTGAGGAATATCGGACGCGAGACGACGGACATCCGTCACAACTGTGGGGGGAGCAGGGACACAGCGCAGCACACGTTCGAGTTTTGACCCTCTCGGCGATTACAGAAGCGATGCTAAGCGAGCCGCAGAAATATCAGGTTGTCCGCTTTTTCTGCGAGCGAGTTATGCTCGCGAAGGAACAGGCATAAAGGGAGAGAAAGAGAATCTCTCACCCTTGTGAGATAACGCGACTAGCAGAGGGATGGCGCCACGGGTACTGGCGCTCGCCAGTACATTGGGATTGGCGCGATCAATAGGACACGGGGAATGCACCGACAGCAATTCGGGAAGAACGAGACCACGGAGTACCTTTATCATACGCGCAGGCAAGCCATCGTGGAGTTTCGGTTGGTAAGAGACTGACACCGCTCTGCTGCTGCCCGCGGCGGCGGAATGTAGACGAGAATTTCTCCACGTGAAAAAAAGAAGAAGAAGAAAAAAGAAAGTTTTACGGTTGAACTCGTAGATGGTCGGGCAAGCTTTTCGGAGCTCGTGTTCGTGGCACTGCATATTCGATAATTTATTCGGCACACGTTCTACCAAAAAAACTGAATCGCATTATATTTGCTGTATTATATTTCGATCGTTATCGGGTAATACTCGACACGCACAGTAAAACATCCGCCCAATTTGTAAAGAGACAAAATTGCGCAAACAATTCGGGCATAGCCGATGATATATATGAAAATAATCAACTGAATTTAGACAAAGGATTACGTTGTACAGGGAATAACCGATACAACAAAGGAACAAATGAAATTGTTCATTTCAAAATACAAAGCAGTTTTACTGACGATAAAAAGCGAACGTACCGTTAAATAACATTTTTAGCGCTTGTTACTAAAATTTGTTGTTGTTTTTTTTTTTTTTTTTTTTTTTTTTTACGGTAGATGGTAATATTTTATATTACACGACGAGTATATAGAGATGAAACACACCGAGATTATCTTTTTCCTCGACGTGTTTTATTCGTGAAACGCGATTAAAACACGCGCGTGTTTGAACGCGCTATCGATGATAGCTTTTCGAAAGATGTATAAATGAAACGAGGATATATAGAGCGAAATGAAATAACAACGAGTCGTTCGATTTCTCGTCATGTCGTATTGTTAAGAAGCAAGAGAAATTAAATTTCAATTTTCCATCCAGAACCGATGGAGGGATCAAACGACGATACGGTAAGAGAAATCGCATGATTCTACTCAGGTGGCATCGTTTTGTCAATGCCGGCTAACGATCTTTCGTCCTTTCGATCAACATGGTTGAACATGTGTCATACCGCTTGTGCTGTCAGACGTCGGGCCAAATGGTGTTTGCATTTGTCGTAGATAAAACGTTTGGAAAATTCGTCGAGCGCTAGTGCGCTTGTCCGCTTTCGCATGAAATATGAGACTTTCTTCTACTTTTCTAGTTTTCTACTATTCTCTTTTTCTGAGAGGTTATTTTATCATTGTACCGCTGCTATTAGGTTGTCCGAAGTTTCTTTCGTTTTATGAGGAAATAATAGACACTTTTGTTTTATATTATTTCGTCGAATTACGATTCTTTTTGTTCTGTTGAGATAAACACCGCGACATTTCACAGACTTGGTTTCACGTTTGCGCGAAGGTGCACCGTTTGTAGAAGACTTCTTTTTGCGAAAGAAAGACACCTTTCGGACAACCTAATACGTTGTATTCGTTTTATAAAGAAATAATAGACGCGCCATGTTTCTTGTTTTACACCAGTTTATCGAATTATGCATAAACATAATAATAGAAATATAACGAAATGGGTCATATCTAATTCAATGAAATAATATAAAACAAAAATTGTTGTTCATCTGTTATCCAGCTTACGAAACGAAAGAAACTTTCCGAACAACTTAATACATCGAACGACTACGGTTGAAGAAATTCCCTAAGAACGAAAATGTTTTCAGTCAATTTAAATGATCGAGATGGCTGTAATACATTTATAGGATTTTACGAAAACTTACCTTAAGTTGTTTAGGCATGTTGATTTCTTTCTACACGTGACTTTCCTTTGTAGAAACTTTTCCCTTTTCCTTAGAGACTTTTCTTTCTAGAGACTCCTGTTTCTTCACAAACGACCTGAAAATGGGAAAATATCGTTAACCGATCGATCGATCAATCGTTACGTGTGCTTTACGTTCCTTGCGAAATTCCATGACAAATATTTGACGGTTTAAAATTATTCCAAGATATCGCAACTATAAATAGGAAATGATGCAAAGGACAATGTCTTAATAGCGTCTATGATCAAACTTGTAGTTTCGAAAGCTCTGTTAAATTTGTTATAGTAAAATTAATAGACATAATAGTCTTAACGAATTATCTTTTGTATTCGTAAGAGGTCCGACGATTTCTTTATCGTAGAAAAATAATTTCAGCGATATTTTTCCCTTTTAACGTGTACGCAACGCGTACGCGTATATCCTTGCCTGTTGCGCGTTATACGTTTTAACGTATATGCATAATTTTCTATCTACAAGTTACGCGCAGCTTTCAACGAAGCAGAGCGAAAACGTTTGCGAAATTGCGATGTTAGAACGATATTTCCGATAAAATTCTTTGTGCCTGACAGGTTGAATTGCGAGGTCCATGCATTTAAAGAGTACAATTTTCGAGGAATTAAACGCACGAAATTAGCAATTCTGAATATTACGTGTAGTTTCTTTGTTACGCCTTTGTCATATTCGCTTTTATCTTTATTATTATTCAACGGGTTATAAGCAACTCGTACAAGAAAATGGAGGAATATACATACGTTGATTGAAATTTCTTCTTTCAACCGTATAGTTGGCTTTGTTTTGTATAAAACGATATTATCGAAACAATATCATAGATAGAATCTGGTTTTGGAAAAATCAAAGAACATCGTGTGAAAATCGATCTTATCCTAAATTCTCTTAAATATTCTTTAACACGTACGTCGTCTTCTTTCCTTCTACTACCTTTAAAAATTAACAGTTATCGCTCTTTACGTCGACTATTTCCTTCGTTTACGTCCTTTTTCACTTTCCACCGTACTAGATGAGCCACGGATAGACCATTTCGGCGAATAGTTTCTCTCGATCGACGTGGCAACGGTCGAAAAGAAAGATTTAGGATATTGCAGCCGTTCGCCGATAAGGATCACCATTTACGCCCAAGGAGATTAGTTTTCTTAGATGGAACGTTAATAGAGCTCGGGGCCTTTTACAGGATTAATATAAATCTAGAAATTGTACAGCCGAACTTTAAGACCTCCGCAGCTTGATTCCAACAACGCTATTTCGCCCTGCAGAAAGTTTGACTTTTTCCATGAAACGCGTATTCATAGCAAAGTACTATTTTCTGTAGTTTTACCATGGCTCGCGAAAGTGTTTGAATAATCTTGATCGTTCCGAGGTGACGCGTATCTCGAACAATGGAAAACTCGGAAAATACCGAAAGGTCGGTTGATATTGGCGTTCGTACGGTAAAATCGTGGAGAAGATTTCGATAATTTAACATCGTACGTGCATTTCACTTTAGTTAATTATTCGATCGATTAAAAAAAAATTCGAAAAAATTAAATTTAAAAAATTAATTAAAATTTCGAAAGAAAAAGAAGAAGAAGAAGAAAAAAAAAAAGAAAACGTGCAGTTAGGACAAAGTTGGAAAAACTTCGTATAATACGAGAACTCCATGGAAACTCCATTGTGCTGGCGGAAATTTTGCGTAGGATCGCGTATTATGTCAAGCATTTTGAAACCGCGTTAGCACTGTAACGAGACACGACTATAGTGGTTATGTTCGTTACATGGGCTGCCACTCTTCAAGTTTTGTACCTTCAAGTCTATTCATATTTTAACGAATAAAACATATATGTAACCTTGGAAGATGTTTAACGAAGAAAATTGAAACGAAAATGTGCGATCTTTTTTCATTTCGTTCGAAGCGAAGCTATTTTGTGACGCTGTAAGAACGTAATTGGATCGACCCAGACATAACTCGACCTAAAATGATGCGCAAGGACTTAGCAGGCCTCTTTCGAAGCGGGTCTCTCAATGTATATGGGAGTTGGGAAATATTTATTGGAAGCGTACAGTTTCGCCAGGGTCGCCAAAATATTAGGTTGCCCCGAAAGTGTCTTTCCTTTACGAACATGTCTTTTCCGACAATGCATCTTTATATAAACACGACAGCTAATCCGTCAGATGTCGTGGTCTTTACCTTAATAAAATAAAATGGAACGTACGTAGTTCGATAAAATAAAGAAAACAAGAAATGTCGTACATCTATTATTTCCTTATAAGACGAAAGAATCTTTTGGAGCAACCTGATATTTGAACTATTGATTATTCGTCATGCTAAAATAAGCCAGAATATTTAATGAGCTATATTTAGTGAGGTATATTCAGCGCTAATTTTACGTTTAAAGCTACTCTTCATTCTCTGTAATGATCTTTCGTTATCCTAATTTTCGAGAAATGTCCTGTAACTCCCATAATATACATTTTCCGATCCATTTCAAATTTCTCCAATATAATCACAGTACTCGCGTCTCGTTACACTTTCTTAAGCCACTGGTTATATCGCACCGAATAATTTTGAAATTTCATTAACGCTATAACGAGACAAAATTATCGCGATTATACGTGCAAAATGTAGAACAGACTCGAAAATGTACCACAAAAGTATCGGAAACATATACTTCGCAAAGATTTATTATAAGAGATATAAAGAATTATTGGAAAAACCAATTTTGTTCTCTACGTCGATTAGCAACAGCAGATAGCGAGATCGTCTTTTTGGACTAATGGTACGTTTAAAACTACTGTTCGTGCCGCGTATTAATTTTTCACTAACACTAAATAAACTAAGTTCGCAAATAAATGTCTAGAATAACGCAATTTCCATCTGCATCGTCGGTTTCGCTTCAAAGCTGACTGTTATAATTCGGATCTTCTCGCAGCGACTGCTGTCTCATTACGGCGTTAACAAACTTTCGGAAAGTGTCGCGTAATGCGCACTCGGAACCAATTTTCCGCTGCGAACGTTCGAATAACAGAACGAGCCACCGCACAAAAAGCGGGAAACAATATTTCCTTGGGAAACTTGGAAGCTCGTGTCATCGTGCCACTAATCCGTGACAAATCGAGCAAAGTAGAGGCTGTATTTCATCGAATCAAGGAACGTCTCATGTGTACACTGTAACGTGCAGAAACTTGTATATCTCTGAAAGCCAACGCTTTGATGTATAACGGTGAATGCACAATCCTCAGAAACGCTGTAGACGGAATTTCCTTTCTACTGGCTCTTGCGTACTCTTGTGTTTATATTCATTTACACCGTGTTTCGAAATTAGAGGTCTATCAGTTTGTAAAGCGGATTTATCGTTTTCTGTGCGTACAGTTACGTTACCACGGTTCGTCGAACGAATCATGAAAACCAGACAATTTCCCGATGTTAAGAGGCGACGCGATAAACACGAACAGCGGGTTCAGCGGGACGACGATAAATATCATCGGTCAGAACGTTTTACGTAAAATTAGTTAGAAACATTCCGCCTGTTATAGTCGAACTTGGGCTATCGGCATCGACTGTGGTAATTATATTTGGGGAGCAAGCGTAATTGGAAGAACACGAATCCTTAGCAAATTAGCGAATAGTTCCTTTGGAAATTTACTCTGAACCGCAGTATGTATCTTTTATACAATATCACAGACAGTAACTGGAGACCCCAGAGAATTATGCTCAGTTAATAAACGTAAACGAACGAGAGACAAACACTGTGGTAAATTCGGCAAACAAATGTTACCTTGTTTCTAGAAATAATTGTTAATCAGGAATATGCTAACAAGAAATTTGCTAATAAGCGTAACGTTGTATTAAGCGTATGCTTTATGCGAAATATAGACAGTTCGTAACAAATAAAGTTCGACAACGACAATGTTAATTGTTTATCGTCTGTGCAACTCTGTGAGGCGGTTTTTCTCGAAGAATTGCAAGTGCCGAAATTGCAAGTGACGTTAATTAACGGACTCCATATTATTATAAAATAAATTCTAGGTAGTTTTAACCCCGGCAGATTTATACTGTTTGAATAAATTCTCCTCGTCCGTAGGTATTTGCTCAAATGCTGGTCCGGCGCGAAACGTGATAATTAAAACTGCAGATTTTTGCGCATTTACATGAGATTCGAAGATACAAATATGCCCAAAGCATACGCAATACACGCGGGAAAGTATAAAATTGCACGAAATTAATACACAAATATTTGAGATGTAATTACAGATGAAACTTTCAAGCTGAGATTCAATCGAACCGATAGCCTTTCTAAAAATCGATCACTAATTACAAACCTACTTTAGATTTCACCCTGTTTTTATGATAAAATCCTCAAACTACTACGATGCTCCGTAGAGAGTATTTCTTTGCCTTCTCTTTCACTCTCCACTCGTCTCCCCCTAGAGAACAGAGTAATAGGGCTACGTGTGCTCGTAGTCGGAGACAAAATTGGCGTCCAAGTGATATTCCACGAGAACTTATTTTTCTAGATGACTCGTAACCTTGGCAAGTGTCAGTCTTTAATTCTCTAACGTACAATTTTGCTCCGCCTAACCGGTCGAAGATGCGCAATTTTTTCCCCTACGTTCGCGATCTAAGGACGCTCGATTATACGCACACAGAGACACACGAAGATACTCGAAGACTCTTAGAAACTTTTCACGCGTATATTATACGAAACATTTAGAAATTTCATTAGCTGCACGACGTGCCACGACTATACGCGATTGTGAAATTTCTAAAACTTCTAATTTCTCTGCAAAATCGTATCCGGAAATTACGTAAAATATCTGTACGATATTGTAGTATCATGAAATGTACTAACAATGATTTATATATAAATATAGATGGTACAGATGTTGATTAAACAGAAGAACGATGGCTGTTTAACGTGAACTAATCACAATAACGTACTACACTTCCGACAACTCAGTAGTTAATTTGCAACTCTCGCCACAACGGATCGAACGCGCGCTCCCCCTCCCTGTCTCACGCAGACCGCACTCTCTCGACAACGCAACACGCACTCTCTGACTTCTCCACTGACACTGCCTGTGAATTTGTCTGCCTTAGCTACCCTTTTGTCCCTACGCCTTGGTCTCTCCATGCACATGTTACGCACCTGCCCGTGGCCAGAGTCACTTAGGCCTTTTTCTACGAAACTATTCAACTGAAGGACCGACGATACATTGATGGGCCTGTCGGCACCTCTGCTCGGGACAATATTTATGGTTTACCCGACTATAAAGTCGGGTCTTCTAGGTCTTTTGTCAACGATACTACAATATTTGTCGCTCAAAGACGATCAAAATATTTGAACGGTCAATTATTCGCTGTGTTAAGCCACGATATTTAGCGAAACGATCTTTATCACCAATTGTAATGTTTGAAACTACTTCTATTCATGCTGTATACTACTTTTTGGCTAAATGTGTATTTTCCATAAATGTTACCGTTAGAAGACGTTAAAACCGTTACAAGAGAAGTTTGCAAAGTTACGATATGCAAGGTGATGTTTTTAATTAAAAAATTTTGATCGCGAGTAAAGGTTAAAATGGATTAAAGTTTACTTCATTAATCGTTGTCGACGAAGGAAACTTTATTTTGCTTACCAGTAACCAACATTAATAACCGGCTTTTTTTCTTTTTTCTTTTTTCTTTTTCTTTTTCTTTTTCTTTTTTTCTTTTTTTTTTTTTTTTTTTTTGTTACAAGTAACCAGTATCCGCGAGGGAAAAGTTTTACTTTATTTACCGTTGACCACCTTCGACGGCAAAAATTTGTTCCGTCAATTGTCAATTATCACTGGGCTATATTATCAATCGTTATTAACGTCACTGTTAATTATTGGGTTGGCAATTAGTGGCATAATCACTTAGTTGACAAGCCAATAGTACGTATATTCACAGTTATTTGTCAAGCTTGTGTGTTTTATCGAGCAAACAAGAAGATATGAAGGTACATGAAACGAATAGGATGAAATATATCGTAGTAGAATATTTTTATTAACAGTTGCATTATAGTTAGCACCACGATATCTTTTATCTTATTATTTGTTTCATGCATTTTCGTATCTTTTTGTCTGTTAAATAATACATATCAGTTTTATATTTAGGCCTCTTTACGTTGCCAGTGAAAGCCGATTATCAGCAATGTCAACAAAGCTAAAAAATATTTTTTTCATCGATATTGGTTAGCCGTAATCGAAAACCAATTTTGCCTTCGAACAGTGGTTATCGGTAACCAAAAACCAATTTTGCCATCGATAGTGGTTATCGATAACCAAAGTAAAATTCGGATTTCGTTGATAATAGTTACTGGTAACCAAACAAAAATTCCGGTCACTTCCATTGATTACTGGTTAAAATTAAATTCCCGCGATCTAAATCTTTCACCGGTAGCCGAGAAATAAATTCAATCGTTCGTAACGATTTTTAATCAGAATAATCAACAATTAAAACTCTTGAATCGTATCTCGCTTTTGGAGAAATTGAAAACTGGTTTCCGTTTAAATAAAAACTGTTTTCTGTCCAATGACTTTCCTGTCAAAAAATATTTAACATAATTACTCACTCTGTTGGATTTATAATAATAAATAATATAATAATAAATTCTATTATCATATGCAAAGTTCAATTTCTTCACCTTATTCGTGAAACGTTCGAACTGCGACGCGAGAAGATTGTCACGTAAAATTAATGATAAAAAAAATATGTGGCTGAGCAATAACTTAACTTGACTGTGCTTTTATAATTTTGTAGGCTTCTATTCACGAAAATGATTAAGTATAATATTACAATGAAGTAGCGAAGTTGAAATAGTTGTTGAAATCACGGCCAAAACTGTATGCAAGACTAGTCTCTTGGTCGAAGACTAGTCTTGCAGTTTTTATATGTTGCGTAATGGGGAAAATATAATGTTGGGCCATATGCGAAAGTCAAGTCAAAGCCTAACGGCTCATTGTCAGGTAGTATAAAATGACGTGGGATTTAGGTATGGTCGTTGTCACAAGATCACCGGCGATCTATCGGTTTCGTTATTTCTTGTGTCTCCGATGTGACACTGACAACAGTCTCCCCTCAACTCACTAACGGCTACCTCTTATATCATGGCTCCGGTATACCTGACACGTTCATGTTTCACAGACGTGGATGACTCATGGGTCAAGTAGAGGTTCTTGATTACCCAGGATTTTTCCCCGATGTTACAATATTATAACAACGATAGTTCCAAAACGGCGCATTTGATACGTTCGGCAGTAAAAAAATGACGAGGATACGACAAGGTTCAAAAAAGTTTGAACTGCAACGCGGATAATGCTTCGAGGATCCCTCTTTAAACGAATAACTTTGAAAATTGAATGCTGTTAAGTTGAAATTACGCCAAATATGTTCGAGTAATGCGCTTTCCTGCTTTAAGCTGCTTTTAGATTCCGAAGAGAAAAATGATGTTTAAGTATTTCGGATGGAAATTCTCCGAATAGAACGAGAGAAACAAAATTCCCGCTTTTCCAGCAGTTTTAATAATTTTAACTTTCTTAATGCAATCTACATGCGAATAATGTTCCATTTTAGTTAGAGACATTTGTTCCATGGCGCAGCGCTTAAAAATGATATGTATGGTTTTCATTATCGGATTCGAATACACGCGTATTGAAGTTAGAATTTTAATTGGATATAAAATACACTATTGTGTTATGTTTCATTGAATAATGTAATGAATTTCGCGCAATAATATAGGAATTTCGTTGAAACGGGTAAATCAATACGTTAACTGGCGAAATTTAAACTACCTGTTGAAAAGTTTAACAATAACATATACCTCTAGTACCTCCTTTTCAAATATCACGAATCAGCCAAGGATGTCAATAACTGAAAATAAATTTCATTGATATGTTGTTCTGTTAATAATTAAAATGATATTTCCTATAAAAGCAAACACTTCTTTATCAATACGTGCTTGAATATTAATTTCACTGATATTTTGTTTCGTTGATTACGAAGAAGAAAGCGTAGCTGATTATTAATACAAATCAGACAACGAGACAAAGTTTCTGACAACGTAGTTGGAAATAAGATTTCACTGATATTTTGTCTTCTTAATAATCAAGAAAATATTCACCATTAAAGGAAAATACCGATGGTCATAAGACATTTTTGCGTGCAACGGTGTATAAATGCGAAGTACGATAAAATGGAAAATGAAGTCCGGCATTATCTGGCTATTCATTCTATGTAGCTGTGAAGTTAAATTGAAATTCACGTATTTGCAGAAAGTAATATCCTCCTCTAAGTGACGGTGTTAAAACGATCAACAGAAATGGGCTACGTCAGTCAGAGCTTTCAATTACAAGGACGATGTTGAAGAGGATTCTGTAGAAATTACACATGGTAAGATACGACTAATTGTTACTAATCTTATTATCTCTTTAACTCTAATTTTTAATTCCCCACATAGTTAACTATTTTATTTTTTATCAATTTTACATACGTAGTCGACGAAAGGTAATCGTGCTCAATTACAATTCTACTTTGTTCTTTGATAATTCGTTATTTACCCAGCTGACATTTGAAAACGATGAACGTGTTTGATATTAATTAATACAACTTCGCATTAGGCAGCTGTATCGATTATATTAAATATATATGCTTTGAATAAGTACAATGAAAAAGTGAGACGAAATTAAGAGATAAGAAATTAATCAAACTTACGAAAAAATGATCAATGTCTTTGTTAAATTATAAACGTTATTTATATTAAATAATATTACTTCTGTATTGTTGATAGAATTTGTTTACTACACACACATACACATAAAAATGTATATATATATATATATATATAAAATATAATATATATTAAAAAATATATATAAAATATATATATATATAAAAATATACATATAAAAAAAATTGTACAGCGTGTAAGTATAGCAAATGAGGATACAGCGTAGCCTGGAAAGTAGTATTAGACAATAACTAGTCAGACGCGAGTGTTTCACTAATCGTTCGATGCTTCTTATTACTAACTCGGATAGTTTTACGAATTTGACAAAATAAATTAATATTTCTTTGTTGTCTAGTAAAAAAAAAAAAAAAAAAAAAATAAATGGATCAGTGTTTCATCAATGATTAAAGAAAGGGATTAAATATTAATAAATTATTATATATATCAAATTAATTAAGAATTAATTATTGCACTTTAACTACGATATGTCAAATAATGAATATTATGAAATATAAGGTGTCAAGATTAATAGAACGATGACGCGCGATCAAACTTACTTTCGATGTATTTTCATTTTATGCTGTATTTCGACGATTCAATTCCCGAAAGTTCTTAATTTCATTCTCTGGAATTTATAATTCTTGCAATGAATTCATAATTTCTTCTGCCGAGGAATTTATATTACTGCTGATATACGTCTAGAATTATATTTCGATCAACTTGCTCTGACTGAACTTAGTGAATTATTATTTCCAACTTCTTGCAGCTACGTGCACAATCATAAATTTCGAATTTCCGTCAAAGTGGTTGAAGTTCCCGATCCAACTACGTACGTACATCATCAAATTCATCATGAATTTCATCGTCAAAATTATCATCAAATTCATCGTCAAACTTATCGTCAAATTCATTGTCAAATTCATCGTCAAATTCATCGTCAAATTCATCGTCAAATTCATCATCAAATTCATCATCAAATTCATCATCAAATTCATCATCAAAAGGTTTTATGATTTTCAAAAGTTCCAGAAATATGAAATATTTTTGTCGCATTAAACGACAGATTGCAAGCAGCCGCGACATTTATGCCGACGAAAATTACGATCGATTCCCGATTAATGTACATCGTGAATTATCGATTGCGTGAAATCAGACGGGCAATTTGTCTTCCTGTGTCTCGATATCTGAAAGCTGGTAATGCCAGAAAATTGATAAAAAATATTACCGTCGTCTGTTAGTCAAGATTGTCAATGAAAATTATTGTCAGCAGATATTAACCCTTATCTCGCAAATTTAATTTGCCCGTACATCAAACTGAAACCAGGATAAAAGATCGCTGTAACAATATAAAATATTTGGACCCGAAAATATCGCATTTTGAAAGCAGGAAAGAACAAGACCACCTCGTGAACTGTCTTTAGACACGTCGTTGGCAGATAATAGAGCGACAGAGTCATCCTCGGCAAAGGAATATAAAAAACTGGATGACAGCAGAAGGAGCAAGTTACGTTGAGCGGAAAGAAAAGGCCGCGAGGAGATTGTACGTCATTTAGATGCTGCGATGAACGTGGAGGCGATAGATATTGACAAGGAGGTAACAGAAAGATACTCGGAATTTATGAAAACAGCAAGAAAGAGACGTGACAACGTATAACGAAGTAGCGTAAAATAACGAGAATAACGAGTTCGCAGAGAATATAGGGAATAAAGGAAATAAGGGAAATAAGGAAATGAAGAAAGAAAAGATAAAGAAACGAAAAAGGCAGGCAAGGAAAGAGATAAATGAACCGTAAATATACGTAATAAGTAAGAAAAAATAAAAAATAAAAGATAAAAACAAGCGATACCACGTGCGGCGAGTAGGGGATGGTTAAATAAAAATCCCTAAGTGAAGGTAGAGGAAAAATGAAGGTAAATAAAATTTAGAAAATTAACTGTTAAAGGGACTGATCAGATTTGGACGAAGGGTAGTATTGCAAAATTCAGTCGGAAGGAAGACGCGATTTAAGCCAGGCCTCCGCTCCAATCAATTGACTATACTCGAATGCGATTTCTTGAAAGATATCGAATGATATCCAATAAAGCAAAGACCTGGTGAGTGCAGCTTTAGATGGTCTATCGATCGCCTCGCAACCACGGCTCAACCCTTAAAGGCACGAAGTTAAAGCGTACAGAGAGTTATAAAATATCGGACCGCCTCTTTCTCTTTTTTCTTTCTTTTCTTTTTTACTTGATTTTTGTTTTATTTATACGAGCATGTATAGCCTAAAGGTTGCTACCGTTGCATTACACATCAAATATGCATCTCTTTGTACGTGTACTTTCTACAGTATCGAGAATATAGTGATTTGAACGCTCGTCGTTTATCAACTTCCCCAATGAAAAATAACACGATCCATTTAGAACTCGAGCAAGCTTCTTCGTAATAAGTACTGGATATTAAACGCAAAGTACAACGCAGAGATTTTAATTATCTCTATTTCTTGATTCAAAGGGAACTCGAAAAGACGAAGAAGAAGTTGTCTCAGCGGAGTTTTAATATTTAGGTACGGTAGAGGCAAAAATTGCGGAGATATCTTAACATGCAAGTTTGATGTACAGAGCCCAGGCCAAATGATGATACCACGAAGCAGGCACCACGTGATTTCTTGGAAAATAAATAACGAGTTCTTGGATTACGCGGAAAAATAAGTAAAAGATACATAGAACGAAGTTTTATGCATTCTCGGCTTGATTGCCGAGGAAATCAACTTTGAAAATTTATGAGGCGTACTGGAACGTGGGTAATTCCAGATAGAACGGGATTGAATAATCGACAGGGTGGTCATTCTACGCGTGGAAACAAGTCGAAAATACGGAGTGACGTTTTTCCGTTTAAGGCTTCGTTTTCGAGATAATAGTAATAAAATAATAAATGAGAAATTTTCAAATTCATTTTTCTCGGAAACAAAGCGAACGACGAATATAATTTCTCTTTAATTGACAGAGCACTTTCGGAATCTTCAACAAATACAAGTTAACTGACTAGTTTATCGTAATTTTTAATATTAATAACGTTTCAAACGCTATTGCAGCGTATATTTCTCGAAACTGAATAGAAATTCGTGGAAGTTCGTAGTTAATAACGTTAGAGAAATGAATAGCGTGTTAATAATTTGCAATTCGTATTAGTTCGTGAAAGTTTCTGTATTACGTGTTCCGGTCGAAAAGTTTATTGAGTTGATAGATTAATGCAACATTGCAACAGAATAGCAAAGAATACGTGTTTAATATTCAATTAATATTATCCTTCGCTTGAAATTAACTTCTTCTTGAAAATTTAATATCGACAGGACAAAAAGGATGTCACGCGGATCATCTCGAAAATAGAAATTAAATTACTTGTTAAAATTTCCTAGTATACGTAATATGTTTCGGGAATTGAATATACGCTAGATTAACTTGCAAAATTCTTTGTATTCGGTCGCATATTAAATTTCATATATTAAACTTCAAAATTGGACGTTTCTAGGAACTAGCGATATATAAACAATTAGCTAGCAATTCATTTATTCTATTACTTCATTATGTATGCTAACAAAATTGTATACGTTTCTCGTACTTACTACGTGGTAGACATAATTTATTAACTATGTTTGTGATCATTTATAATTTAATAACAATTTAACGTTGAAATTCAATATAATATCCCGACAAAATTATTCTTTGGCTACAATAGTGAATTTAATAGCAACAAATTTTATATATGAACGTAATAATGAATGTAACGAAAGGTAAAGGTACTATATATTCACTTATAGATATAGATAATTTTATATATATATATATATATATATATATATATATATATATAAAATGACGATCGCTGACATTTACGTTGTCAATCGATACAAGATAAATGAATTTCCGGAAGCAAGAGAATTAACATTTTGGTCACTCCAATTCCAATTCCGTGTAATTGCAAATCATTTCGATAAAGGGAAAATGTAAATTTACAAATACGAAATAATCAATCAATCGAATCGATCAAATCGACAAAATAATTTCAACCTTTCAATAAATAGGCACGGTAGAGATCATTCGATTTTGAAACTATAATTTGAATTTTTATTTCAGTTATCACGGCGTAACGAAGAATTTTAGAACCTTTAACGTTCAAGTACGTCCGAGTATAAAAGGAAAAACTTAACGAGTAAACGCGCGGTTAAATGGATTTTTATGAAACAGGGATTACAATAAACGACATTACTTCACAAACTTTCACTTAGCGTTTCGTCTACCCTTGGTTCGTACGAATACTAAAAAATTCTACATTATATCATTTACCTCGTAGTCGTGCTCACTTATTTTCTAACGTTTATTTTCAGATTCTTAATTACTTTCTAGAAAACCAACAGCTGTAGTACCTTTTAATAAACAATTTCATTTGCCGTGGAAATTGAAGCTACGACGTTTTAACGCTTTTTATTCCCGTTTTTTGCTGGTTATGTCGCTACAAACATAACGCACTGGCAATGGTAATAATGTCTCTAAACTTTCTTTCGTTCATATTATGTTTGACATAAATATACGTGAAATACGACAAACGTATAATAATAATAATAATGATAATGATAATAATAATAATAATAATAATAATAATAATAATAATAATAATAATAATAATAATGATAATAATAATAGTAATAATAGTCGCTTATAGGTTTCTACTTACAGTGGTGTTCATCTAGACAGGTATCTGGATAGGGTTGCGACTTGTTTGAAACAACATTGGTTATTGGTGACTGTTACAATACAGAATTAAGTTGTAATGAAATGACCGTTTCATTTTTTAACGCTATTACCAACAGGACTCGTCGTAACGTAAAATATTACTGTTTCCTCGTGACGATTGTACTCGTCGAAAACGGCTAACTGGTCAAGTCTATCCGTTTAATGTTCTTATCATTTTCCGCAGCTACCTGCTGTCGTCTTTCTATGATATTTTCTATTTTTATCTTATTTTAAGAGTATTTCTACGGAGACGAGTCCCATTGTCGCAAATTCAGCTCCTCGAGCAATCCAATTATCTACGGGATGGTACAACAACCATAATAGGTACGGTAACGCAATAAAATAATATAATAATATCACGTATCATGGAATGATATATCGTCGATAAGCTTCGATCTGAATAGTTCCGTTTAAGTTTTATAGCTGGTCGCTGGCAAACTGCATCGTAATAAATTGTCCTATCTAATAAGAAACAATTATACAAATTGAACGCGTGAATAGTCCCAGGAATCGTTTGAAGAAAAGAAAGCATTGTCTTTTGGAAATTTCATTAGAAGGTAAACATTGCGCGCGTAAAACCCTATCTGTAAATTTACAGTTATTTCTTATCGGGTGATTTTCTCATTAATTTTACAAGGGGTGCCAACAAGCGGACTGACGAGCGAGGGTAATATTCCCTCTTGAACGCTTATACGAATTCTCCGTCGCCTTTGTTAACTTTCTGAACGATTATACAAAATCTATCAGGCGAGAATTTATCAACAAACCGCAGATGTTCGTATAAATCTTTGCAAATACTATTGGCGGAGCGGAGCTTAAATAAAATAAAGCGCTTTTAGTCTTTTAGTAGCCTCTGATATTTCATATATTTTCGCCGTGTTACGCACAAATTTTCTAACAAATGTGAAATATTAGCGGCCTGCTTGAAAACCACAAATACGATAGGTTCGTATTTGTTCGTGTCGCTTGTTGACTAGAAAGAAATATTTTGCTAAATAAATAAATGGATAAATAAATCTAGAATTTTTTTTGCAAAGGAACAATAATATTGGCTCAACTCCTCCGTTGGTCAAACTTAATAAACCTGATTGCAGAAGATAAAATTCTCGATCGTTAATCAAAGCAAACTCGAAGATGCAAAGATACCTTTCTACACGCTGAAAGCATACAATTTCGCAAGATAAAGTAAAAGATCGAAATCGTAAATTTGAAGGGATAAAGTAGCTTTGTTCCTATGTAAGGGAAATGTCATTAACTTTCACTCTTACCTACGAATGATCATAAATGTTTCAAGGTGTACAAAAGACAGCAGGGAGAACCGGTATAGCAACGATAAAATTTTTATTATTAAAAAGAAAGAATTACCACATTCGAAGTTTTTATTTGGGGACTTTGATACGCCCCCTGCAACCTTCAACGCCCTCCTGTATCTTCTTCTTTTTATACCTCGAAAGCAGTTTTACAAGTTTCCCACCCTTTTCATTACCTTAGACATAATAAGAAGGTATTTCTAAGATGAAAAATTAGTATGCTATACTGGCTATGGTAAATATATATATATATATATATATCACAAAATATCTGAATCAGTTAGCTGTCTTTAACGAGTATACTTGTCACGAATAAATGACGATATCTTGCGTTATGACGAGTACACTAGCCAATGCGCGAAAAATAGTTAAAATTTGCCGTTTCAATTGCGTTAAATTTCAGCAAAAAAATTGAAAAATAAAAATGTCGTTTTCGTTACAACTTAACACTAGAACTACTAGAACAATAATTAACACGAAGCTATTTCTACCAAAATCAGTGAGAATGGCTGGTTTTTAAAAAATACGTAATAATAGAATATTTGTATATTTATTGATTTATTAGTTTCCTACGGAAGGAATTCCATGTTATATAGCACATTTTTGGTATTATTAATCCATCTGGGACCACGACCCTTAAACGAGGGTTGACAGATTTATAAAATTGTAGAACCAACCATTTTGACTGGCGTGATATTTCCCACTGTGAGCATCTAGCGGTCGATCCGGAATTTTCCTGACAACTGATATCGTTATATCAAATGATACGCAGTAAAAAAAGAACGCGTGGGAAGTTGTACAAAACGAGAAAACTGATTAATTGGGATTCGTTGAACAGAATGTGAAATCCTTTTACGTTTTGACAAGTACCGGTTACTTTGATTGATATTGGTGTAAGTAGCTTTGATACAAAATTATTTTCAGTTTGAATACACAAAGAAACAAAATAAAATCCATTATATTATTCTCTTAGTTATCGTTGCGAAAGTCATTACATCATTGCGGGAAAAGAAAAAAAAAAAAAAAAAGAAAAGAAATAAAGAAATAAAGCATGAAATAGGAATTTTAAAGTAAAATTGTAAAACCAGTCAAAATTGACTGGTGCGACAGTTCTAGTGTTAATTCCATACTACAACGCATTTTTTACGAACACGTTTTTCAAATAGGTGGAAACAGTCGGCCGATCAATAAGATTATCAGCGACTTCGTCAAGAAAGTTTCTAATTTTATGAAGGAAACGTAAAATGTAGAAAGTGGTAAATTTGCACACGAGGAAAATGTAGAAACTGTCTAACTCGTCGCTAATCGCTGTCTCCCTTTCAGAACATTTTAGAAATTATCCACAAAATCATATTGATCATTAATTCTCAATCTTTCCGTCCCCTTCGTGTCTGTTATGCCAGATTGAAGGGAATGCCGACGATAATTTACATTCTACCCTTGTTGAATAAGTTTCACATAGAAATTATGGAATCTCCAAGATATATCGAATGATATTTATTAAGTTGCCCCATTAGGGTGAACGAGAACGGAATGTGGCATTAACTTGGCATACAAAATCCCATTCCACTTTGCCAACAGCACACTGCTTGTACGGTTCTGCAACTATGTAACATTTGTCTTTAATGCGATACAAGTACGAGAGTAGCGTCGGTAGGTTGCAACCTGAGCATCGTGAATTACGAGCGTAATAAAAATTTGCAGCTACAGCAAAGAAAAGAACGTTCCGATTTGTTTAATCCTTTTAATTCGAATCGTGAAAAATGGACGCGTTCGTCCCAAATGATAGTAATCCGTAGTATGAAAAAAAGTAAGGACGAGCGTATAAATTAATTTGAATTTTTCAAAATATTTGTTCAGATGGCGAATCGATGAGACGATAGGTGAATCGAAAGTTGAGAGATTTCGAAAGAAATTATTTTTTTAACCTTCTGTACGTATGCGAATGTTCAAAAGGTGTTACAATTTTCGTTGCTCTAAGCCCGGATAGAAAAAGCTTGAAAAATAAACGTCCCTCTACATTGCTCGTCGCAAAAGCTCAAGTCGTTTGGTCTAACCTTACAAAGAAGTTATTCAGTTGCGAAGCATGTTGAGAGAGTTTTGCTGTTCACCGTACATGTCCATTCTACGGCGTATCGATCATTTTTTCGCGCCGATGTCGGGGATTCTTTTCTTCCAACTTACCAACACGAGAAAGCGAAGGAACTTTTGACAGATCTAACGCGCGAAGATGGAGGAGATCAATTTATTTAACTAGAAAGATACGTAGCTATCTTTGAATAAATAAAAAAGTTACATATTATTTAAACGAAAAAGGTTGTTTCAGCAAAGATCCAATGTCCCCATCGCGTTCTCTTCCCCACGATCTTTACACATTCATTAGGATCATGGCCATGTAACAGTTTCAACGACGTGTCGGCCACCTAACGAGCTATCCCAACCACGTCGAATTACCACGGAAAATGCAATCGAACAAGCGGACTAACGTTAATGATTCATGGACTCGTGGCAAACGAAAATTAATCGACACGAAAATTAATTGCTGCGAGTGTTTTTCGTGGCGTTAGTACATACGTATGTACGTATGTATGTACATTTATATATGTAGCTTGCTCCGGATATACAGACTAACAGATAATAACCGAAGAGAAATATCTGGGCTGTGTCACGCGACAAAATCCAGTAGCATGATTTAGGGTACAACCAGTGACAAAGGATATGTATCTATTATTCACAGTGATAAAAATTCTACTACTTTCCTCTTACAGTACTATGTGTAACTAGACTGCGAATATTTATTGCGTGTTCGTATTTCCATGAAAATAAATAAGAGAACGACACTCGAGCAACAAGTTGTCGTTATTTATTAAATATTATATTAGATCGTGACAAAAGTGTCTTTCTTCTGTTTTCTATTATCTTATTGAATTATGTATGATCGATTTTGTAATATTAAGAGATGAGGATCGCATTGTTCGACTGAATTTTCGTGTTTGTATAAAGATTCGTTGTCGTAAAAGACATGTTTGTAAAAGAAAAACGGTTTCGAGACGATCTGCTCGTGTTACAAGCAACAAGTACTCTATTTTGGATATTTTATACGTTTCTCGACATTTGATACGTTTTTACACGATATGAGCACGTTGTACCGCATTTCTCCATGATTTCAGATTTCTCTTGAATGCATAAAAAGACAACGATATACATATTTCGACCAAGGCAAGTAAAAACGCACTTCACTAACGAGGCAAAACATCAACGCGCAAATTCAACAAACTGTGGAACTCTGAGATTGCACGTAGAGGATACGTAGGTGAGCATCGCGCAATTTTTATTTTCTGCCACAATTCACCTTCAAAGAGTGAAATCCACCTCTGAAAAGTTTCCGCTATAACTATAACATTGACAGATGCTTTTATCCAACGACAGCGTTGATCGAAAAATATAAAAAGTTTCTTTCCATATACTTTTTACTTGCGGTAGTTTAAAGCTACAACGGATAATCGGAAAGTAGACCGATTCTCAGAGGTGAATTTCATCCCTTTAGAGCGGCTTTGGACAGCGAAAGAATGTTCTGTACGTGTCTCGGAAGTTTCATAATCTTTGAAAGCTTGTCTTGTAAGTAGAAAATTTGTCCATCTATTTTGAATATTTTATAAGCTTCTGCATTATTACGTACATTCTATATACCGAGACTCTACTGTGTAAAGAGTGTACTGTGTAAACGTACGTGACAGGACTGTGTTCTGTGCATCATGGTTCTTTAAAAATGAACGATAACCGCGAGAACTTGTAACGTTGAAAAACGAGCCACTGACACTTGCCGTCGATCTTTCGGATTATCTTGCCTTTTATTTCATTACAGCTAAGTGAAAAATATCGGTAGCGAACACAACGTCATCGATATCCCGTGCAATACGCCGTGTTACGATATTACGGTAAATTTCATTTGTCAGCTTCTCTGTTAGCGATCTGATCTACTCGATTCTTGAAAATACACCTTTCACCGATGCTTTAAACTTATCGTCATTTTCCAGGACAGCGCACACCACGCCCAATATTTCGTTTTCCCTTGCCGGCGGATAGAATGCCCGCGAAAGCTCCGGATCGATAAGGGACACAGTATGTTAAATTCTCTACCTTCGAAACAGTTACAAGTCTGATGAAGCTTTTGATTTCTCTCGGAAGCGATTCACGCGATAATCGTTTTCCTTTGCGACGGTTCTGTGAAAAACTTCACACGCTTCTCCGTTACACACGACACATCGTCACAATCTCCATCGAATAATTCAAGCCGTTCGGCAACATCAATTCCGCAAAATTCCTGTTTCTCGCTACCTCTCGCGTTGAAGATTTATTGAGTTAAAATTATCGCGGCTGCTAAGTTACTCCTAAATTACTCGCAAATCCTTTCATAACTTGGATCTCGTTCGTGTATCGTGTTTCTGCATATTCTGCCCAATAAATTCTAATTATGTTGCGGATCTACATTTTGGAGAATGTAGAAAGATAGAATCACGGTTGAAAATTGTCTTACCAACCAATTGCTGCAGAAAACGCTACTTTATATATTTTGTATATTTTTTCGTATTCCATTTCGAGTGTCCCGTGAATGTAAAGAGAAAATGTGTACTAGCAATATAATTGATCGCGTAGTATTAAAATCTTTCCGTTTAATTACAAGATAGTGGCGAAGCTAACGAAAACATTCTTGTCACGCTTCTTCTTCTCTAAAATTGTAAGATTTTAAAATAGAACGTAAGACTTTGACGTTATCGAGAAAAATATTTTGACGCGGAACGGTATCGTAATAAAGCTTGCTTAAGCTCCTTATTATCATGAACGTAGAATAAATTTCTGGACCCTTTTTAACTCGTCGAAGTTGCCTTAAGTTGTTTTGACTGTCAACTTGCGCTATTTTCACGATCGTTAAAAATTTTTCTCAGAAATTCCAACGAGAAGAAAAATTAAATAGATGGACGTGCATAGTAATTGCGTTTGTTGTCACGACAAGAATCGCATTGGTAGGAACGCAGTTTTCGCATCTTTAATCGCAGAGAAAAATGTGCAATTTTTTTTTTTTTTTTTTTTTTTTGATACTGTCAGTTTCCTTTGGATAGAAAATGGAAAAAAGAAAATCGAAATAATTTGGATATCTCTTACTCGGCAACTTTGTCTTCTTAATTAGCAGCGAGTCAACGGCTTGTACGAAAATTACCGCACTAGTGGGCGGCAGCTAATCGCGACAAATGGCGTGCAACGATGCGAAACTTGTCCTACAGCTGCGAAAAAAGCTATTCAGCTCGTCCGAGCAGATCCAGCAATTTTAACGGTATAAAACATGTGCAACGTTTCGTGGAAAATTTTTATCTGCTCTCTGTTTTTCTCTCGTCATTTCATTTTCGTGACACGCAGATCCATGTCCAGACTGAGCAACGGGAATATTTTAATGAGATCAAAAAGGGGAACAGCTTATCAGATCGAACGACGGGAAAGATTTTCAAAATAGATGACGAATCCGCCAAGTTTTGTGAGTCTCGCTAAGAGCAGGACTAATTTACAACTGCGCGATAACTAGCTCGCCGATGTTCACGCGTAAATTCATTCGTACCTTTGTCGAAGCGATAAAAGATATCTTTTGATAAAATTTCGGATCGATGAAATTACGAATTTCCATAGAAATATGCGAGCCGAATTAAAATTTGTTTCGTCCACCGTCGATATTGCCACATCTACAACATGTTGTTCTCTTCTCACGTTTCGCGTATCTTTTTTTTTTTTTTTTTTTTCATGCTACACGAGTTTCCATAAATATATAAACGTCCGCAGTCTAGTCGAAACGACTCGATATACCCAAAGCCTTTAAACCAATGTATTTCGTTCGAGAATTAAATGAAACGATGTTTTTCGATAATTTGAGAAATTGGTTAACGGGGAATTCGATTTAATTTGTTTTCATTCGACGCGTTCGCTTTAATTGCCCTTTCATTGTACGCTTCGCTTCTGTTCCCTGTCTTAAACATTTCCTCGGAAAATGAACTTCTTAACGGACTTGATGAACGATGTGGATTTAACGAAGGTCATTTTTTATACTCGCGGAATGTTCTTTCTCGGAGAATCTTAACAACGGTCGAGCTGATAGAGGGAGCAATGTATCTCTTTTAAACGTATTCGTTTAAATCATTACGGGACGTTCGAACAAATTGTAATCGACCATAAGCGTATCGTAATTGAATTATTAATCATTTATTAAAACAAACGATAATTAATATATATTTCTCGATTATACGTTTCTACGTGATACATTTTGTTTTCGTGAAAATTATCTCCTGAATTTTCTACCGTTTTGTACACCGTGGTAAATATCTTCGTGAAATAGCTTCCATGATATAAGACTCTCGTACCTGCACGATAATAAATCTGTTTTTATTAAATCTCTCTCATTGTTTTCGAACAGAAAATCTATTCTGTGTTGCTTCTTATACAACATGAAATATGTTATACGATACACTGCGCTACCGTATAAAGGTTAAACTGCGTAAAGTAAAATGTGAGGCTACAATTGTTAAAAAAGTTTCTCTGAAAATAATGAAAAACGTCAAAGTAAAATCTGCGTTTCTCTCCGTTTAATATATACGCATGGAATATGAATTTCATTAATTCTAAAACAATCAACGTTATTTCCTGCAAGTTATTCGGTAAAAAATTCAGCCGATATTTCACGAACTGGTTATTCAACGGATATTCCTTTCTCCGTGGCTTTACAGAGTACATATTATTTTTTCATCTTTTTCTCTTATCGACCCTTTGAATTCATATCACAGTCGCGCGTAAATACGTAACACGTAAAATTGCGTTTGACGCTTAGTCTGTAATTCTTTGAAAGAATGAAAACATGCGAATAATTTCTGCAGTAAATTATTAAATTTGCCTGAAGGGCACTTGCGCGAAAAGAACGCTGTAAATTACAGAATTCAACAATTTTGGCGTTTTACTGAAGAATATTCTACGTACCGATGAAAATGCTATACTGTGAAATTTCACTGCAATGTTCCTTGCCGAATAGTTGCTGCCAACACTGGAAGATGGTATCGCAACGGAAGGGCCTCATAAAAAAAAAGAGAAAAAAAAATAACTAAAAGAAAACGCTAAACATATAAATGTTAATAAACGTTAAACATTCATATATATGTTAATAAACGTTAAACATACAAATGTTAATAAACGTTAAACATCATACAAATGTTAATAAACGTTAAACATTCATATATATGTTAATAAACGTTAAACATGCAAATGTTAATAAACGTTAAACATACAAATGTTAATAAACGTAAACATACAAATGTTAATAAACGTTAAACATACAAATGTTAATAAACGTTAAACATACATATAAATAATAAATGTTAATAAATGTTAATTGGTCAATCGTTTCTTAGCTTTCGATCTATCAATGTTATCTATGCTGTCTATGCTATCTATGCTATTGATCTCAAGGAATGGAATTTCCTTTGCAAGTAACAGCCGACATTCAAACACGCCTCTCTACCCTCGCTTTCCTCCTTCGCGAATCTGAAATACATTAAGGCTGGACTACGTCAAGTTTTCTCCTTCCGTCGGAGAAACTTGTTTAATGGCACTCGAGCTGATTTCTACGAGAGCTCTTCGATTAGCTTTGTACCTTACGAGCTGCGGAGGCTAACGCCGCCAAACTATACGACGCTTTAAATATCTCGAATCGCAACAACTGCACCACCAGCCAGAGAAGCGTTAAGGTCGTAATGAACTACCCTACACAAATCCCCGAACCTAGTGCCAAAACACACTCGGCGCGCAATGTTTTTACTCGGCTTAAACCGAGGAAGAAAAAAAAGAAAGAAATAAAGGTACCTCGTCCTCGTTAATCGATAAATTCGTTCCGTTTAGTGTCTGTCGGAGTAAATGAAGTAGCATAAAGTACGTTCTATCTCGTTGCGAGACTTGTTCGCGCATTGCAGGTAAATGAAGATACGTTTGAAGGAATGAATCCAATTAACTCCGCGAATTGGATGTAAATTCGAACAAAGCCGATAGGAAGCTGCGTCGATTCTCGAATTCTTCCAATAATTCTACAATAATGCCGGCCACGGGATAAAGATTGGGTTGAACGATAATCGATACTCTGCAGTTTTATCAACGAATAATACGCAAGCTGCCGTCGTTTCGCGACGGACGCATCGTCGATAGAACTGACGACCAATGATGCCACTCGAAAATCGTGCAAGGGACAGCAGTTATTTCTTTGCTATTATTCGGATTAAAGGTTTTCATGCACTTCACCATATTCGAATCGTTAGATTGCACCGCTGTCGACGTACTCGCGCCCTTTGCTCCCATTGCCACGCGTTTGAGCGTCGCATCGAATTTTTTTTTTCGTTCGCTGTTATTCAAAGTCACGTCAGCCGCAAAGGCTTTCGGCTGCTACTTCGCTTTCATTCCGTTCGAGGATCAAAAAGCAGAATAACCGTGTAGCAATGGCGACATTAACGCGAACGAGGCGAGTTTGCCAGTAACCTATTGTCTTATATTCGCTACTCATCATTCTCACTCTCCTGGGTAGCACAGAATTTCACGTCTATGGTTTACTTTTATAACCAACGACATTCGCGTCTCTACTACTTAACGTCTATGCTACAAGTTTGAAATTTGAACTTGAACTTCACATTCGAACGTACCTACTACCTAACTACTTGTACTCTCGCTACGCTCGAGCTTTCACAACGTACAGAACGTATAAGATGTGGAACTCAATGTGAGAATATGCAAAACACGTATCAGCACCACAGACTACAAACGGGCCGCGAAGGTCTGTTACGAAACTTCAAGGCACAAAGGGAACCTGTGCAATTAAAAGAGAAAAAAAAGAAAAAAAAAAAGAAAAAAAAAAAAGAAAAAAAACGGACGTATCACAGCGATGTAGCTCGAATTCCTTAACGCTTTGATTTTTACGCCGAAATCGCAACCGTGGCGGTCAAAGTGTTTAACCTTACACTATCGTACGAATCTAGAGTCTAGGTGGAAGAGCAATAAATAGCAAGAAGAAAAATACCGAGCAAACTGTCGCAATTTATTTTCACAGTTGCAACGTGAATCTCGTAGAATTGGGTAATGTAATCTGATCAATAAAATGACGAATGTCAATGTTACGCGTCAACGCAGCCATCCTATTAGCGGGTTCGACAACGCGCATGGTCATGGTTTATTAGCGCGTATATCGTCAGGCACACGGCTGGGCTGTAGTACTTCAAGGCGCAAGGACCTCTGTTTTCGAACTACCTGAAGGTAGTTACGGTACAACCGGGTCGATTGAGCGGTCCACTGGCGTGAAAGTTGACTACATCGTTTCCCGCGGAAACACGAGTTCGGTCAATTAATCTGGGTTAAGGGTCGAGTGGAGGATAAAATTTCCGCGTGCGGACGCAGAAATTGAATTGCGTAGATTGGTAAAACCACGGTTCGGCAATAGATATAGTTCGCTTAAAAATAAAGACATCTGGTTTTAAACGAATCAACGTGCACAATGCGCTTCTTCTTTGCGACTTGTATCGAATTAGACAACGGGCTGTATTTCTCTACTGTGTCTCGTCTATTTCACGAGTAAATCCGCGCGTCTTGCGAATTAGAGGCGTAGTTTAAAGTTTGAAACAGTAATTGAGAGAAAGTTTAAAATTGAGACGCAGATGACAACTGCTCGTGGCCATTAACGACGTGTTTTGAACATTTTAGATCTTGTTTACTAGATTCGTTTGTTCGGAAGACTCTCTGTTATTTTCTTCGCTCCGTTCGCGCAGTATCGCCCGACGGAACGGAAATTGCAAGCTGCAAGATGCTCGTAACTTTATTTGCAAATTTATTCGTGCGAACGTGTTTCTAATTACGATTAAGATCGCCAGGCAAGAGCAACGCAATAGAATGTCACACGAATCTCGACTGCGCTTGACACGTGCGATTTATGGCAAGAAAAAGACGAAACCGTGTCGGCTGTTTTGGCATGACTTGTAGATCGCGAGTGTTGCACGCCCAAGTGAATAAATATTCGCGTGTTCCTTTTGCTCGTCGATGGAAGAACTTTATCGGCTCTGTAACTGAAACGTTGTACGGCACGGCGAACGATTTATAGCAAATTCTTAATGACTATGTTACAATTTGCCAAGAGTTTATACCGCCGAGTTTATGGGAGCATGTACACCGATGGATTATCCCGTCAAGGTATTTGATATTTCGAATTTACGAATTTATATCGATAAACACAGCAACACAGTAAAGTGATACAGCACTTGGCCTACGCGCTATTTTATACATTTTTTTATCGATTGCATCGTATCGTCTTAGGAAACTATCGCGAGAAACTACTAGAATTATCTGCTGTTTATTATTTTACGTTTTTCTCTAATTTCAAACACCGCGATCAAGTTGGAATAGGGCTAAATTGAAACATATCGATAAGGAACGAAATTGCAGGGCACACGTTGAAAAATAGGCGAAATAGATTTTCATGATCTTGATGGAGTAAAGTGTCAAGCATAGTACTAGTGTAACTCGACATCGGTTTTCATCTCACGAGTTCCTTTTGGATCCACTTTTTTTTTTTTTTTTTTTTTTTTTTTTTTTTTTGTGAAACGTGCGAAAGAAAATCAGGATTGCAACCTGGAGATTGTTTCAAGATATACCATACACTTAGAAATTGCAAAATACAACAATAGTGTGAATAAAACTGGTATTTAAGTGAATTTATTTCTTCTTCGTAACTCGTTGACTGCCACGACACCCGTATTCGGGTGTCAGTAAAATTTCTAACGAGGCCGCGTAACCCTTATTCACGTGTCGCTTATTTGACTACTTGCGAAGGATCGTATTTGAAAAGATATTCCATAATAATAAAACTGTTGGATTGTTATAAAAGTAATAGGAAAATGGTTTCTTTTTTTTTTTTTTTTTTTTTTTTTTTCAGAAAAATTATTTAGAATGTGAAACTTTAAAGCATTCTATACATAGCTGAGGTTGGTCGTGACAATTTGGACAATGAGTTGCTGTTTTCTTTAAATTTTTTCTGTCTTTGTTAGGTCGATTTCACGTTTTCTATTTGCATTAACATATTTTATTTGTACGAACGGCGATATTATGCTGACTCCATCGAAGACAAGGATTTCTTGCATTTTCAGACAACCCTAATAATTTTTCAGCCAATAACACTCTAAATATTCTAATATTTCCTTATTACAATTTTGTAAACCGTCAAATCGTTCTCAACAGAAATTTCCAGAAGAAGTTAAACGCCAAGTTTCCTCTACCATTTGATCCCTTTTCTAATTTTGATGGAATAAGAAACCATTTAGTCTGATTAATCGATACCAAACTTCCCTTCATTATGTTCAACAACAACTAATGGTTTGAATATTACGAGCAGACGAAACAAGAGATCATTTTTAAGACCGCCACTTGAGCGACTCGCATTACTAAAATATCGATGGCAGGTATCTAGCAAGGAACGCCGGATACTGGGAAAACGCGTGGGCTGACGAACATTTTCTTGAAAACACACGTGGCAGTCAACATGTTAAATTGTCTCATATTTTAGTTAAAATAAATTTGAAATAAAACGCTAGAAAGCGTCGGAAGCTGCTGGTAACGGAATTAAAATAAAATTCGCAATGCAAAGGATTAATGTCAGAGTCATCTAAAAGAAATCGAAGTACTCGATACGATTTGTCGAGATTATTAGATGTATGCGAATACAAAGGAACGCGTGGATAAATTGTAAGGTAGAAAATATATCTTTTAAATACTGAAGTGTAAATACAAAGAGGGAATACCAGATCCGTACGCTAGAGTTTTCTTAGAAGTGGTGGCCACTTCAACACGATTGAAACTTAAAGACAGTCTCTCGTTCGATGAAACAATTTTTTTTTTTTTATCACTAACTTCTTTTTTATCGGCTGAAAGCAAATTCTCGAATCATCGAAATCCACGATTACAAATATTGATTTCGACAGACGCGCACGAAATCGAGCCGCCGTTACATCTATCGCCGATTAAAATATAAATTGTATCTATCTGAAATTACTCGTACGTACTCTGAAATAAAATTTTATTTCAACGATGCTCGATAATTTCATTTTCAATTCTAAAAAACATTATGCATCGAGCTGAAACACCTGACGCGATACGATAATGTTTCATCAGAAAAATCGGAATGTCTCTATTTCTCTCTATGTTTCGTGGAACTGGCGTTTCTCGTTCGTCGTTTAATTTGTGTTTTCGATGATGTTGAGGTTGAGGTTGACTGATTGAAGAACGAGTGCATGAATTTGTAATAGAAAAGTATATTGAAATAATTAAAGGTATGAGGTATATCCTGATTCAGATTCTTATTCCCTTAGTGTTGCTGGACAATTGAACGATAGAGAGCACGTTTATAAATTTATAACAAAAGGACACTATCACAGAAGTTAAGCTCGTAGCTTTGACTAGACGCTACAGGGGGGCATAAATAGAAGTCTAATAAATATTTTATTAGTTCCTTTGTTCCTAGACCTTGCAACCAAAAACACAATGTTTATTCAAGGATATGATAATATGCACGGCTCCTTATTTTGAATATTTCTGCGTAATGGCAATCCCCAGGTTACGGATGTACATAAATAAAGATGTATAGCTTCTCTTCAAGATGTACACAATTTTTCTTACTTCAACAGATAAAATACGCTGCTGCTAGAAATATACATAAATCACGAGTTAAATCACTTTGAATAGCAATCAGAATAACAGTGGTTGGCCCTTTAAACGTGTGTCCTGAATTAGAATATTGTAAAACAGCGTGTTTTCGTGATCATTTTAAAAGGGAAAGAGAAAAAGGTAGAAAACAAAAAAAAAATGTGTTTTTTAAAGAGAAAAAATAAACATTAAGATGCTGTAACAATTACTTAAATAAACTTTTCCAAGAACTGTTTCAGTTTATCGAGAAGAAAAATATAAAATAATTGAATCCTTTTTTGGTCTTTCGTTTCAGACAAGAATTACGAGGCGGGTCTCTCGTATCGATTGAAAACTGCAACCCATGAAATAAGCTTGGAAACTTGTTATAATGTTTCTTTTACTTTAACAAAAATAAAACCGTACCTTAAAATTCAATAACTTCATTTCTTTCCTTCCCTACTAAAAAGAAAAAAAAAAAAAAAAGGACCGCTGTTTTAAAACATTCGAATTCAGGACACCGGCTTAAACAATCATATAGTTGAAGTACGTAAGAGCTTAAAGCGAGGATTAGCTTCCTGACAGAACTGATTCTGACGCTTAACTCTCTGTGCACGAGCGAGAAATCGGGAAAACGTTGATATTAAAATAAAAATTAACACCGTATACGCGTAACGTGTTCCTGTCGCATCCTACTCTACGCGCTGCAACGCTAAACGTTCCGACGCATTATAATCACTTAGCCAGCTAAATGCGATATCAGCCTTTAGCAGAGAAACGTGAAAGCATTTCGGCGTATTTCTATGTACGAGGATTTATTGAGAAAAATATTAAAAATATATTTATCAAGCCGCTTACAGCTAAAAGAACTACACGCGCCCCTTCGACTACGTCTTTACGTAGAAAATATATTTTTCTACCCAAGAAACGTACGCAGATTTTTCCAGCTAACTGTATTTTCATTGTATTAAAAGGTTCTTCTATACTACGAGACACGTGATACTTTTTACGAAACCATTTAGTAACATAAGCAACGAAATAATATTCGTTGTCTTGCACGGGCGAACAATCAAAATGGGTTTCTTCCATTTCACAGTTTTTGAGAGATTCAGCGGACTGCTGCAAACGTCAAACTGCGTCCGACAGATACAGCGAAAAACCATTTATCTAAACTTGTCAAGGAACGAACAGTTTATATGATTGGAGTTCATATGATACAAGCTTAACAATTTTCCACGCTACGTATCGCTCTTTACACGAAAAATAGGTGCTCACGCACGGATACGCGAATTCAACCGGCAGACATTTCATTAATTGGGCGTTGATTAAAGTTTTGTTTCGATAAATGCATTTTTACTCCACTTGGATTTTTCTCGATAAATCCCGTGTACACGGCGAACGCTGAAATGCTTCTACAATTCCGTGTTAACGATCCATGTTACCACGCAGCCGACTAATTGTCAGTGATTAATAAATTGTGATAATTGCCCAATAAAAAGCGATTGATACGTGAATTTACAACACAATTAATTAGCTCTCCCGGATCTCTTCGAAAGCGTGTGCATGGAATATGTCTCGCAAAAAGTAAGCGGCGACGAGTATACTCGTCAAACAGTGAGTACGAGTTATAACATGAAATCAATTTGCAACTCAACGACTGTTTCAACTTTATTAATAACGGGCTAACATTCTGCAATCGTGTAATTCATATGATGTAACTGGGTGTAATAATTACATATTCTTGAATTATGTCGTTTATAAAGATTGAGGCGTGGTGTATGGTAATATCCCATACAGAATGTTTTATGGAAATATCGATGGATCTCGAAGTGGAGTTTCATGTTTTAGAGCTTTCGCTGAAAAAGCGGATACTAAAATAACATTATAATCCACAGTTGCGTCCGTCAAATATAGGTGGGAGGTCAGTGAGAGAAGATAAAATGCAAAGACACGATGGAGCTGATCTGCTCTACTCTACGTTCCATCAAATCACGAAATATCTTTAAGCCCTTAAAGCGCGCGGAACAAAAAATTTCATCAAGTAATCTGTTCGTTGCTCGCTTGTCCTTTTAACAAAATCCATTATCTATTATTATCGTAAATCGCCAGCTACAATATACGATTAATTCTAAGAATAGCGCAGATGATTTAAGTGAATACTACTCAAAAGGCACATTTTTGAGCAAACTGCTCGTAAAATTGTACGACGATGCGTAAATCTCACGTTAGAAGATCGTATATTTTACGAAACATTTTATTGCGTGTCAGGAAAATATTTTTTAACGTCGAACGTTTGAACGCGTTTAAAAACGAGATACAGCGGCGAGCGAAGGGAAGTTCAAAATTCATACAACCGTGTACGACAACTGCACCTTACCTTGCACTACTAATTGCAACGTTTATCACCAACCGTTGAAAACAGTCATCCGTATCAAGCATGTTCGCAATCCAATTTTTCTATTAATTATAATTATTCCTTTTTTCCTAAAATTGTCGTGTTTCTTCTATCTTTCTTTTTTTTTCTTTTTCTTTTTTCCTTTTTCCCCTTTAAACTTCCCTTCATCCTCCATTGTATACGACTCGCTCCATTTTCGCAGCCGCAGCACGCACGCGCCACAGAATACACGACTAACGTCGACGATTTTTAACAATTTCTAGAAAGAAGAAAATTTAGTAAAATTTATCGTGAATTTTACTAATCAATTTTACTAATCAATTTGAGGCTGCCTTATTTTATCCGCCGACGTAGATGCCGCAGTAAATAAACCAGCGTATGAATACTTTTCGCCGCCACTATACGTCTATATTTCTTTTCTGCCCCTGTCTTTCCCATTCGCCCACGCATTCTTTTTCCCCGTTTTCCGCGTCTCGCAGCACGCGTACACACATATGTGCAGTATACGCATGTACGAGAAATTACAGCACGCGAAC
The DNA here is from genome assembly GCA_905332935.1 of Bombus hortorum. Lineage (NCBI taxonomy): Eukaryota > Metazoa > Arthropoda > Insecta > Hymenoptera > Apidae > Bombus > Bombus hortorum. The sequence goes on from HG995199.1 coordinate 12,514,207, forward strand.
CACACAAATTAGACTCAATTACGAATTAATGAAGAAAGTCGACGTTTCTCATGGAGATAGCCCGCGAACTATATCTCTGACTATATCTCCGGACGTGATTTCCGTTTCAAGATACAATTTGGAATGCCAAAATGAAATTAGCGTAGAGATTTACGTCCGCCGAGTGTACGATCGATACCGACCGATTCCCTTGAAATTAGAGTTAATTGTGGAACTGATTGGAGTTTACTCTTGGCGACAGTTAGCAAACTGTGAGACCGATCGCAAAAGAGGCGTATCCTCTGGTCAACAGTCTTTCGAGATCTTCGTTAAAACGAAACGTTGCTGAATAGTCGGCGGCGGAGAAAATTTCGTTGAAATCTTTTTCGCTCCGCAACGGGACGATCGACAAACATTTTTTTATTTCGACGAATTCTAGGAATTCCTCGAACGTCTATGAAAGCGTCCTCCTAGCGAGTGGTTCGTCGGTAAGATGGTTGACGGTAAATCGATTGAAGAATCCGAGTACGACGAATTGAAGAATCCGAGTACGACGAATTGAAGAATTTCGAGAGCGAAATGTGATTTAGTCGGATGTTCCGTGTGTATATACGATTTAAACAAAATCAATTTCCATGTCAACGGCTGAACCTTTCCGGCGATTGAAAGATTGAACGGTTTTCGAGAATTTCGTGAAACCACGTATATGTATGTTCAGAGGAATGTATTCGCAAATCTTTTCGTCGAATCTGAAGAAGAGGAAAATTAGATGACGAATATTAGATAGAGGAAAGGCGCCAAATACATAAAATATCTTTGCATAGACAATTTTTATCGGATTGTCGGGACGTTTTTACCAAAATTTCAGACCTTTTCTATTGCGGTTATCCGTGTCGTAGAATAATTTACATAAAAATGAATCCGACAAAGGTGAATGTAGAATACGAAATTACCTTTTCCCCAACTTTCAAGCTTACCCCGCAGTAATATAAAGATTCACGTTCCCTTCGTATATAAGATCAAATGTGAAACTTCTAAGAAGACCAAGCCATCCCTTTGAAATAGGAAATGGTCCATCACTCAAATCTGAATCTTAACAAAGGAACATAGACGGTAGCTTGAAATGGTATTCGATAGAAAAAATATTCGAGTTCGTAATTAAATCTACATGCAACCGTGAAAAGTTAATAACTGTTCCACGGAGTTTCTCTATCACCCGAAATATTTTACCCGTATTTTATTATGCATAGGTTCTAAATTAACCGACCTATCGAAACAAACGAAATTTACCTATTGCGTAAACTTTGTCGAACAGGACGATGAAAAATAATTTCCGAGCCGCAGGTAGCTAACTCATTGTCGGTGCATTGAAATTCAAATTATACGAGACACCTGTACACTGCACAGATCGCGGACAAATGGAACATCGGAGGAGATAGAAACGCGAAATTATCAGCAGCGGAGAAATGAGAAACAAGGTTGAAATAGAAATATAGAAGAAATGTATGAAAGAAAAATGAGTGTAAATATCACATGGCTGAATTGAACACTTGAGGTAGGTTTCTCTTTTCAATAGACCAGAGGTTACGTGAAGTGCATTTAAATGAAAATTAAATTTCCTGTATACGTACTACAAAAGTATAGAGTAATATGCTCATGCGGGATATTTTAAAAAGGAAATTCACCCTTATTCACCCTTATACTATTTCGTTCGTTAATTTTGAGAATAAAGAGCAGAGACGGGTAAGTCTATTTTACTTTTCAATCACTCTTTGGATCTTTACGTATTACGTTGCTTGAATTTTTAATACTAAGAAGAATTATTACTGCAATTGTGCAATACGCAATCTCGATTAATTTTATTTATTCATTTTCGTCAAATATTTCCAGTTCCAGCTCACGCGAAAAATGTCGGATTTAAATCGAATAGACGCGAAGCTGAAAGAAGAACGAACATTTTATAATGTTTAAAGCCGCGTTATATTTAATTCTATGAAATAATAATATTATTCGCGGAATATTTTCGATTATTCGATAAACTTAATTCCTCGTTCGAGCATATATATGCACTTGCGCGTTTCGTCCACGCATTACCAGCGTTGCTACGCTCAACGATTAACTAATTATATCTAATTAATTATAATTAATTATAATATTGTAGAGTATGTACGGTTATTAATTAATATAACAAATTATTATATACCTCGGGTGAACACGGGCGTGATAGCTTTACTCGAGAAAAGAATTTGCTCTCGTGGTTGCGTTGTTCGTTCAGTTCGAATATTTTATACCTACAGCCGTCGGTGATTATTCATCGGATTAGTAACATCTGGTTCTTAATACTTGCTTGGTCCTAATAGTAATAGCGGTAAGCTGGCTTAATTCTCCTCTAATTTTTCAAATCGTTTAAATATTCAACGTTCTTTAATATTTCATCTTTCCGACACTCTCGGTACGTATGTATAAATGTACGTATGCGCGTATTCTCTATCTAGTGCGTTTAGTATCTAACTTCAATCTCAATTTCCAAATAGTTTCTTTTAAATTCATTTTTATGAAACAATATTGACACGCAAGAAGGACACATTGAACAGTCTTCGACTGTTACTTCCTCGTCGATTATTCCGCATCACTTGGAAATATTATTCGAAATACTTACATTTACATCGTGAATATATAAATATTTTTACGGCCACGCTAAATTGTTAAAACCCGGACAGATATTTGTTGTACCTCTTGAATATCCTAACGAATACTATACTTTGGATGTCCTATATATCGTTGTATATTCTGTGCAGTTTATACGTCTTTAGATTCTATTATTCGCTTCAATTATCATACTTTGGATGTTCTATATATCGTTACATATTCTGTGTACTTTATACGCCCCGCCCCCCCCCTCCCTCAGACTCTATTATTCGCTTCTATTATCTTCCGAGTCTTTAAACGTTTCCCATACAAACGTACAAATCTCTATACACGTTACCGTCTGATTGTTTCGCATAGAACATGAAACTGGTATATCTGGCTGTTAAAATATTAGCAAATTAACAGCGAAGCGAATGAATAGAATAAACGATAGAATAATCATCGAATAGAAGAAACGATGCGATATTCGTCGCATCGTTTTATTACTATTTCAATCAACCACCAATCTCGTTCTTTCTGCTCGAGTAAGAATTCTCCTTAAAAGTACCAGTTCCTTTTGCATAAAAAGAAAAAAAAAAAAAAAAAAAAAGAAAAGAAAAGAAAAAGATCCGACCTTACGATATTAATTCTATGATAATTGAACGTAGTTATTTTTCGAAGAGATTGGTTTGCGCGCTCCTTATGCATAAATGCAGTATTTCCACGTAAGCTGATTCGTTGTTTGTTAGGTCGCGATTTATCGAGCCGTCGAGAATCAAAAAGCAATTTCATTTCTCTTCTTTGATTCTCGTTTCAATTGGACCGAAACTACATGGACGGAAATAAGTACGGAAGACCTTGTGAACCGAATAAAAGGACGCTGGGAACATCAGAAATGTCCCTAGAAACGTTCCTCTTGCGAGCAATTCCAATCGATAGCCGGGATAAGCGTGGTCTGTAGTCCATTCAGCAGGATGTTCAGTGGTGCTACTGAAATATTTCCCCGCTTTCAACTTCCTCTCTATGCTGGTTCACGAAGCGCGGAAATCGTTGCAGGGTGCCTCTCCCGCGTATTTACGCGGAATCGCCTGCACACGATCCGATATCGCGGCTTTTTGCGTTTCAACTACGACCTTCCCAGGAAAACACGCGTTCCAATGCTGGCGGCTGCGACAAAAGCCGTACGAAGCGCGGAAAATTAAAAGCGCACCGTAATAACATGAAAACCATTGTTCATAGCTTGTGTGAAAAAAATGACACGGCAAGGATGCGAAAATACTGTGTATAAATGGTCGAGATAGGAACAAATGGATAATATAGTTTTTCTGTTTCGTTTTTTTCGTAACACGTGCGATAACATTTAACTTTATCCTGTAAATACGATACCCGCTTGTTCAACAAATTTTGTTTTTCGATCGAGCCCCCATGACATCAAAAACCTACGCCAACACGAATTTCATTCGGTTCCTTTCGCTTCGCTGCCTTCTATAAGTGCAAATAAAGCTTGCCTCAACTCGAATCGTCTACACGTCCGGATACGTTATTCTAACTCTGTAATTCGAGTTTAGAGTGCCATCTACCCCACACTTCTACGTGGTCAAATTTACCTGTGCGTGTACAACTTCCATATCGCCGCTACTCTAACAAATTGCTCTCTGCGACTCTACCATTTCCATCTATACGTTACGAGCCGTCACGAACTAGTCTTTTTTTCTATTATTGGTATTGTCTAGGATGGCCAGAAAGATAAAGAGATACAGAGTACGTGTAAACGGGTGAAGATATGAGAATGCAAAGAGAATGCCGTGTTAAACGAATAAAGGCGCCCTTTGTCCTTCTTCAAAGCTAATCTTACCAAGACCGGTGAAACAACATAGAAAATTTGATTTAAAATTGTGCATTCGCCCTTGTTTCTTTCGTTCGTCCAACTTTATGCATATTCTTGTATTATTCGATTAACACATTTCGATTAACGTTTCGATTAACACCCAGCATGATTCGGCTAAGATTCCTGCGAGGTCTATATTCGACCGCCGGTAAGCAGAATATAAATAGAATGATGAGCAGGAATTTATCGTTTATCGCTTTCGATTCATTGTTTATCCCCTTCGATGCAAAGAAAAGATTATTTATTTCTGGAATGGAGATAAGCGATAAGCTTTCCAGTTAGAGTATTCCGAGGGATCTCACGGCAGATATCTCAGATCTTTATTTAATCGAGAAGTATACTTGTGAGACGTACATCAGTGACTTTTTCATCCTCAAAATGTTCAGTAAACGGCGTGAAAATATATTTGAAAGTGAGAAATTGTTCGAACAATGTAATATATTATCCAGAATATAAATGAATAAAAAGTATGGTATAATGTGTTTTTGATATTTTTATGTTGTATATCCTATGTGTAATATCGTACATTTAATTAAATCGAACAAGAGCGTCACCATGGTTTGGCGATGGGGTCCCGACGGAATTATACCCGTCGCACCGACGTGGCGACGAAAGCGTTAACAAATATACTGTTAAACACCGCGGGATATTTCTTTAGGATCCTACATGTCCTACACCAAATAACATCGCGTATTTACCGTACGAATGTGCGTGTGTTATAAGGACAAACGCATCGTGAAGCGTTCTCTTGCTACTTCTATATCGCATTTTCAGTCTTCGTCGTCGTCGTCGTCGTCGTCGTCGTCATTGCTTGTTATCGTTACAAAAGCCGCACGGTCTCGAAGCATTTGATCGCAGTCGAAGTCTCGGTTGCAAAGTCTCTGTAGTAAGATCACGACTGGCTCGTTAGCAACTTGGCTTATGAAACTCTGGACAAAGAATCGCGAGAGAATAAACCTACAGTTTTAGGTCTGAATTTAAATCTCGAACGATCGGAATCACGCTGAAACAGGTCTCTGTATCTCTTTGTATGTCTATGAAAATAACGCGAGAAGAAAAACTTGGGACGACGCAAGTCGTATCCCAACTACTACGAGGATCAATACCAAACGCACATCAATGGGAGCTTAATGTTTTTCGTCACTGCGTCAGTCATTTCTATCGTGTTTCCACGAACGCCTGTCAAATTGACGGGCAGAGGAAAATTTAATTTAAAATAATTCAGTTGTGCCGGTTGAAACATGGAACAAGGGATTTGTTCGGAATAAAATGTTTTAGCCATCGAAGAGGCGACGATCGAAATAGTCTTAAAAAACTTAATTCATTTACACGTTACGAAGCTGTTAGTTGTTGCGGTCTCTTTGTGAAGCGTGTTGAATCGCGTCGTGAAAAGTAAGCGACGGCGAGTATACTCGTGAAACGTGGAGTATGCGTGGCTGTTACAACACAGAATTAATATTCCGCGGATGATCGGACAAGCATATAGCCTGAACTGGCACGTATTTTTCGAAAGATTGAAAATATTCAGCGGTCCCTTTGTTCCGATTTACATTTCTATTCGATATACGTTTATTGAATTACATAGATACGATTTTTTGTTCCACAACCTTTTTTCCCATCTTTCACGCAACTTGAATATTCCATTTATCCAGAACTTCTCGGCCTTTTCGAGGGGGAACTATACTTTCAATATGATTTTTTATGTCGACCAAAAAAACGTTAAAGATCCGAACGAACTTTCCCAGCAGCGTTGAATAACACGTGTAATATTTTACTAAAAATCAATTTTAAAGACATATTTAACATATTAAAAGATACTTCCAATAACGTTTCTTCGGCGTGATACGCTTGAAAACATAAATGAAAACAAATACTTGAAATTTCCTCAATGAAAAGGTACTAAGCAAAACTTATGACACTATTAAATTCTTTAAAAATCGTAACAAACTTTCCGTCCAATCGATATTATGTCTAATACATCGATAACGATTTCGTATTATTCAAGCATGCGACGTGAAAACACTTTTATAACCTTTCGTTTATAGCATCCATTGCTTTTTCTACCGTTTCATTTAACAGTAGTTAGCATCTTTATAGGATACCGCGTCAAGTACGTAAGACGTTTTTCCGATCCTGAAAGCGTTAAGTCGTAACGAGATGACTGTTTCGCTTCTCAATTTCATTACCACAGTTTACCGCAATTACTAAACTGCAACTTAAACAGCAATTTGTAACCACCTTTCACAGCATGACGAGCATACTCGCCAGGAACAGCTAACCGGTTAACGCTCACCAGCCCCTCGTTTCCCCTCAATTCGATCTGCGGTAAAAGATTACGCATGGAAGATGTAAAAGAGATTGCGACTGATTGTCCGAAAGTTTGTGATCATCGCGTGTGAACGAAATCCGGTATCTCCGAAAAAAAAAAAAAGAACGAATTTGAATGCGTGCGAACGACAAAGAGGAAAATTAATTATTCACCCTTCCGCGTGGTCGACGTTCTGCTATTCTGTCAATTTGACATATTTGAAACGATAGACGCATTAAGTTGCAAAATTGCGGTATTGACGGGGCTTAATCTTTTGCAACCACGTCGAATGAAACGAGTCCGAAGAAGAAGCTTATAATATACTAGCGCTTCCTGAAAAGATGAGCGCAGCTGAACCTTCGTACTCCTTCGCATTTACGCTTGTCGAATCCCATCTGCTCGACGTTTTCGATAAGACGAAACATCTAGAACTCGAAAATTTTTGCTCATCCCTTGAGCTTCGAGTTGTCTAGGTTCGACTTTAATATTTTACGTTACGAATATTTTACATACGTAGAGGAAAGTGGCCAAATATGGGACAGGTCTTCCCTTACCCGATCGATAAATGTCTGTCAAACGACTACAGGCTATTTCATCCAGCCAATCGCTCATTTTTCACAACGTTTATTCCGACAGAAATTATTTTCACTTGTTTTAGATTTGTTATTCCGATGGCAAAATGTACATCAACTAGGCAATCACGCGATAACTGCGAACAACTATATTTCTGTTCTGTTAACCGATGTGAGTGTACCATATTTCGCGTACCTTTTCTTCGATATCGATTCGATACTGAGAATTTGTTTATAACGTTACAGGTAGAAGGCTAACACTTGGATCGAGCGTAATTATGTAACTGAATATCCATAAGAATCCTTTATGTGCCGCGACTGAGGGTAAAATAACAAAAAAAGAATAAAATAAAGGAATAATAAAAATAAGGTTTTGTGTGTGTGTGTGTGTGTGTGTTTTGTGTGTGCGTGTGTGTGTGATTAATCGAGAATACAAGGCGGCAAGTGGGAGGATAATTATTGCAAATCGAGTTTATGGTCAACAGTTTGGACATAAAAACGTAAAAACTGTATTACTAGCGGTTACGTTACAAGGCACACGCACGAGCGAAATGACAGAGTTAGGATAAAAAGATTAGAAACTAAAACCGAGCACGCTGTAATGCTATTTCGCGACGTATTTTATTATTTAACGTTATACGAATGGATATATACCTTTGGATAAAAATCACAGATAATAAACCGAATCTCCGAATTTTAGCTGTAAGAAAAAAAATGTCGTTTTGTACTATGTGACGCTGCACTTTGTACATCGCATACAAATCAACCGTTTCTCATATTTCGAAAACATAGCGTTCTATGTGTAAAGAGAGGCTAGTAGCACAGGGAACAATTGTGTACATGCGTTGCAAAGGACTTCTCCATTTCATATATGTACCAACGCGAATGAAATAACCGAACTAAAACTGTGACCATGGCGGTGTATGTGTTTGACACGGGCAAGCAGAGTGTCCGGACATTTGATTTCCGTTGAAATCAAATTTTTCGGCCCAACTTCACCGAAACTTCGAGATGAAATAACGCGTAGGTGTTTCATTTCACTTTCAGTAGTATCCTGATCGATATCCGAGCCGAAACTATTTCCCATTTCCATCGGATAACGCAAATACGTATTTACATCGCATTTATATGTGTCCTATGACTTTAAGAATATTACGAGGCAAAATATTACATGTCGATAAAAAACGAAAAGAGAAAATAGAATATTACTTGACATTCGATATTACATCTGTTTCGGCTGTATATGCTACGACCAACGGTTATTCGTCAAGCACAATGAAAATTGAATTTTAATCAAACCTTTGAACTGAAAGTATTTTCCATTTCGATTTCATAATATAAACTCCGTGCCATATATCCGCCATGTCTTTATCCTGCATCCGATTAAAATTTCCAAAGCACAAATGAAATTTCAATTTTAATTAACTGTTCGAACCCAAAGGTCTTTTCCATTTCGTTTTAATAACGCAAATAATAATAATATGAGTACGTTTTCCTACTGATATTTTTCCTTCTGTCTAAATATTATGTACAACGATAATAAGAAAATCGAGATGACGGAAACACGTAACTGCGCAACTATAGCTAAAATTTGACGCATTTCAATAACAGTAACCGGAGTAGGAAACACTTCAAAGTATGCACTATCCTTAAGTGAAGGAGTTGGACAAACTGACCGTCTATTCATTGTAGAAGCGCTCGATAATTACCAGTTCCCGGGGATTTTCTTCCATACCGGTGTCTTCAATGAAAACTTGGTCTATGTATATTACTTCAAAGATTCAACAGAGATAATTAAGTTACGAAAGTCCCTTAGACGTAGTCGTTTTATCGCGCTCGATAGCGACATCTCGTGTACGCGGAAGCCGGAAATACAAGAGAAATTAAATTTCGGGTTACAGCGTTCGTATGAATATCAGATTTTAAATGCAAAAACTTTCTCCAATATAACTTTCGAACATTTTTTTTCTCCATTCGATATCATGATTACGGTGACTCGAAGTTTTTCCCATTTGTTTGAAAATGCATATGTGCTAACAATTAAATAATTTCCTTATAAAGGGAAAGAAACATTTGGGACAAAGTAATATGTTTCTTCTTACGATAAAATACCCAGTGTACGTAATATTTGCGCGCAACGATCGAAATCGAAACAGGACGAAACGATGGTAACGTGTCACAATAATATTAATTTCTGCATCTTTTTCTGCTTCTATTTGTACGATATTTACGATATTTACGATATTTACGATATTTACGATATTTACGATATATTTGATTAATATAATTGCCCGTAATTAACGACATTAAAATACGATCGATCGGTTAGAAGATACTCGTTGAAGACTGGGTTATTTATGGGAAGTTTCCAAAACATTCATCCCCGATCATCTATGCAGATTCGAGATACGTACACGCTATACCATATATTGCGTGAACTACGAAATAAGTGTAACCCGTATCGTCACTTGGCACAGTCAACACGGTTAAGGTAAACCAATTAAGACAACGGGTTAGTAAAACGACTACACTCCACGTTTTCTCCGCGTTCATAATCCTGTACGATTCGCTTACCGTGAGAAGGGTTACTTGACAATAGGCAAAAAAATTGTGAAAAGCCACGTTCAACTATAACATTGAAGAATCCGGTATTAACCGGTTGATCGAGCCGTTTTTTCAAACTGGTTTTTTAAACGTAATTTATTCTTAACGAAAACGAAACCCCACGTAAATATGAGAACAGCAATTGGTAATTCGTATACTGTTCGTGGGTCTCTAACTATCGAACGTTAAAAACATAGACAGTTGAAATGCTATGACAAAACGAATCCGACGGACAGGCAACGATAATTCATTCAAAAATTGGTAATGAAAAACGAACGGAACTTGCAAGAAAACAACGTTATAAGTTGTTATTTATCACTTTTGTGGGAACGTCGTGCTGTATGTATAATGTCGCCGCTTGGGGTAACTGCTCCATTTTCCTTCGCTTTAAATGATGATATAACAAAAATGGATCTCGAAGAACATACCTGAGTAAGAGTGTCAAAACTACTTCATTCTGTAAGTATCTTCTAAGCGACCCTATAATTGTTTAAGTTGTTTGAAGGTGAGGGGCGTCGAGGTTCGTTGAAGGAGGATGATAGCAAATATAGAACACGTGAAGCCATTAAATCCGCCAAATGTGGAACTACTTTGCGCCTTAAATGGCTTCATTTGTTCCTATACTTGTTTAGAGCGTCGAGTGCCGCCGAAGAGCCGCTCCGATTCAGACCTTTCTCCACAGTCGTAGATTCGCGATGACGGAAGTTATCTTCTTTCTTGTTGTCGATCACATCGGGGTCACCAATTATGTGGAACCGTGTCGGAATAGTTCTAATTGCTGGCGTACGTGTCACCGCTTGATGACATTACAAATAAGGTCGCAAAGAATACATAGAATACATGTCGCAAACATAGATAAGAATATCAAAATCGTATCATTTATCCAGGTGTAATCTATGTGAACCTATACTTGTTTAGAGTGTTGATTGGCGGTATTTGTTGTGTCGAGTGCTGCCACACTTTTCTACAATGATTGCTTATATTTAAATATTAAATACATAGTACTGAGTTACTATTTTATAATACTAAATAAGAACATAACTATGTCAAATATTCAAATTTTTTTTTACGTATACCAGGCGTTGAGGAATACGAGATCAGGAGCAGGAAGAATCCTACGACATCTCCAGCGATTTTAACCGAGGTATAGTTGCAAACAACTTTTTCCATAAACTGCTGTAACTGCAACGCTATCCTAAAGTTTATAAACACGAGCGGAACATTTGGCGAAGAAGCGAAGTAACGTTTCGCGTTTGTAACAAACTCGAAGCACGAACATCTTTTAGACAAACTGTCAGAGCGGATAATCATAAATAAAATTGTTCGTTGTACGTCTACAGATACGGTGGAGAAAGCTTTCTCACGAGTTTAGACATTGCTACGTCGGACAAATAGATTCGCAAAGCGGAAATAATAGTCTCGCAAGTTCTTCTCGCGAAATGTACGACGTTGGCCGATAGCGAATTAACGGAACTTTACGAGATCTTGTACGTTGTGTAATTGAGAACTTCCTTCGTGTACGAATGAAACTTGTACAGGAACAAGGAGAAGCATAATATCACCGACAGCTTCGAAATATTTCCAACAACCACAATGTGGTCGGGTCGCGAGTTTAAACGAATAATCTGTTAATAAAAATGAATAAAAGTAATAAAAATTGATTCAAGTTCGTGAAAGTTTCCTCTCGGCGCCGAAATACGTAACGGAAATATGTACGTGCGCGAATCGGTCTATCCGCTTAAATTTTTGAGATTCGAAGCTTCGTGAAAGAAATAATTCGATTCCAACGACAAGTTCTTCGCGTATCATAATCTTTCATAAGCAGATTAAAACGAGTATTATTTAACAAATTGTATATTCGATGATATAACATTTGATTTGTATAAATCGGTTTTGTTCGAGAACTTAAAAATTCGAGTATACAGGATTCTCATGAGACACGAGAAAAAGAGATAGAAAGTATGGAATACAATTTTTCCATACGTCGATTCGTTTCGTCCGAGAAAATCGCGTTTGAAAATTGACCAAGCGTACTAGAACGTGGTTAATTCTGCGCTGAGCAGGAGTAAACAATCGACAGGATGTTATTCTACGTGTGAAAATAAACTGAAACCGTGGAACAAACTTTGTTCGGGAAACGCATTGTTTTCGAGAAAACATTTTTTTCATTTATCATACACGCGTAATCCACCTGTTATCCGTTTCTATTAAATTTCTATATACACATATTATTAACCATTTATTTGAGATTTTCAAATTATTAAATTATGAAAGACGAAGGTAAGGGATGGTATTGAAAAATATCAGATGAAAACGTAGAACGAAACGTCGCGTGTCAATGCCCATTCATAAGTAAATCGATATCGAAGATATGTTGGCTATGGGAAGACTGGATTAAAATTTGGCTGAATAAGTTTCATTGCGTACGTACGTATACAATTTCCCGAGAGTTTCAATCGTAATACTTTCCATACTATTCGTTATATCGAAAAATGCTTGGGATAAAAGTTCGATGGTTGTAAGGAAGACATATTCACACGTTGCTAGTTTCTCTGTACGTGGTAGCTCAATAATCTTACGAAGATCAACTTCGTTTCTTCAAATGGAATCACACAGTTCTTAATACACCGACACGTTCGCCTTCAATTCATCGTGAAGAAGAGATTATTTGTGAAATGTGGAAAGCGATAAGAAGCTTTCCAGCTACGGGGGATCTCGCGGCAGATATCTCAGATCTTTCATTCAGTCGAGAAGCATACTTGTGAGACGTACATCAGTGATTTTTTTATCCTCAAAATGTTCAGTAAACGGCGTGAAAATATATTCGAATGTGAGGCGAGTATTGCCCGAAGCGCGCAAAATCACCGCAAATATGTTTGGACGAATGTTTTAACGAATACCACGGCGATATAGAATAGAATGTAATATATTATCCAGAATATAAATTAATAAAATGTATGGTATAATGTGTTTTTAATATTTTTATGCTGTATATCCTATGTATAATATCGTGCATTTAATTAAATCGAACAAGAGCGTCACCATGGTTTGGCGAAGGGATCCCGACGGAAGTATACCCGTCGCGTAGAAATGTGCGACATAGCGGCGGACGCGTTTAATCGATACAGCTCGAGATTCTCTATAAAAAGTTATTAATCTACTCGCGTCGAAAAATGATAAGTTTAGCAAATATTTTAGGTACAAGAGACAAGAAAAGACACAAGACGCTACTTTCGTATTTGTCCTTTGTGCTTGTTCTTCTTTCGTACGATAAATTTCACCAAATAAAAGTTCAAATATCTGTTAAATTAATATTACTTCTACGTAAGTGGTTTAATAATTTTTGCACGCAGAATTTTTGCTCAGTTTAACTTTTATCCGAAACATTTTCCGATATATTTAAAAATATAGAAAATACTTCGTTTCAAACTTTCAAGCAACTCGCCTTGTATATATCGTGTTAGTGTGCATATGTGTGTATATCGCTGTAATTTTATGCAAGAGAAAATAAGAAATATAAGTTTGAAGTAAAAATGGAGAAATTTGCGATCGTTATCAAGAAAGAAATGTTTTCAGACGTTTTATTACGAATTTACGAGAAGCAAAAATTATACGAAATATGTAACGATTCGATATTATTTGGAAAACTGGTCAAACAAAACGGACGTTTCAATATCTCGTACAGAAACTTCCAGTCGATTATGGACTTTTCTATCTTACACGAGGTAACAACTGTACTTCATCACCGTCAAAAAGCTACCACAATTCAAGGAATTACCAAAATACTTCGAATTACCAAATTTCCTTCGATTTACGAGAGATCATCTACTCTCCTTAAAACTTTCTTCCTTCGTATAGAAAAATATTATTGAAAATTAAACAGTTTCGATCTTTACCGCGATCCGTATATCGTTACTATGTTTACTTTTATCGATTTATACGTATCTCCTAGCACCTTCTCGTGCAGAAATATCCTGCGTGGTATTACGTTATCGAATTTACTTCACTTATTCGCGGCTTCAATTGAATTACAACGTAACGACATTAATTTTCATTTCTTTCTTCCTACAAAATTAAAGCCGTATCGACGTATTTTAATGTACCTGCATTCCCTCCCACCCCCCCCACCCCCCTCTCCGTCCTCCTCCTCCTCCCCCTTCTTCATTTTCTTCTTCTTCTTCTAAAGTTACAAATACTGTTACAAGTGGATTTCACTTGAAGCAAAACTTTACATCTTCTCTAGTGTTGAGTTTCCTCAGTCCGGCGAAAGCTACAATTAGGCCCTGGAATAACGATTCTCTTTCCGGCGGCTTCTTTGGTTTCAATTATAGTAGTACCACGGAAAGATTGCCGAGTTGCAGACAATGTCGACGATAAAGCGGAAACGGCGACAAGCCGAAAGCACTCGGAAAACTTTAATAGATCTAACGACTGTCAATATATTAGGTTGTTGTGTGTTTCTTTCACAGACACGCCTTTCACAGCGATGAATCTTTATACAGACACGAAATCTAATCTGTCGAACGTTGTGATCTTTATTCCGATAGAACAGAATAATAATAATAATAATAATAATATATAAATAATATAAAACGAAAAACGTCGTGCATTCATTATTCCCTTATAAAACGGAAGAAACTAAACTGCGGGCGACCTAATATTTCGGCACTGCCGTCATTGATCGTCGGTTAGCACCGGGATGTCGAGAATGAAGAGCCGAGGGTTGTCATATCACGCTACTACATTCGGTACAAGTTCAATAATCGTCGTTTCCTGTTTAATCCACTGTAATTAACCCATCAATCAATACATTATCACATAGGATAGAAGCTACTGGAAATTCTGATTTCTAATATTTCCGAGTAAAGAATTTCTATGATACGTTCATCCCTCTACTTCGAGATTAAAAAAACATCAATAAATATCGTTAACATTTTTAGCTTAATTATGTAATAACGACGACGAAATTATCGAATATATTTGTTTGACCGTCCGGCAACTTATGGTACAGATATCTCGCAACATTGCAAACGATGCACACGATTCGTATGATGGCCACGGACAAGCTATTTTCCAATCCAATACTGCTCATACATTCCCGCGGACGAGATATTTCGCGCGTCTGTTTTTCCGCAATTAAGCACGGCTCCCGCCCTAATAAACAAACACCTGCCTTTATACGAGACATGTTTGTCACATTCGAATATGTATTATAATTTTATGAAC
This sequence comes from Bombus hortorum, assembly GCA_905332935.1. Classification (NCBI taxonomy): domain Eukaryota; kingdom Metazoa; phylum Arthropoda; class Insecta; order Hymenoptera; family Apidae; genus Bombus; species Bombus hortorum. The sequence goes on from HG995199.1 coordinate 12,529,412, forward strand.
GTAGGTTGGATACATGTTCAGTTTGTGAAATTATAGCGTCCTTTCTCCTGTCTCATAAATTACCTATCTTTCTATCCGCTGTAAACGTCACAGACGAACATTTCCAATAGAAGCACAATTCTATTGATTTTATCGTACCGATGAACTATCGTACGTTGCACGTGTTGTATAATATTTGTATCATTATGTATGCAGTTTATTTAGACGATAAAAGGAATACGCCACGGCCCAGCAACGATAATACAAATCTATACAATTATATGTATATATATATATATATATATATTTTAACAGAATTTATCATAATCGATAACGTAACGACCTGCCTGCAATGTTCACGAAACTTCGGAGCAGAACGTAACGATGAAAACGTAATCAACGAAGCAGAAAATACAAATCCCGTCGGATCCGATCCGACAGTTTAAAATCTGCTGTTCTTTGTACGCGAGCTTACTTTTGAATCGAAACGTTCGTAAACCGATTAAGACCGTAACTGCTCAATTACGATAACCAGGCAAACTTAGTGGCAGAGGATCAAAGGTCTGAAATTAATATCGAGCTTAGTTGTCGGGTCGCAAATAGATCGTATACAGTCGCTTGACAGCTATTCGACGTGCTTTGACCATAAAGCTTCGCAATACCAGAGTATCTTCAACGAAACGCGGTATAACATAACAGCAGACAATGAGAGTACCGACGTGAAAACGTACATACTTCACCGCTGCTATTTCCCTTCTATTCTCGTTTTCTTTTTAACCGACTACGAACGAGGAAAGGAAGAAAAAAAAAACTTGTTCTCGACTTCTCATTTCATCCCTTACGTTACACGGAGACATTGTCAGCGCCTCTTTGAGATTTTGTTCGCGCGTTTCTTTCACGGCACCTATCGTCGACGCGACATTATTCGATATCAACGAAACAACACCATTATGACACGTATAGTCTCGCGCCCTTTTAACGCCACTGCGGCTGAGAATGATATAAAGCGATATAAAACGATCAAAATTATGTGGCTTATATAGTTTGTATTTTCTGCTTCTTTGAAGACAGGCGAATTTATAGCGGCGAGTATTTACAGAGCAACAAGTAGGTACAATACATACGTTGACTTTTAAAGGCTTGTACAAGATTTTTAAGGAAATGATTTTCTATTGGAAATTCAATTTCTTTGGACACTGTTTAATTGGATTTGAATTTTGAAAAGATAATGAATTTTACCGATCGAACTGTTAGTTTAAGCGCGGCCTTTAATCGTATCACAAACGTTATTCTACGTTACTCCGCAACGTTTCCATTATTATGTAATATAATTCACTGTTACTGTATACGCGATTTTCGGCTTAAGAATTACTCAAATATTTAATATTTAATAGGAAGGATTGTTCTAAAGATCATTTTCACCTCTATAAATATTTATTGCATAAACTGTGTGTATAATTTGCGTAGAGCTTAAAGGATTTCCAATTTAATATTCGCGCATGAATTAAAACCTACTTGGAAAAATCATCGAACTCAAGAATCGCACTGTTGCTCGTGTTCAAACTCATCCGCCTGTGCAGTGTCGTCAATTCACTTTTTTCGATTTCTAATGAATTTTCAAGATAAACCTCGAACGTAATATCTATGTATGAACGTATCTATACGATTGAACAGACCGTGGATTTCTATGCATTTTTATAAATAATTAAAAATATATGTAGATATTATTCTAAATACTATGATACTATCGATTAAAGAATTATTATTCACGAGAATATAAGGGACAAAGATTATTAAAGTTACTTTATCCGGTGTTACATGCGTATAATTCGCGACTCAATAATTTTAATTATTTCGCTAAATCGATCCCTCGTCTACTACATTTGCAAAAAAAAAAAAAAAAAAAAAAAAAGTATTTCTTTTGCGTCAAATGCGTTTCCATTTTATATTAACTGCCACAAAACGTACGGTACACGTATTGTCTTTCTGTCTATCTTAACTTCAATTTTATCGACTCGTCGCTCGTTGACTGTGTCAAATATCCTTTGTTGGCTTTGAAGTTGCGAAGCACGAAGAGCTTCCTGGTTACGTGCCATTCGTTCGAATAAAAGACATTCAGATGCACGAAAAAAAAAAAAAAAAAAAAAAAAAAAAAAAAAAAAAAAAAGAAAAAGAAAAAAAAGAAAAAGGAGGTACAAACGGACGCTAATAAATAATTGTATTTAAAAAAAATTACTGATACTAAATATATTAAGAGCTAAGCGACTTCAATTTTATTATCGCTCTCATCTAATAATAAGTATTCGGTTGCACGAAAAAGAAGAAGATTCAAGCCTGAGTCAACGGAAAGTTCTACTTAAAAAAATCAAATATCAAGAATCGGGAAACTTTTATTCATCTCGGATAATATCGTCCCGGAGGTGTATCCTGTTCAGATGACCCTCCTTCGAAGATTAAACGCTTCCTGGCTATATAAAATGTTAACGAGCTACACCCTCTCCTAAAGTATCTACGAAACAGGGGTAGGTCAGTGTGAAATTAAATGGCTGGAATTTTCAGCGATTTCCATAGGCAGTGTGTCTTTAAAATACCTAATCCTTGTTGTTTCACGTTTAAGCAAAGTAGCGCCCCTGTTTCCGGCAAAAGGTAAATAGCTGCACATTCTGGGGATGAATTTGAAGCATTAACCGACGAACAGATTCGACAGCAAAAGTTTCGTGAAATTTACATCCCGAATTTCGTTGTTCCATTTAACGCAGAGGGATTGGCGCCCCCCCCCCCCCCGACGATCGATACGTTGGCAGATTTGCCTGCGGTTTCTCGCGATTATCGCGACGATTCTAATTGAGTCTCGCTAAAGAAATGAAATTAAACGTTGGCCGTTAATCGATAGCTGAAAAATAATATGAATTGCCACGATTCGTCGTATTCCCTCCTCGCCTTTTATTTTTTTTTATTTCTCGTCTTTCGCGTTTCACGGTCTTCGCCAATTACTATATAGAACCGTACTTTTCTGCTGGCAATTTCAGTTTACCAGATTAAACATTAGCTGGGTTCCGTTTCGTTTGATAAAACTGACGTCTCACATACTACCTAAGGTATTCTACGAGCTTGGCGCAGGTTTAATGGAAATGTTCGGCAAATATGGACACAGATAGCGAATGTTACTTGTATAAATATTCACTCTGATCGAGAACTAAAAAATCTGGAACGTTCTGCTCTCGTGCTGAATTACAGTAGTTCGCGAAAATATTTGAATATCCCTGGCAAACTCCTTGTGTACATATTATTAAGAATATCATAATATCCTATCGATATCGTGACAAGATTAACGTATTATTAAAATTTCAAACGAGTATAAAAATGTACGTAAGAGTTATAGGACTTTTATTGCAATTAATTGTATGTTTGAGACTAATACTCATATCGTATACGAATTTTTCGTTAAGCATGCAAAAAACGTCGTGCAACCTCTATATATATATATATACACACACACACATATATTTCGAATTGGCTTCAAATTTTACATTAATATATTAATAACAAGAGTTTCGCGGAAAACGTTCGAATAATGTATTGATTTACGCGTAATTGACATTGCGTATTTAATATAATCGAAGAAATAGTTTTATTCATCGTGTTAAGAATTAACGAGCATACGAGTACGTAATAGGAATTTTAATATTTCTATATATTATTTTACTAATAATTTAATATAATCCTAACTCACATAAAAAAGGATATATAAATAGATCGATACGATACGATGCAAACTAAATTTTATGTAACAAAACTTTAACCACACCTTATAGACACGATAACTAATTGAAAATTGCGTAAAAACTATTTGTAATAACCTGCGTTGCTTGTCAGATTGGAAGAGATATTTAATCACCAAATAATTTTGCTACGTTCGAAATTTTCTCGCTCCTTAATACATTTTTTTTTTCTTTTTTCTTTTTTTTTTTTTTTCTGATTCTCATTTAACAAGCGTATCATGTATCATTTGTAACATTATCGACAACATGGCGATCGATTTGCTCAACAAGTACTATTTTCAAAAAACTAAATCGTTTAAAATTATTCAAACATTCAGTGTTCTACTTTCCCACACGCTAGACAACATTTTTAATACGAATCAACTCGTTTCACTAAGGACGCTAAAAATTGATTATTAAAATAGAATTACGCATTTTATACTAGTTCTCGTCGTCGTATGATCAAGATAACATTAATAAATAATACTGGCACTTTAAAAATTGACGAGCTGCCTATCTCAAATATATCGATATTGCTCCAATATGTAGAAATTTACATTCCCGAAATACCTCTTTTCAAAAGTAGAACACATAATCGCAACCTAGGCGGAAAATAAAGAGAACAATCGTATTGCTCGATAATTTTAACGAATGAAACAACGATAATAAAATTGAAGGAGAAATAAAACTTACCGTATCTGCTGGCACTCACGAAGTGACACGAACGCGACGCGACGGAATTTGGCGGCAGATCCCGAACGCTGCCACGCAGAATCTAAACAGACACGGAGCAAGCGATAAGCTCACCAGTTGAAACGTTCCGAGTGATCTCGCGGCAGATAACTCAGATTTTTCATTCAATCGATAAACATATTTGTCAGACGTACATCAGTGATCATTTTAATTCTCAAAATGTTAGTGGACAATAGACAGCGTTAAAATACATTTGAAAGTGTCATAATTATTGTTCGAATCGCGAAAAATCATGCCAAATGTGACACGGAGAAAACGATAAATTTTCCAAATAGACTATTCAAAGGTATCTAGCGACAGATACCTCAGATTTTTCATTGATTCAGTCGAAAAACATACTTGTGAAACGTACATTAGTGATTTTTTCGCGCTGAAAATGTTAATAGACAATAGACAGCGTTAAAATACATTTGAAAGTGTCATAATTATTGTTCGAATCGCGAAAAATCATGCCAAATGTGACACGAAGAAAACGATAAATTTTCCAAATAGACTATTCAAAGGTATCTCGCGACAGATATCAGATTTTTCATTGATTCAGTCGAAAAACATACTTGTGAAACGTACATTAGTGATTTTTTCGCGCTGAAAATGTTAATAGACAATAGACAGCGTTAAAATACATTTGAAAGTGTCATAATTATTGTTCGAAGCGCGAAAAATCACCCCAAATTGTGTTTGGACGAATGTTTTAACGAATACTATGCGATATAGAATAACGTAATATATTTTCCAGAATATAAATTAATGAAAAATATGGTAAAATGTGTTTTTGATATTTTTATGTTGGAACGATACCTGTCACATAGATACGCGCAACGCAGCGACGAACGTGTTGAAAAGAATAAAAGGATCAAGATTAACAAACCGAAAGTAAGTAAATGAAAGAATCACTTTGTATTATTTTTTACTCGCGATTCGCGGGATATTGAAACTTTTAATAATGACGACGTCTCTTCAATCAATCAATCAAAATATCAAAAAATTACACTTTTTTAAAAACTTTTACCTCGCAATAACGGTGTTATAACAGAGAATAAGAAAAAAAATTGCTACTCATCAAGAAAACAGGAAACGAAAATCGAGATTGACAACTCGGTGTTCGCGAGGCGATAGAGACGATTTCATGACAGAAAATTAGTCGAGAAGAGTATTCGCAGAGAAGTACGCGTTCGTCGCGGAGAAACGTTCGAAATGTTAGAAGAGAATCGTACTTACCGAGTGGTGGTGGTGCTGCTCTGATGAAAATTCGCTCGTTCGTTCAGTTTTTCGTTTTTTCGTTTTTTTGTTTGGCAGTCTTGAGAAGAAATAAATAGGAATATAAGATAATAGTAACCTTCTTCTGGAACCGAAAAATTTTCTAACTTTACTATTTTTGCTCTTACTCCTGCTCCTATTGCTGTTTTTGTTTCTATTACTGTTAGTCTTGCTCCTACTACTGTTGGTCTTGCTCCTACTACTGCGGCTGTTGCCCCGACTGCGTTCTCGCTTCAACTGACGCTGTTGCTTCGACTGAATCTCTCGCTTCGACTGTCGCTGTTGCTCCGACTGCCTTCTCGCTTCGACTGAATCTCTCGCTTCGACTGTCGCTGTTGCTCCGACTGCCTTCTCGCTTCGACTGAATCTCTCGCTTCGACTGTCGCTGTTGCTCCGACTGCCTTCTCGTTTCGACTGCCGCTGTTGCGCCGACTGCCTTCTAGCTTCGACTGATTCTCTCGCCTCGACTGCCCCTCTCTGCTTCGACTGCCCCTCTCTGCTTCGACTGCCCCTCTCTGCTTCGACTGCCCCTCTCTGCTTCGACTGCCCCTCTCTGCTTCGACTGGTACTGCTCTGGCTCGGAGCAGTGCTCTGGATCGACTGACTTCAGCTGCTGCTGCTGCTGCTGCTGCTGCTACCTCGAGCTCAACTGTACGCCCAATGACGGCTAGTGGAGGGGGGGCTAGATGCGCATTGCATTTATAGAAGTTTGCTAGTGTTGCGTCGGCCCGGGAATGGGCTGGACTTAGCTGTCACGTGTTGCTTCCCGGAAAATATGGTACGATTTGGAGTTGATTCGATTGCCCCCTCCACGGGAGAAACGACGCAGGGAGGCGGCGCGAAAATTTCATTGCGCGTATTGACGAGGGTTGTATTGGCGGGAGAGGATCTGCGCAGAACATGTAGATGTTCTCGATAGTTCTCGATGTTTCATATGTCTCTCGTAGTTCAAGATAGTACATTCGATGTGCAAGACTGACGGCATAAAGATCACATAAAGAATAATTATTTTACAATACATTATATCTTTTTCGAAACAAGAAAATATACAAGGAAGAAATAGAACAGATTCTTACGATCATTCTTGTGAAATTTTGCAATATACGAATTAGCAGTTTTTGTATTACGTTTGAAAAAATTACGTGTTAAAGTGTTCGTGAGAAAGGAGAAACGGAGAAGGAATTGTAAGTATTTTCAAATATTTAAAACGTAGTGAAATCCGTAAATGATCTTGAACATTTCTTACAAACAAACAAGTTATCTCGTATTTTTCTACAGAAAAAGTACACATTCATCCGAAAAAATTCCATCGATGTTAAAAACAACTCGTACGGAAAGGATTAATATCATTGTTATTGAAATCTTGTATTTTGTATTCATAGACGAAAACTGTGTCGTGTAAAACGATTCCATTGTATTATAAAGTTCTTAAAATCGATAGTTTTCGTTCTTCATATTTTTTTAGTTAAAACATTTAAATGACTTTCCAGAAACAAACCATGCTTCATGCACATTTTGAGTTTAGTTAGCGTAGAAGTTAAACCTTACTCTGTGATTAGTTAAGTTACCTGAAATTAAATGGATTTCAGATAGCTAGTAATGTAAATAATACTTAAACTAGCATATAATGCTTAAATCGTAAATTAAACGACGTATACATATAAAATCAATTGAATTTAGGGAATGAATTATTTGAAAGAATGTCAACTTCGCTTCAAACTTGAAAGAATATTTCAGATCAAGTAAATAACAAATTTATACCGGTGTAATGATCTCAAGCTTTTTGAATTCAGACAATTTATGTAATCGGTGCGAGAATGTATACAATATAAGATATTAAAGAGAATCGCATTGAGCATTATTGCACTATGTACAACATCATAAATCGTCGATGAAAACTGTGCAGCGGGCAAGAAATGTTTATAGATTCGATAAATAAACTGTGAATGACAAATTCTCTGTAAATGACAGGTTAAAATGTAGATAACCATCGTTAATATCAATAGGATATCATTTCATCGAACAATTTTAAGGATCTTTGTATTATTATAACATATCCTTTAGATAATTTGTTAGTTTTATAATGAAGAATCCACAAGTGTTTCTGCAGTAACAAAGTAATTAACGTTTCTTGAAGGGATTAATTCTTCTTGCAGATTTCTTTCACCTTCGTCTTTGAAACTATTCATAAATTATATTTACATCTTTCAAAAAATCATATCTGAATCCGTAATAATGCTCACAGTTTTGTAATATATTTAATATCTTTTGATTTATTCGAGATTTCTTCGAATCTAATGCAGAATTCAAAATGTATCACGTATTTATCGTAGTCCATGGATTATGCATACAAACTTGCTTCATATATGTACGTATGTGTATCGTGCATTGCTCTTTTTAAGAATTTATATGCTTTTCCAATGAAATGACTCTGGTATATAGGAAATAGTCTGTTACTATTATGGTCTAGATGGACAGAATATCATGGCATATCGTTTAACATGCAAGCAAACATATGTTTTACGTACGTTTTTCGCTTTTATCATAAATTAAGCACGTTTCCATGTCTTCCTGTAAAAGATAATGGATAATCAATACCAACAGCGTAACGAGAGTAAAAATCATCGTTCGTTCAGTTTTCAACGTAATTTTATCTGCTGTACTTTTTCAGCTACTTTGATTTTACTCAATTTTAAAGAACAGATTTGAATAATAGCAGGATTAACGTATGAAATATAACGTCGAAACATTACTACGACTGTTTTGAACAGATTTCCGTCTGTAGATGACGGTAAACGTTTCCGTACCTCATAATTTGCGAGAAACGAATCTCATGCATTTCGACGAGACCTTGCTCTGTCCATCTTACAGTTTCTTTCTTGATTGACTTTCAAATTTCCCTCTGGATTCCACGCTGTCTCTGTCATATAGAGCGAAGTGTTTGCTGACCCTCAAAGCAAAAAAGGACAAACACGGAGAAAGTCCGCCTTTGGGGTTGGAAGTAAGCATAATTTACGATACGATGATCTAATCTCTTCATCATGCTTGGAATATACATGGTTGCCTGTAAACGAGCGCGGTTTTATATGCAAGAAGTTGCAAAGAAAAGATCCTATGTTTTTTCTAATACTCACCCGTGAGAAAAAGAGATTTCGATCAATGTTATATAATATTTGAAATCCAATTTCGTTGAGCAAGAAACAGAGAAAAATATTCCTCCGCTTTGATCGAAAATATTTCATTTGACCTTTTGTTTTAATATACCCCGGGCACAAGAAAATATTTGCGCACAGTCATATTCTCCAATGAACCAACCGTTCCATTACTATCTTTTATATTTCATTTTCACAATATCAAATGCTTGCAATCGTATATAAAAATACCGTTAAATAATACATGTAATCCCCAAGTGTAATCATGTATATCATATCTGCATTTATATTATTTAAATACTTCTCGTAGCCACTGTACAACGGTCATCTGTAAATAATACATAAATATATTTCTATTTATTCCATCTGTAAACGGTATTGCACAACATGCCTTATTTATCTATTTATTCATTTATTCATTTGTTCGTGAATCCACAGTATGTAGAATTTAGTTCCGTATCTCACGAAGTTAGTTTAAAAGTCGAAGCAAAGTTTAAGTCGCACAAAAGTATTATCAAAAGTTCCCCTGTCAAAGAAGCAAAACACACACAAAAAAAAAAAAAAAAAAAAAAGAAAGAAAGAAAGAAAGAAAGGAAAGAAAAAAATCGCTTTAATATACAGACCGTATTTCACGCGTCTGTGTTTCGATTTGAAACTCAACCCGATTCAATTAACCCGTGGTATCGAAATGCCCGCCAACTGTTAGTTTATTACGCATATTATTTGATATATAATCGTTCGACGAATATCATAGATATTTGATATTTCATCGTTAGGTGTGTCTCATCAAAGTTCGATATCTATTTGTCCACGTGCTCCAAGGGAAGATTTGATATAAAATAATTTTACAACGTTCTAGGACATTTATAAAGTAATTGCGTGACACTTTACGTTAATTGGGACGTTTAAATAAACTCAAGAATTGTCAACATCATTCGTTGTTATAATGATGCTTAATAACCCCGGAATACAAGCAGTTTTTATGTAAATGGATAAAATTTAATATGCTGCTAAAGTAAAAGTATAATTTATACAAGGTGAAATCTCCTTGGTAAGTAGTCCGATGCTCGTAATGCCCGGCAGACAAAGTGTACGCGTATATTATATCACGTAATTTCAGTGTTATTTCGTCTCTTAATCGCTCGGTTTAAAAAAAGCCGCGAGTAACAGAACTAAATTGACAACACGTATATTATTTGTAGAAAACTATATTTATCTGTATATATATATATGTGTGTAAACATAATATACATAATATCTGATCGGAAAATTAATTACAAAATTAATTAAAAAGTATTCTATTATCATCGCGATTCGTATATACTATTTTCCATTTAATAAGAAATTAGTATACACCAATTTATGCTCATTCTATCGATCTGGACTTTAAGATTCAAAATATATATCGAACTTTGATTTTCCATCATGCTTCGCATATGATTCATAAATATTAATTAGCATGTGATATTAATTGATGTTATAATTCAGAGTGTTCGATATTCATTTACATTTACATTGCTTTCACGTTATAGTTAAATATCTTATTATTTGAAATACTTGTATCTATGCTTCATATGCGAATTATTCACGTTTCTACTATTATTTCAATTAAATCTCAACCTTCAAACTTCCATTTGCCCGCGCCAGGGATTAGATCCCCAGTTTCAATCCTGCTCTCCCCCATGTGAAAACTTTTTAATCCTTGTTTTTCGAACAGTTCGTGAGCATTGATCTTCTCGCAGGAATTATAACCGCTCGGGTACTAATTAATTCCATCTTCAGACCGCTTAAGTGACATTTGATTGTCGTTTAAGTAGTTCCTCTTTTCTCGCTGTAAAATACGGCAGAATTTCAATTCCTCGATCATTAATTACATTATTAGACTACTTTCGCACGCTTTTCCATTCCACGCCGTGATTCTCGTCGCTTAACTGCTCTTTCGTTATAGCGCCGATCAGACTTTCAACAAAGTCGCGATTAATCTCGATAATGAAATTTCCATTGCTGTCGCAACAGGAAAGATTATTCTACGTTAAACTATATCTTTTCTTTTTCTTTCTTTCTTTTTTTCTTTCTCTTTTTCTTTTTTTTTTTTCTTTTTTTTTTTTTTAACTGACAGAACGCATTAACGCGTTGATTGCCACGCGAATTTTATAGATTTTAGCCAAATGATAGGAAAACACCTGATACAATATTATTGCAATTAATTTTCCTTCGTCCAGGGTTTCATTATCGGGAAAGTCGAGTTTGAGAATTTAACAGGTATACTTACATTTTTACAAATTTGACTCCACACTTTCGACTCGGTTTTTCACGTAGAATAAATCACATGCTCGCTCCTAACGAAGTATTTGTCATCCCGTTTACATTATTAAAAGAAACATTTAACTTCTCCAAGGTATTATATCATATCTGACCAGTCTGCTCTCACAAAATTTTACCCAATTCCTTCCTTCGTAACGTTGGAAATTCTTTCGGCCGCCAGCCCGCCACACTTATCTTATTTTAGTGACCCTGGAAAATTCAACGAGTAGCTGTGGATTCCATCGATACGAGGAATTTTAATGTTCGTTCTTCGGTATTCGTGTAATTTCATTAGACGTCTCTCATTCGTTGGAAACTTGCGTTAATTTGTTCGATCTTTGTTCGATCTTTAAAACAAACTGTTACAATAGGACAACATTTCGTTGCCATAAATTACATTTAACGCATAGTTAGGAACCACGAGCTATTGTGTAAAATTTATCGCTTATTGTACAAAACTTTTAACATATCGTAAATCAATAACGTGCAACCATTATAAAAAAAAAAAAAAAACTAATTTCACGTGGCTGAGATACGACGGCGATTTGGAAGATTTCGGAGATTTATGCTCGTAATACGAAGATTTAAAACACGCGTCTCGAATATTTGTGCGTTATCCTTTAAAATCCTTAATCTCTTCGATGCGACGTATAAAATTTACAAACCGCCATTTTAACGTGCTTCAAATACTGCTCGCGTGGATTATACGCGAACGATGTCGTTCCAAATTTATCAACTAAGCGTTGTACGTGCCTTAATGTATACATTACTTATGTACACCCTGAAAGTACAGATTTGTTAATGGCATAATGACTTGATCCTTTTTCTTCTTTTCTTTTTTTTTTTTTTTTTTTTTTGCTCTCTCTTTTTCTTCTTTCTTTAACAATGTAACTTTTGCTGTTGTATACGTTAAAATAAATCTAAATATTTTGGAGGTTTCAAGTACGTAACGACAAGAAGATATTTTTCAAACGTTCGATATTTCGATGTTAAAACGTCTTTAATACATTCGATACAAACTCGATACATTCGATATATCGAGTTAAATTTACTTTCAAATTACATTATTATTTAATGCTCGCGAATAAGAAACATATCCGATTACGTATTTAATGATGTATCCATTATCAGAATTGATTAAAATATCGCATTTCATCGAAAATGACGTTACTTTGTGTGACTGTTTTTGTACTCGTTACGTTGTACGTACGCACACGTAACGAGAACTGAAATCTATCGAAAGATGAGCTGCGGCCCGTGAATGATATTTTAGCGAAAGCGAAGAAAATATTTGCGCACTACCGATGATATACGAAAGCGTGGTTCTGTCAATTTTTATAGAACAGCCTGATTTTTAATTCTTATCTATAGGCGTAAGGTTAACCATTAAAAATACTTATCGTTATTTAATGGAATTTTCTGTTAAACTCGCATCTACCATGATAGAAGGAAATTTGTTTGTGCTCATAATTGTCGTACGTTCGACGTGTTTTACAATCGAAATTTCTCCAACTCGCTTCACAGATAAGCAAGTAATAATCCGGTATATTTACCTTTGATATCAGCGAGTTCATCATTCGCTAATTTCACCCTCTGACTTTTGATGGGCTTTAGGGATCCGAAACAGTTTATGTCAGAGCGCATGGCATGTGATACATCAAAGCCGTCAATGCGCCATTCCACTGGTCGCTTCGTGTTTATACTCAATGAAACATCAACAATAATACTATTATCCTGATTGCCTTCATCCCGACTGTCAAAAGCAGATAAGCATTGTTCAATTTTCGGGACTTCAGTAACTCGAGCGCCCAGTTAAGCTCTGTAATCGCCCAGTTGCTTTATACCTACGTTTGTAATAATAAAAGCATTCAACGCATTCTGTTTTAATAGCTTTAATAAATCAACTTTTATTTCAAGAATTTTTATTTCTATCGTACCTTTTGTGTTTACACGAATCTGCCACTTGTTGAACGCCCTGGTGTTCATTCACAGCGTTTGAGTTATAGCGAGAATTACCTTCTTCAAACAAGTTTGCCTTAAGCGCATTTGGAGCAGCTAATTGCTCCTGCCATTCAAGCTCACACCTAAAATTCTCTTATGTATTCTGGATGCTACATAACAATAGGATTGACAACAAATCATCAGCGACTACAATATCCGACATTCTTTTAATCTATCCACGTAACCGAAAAAATTATTTAAACGATGAAACATGTTTCTCCTACCGGGCATTTTCGTGAATAATAATTGCTTTCTTGCAGATTCCTTTCGATTCGTAAACTTCTTTTCATTTATTCCACACGAAGTGTGATTGTTTACCACGTGGTGTTGTTGCGATGCTTCGCCGCATGGCATAGCTCGCTCGAACTCATTAGAAGAATAATACCGGCTCCTCACCATCGTTTCTATTCCGCTAATCGGCTTCATCCGCTGCTTCGGGTTCAATGATTGTGCCAATTTGCACACTATTATAATTTATAGTTAGTTTATTGTATTGTCTCCATTTGTAATTTCCGGGTGTCGCCATTTTCTCTGTTTAGCTTTTCTATACTTGAAAGCGCCGCGCTCGGCGTTTTCATGTACACCTTATAACTATACTACCACGCAAGCTGTAAAATATATTTCATACACCGGTCTCGTAATGGCCAACGGTGAATTATTGATCGTGCACTCTTTTCCTGCTTTTAGGTTATCTTCCACGCCCTTCGATATTATTACTGTTAACAATATTTTCAATAAGAATAATAACTAATTGTTGAACCTGGGCCCGCAGCCTGTTGTTGTTGTTTCTATTGCTCAAAGACAGGATCGCAACAGCTATTATCGTATTTTATGCGAAAAATCAATCGCACCGTTCCGAACCGAAAAATCGTTACTGCACGCACACCGGCTAGGGATAAAAACAAGAGAACGTCATAAACCTATCGATTGTGAAATCGTTGAATCTATCGATTGTAACTAGAACAATTTTTTAGTTACAATTATTTATTGTAACTAGCGCATTATTAAAATTTGAATTAATTTCATTCTCGAAACTTCACGAAACGAAGCAAATGTTTGCTTGACATTCGTCGCACGTAAATTCAATTCGCTGAAATCGATGTACCAGATACATTTCACCATGATGGAAATGTTTCAACGTTTGCATTGATATGATAGTGTTTGTACTCGCGGATTTATCGGTAATGCGTTTGCATGAAACACGTGAAAATGGCGTATAAGTACGACACAGACTGTTTAAAAACAGAATATAAATAAATGAACGTACTTTCACGCAATGACGATAAATTGCGGGAATTGTTAATAAATTATTATGCATTTGGTAATAAAATACGCTTACAAAATTCAACATCTTTTGCTCCGAAGCTTTCATATCGATATTAAACATGCAAATAGGATATACAGCATGATGGGGGAAATTCATTTAGTTTGTTTACTGTACGTTATGAACGTCAATTTCACATAGTTTAAGAAAATTATCATGAAATATACGTCACATTGCACGTGCAACGTATGCGGTGACATTTCAAAGGTTGATTAACAGAATGTTATTAGCGCGCTGTAGAGAAATACGCGCAATTTGCTCGAAATTTTAATACAAAAACGGTAATACTACGCTTATTTAATTAGATTTTGTTTAAACACGGGACAATAATAAGAACGTTAACGATATAAGAAACGTTTATTAAATCAATAATGCAAACAAGAAATGAGAAATTTCCATAAAAATGAAAGCACGTTGATCGCAGAATGCAGTTGGTCCTTTTTTCTTCCGAGAAATTCCGCCCACGTAGCAGCGTTTTCAGTAATTTCCAGCAGTTTCTAAAAATTATTTCGACGAAGCTTTCGCCTGAAAAAACTGTAAGAAATTGCTAGAGTCGGGGCAGAAACGTGATATCGATGTTAAAAGGGTTTATAAAGCGACACACAGGGAGAGAGACCTTATTAGTTTCTCAAAAGTAATTAAGACGAAGGGCGCGTTTCTCTTTTTGGGACACTTTGAAAGACGAGAAGTACACGTAACATGCAAATATTCATATTTGCGCAGTCCCTTCATTCTGAGATATTTACAAAACTTTCTGCATGTTTCATTCTCGTTTCATCTTCTGAAATAAAGATACAAGTTGTTATTCAAATATATATTCCTTCGTATTTCGTCTCTCGGAAGATTGAACGTGTCTTCTTCATTTTAAGAATTACATCGGGCCGCGGTAAATACACGAAGATATTTAATTTCGCACGACGAAACAATTTTTATCGTAACATCGTCGTTTCGCCATTTTATATTTCGCTACTTGAACGAATATTATTACTTGATGTGGCATACGTAAGAACGTAACTTTGAAAGCATAATTACAACGAATATCGCCCCAACGAATTTTAATTTAATCTTAATAGCTTTTACAATTAACAGTTTAATCCCGCACTCGGTATCGTACAAAGGGTAGTTGGTAGAAGAACATTACTTTTTAAAAAAAAATTCATTTCCCCCGCGGCCACGATAAAGAGAAGAAGCAATTATTCGTTCAACCGTTTCGTCGTGCTGGATGTGAAAATCGCAGAAAAATTACAAATACCTGCCGTCAATCTTTCGACTCGTAACGATTGATTGAAATAATTAGCGCGTTATATCCAATTATAAATTGCAGATTACCGATTAATTGCAAAGCGATTATCTGCTGTCGCCAAAATATTAATTGAATTAATATCCTCTGTATCAATCAAGAATTCTGTCCTCTCTGTCTATATGTTCGCTATTAGTAAGTTTGCAGTTTCACAGCCTCCTAAATGCGATACTGATACATCATATAATTCTACTAGAAACGAAGTACTTTTACATTTTTCCAGATAGACGCTTTATAAAAGCATGTTTGGCGTGAAAAATCTGCAAATAATGCTCGAATACGTCTTTTACGCTTCTTTTCTTCTCTTCTCGTATGCATTCTCGTGTGCATAAAGCAAATATGCCGTGACATGAAGGAATTCGGTACGATATTCGGAGCATTTCCAGGTTTTCTCGTGGGAGGTTGCAATACAGAATTCCGGGCGTAGTTGCAGCAGATTTACAAAGGATAGACAGAAACGGAAAATGGGGAGATTCCCGGGTCTCGATACCAGTTCGGTTTCTAGGTGGTTCGATGCAGCGACGACCGACCGAACAGAGTGTGCGTGGCGATGCGTCGCGCAGCCTGCCCCAATTATTAACTGTACTGACGTCACAATGGTACGATAGGGGGAGGCTATATGTTAGTAGGTCATAGGTTTAGGGACGGTTATGGCGACAAAGGCTATTCGTTTCTTCGGCGAATGTTAGCCAACAAATTCCCAGATTCATAGCGGGCTGTCCTTTTAGGTTAACTGAAAATATTCCACGAGGATGTACCGACATCCGGCAGTCGTCTTGTCCGCGGGACAGAGTCTTCGTGTAGCCAGCCACGGGACAGGAACGGTTGCGAGGTATACAGTTCGGTACCGTTACATATTATGTCTGCCCAACTCTTCTCCGACAACGTTGTCTAATTCCTTCGTATCGTTGTTCGCCCGTCAGATTTATTTTATTTTAGTGATCCTGAAAAATTCAACGAATAACAGTGGATTCTATCGATACGAGGAATTTTAAAGCTTGTTCCTCGGGTACTCGTCTAATTTCATTATTCGCGTTTCATTCGTCGAAAACTCGCGTTAATTTGCTCGCCAACTGAAAACAAACCCGTCGGTTTTTATTTCCACGAACTGTTACAACGAGATAAAATTTCCTCGCCGTAAACTACATTTAACGCATAGTTAAAAACCACGAGCTGTTGTGTAAAACTTGTCGCTTGTTGTACAGAACATTTAACGTATGGTAGATCAATAACGTGCAACCATTATAAAAAAAAAAAAAAAGAATAATTTCACGTGGCTGAGACACGACGGAGGTTTGGAAGATTTCGGAGATTTATGCTCGAAATAAGAAGATTCAAAATACGCGACTCGAATATTTATGCGTTATCCTTTAAAATCCTCAATCTCTTCGACGCGACGTATAAAATCCACGAGCAGCCATTTTAACGCACACCAGATACGGTTAACGTCGTGGGCTGTACGCGAACCATATGGATTCAAATTTATCAACTAAACGTTGTTCAGGTTCGTTGCTTATATGACTATATAATATTGCAATATCTACCTTTGACATCAACGAGTTTATCATTCGCTAATTCCACCCTTTGACTTTTCATTGGCTTTAGGGATCCGAGCCAGTTTATGTCACAGGACATTCGTGATGTAGTAAGGCCGTCAATCCACCATTCCATTGGTGGTTTCATGTTTATACTCAACGAAACGTCAACGATAATACTATTATCCTGATTATCTTCATCCCGAATATTGGAAGCAGACAGGCATTGTACAATATTCGATATTTCACTAACTGGGGCGAGTTCAGCTCTACAATTGTCTCTCTGCCTCACGCCCACGTTTGTAACAATAAAAACATTTAACGTATTCTATTTTATTACCTTTAACAAATCGATTTTCATTCCGAGGCTTTTATTTCCATCGTACCTTTCGTGTTTACTCGAATCACCCACTTGTTGAGCGCCCTGGTGTTCACAGCGTTTGAGTTATGGCGAGAATTACCTTCTTCAAACAAGTTTGCCTTAAGCGCATTTGGAGCAGCTAATTGTTCCTGCCATTCAAGCGCACATCTAAAATTTTCTTGTGTATTCTGAATGCTATATAATAATGATAATAATAATAATAATAATAATAATAATAATGATAATGATAACAATAAAGTAATAATAATAATGATAATAAGAATAGGACTGACAATGAATCATTAACGACTACAATATCCGACGTTCTTTTCATTTATCCGTGTAACGGAAAAAGTTATTTAAGCAATCAGACATGTTTCTCCTACCGAGCATCTTCGTGAATAATAATTGCTTTCTTGCGGGTCCTTTCGATTCGTAAATCTCTTTGAATTTATTCCACGATTCACGTGAAGTTTTGCAAAGCTCCGTACGGCATAGCTCAATCGAATTCGTATCTAATATCTAGATAAGAATAATATCTGCTCCGGCTTTTCCATCCTTCTTATTCCATAAAGGGGCTTCATCCGCTGCCTCGGGTTTAACTATTGAACCATTTTCATAGCCATAATTCATATTTAGTGAATATTGCCTCCATTTGTCCGGGCGTCGCCATTTTCCCTGTTTAGCTTTTCCACCGCTTTCGGCGCTTTCATGCTCTCCTGGTAACAGCGCTATCGCGCAAGCAGCTCCATAGTCGATACAGCGGCCGTTATGGCAGTCAGCGGTGAATTATTGATCGCGCACGTTTTTTTTTCTTGTTTTTAGGTTATCTACCACGCCCTTCGATATTACTACTGTTAAGAATATTCTCGACTAGAATAATAACTAATTGTTGAACCTGGACACGCAGCCTGTTGTTGTTTCTATTATTCAAAGGCAGGATCGTTACAGTTATTATTTTATTCTTTGGAAATATCAATCGCACCGTTTTTAGCCGAGAAATCTTTGTTGCACGTTCTTACACCGACTAGGGATAAAAACAAGAGAACATCTTAAACCTATCGATTGTTAAATCGTTAAATCTATCGATTCTATCTAGAACAATTTTTTAGTTACTATTTATATTGTAACTAGCGCGTCTGCATGTTGTTAAAATTTGTATGAATTTTATTCCTGAAACTTAACGAAACGAAGTAAACGTCCGCCTGACACTCGTCGTACTTAAATTGACTTCAATAAAATCAATATACCAGATGCGTTGAACCGTGATGTAAATGTTTCAACGTTTTGACGTAATAATGTTTGCGCTCGTGTATTTATCGGGAATATGTCTGCTTGAAATACGTCAAAATGACGTCTAATTACGACAGGCTGTCCAAAAACAGAATGCAAATTACTGAACGTACTTTCAACGCTTGTGATGATAAATTACGGGAATTATTAATGAATTCGGCAATTATTACGCACCCGACGGTAAAATTTGATAGTATATTAAATTTCTCCGAGAATCATGTTAAATAACGAACGCCTCCAGCGGTAGCGAGTTAAAGAAGAATATTATTTCTCGCATGATTTATCATTAAATATGTTTGCTTAATAGAGCGAGTAAAACGGTTCCGGAAGGATTTTACTTCTCGTGGCCCTTTTTCCCGAGAAATTACTCTCTCGTTGCAGCATTTCCAACAGTTTTCGACAGTTTTTAGAATTATTTTAATATAAAGCTTTCGGGTAAAAAAATGGCAAAAAATTGCCAGAGTTAGAAAGAAACGTAATATCGACGTTGAATTAATTTAAAACGCTACACAGGAAGAGTTCATTAATTTCTCGAAAGCAATTAAGAAGAAGAGCGTGTTTCTCTTTTTAGGAAGCTGTGAAAGACGAGAGACGACTCGTATCAAGTGCATTTAACTAGCAAATATTCATATTTGCGCAGCTCTTTCATCTTGTAATATTTGCAAAATTTTCTGCGTATTTCATTCCCGTTTCATATTTCGAAATAAAGATATATCAATATCGAAATACGTTTCACCGTATTTGATCTTTCGAAAGATTGAACGTGTCTTCTTCATTTTAATAATTATATCGGGCCACGGCAAATACACGAAGATATTTAATTTCGTACGACGAAACAATTTTTATCGTAACGTCGTCGTTTCGCTATTTCATATTTCGCTATTTGAAGAAATGTGATACTTGAGGTAGCATACGTACGAATGAAACCTTGAAAATATGACTCCGACGAATATCGTTTCAACGAACCTTAATTTAATTTTAATAGTTTTTACAAGCGACGGAGAAACTCTACACTCGTTATTCTGCCGACGTTTCTTACGTAGAAGAATATTTCTTTTTAAAAAAAAAAAAAAAAAAAAAAAAAAAACAAAAAAAAATTCGTTTCCCTCAAGACCACATGGAAGAGAAAGAATTCTTCACTCAACCGTTTCGTCGTGCTTAATATGAAAATCGTAGAAAAAGCTATAAATTCCTCCTATCAATCCTCATACTCGTAACAATTGATTCGAATAATTTCTGTACTAATCCAATTATAAATGGCAGAGTACCGATTAATTGCAAACACTAATTGCAACGATTAATTGCAAAGATTAATTGCGATGATCCGCTATCGCCAGGATATCAATTTAATTATCCTCCGCATCGAACAGGATTTTCGTCTTCTCCGTCTACATGATATTTGTTATCGGTAAGTTTGCAATTTCACCGTGCCGATATTGATATTATATGACCCTACTAGAAACGAAACACCTTTAACGTTTTCCCGGATAAACGATTCTACGCTCTGAAGAAGTATGTTTGGTGTGAAAAGCCTGCAAATGCTGCTTGAATACGTATTCGAGGTAAAATGCTCTCGACGTGTACTTTACCCTTCTTTTCTTCCCTTCCCTTCACTTGATGTATTTGTCATAAAACAAGCATATCATTACGCAAATGTAGTCAATACGATATTCAGAGAATTTCAAGATTTTCTCTAGGGAGATTGCGATTCGGAATCCCAAACATAGTTGCAGTAAATCCAAGAACAATATACTTAGGCAGAGCACTCGAATGAAAGCAATAACGCTTGTCCCCTGTAGAACAGTAATCGATTTCTCTGCGGCTATTCACCCCAATAAAACATGCAACTGTAGCATGTCTGTTGCGAAACGGCCGATGGGGAATTTGTGATTTCAATTTACGATCAACCGTCCTTTATACTTCACGTAGCTAATACGATAGATTTACAAAGGATGTGCAGAAACAAAAAATAGAGAGCGGTGAATTTTACTGTAGCGATTAAGCTGCACGGTTTTATATGAATACGCGGAACGGCAAAATAAAAGGCAAATATGGAAGGCAAATACAAAAGGCGGGCTTACCGGAGATATGATTTTTGCCAAAAAAAAAAAAAAAACACAGGGAACAACAATAATGCGTGTATGCTGGTGTAGCTTGATACTTTCACGAATACGATCGAATAAATTGAAATGAACAGGGATTTATTTTAATCTCTGCGTTTCGTAAATATTTTATGGATTTTTGCGTTTTTTAAATGCATGCAAATTTACGAAAATCCCGCGATGTGAAAATAATGTGATAAATTTTACCAGTAACTTTGCAGTTAAAAGAGTTTTAAGGGATTAAATTGGTTTAAAGAACGAGCGTAACGTGTATATCTCGACATAGACGTTACACCTAACACAAGAATCACACGGTCGAGTCGTACGGATCGAACCCATGTTCAACAGATTCGAGGGGAGAAGCAGACAAAGAATAAAGAGAGAGAGAGAGAGCATAGGCTGGTTAAATCAGCGCAACGAGTAAAGTAGCTTCGACCATTATTCCGTTCCGAAAAGGAAGACGAATGGAAAACGAAAGAAAGGTTCAAAGGAGCATCTCTTGCTTTGATTATTGACACACGCTCGCGTTAATAACGCTCACTGAAAAGCGAACGGAGAATGAGCATTATTGAAACTTGAAGATATTGAAAAGCTCGAAGCGCCTTTAATTAAGAGAAGTCAACTGTCATAGACGACGATGAAGATCATATCGATTGAAAGTTAGTCAGTTGGCAAAGTTATTACGTTCTATAAATCTTTAATTAAAGAAACGTATAGTCGAGAGTGCACAATCAGATTTATTTCAGCAACAAAATCGATAGGAGATTTGTCGTAAATAAAGCCGGAAAAAACCATCTTAAGCTTTCCATATACGAGAGACAAGGAATTCAATTATTTATATATATATATATATATATATATATATATATATATATATATATATTGTATTAAGGACGGTTGATCGTAGATAAAGCCGGAAAAAATCATCTTAAGCTTTCCATATACGAGAGACAGGGAATTCAATTATTTACTCTTATATATATATATATATATATATATATATATATATATATATATATATCGTAAAGTAACGTCAGGGAAAATCTTATTTCCTGAGGCAAGGAATCGGCATCTTCCGTCGAATAAACGTTCCTCTTTAATAAAATCTATAATCTGTTGAAACGATACAATAATTTAAGTTATTCCGTACAGTATTACGACAGCAGTCTCTCAAACCGTTTGCGTCATGACGCAGCATAAAATGAAAATGGCATCGATGCATGGTGTTAGAAATACAATACAAAATACAACAAAATTACGTACGTGTTCCGGGAACGATGTTAACGAGTCTTTAAAATCTAAAATCTGAATATTACTCTCGTCGGTTATTCGATGGAGGACAGAGTTTTTCTAATAGAATACGGTAAAAATATTCCTACGTTCGACGAATTGAATTTCAAATTGAGAAATAATATTGGAAGAGACCGGGAACATGGCGATTCCTACGATTATGACTAACACTGCGTTTGCGGAGTGGGGGAAATAGACCCACGGATTCGTCTCAAAGAAAGGTTATTTGTAAGTCAAAGAGTATCGTACGTATGCCATCGTTCTTTCTTTATTCGAAGAATTCGGGGACGTTTGTTGTAAACGCTTCTATTGTATCGCGAACAACGAAGAACCGGTCGTTTCAAGTTGTAAACCACAATTGTACTTTCATCGAATAATAAGCAAGACGAAAGGAAACTTGTAAGTTTTCGGTTACTCTTTTACGTAATAAAGATCAAAAGGTACACTTAGGTACACAAAAGATCACTTAATTGATAATTACAAAGACACTTAACATCGCGTGTTGCTCGAGACCGAAGTTACGCGGATGTTTATACCGTGTGGAAGTCTCAGAGCAACAGTCGAGGGTTAATGTCGATATTGCAATAATTATAACGAGGTTTCGATATTCTCTAAACCGCGATCATTCTACAAATTTTATCTTTACGGTATAGTAATTTGGTCCTTGGTTTAACCAGTTGGCCGTTTCCCCACGATTATATTCGTCATGAAGAGGCGAGCAGTATTTTGCGTCACGACGAGCCCCCTCAGTGACAACTTAATCTCATATTATACCCACCATGCGTATCGCGTGTTCGACGAGTACGCACGTCATCGCTTACTTTCAGCGAAACACTTTGAGGTACTCGTTCTTGAAACAGGTCGCAACGAGGGGAACGCAATTGCTAAACTTTTTTTATCGCCACACCGACACTTAAGGGGAATAAATGAGCACCGGCGACTATTTGAATTCTAGCCTTTGCACGTAAATACAATAATATAGCTCACTTTTAACCAGAATAATCGCAATTATTCGTAATTATTCGCGATATCGTTCGCTCGTACAATTTTCTCTGTTATTTACGCGCGTGTTATCCGTAGTAGATATGATCGAGCGAGACAAATTAGAGGATCGGCAGGAGGGTTAATTTATAGGGGTGAAAATATTCGCAAGCTTCCACGATCCAGCTATGACACGCGATATAATTCACTGTTTGTTTAGATCGCTTCGTCATACGAGCCAGCCTCACCAGTTCTATCTGCCAGCATCTACTAAGATTATCATTTTAATTACACGTCGGTTGATCGAACGGCTAACAAGAAACGCAGCGACGGCAATTTCCACTAAATAGCCGCTAGCGTTACCGAGAACACGGTTTGTGTAAAATAATTTCGCCAGACAATTTTAGTTATCGGATTTGTTCGGCGAGACGCGCAAACAAACCGGCTTTCCACCCCGTCAAAGGCAACGTTTCACGCGAAACTCGCGCCAATTACAGCGTTAACTTCCTTTGTAGTATTCACTGTGAGATCGCCAATTCATTTCCGCCGTCTAACGAGAAAGGCGAAACGCGCCGCTTCAACGCGGTACAACCAGACAGCATTCTCGTTCGATGGTTAACAAATTGGCTGCGTAACTTGCCTGCCACAGCCTCGAGAACAATGTATCAAATCGAACGGCCGTGGAATGTTACGAAAAATTGGAAATTATTTTCATCTTCTATATTTTTCCCCTCGATGCTCGCGATCTGTTCAATTTGGGAAACATGGAATTGCTCGCTGGTCGATTTGTTTGAATTTTATGGAATCGAATTTGAGGTAGAATAAGCCGAGAGATAGTAGAATCGTTGATATTCGGCTGCTCCGACAAATACCCCGGTGGCTGTTTTATCGATCGAACCCTAACATTTCTCAGCGGCTGATGAGTTTTTTCTTTTCCTCCCTCTCTCTCTCTCTCTTTTTTTTTTTTTTTTTTTTTTTTTTTTTTTTTTTTTTTGTCCCCCTAAAAATCTACACGTCCTTCCCTCTGCCCGATGGAATAGAATTTCGATAACTAAAAAAAATTCGCCATGAAACTGACAGCGTTCTAGTCGTACAGAGAGGAACTGTAATTTAATTAAAAACGACGAGAGTGACGTAAGAAGGGTTCATGGAGAGTACGTGACGTTGGAGAAGTTAGAGTCACAGATGATAAAAGATGGAAACGTGATATTGAGTGTTATCTAAAGCACGTGGATTCCACCACTGATGGGGCAACTGTGGGGAAACCTTAAATACACTGATGTAATGGAATGGTTTCGTCGCGATAAAGATGATAATAACGACGATTTTATACAAATGGAAAGGGCCAAGCTGAAACGATAATGGAGAGGCATCACCCACGCCACTCGAAAATGGGGCTTCTCGTATAAAATTTACCGTACAAAAGCTCCCAGGTAGAAAGAAAATGTAATTTTACGCGGTTAATTCTGCCGAAGGAATTGTGTCACGTAGAAGGCTAAGAGGATATAGAAAGCGTACATATTAAAAGAATTTTCTTGTAGAATTAAATCCATCGATCGCATTAGTAGAATTAAAAGAAAAAAATGTACCCGAAATGTGCACGATATTGAGCGAATGGAGGATCTGTAGAAAAACTGTAACAATATGACGCAGCGAGCCCGCATTTAATTAAAGTGGGCGTACACTTTTTGTCGGCACACCCCTCTATATATGAGAAATGTATTATTACGAGGTAGAAATGCGTTATTACCAGTTCTTCGATGAGAATTCGGGGCATATTAAAAATTTAATCGGCATGGGTATTTATCGACGAAACAATCGGAATTTCACAGACGCAAATATATCGCGTGTCCTCTCGTCCTTGTAATTTGCATCTCGTCTATCGACTGAATATTTTAATTAGACTAGCAGACTTTTATGCAAATTCATATTTTTCAGAATACGATTAAAAAGAAAAAAAAAAATGGAGATGAGCCTCGATGGAAAATTGTCAGCGCCGTATTTTAAATATTCAACATTTCGTTTCGTATCAAGCGCATTTTGTACAATTTTACTGAAACTAAATTACAAGAGCCAAGGCAAGCGAAATATCAAAGGGACTGCGCGTCGCGCTTCGCTTCAGAGGAAATTCAGGACAATGTCTGTAATATTCGCAGCATTTTACGACCCTCCCCATCTACGATAGCAATTAAAAGTTCGTCAAACAGAATGAATTTACATCACGTACAAGCCATTTGAAATTGTCTTATTAACATGCTAAATAATAATCGACTGCTCGAATAGTTTGATAGTTCTTGCAAATTATGTGCTCCTGATACATGTCCCGTAACTTCTATGCATATTTTCAAATCCGTTTGAAATTTCACCGACGCGATCGCGTTAGACGTGTCTCGTTGCGATGTCGATCGTTTCTCAAAAATCAAAAATGTCCAAATTATTTATACAAAAATTTTTTCAACCGTTGGGATATCGTTGCAACCAATTAAGTACGCTGCATAGTACATGAAAACGAAGTTACTTGATTATTCGAACGCTATGTAGTGCGATTAGTTTCGTCGCGCGTCCCGATGACGACCGAATATTTGGTCAGCGCAAGGACCGACCCCACCCATGTCAATCGCGCTCATCGATATTTGAGGTCGTTTGCAAATCGTATTTACCACGCACTGTTGCTCACGAAATTACTCCAACACCAATACGCGTTTCTTTGTAAATATGCCGCGCGTGTACGTGCGAATTGTACAAAATATTTGGAAATTTTATTGGCATTATAAATGACACAAAGTCGTCGTCGTCGTCGTCGCCGTCGCCGTCGCCGTCGGTATTGGCAAATTTCATATTACGTATTAAATTGTATTTCATATAATTGTATTTCATATACGTGGAAAATTTCATCTAACTTATCGGGGAAAATTCAAATCGTTCGGTCCGCGGGTCCAGACGAATTATTCCGTTCCGAAGAACGCGCGAAACGAAAAATATTTTTACAGCCAGTGTCGGACTATTTTCGCTGTCGAGTTACTGTAAGTTAAATTTTAACTGCGACGTCGACAAATCATTGATTTATTTACGGCGAATGTTCTGTTTCCTTGAACTGACGCGGATGCGCAGAAACTTTGACGTCAAGCGTTCCCGCTGAACGAGCAGGACCTTCCGGCTGTCACGGATATTGATTTTCTTTGGTCTTCGTTTCTAGAGCACATGTACCTACTACTCTCATCCAGCGCAGACTCCGGCTGTTCTCAACATGGCTGTCTAATTGTACCGAAATCCTCTGATTTCAGGTTGAAAGAAACTAGCAGCGAGGGGACAAATTTACTTTTAAAAGGAAGTTTACTTTTAAAGCTTACTTTTGAAATTATTCAAGTAATGGAAAAGTTCGAAATCACAACGTACCTCTTAGGAATATCATTCCTGGTAGGCATCAATGGTGAGTATCGCATTTTACTCGCTTTGCCGGGCTGCTCCAATCTTCGCCTCTTTAATTTCACGCGTTTTTCCTACGTCTCGCCGCTGGTCAAATTATATTTTTCAACAATTAAAAATTCGCCGGTACGCGTTGCCCACCTTCGGTGTTTACGAGAGGAGAAGAGTGGAGAAGAGAGGAGAGGACGCGATTGTCGCGCCGCACTCGTCCCGCGGGTTTTCAATTCGGTACGATGGGAATAACCAAGTTGATCACCTCGACGGTACGATGACGAGTATGCCGCTGCGACTAACGCGATTAAGATGCGTTAGAAAGGGTAGAACGAGATTATATTCATAATAATGATTATTCATATTTCTTTGTTTGTTCGTTTTATTTGGTCGCGGCTTCCAAATAGTAGAAACATCTTCAAATTTTATATAATAGTATATCTTAGTTTCCTTTTTTTTTTCACTGAAATTGCGGTCAAGACGAAAGATAATTTGCCAGGGTAGACCAGGGCGGTATTTTTAATTTCAAAAATTTGTCTTTCAACGAAGAGCGTTTCTGTAACGCAAGATCGAAGTTTCTGCCTCTCCTCCTCCTTTCCTCTGTCTTCTCGAGGTTTTTCTCAATTGCATGGCCCGATAAAGTGATTTCGCTAGATGTCTGAATGAACGACGTTTCGTATATTCGTAGCAAAGACGTTCCTTTAGATATATAGCCTGTATACAGAGGAAAATGCACCTGTTGAACTCGTAGACGTTAGCCATTTGTGTTGCGAATCGTGCAAACAACGATGATTGTACGCGGTAAATTTAATCGACTTCCCTTCCGTGATAAACTCCGCGATGAATTCGCATTTCCAGTCCGCCTCTTGCGTTTACCGTTTTGCCTATATTTCTACGAATAATTGCGGATAATTATCGCACACATATTTCACTTCCCTACGTGCAAAGTAAATAAATTCACACTGGGCACGTCTATTTCCCTTGTTCCCTTCTTTTTTTCTTCCTTTTCCTTTCTTAAAGGGAAAAATATTACAACCAATTCTCGCAGAAAATTTTTAACGTTATATCGTTCCAAAACTGTTTTTACAAGTGGTTTTTAAAACCTCATAAGAAAATAATAAATGCACAACGCTTTTCGTTTTATGTGGTTTTATTGAATAACGTTTAATCGATTTTACTCCACCGGAACGAGTTGTGAAACAAAACAGTGCGGTGTACGTAGAATGTTTGACTTCATAAAATACGCATAGAATATTTTGCGGGTATCGCAGCATCTGTGGTTTTGCGTGGAATCCAATTGTCGTATAGATTCAAACGTGGTCGTACACCGCCTGTTTACTCCTCGGAGATCTATTAATATCTTATGATTAATATATATTTGTTGATTGTGTTCGATGATCAGGGCAGGTGTCCAGAGTTGGGCATCGTCCAACTCACGTAGCGTCGAACCCTGCAAATGATTTATTTTGTCATCAGTGTAAAACGATGGAACATGGAGAGAAATGCGCCGCCAATGTGACCGGAGATTTCCGCACTTTTGGGGACAAGTGTACCGGTGGCGAGAGGACCTGCATGGTAATAACAAGCGTTAACAGTGATACAAACGTTTGTTGATTATACGCAGGACGCGCACGTGTTTCGACAGATGTTTGATATTTTGCTTGGGTCGCGTGCTTTTAAAGCAAACAGAATTTAGCAAACAGCTAGCTGGAAGCGATATTAGTTATCGTGAACGCGAGAGCGAGAGAAGGTTGTACAAGATAGAGCTACAGTTTCGTTTCGCGCGAAACGGAATTTTAGTGCAAAACGAAATTTTCATATAGTCGATTGATTCGGTTCCGTAATAATCGCCTTCATTATTGAAATTTGTTCTGCTTCGTAAAAACATGTATATGGTGTACGCGTTTGCGGGAATATATAAATGCAATTTTTTGTTTGTTTTGAAATTAACAATATTAAATTAACTAATAAATTTACATTGTTACGAATTAACAACGAAAAGGCCGTATTCGCTGGAAACGGTACGAGATATTCCGAAAAATATTGCCTTGAAATTTCCCACGCTTGAATATTGATATTCCCCTCACCAGGGATATGTTGCGACTACGCCCACTCCCCGTTCGTCGCGATAAAACGTTATATGGAACGGAACAAGTAATTAATGCAAATATTCATTTAATTTTAATTTTAATATCAACAATTATTCCACGTACATGTATAATTTTTGCTCATTTTTTCTTTGCAGTATTTTTCTTTCTTTTCCTTTTCTTTCTATTTTTTTCTATTTCTTTCTCTTTTCGCGCGATAATATCAAGTTCGTCGTACATGCGCAACAACGTCCAACGCCGCCCAAAATGAGCTTGTACTCGGACAAAATTAAAAAGAAATTACTACATTTTCTTCTTACATATGACGTGTCCATGTAACGAGCATCGCGAAGGGTTTAAAATCTGCCAGTATTCCTTTCACGTTTGCTCCTTTTGTCTTCAGGTACAGCAAATTTCTTTCACTACCAGCACGGGATATACAACTTGGTCGGTGAAGAAGAAGTGCACCAACAAATGCGAACCCGGATGCCTAGCGCAAGTTGGACCCACGAAACTTCTTTGTTGCACAACTTGCTGCGAAGTATCGTTTTGCAATATCAGTACCGGTGCTGCGAACTACTTGGTGATAAAAGAGATAGAACTGTTTCTGGCTTTACTATTGCAAATTACGTTAACAATTATCGTGCATCCGCAATTAACGTAATTAATTAACGTAATTTCTTTCTCATAGAAGACAAGGAACGAGATCGCCTTGTTAAGGGGAAATAAAACCATTTTAGGAAACAGTAACGATCGTCGTTAAACGTAATGTAATTCCTTTCTGAAGAGACGTAATAATCTAACGTCCACGTGCGATGCCTTTCGACGCCCAGCGTCTCTCATTTCGCACCTTGTCGCGTCATAAAACATAAACAAGATGAAAAGAAATATGTTTTATTGCAGGAAGCAATTACTCGAACAACGATTCATTTATCTTTAATATCAACCATCTTTCTCTTCCAATTTACTCTTATTTACTCTTATTTTATTTAATTCTCTGTCTCCTAATTTCGATTAACCATTTTACAAACCGTTTTGCGTTTAATTGTTGTCAAAATTTTGCAGTCCATTGCGGTGCATAATCGTGCAAGTAAAGCGTACATTTCGCCAAGAGTAATCAAGCGTCCGTCTACTTTTACAATAACAATACCGTAATCCAAGATGCGTCACTTACAGTGGCTACAAAAAAAAAAAAAAAAAAAAGTATTTCTGTATTGTTGCTACTGTTGCGTTTATCCTAAAATTTGTATGCTAATCAATGATATTAATTGAAAGCGTATTGTCTTCAACAATTATCACAAAAGCGTACTTCAACAATTATCAAGCCTAACAGCCTAACGTAAATCATTTTAGTAATGTACTTAATAATATGCTCGCGATTATAATTATAAGAAATATAATCAAAACCTGTTCAACGAGCCAAAATAATTCAGATCGTAAAATTTTATAAAAATTTTTATAACAATATACCAATATATATATACACCACTATATTTACCAATATATACACCATGATATACACCAATATATATACCAATATATGTACCAATATATGTAGCATGTATATGTATATGTATATGTATATGTAGCAATATATGTATGTTTTTGCATTTACTACTATTACAAATTACTTCAACAATTATCAAGCTTAACAGCCTAACGTAAATCATTTTAGTAATGTACTTAATAACATGCTCGCGATTATAATTATAAGAAATATAATCAAAACCTGTTCAACGAGCCAAAATAATTCAGATCGTAAAATTTTATAAAAATTTTTATAACAATATACCAATATATATATACACCACTATATTTACCAATATATACACCATGATATACACCAATATATATACCAATATATGTACCAATATATGTAGCAATATATATACCAATAAATGATTTGAAGTAAGAAGCTTTTCTTCTTTTTTTAAAAAAAAAAAAACCCCCCGATTAATCCCGATACGACGCCGAGTACCTTTTATCGATTTCCATTTTTCCATTATCCTCTATTCTCTTCCCAAGGATGTTAATAAAAAACAATAATAGGTTGATCCAAAAAAAAAAAAAAAAAAAAAAAAAAAAAAAAAAACTCTGTCCGTTTTATAAGAAAATAATGGATGCACAACATTTCTTCTTTCATATTACTTTATTAAAGTTTGTACGATCCGTCTTCTGCAAATTACATTCCTCTTAAACGCCCAAACATTCGCAATCCGCTTATAATACTAAAGTTTATCTGAAAACTGGGAAAGATGGAATCAAATATTTACTAAATCGCTTAAGCTGTCTACCTTATACCAGCCCCTTACAGCAGGAACCAATTAACGTAATTACGCTGCCTAAATGGATGCATTCAGTTTATATCCGTGCATTCTGCTGTTCAAACGGCATCCTGGAAATCTGCTTGTTATCGTTCTCGTAGAAGTCGAGGGAGCTTTGGCCGAACGTTAATCCCACTTCGCCGAGCATCGTCAAACCGAAAGTTCTTGAATCTATGGAAGGTACCAGCGGAATTTGCAATCTCATTTCAATACATATTTACTTCTAAGAGTCAGCCTTAATTAAATTTCCGCCACCGTTAACGGAGGATATAATTTATCGTGCGATGCCGTACAATGAAAGTTAAAAGCATAAAGAATGTAATTTCTTTCTCATAGAAGACAAGGAACGAGATCGCCTTGTTAAGGGGAAATAAAACCATTTTAGGAAACAGTAACGATCGTCGTTAAACGTAATGTAATTCCTTTCTGAAGAGACGTAATAATCTAACGTCCACGTGCGATGCCTTTCGACGCCCAGCGTCTCTCATTTCGCACCTTGTCGCGTCATAAAACATAAACAAGATGAAAAGAAATATGTTTTACTGCAGGAAGCAATTACTCGAACAACGATTCATTTATCTTAATATCAACCATCTTTCTCTTCCAAATTTACTCTTATTTACTCTTATTTTATTTAATTCTCTGTCTCCTAATTTCGATTAACCATTTTACAAACCGTTTTGCGTTTAATTGTTGTCAAAATTTTGCAGTCCATTGCGGTGCATAATCGTGCAAGTAAAGCGTACATTTCGCCAAGAGTAATCAAGCGTCCGTCTACTTTTACAATAACAATACCGTAATCCAAGATGCGTCACTTACAGTGGCTACAAAAAAAAAAAAAAAAAAAAAAAAAGAAAAGTATTTCTATATTGTTGCTACTGTTGCGTTTATCCTAAAATTCGTATGCTAATCAATGATATTAATTGAAAGCGTATTGTCTTCCGTCTTTTACTTTTACTGGCGTATACACGCCGAATCAATTAGAGTCATGCAAAAAGTGCACTGAAAAATTCTCGAATGCTCGTGCAAGTGCCTGCAATATCTTTAATAATAATTTTTATATCAATACGAGTGAATGTTTCTCAAGCGATATAGAGCCTAAGCGACATACGAAAAGACGTATGAAATTGCCCAAAGTTACCGAAAGAAGACCACCTACCGTACAGATGAGGCGATAAATTTTGCGTCACGTGATGGCCCCATTGTGCGGCGTGTAAACTATTGACACTAGCTAAAAATGTAACGTCGAGTCTGTTAAAATAAAGATATATTTATGCGATTTGAAAAGATAAGGACGCGCAAGCAAGCATTAGCATTAGCATTAGGTCGCCATAATAGGTTCTTTCATTTTGTGAGAAAATAATAGATGTACATCATCTTTTGCATATTATTTTATTGAATTATGCATGATGTATTTTGTAATAATATAATCCGTTTTGTTTAAAACTCAAAATGTCGTGCATCCATCATTTCTCTCTAGAACGAAAGAAACTGTTGGGAACAACTGATACATATATTAAATAGCTTTTCACAGTCACTGTATAGGATTAGAAAAGGAACCACCAAAGGTATATAAGGTGGCTTCGTACGCCGCGGCTGCAAAGATACCACGCGCTGAGCATCGCAAGTATCGGACGCTCTGAAGGAGATCCGAAGAAGTGACCGGCGCGAGTAAAGCTGTAATTTTATAAAACCGAATTATTAATCGACGAAACGAATAAACGTGCAACGGATATCGTAGAACAGGAAAAAGGTGTGTAATAGGCAAAAACGATATTTAGTGTGAATTTTACTTAGAATTCATATACGTAAGCGAGATATGACTTCTCCGTCGCTCAGTGTGCATTATCCTTTCTTTCGTGCAGGCAAAGGAAGCTGTCGGGGCAGATCCATTAGATTCATCGCCTTACTGGATACGATAATCTGGAGTTTGCGAATCGAGGGAGAGCGAAGAAATCTGGAGGGAACTGTGGAGCAACATTGAAGCGGAACCCTCAGCCCTTGTTGAATCGTCTCGGTCAGCATCGAACGACGTGTCTGCCATCATCCTCCTTTCTCGGTGATCGTACGTACAGCTGCCATTATTAGTACTACTTTAGTGGGCGGTTAGCGCTGGGGCTTTTTCCAATCTCGCGATCGCACTTACTCTTACGCACAATTCGCTGTTGCACTCGCGTGCGTTTCGACCGGCGTTCTTCGGCCCATGTGACTGTCAGTCGTAGCACGAAGCTCGTTCGTCGCGTTTATTCCACGTCTTCTTCCATCGAAATATTTCATCCGGAATATCACGTTCGATTCGACATCCGATTAATTATCGGATTTTGCTTACGCCGATAGTGCACCGTTTTCCCGGGAAACTTTTGAATTTCCACGCTTCGCGTGGCGAAAAATTTTCGCGCCGTTTACCGTATGACGCAGATTCGTCGCATTTACACAACCTCTTCAGCTAGACGTTCCATCCGGGACGTCAGGCTCAACCCGAGGTCGAAACCAGTTGCGTTCTACCATCGCCGACGGGGCTTCATAACGGAAAAAAAAATTAGATTCCTACAACAAGTGGTGGATAGATTGATCGCCCTTCAACTTGATTTTTCATTGAGACGCTCTGCCGGGAATAACCAGAACGGTCGTCCTACCGTACGGTCATTTTTCCGAAAGACGCACGAGCTCGTGTTAACGCATGCGTGGAAAATATTGGCGCGAATCTTCGAGTTAGTGAGAAACATTGTCTTGAATTTGTTGATTCGTTCGCGTGTGAAACGCGTAGTGAGACGTGCGGTTCTCGGGATCATTTTTATCACTAACCATATTTTCCGTTCGTTCCGTTCTGCCGACAACTAGTTTGCTACGTCCCTGGTTACTTTGCTTTTGGTGAATCGTTAATCGACGCGAATTACTGCCTACGAGTACGTTGCGATACGCGAGTTGGAAGAAAGAGTTTAGCGAGACAGTTTCTTGAAGAAGCCGAGCGGTTGAGCGAATCGAAAGAGATCGAACTGAAAAGTCGTCGTAAGAATTGTGTTCGAAGACAGCTTTAAGAACGCGAGCGACGATTGCGAAAATAAGAAAAGAAAGAAATTGAAAGACGTCGGAAAGGAAATCGAGAAGCGTTCGCATTCAACGAGGCAGTTTCTCGCCTGCCGAGAGACGACAATCGAAAGGAAATTGAAAAAGATTCGTCGTTCGAAACTCGTCGCAGCTGTACCAGCCTGGTATAAATGCGTCGAGGAAATATTTACTGATAATATTCGCGATATAGCGCTATCTACGAAAGCATTATATTCTATAATTTTATTTTATCTCCGGGTTGCCGTAGAATCGTACCCTTCTCCATTATACGATCGATTAAACAACACCCTGTGTATTAGAACCAACGATCCGCCTTCGTATTACTTCCGCGCGAGCTACATTGAAAATCTTAGATCGCGAGAATAGTATCGTCGCATCCGTTTCTATATGACATGATATTTTGAACGCGTTACAAAACGGCAAAGTGAAACGAGAATATCGAGTCTGTGAAATAGCTCCTTTCATAACGATAACTACGTCGCCTACGTGTGAAAGAGCATACCCAGCGAGTTTCGGGCAGCCAGAAAATCCTATTGAAATTTCGATCAAAGGGCGCGAGACATGGCGCAATCGTGGCTTCCAAGTTTCTTCCTCGCCATATGGCTTTTCGGCACGATTGCTACTAAGTCGCGAATGAACGATTTTCTACAAAGCTTGAAGGAATATGAGATCGTTTACCCTCGAGTGATCTCGAATGAGAACGTGCGGAATAAAAGATCGGCCCAAGAAGATCGAGAAAATCGCCATCAGGAACCGGTGTTCCTTAAGATTGGCAAGTGGACCTTAAGAACCGTGGTAAACAATCAATTGACATTGTCATCGAATTTCACTGTAAATTGAGTACGCCGCACTACAACCCATTTCGAGAGAACTAACGTTATCGCCAACTGCGATCTACGGCAAGGCAACTTGCAAGGAGACTCGAGTTCCTTCGCTATCGTGACCATATGCGAGGAGGACGTGTACGCTTTGATGTTAATCGGGCAGAGATCGTTCTGCGTGCAACCATTGACGCATGGCCAGCACGTGTTGTTTCAGCTGAAACATCAAAGGTGGTGGTCAATCAAGGATAATTCGAGCTACCTGTCTGTAAATTCGCAGATTTCTACAGGTGAGAGGGATCGTTATCGCAATGGCTTTCCATATTTCGTTAGACGATTACATTTAAGCGGTTGGTTGATCGATATACCTTGCCGATTATATTACAAGCTTCTTACTTTGTAATCCGCCGTTAATTGGGTCCTCTGCTCTAAACTTTATTCTTCATTATACCGTATATAACCATATATATATTGGAGTTTAACGATATATCTTATTGCAAAAGAATATATATATATATATATATATATGTATGAAAAAATTTAACAAAAAATGCACGCAGAGTGCGAAAAAAAATTTTTTAAAAATGCACGCACAGTGCGAAAAAATTAAAAAAAAAAAATGCACGCAGAGTACAAAAAATATAAATCATATATATGAGTGTTATAGTAATCGTATTACAAACGAATATACGTATGCATATATATATATATATATATATATATATATATATATATATATATAGAGAGAGAGAGAGAGAGAGAGAGAGAGAGAGAGAGAGAGATAGATACATGCGAGTAAAAATTTCAAAAATGCATGCAGTGCGTGAAAAATAAAAATCATATATAGAGTGCTGTTACGGTAATCGTATTACAAACGAACACACACACACACACACACACACACACGTATATACAGATGCGCGTGTAAAAGTTAGAAATGCATGTAGGGTGTGGCAAATTTAAACCGTCAAACAACGAGGGGCTTAATCTGCAGGCAAAAGGAACAAACAAGAGATGAGGAGAGGTGGCGTGGTAGTCATGGTGATTGTAGTCTCGGCAGTTGCCCGGGCCGCTATAGTTGAGGTTACTGGTCCAGATGTCGCTAAAGGATAGACGACGTACCGCTTGCGTGTTGCGTTCCTCGTTTCTGATGCCGCGCGGAAGAAAAATCGAACGTTCCGAGATCCCCGGGATTCGAATCTGATTCCCGAACGTTCCTAGGGCGCGAACCACTGCGCCGTCGCAGTCCGATACTAGTCAGCGTCGAATGGGCGGGTATTTGCTATTGCGCGCTGCCACACAGAAAATTATTATTTACAAAGCGAACGTCCATTAACCAATTACAATATGAAATATATCGCCAGAGCGAAGAGAAAGAGACACTCAATTACAGATCGAACGCCCATTGGCTGCTTTCAATTTGGAATATAACGCCAAAGTTAAAGCCTTTTCGACCAAATTTTTCCTGTACGCGTTACCGTCGCGTTAGGCTTTGCTCTCTGTGACATTCGCGAAAGATTTCGCTTCAATTTACATTACGATTACTCTTCATTCTGGCATGGACGAATCATGGTGTTTGTACATTAATATATGCCAACCCACGTACTTCCTCCCCCACCTACTCTTCCCACCTACTTCCCGCGTACTTCCCCACGTACTTCCCCACGTACTTCCCCACGTACTTCCCGGGAATAATCATTTTCAACTAGCGCAGACAAGGAAAATCAATGAAGCTGCCGCGAAATAAATTCGCGTATCATATAACAGGATAGATAGAATTCGTACAGGGCTTTCGGTCGTCGTTATTCGAGGTGGAAAAAGCCGTGACATCGAGAAAATCGAAACTATTCAATCATCAAAATCACCGCTACCGTCGAGATAGACATTTCCGTGAATATCGTGGATATTAAAATGGTACGGGGACAACACGCGAGTATTACAGGAAAATGTTGTTCGGAATATTGGTCTTGCCAAACATATTTCATAGAATGCAGCGGAATTGTCCGCTTTGTAAATATTTACGAAACAATATGAGCACGAGGCTGGTCAATAAACGTATTTTCCCAGATTTACAAACAAATATTCTATGTATGAAACAAACAGCCATGAATTTTCTATTTCACGGCGCGCAACAATAGACTGTGTTATCAGCGTTTCGTCAGAATTTCAAGAACCGTGTTTCCCCTTCCGTGTTTGTACTTATACATCTGTGAAACGGCATGTTTGTTCCGCACACGCGAGTTTGCATGATTAACTAATGCAACGAGGAAAAATACACGGTTCTTGAAATTCGATGAAATTGCCGGAAATTGTATGTACCAGTTTGCGCATTGATTGCATCGTTGATCGATGTCGGGCTTCTATCTGAGCACACGGACAACGTTCTCGAACGACTAATCAAATATTAGTACATTTGCTAGGTTCGCTGGGCAATCATCTTGCATCGTGTATTATCATCGTAGTTATTAACGACACGGACTTGTTGTCGCATGATAAAGAAAGATCACGCGATTGCGCTGACACAATAGTACAATAGTAATATCGCACCTTTGCCTTCTGAAAAGAATAACGCGTGTCGTTGGCTGTTTCGTACGTACAATACTCGTTCGTACCTCTGTTGAAAAGAAAAAAGAGAAGAAAAAGAAACGTACATCGACGAACATTGTAAAAAGTACTTCTTTTTTCTTCTTCTTGTCTGTAATTCAAACCCTTACAGTTTGACGGCTCGAATTTGGGACACCCCTTACATATAGGACACGACCGGATAACATCTGGAAACGAGAGAAACGCGCATCCTCGTGGAAAAATACGAGAAATATATAATATATAATGTTTTTGTTTCTGGCTTAGTTATGGCCAAGATTGAGTTTGAAAATTTATCTAATATACTTGAATTGTATCTTAGTATCGATTCAAATAATACAATTTATTTCATATATATAATCATATATGTATAATCAATCTATTATGAAGGAAATATAACCTTAATGGAATAAAATATCAAATGGAAATCAATCTTCTTTTAAAAATCCATCATAGTATCGTTCCCATGACTCGTTATTTCCAGATTATAAAATCGTGTCTTACGAATACGAAGAGTTTTTGCTTTTTTCTTCTTCTTCTTCTTCTTCTTCTTCTTCTTCTTCTTCCTCTTGTTACGAAATGCTTTGTACACGATGCGCGGATAAATTCTAATTGGATAAATGATTGGAAACGTGAAAGATTGAACGCGACAGAATCTCGTGGCAAGGTTTACACGGTTGCAACTTTATTGCTCGCTGCTTAGGTCAAGTTACGATGAAATTTATCTCACATATCAGAAATTCAAGGCACGTAATTGGCAATTTATAAACAAATTACGTGCCCTTAATTAAATTGGCCGGGTCGAAAGCTCGTGAAATTCTCTTTGTATCGAAAACGAAGATTCTGACGTCACGATCGCATGGATTAAAGGGCGCGGCGAAAATGTATATGTTCAAAGTATGGCCGAGGAACGATAGAAAATTCCAGGCGTTACGCCGTGTCTCTCGTTCGATTTAAATAGAAATTTTAATTACAAACAGCGCCGATTGATATTTAAAAGTAAAACGGTTAGAGTAACGGTACGAGTTTTGTTAAAAGCAATCCGTCTATTTGCTCCGCCGTTTAAACGAGTTTGTTTGACGTCACTTTGATCAATTTCCATTTTCCTGTATTCCATTTCAGTATTGTTTTTTTTTTTTTTTTTTTTTTTTTTCTTTTTTTTTTTTGCGGATGGAGAGCTGGCTGCTTTACAATACCGAGGAATATTTGCCCGGAACATTCGTCGTAAAATTGCATTTTCGAGATTAAAAGAAAATAATGAAATTTTCTTCAAACAACAGCGCGGTAGGCTACGTTTAATTACAGA
This sequence comes from Bombus hortorum, assembly GCA_905332935.1. NCBI lineage: Eukaryota > Metazoa > Arthropoda > Insecta > Hymenoptera > Apidae > Bombus > Bombus hortorum. The sequence goes on from HG995199.1 coordinate 12,568,412, forward strand.
AAAATTTCATTTCTCCCTTCGGGCAATTCGATTTTCTATATTAAAGTTCAATACGTTTAATCACAGTTGGTGTAAATTCGACAAACTATTAACTCAAACATTAACTTGTCGCAATTCTATAACACCATAACGTTATCGATACGTTTCAATATCGTTGTATTTGCAATATCGTTGTATTTGCAATATCGTCGTATTTGCAATATCGTCGTATTTGCAGTATCATCGTATTTGCAATTTCGGAAGGCTTGCGGCCATTTTTTCCATTTTATCCGTAACGAGAATAACAACGAGTCTTGGAAAACACGCAATAACTGGAGGGCAAGATAGAATAGGCAAACATGATGAAACGTTGATAATTCGATTGCAGGGGAATCGAATAAATTTAGAGCGAAAGAAAGCAAGAGAAAGTTGAAACGAAGCAAACGCGATTCCTTGAGCCACGATGTTCAGGGATTCTATAATCTGTCGGGTGACGTCTTCGACGTAGAATACCCAGAAGCTGAGAAATTGGTTTTGTACGATGGAAAGGATGATGCCCTCGGGGAATACAACAATACGACAGTAGAAGAATTATTTGATTGACGTAAATTCCGAGGAAATTGGATACTTTTCTGATCCTAAAAGGCAAAGGAACAGATTACCAAGTAAGCCAAATATTTTTCCAATCGATCGTCTTACTACGTACCACGTAAAATGCAGCGTTTAATAAATTAACGGAACGTCGAACGTTAGTCAAAGGGCGATGTTCCAATATACCGTGTACAGACGCTGTAATAACAGCTTATAATATAATACCTTATCTTCGGGCTTCAAGGGAACTCGGTTTTCAATTAGTTTCCGTATTACGTTCTCGTCTCGCATAGTCTTGTACACCGGCATCCATATTTCACTGTATATAGAATCTATTTTATTAATCTTTATCTTTATCTTACTTTGCCTGATTTAACGTTAAACAAAAAAAAGAAAGAAAGATAGAAGAATAGAGGAACAGAGAAACGGAAAGGTAGAAAAATAGAAAAGTGAAAAAACAATGGAAGAATTTAGTCGAGAAATACGTTCACTAAAATTTGTCAGGAACCTTCTAGAAACTCGCAGGACGAAACTCACGGTGATGCCGAATACGTACCTTCAAATCGATACGCTTGAAATAAATATTCCACGAGTGCTCGGGGGCTCGTGCATACCTAGTCCGTCCTATACGTATTTTTAATAGCCATACGTTTAAGCTCTCACAGAGTCGAATAAAATGGTTTAATTTCGTCGGAGATGAGTCGATCAGTACATTTCCAGGGAAAAGGCCAGAGGCTAAAAATTCGTCGCCACGATGGTTAGAGCTTGGAATAGCTGCCGATTACTCCGTGGTAGATTTTCATGGAATTCGCGTACATCAATATATCTTGGCCCTTTTAAACATCGTAAGTAATAACGAACGTAATTTTCTGTTGTTATACGCAGATATAGAATATATCTTCTCGTACATACGTATGCAAGTAACAGGAAAGCATAGGACGATGTTATACGTCGATGCTCTGTATTTTCTATATGCAATATTCAAAGCTTGAGCGTGTTTCTTAAAAGGTTTAGCGAATAATTTATCCTAACGGAACTTTGTAATCGATCAATTTCAGCCATCGATCTTCCAATGTATCATAGCTGAGATTAATAACGTACATTTCCTAAGATAAAAATATAAGGAACAAAAGTAAGGAAATGAAAAAATTAAAGTACATTGTATTTACGAGAGTTTTCAATGACAATTTATATATATATATATATATATATATATATAAATTTCGAATAATAATAACAATAATAATTTATTTGTAAGAGCGTAATACCGTTTTAACGTCTATTACATTTTCGTACGTACTTTAATCTTAGGTGAGTGCAATATACATGGACCCGTCCCTCGAATCCAACATGATTCTGGTGGTCGTACGAATAATTTTATACGCGGAAAAACGAGACGGTATGGTAAGCGATTTCTATTAAATTAAATCATGAAAATAAAGTAATAATCATCTGAGATATTCATATACTAGTGATAATTACTTTATTTTCCATTTACCTGGACAGCGTAGTATCTAAATTATATAGGTCAAAACATCTGCGCATGACTTTACAGATCAATAAAGTGCGTTCCATTTCGTAAAATTGCGCAGCTGCGAAGAATCCCTGGGAAACAAACATCCAGATGAACAATTCATACGAATTACTAAGAAATATCGTATTTATTGTGTATCTAGGATATTTGTATGATCGATTATTAAACCATTTTCATCCCTTAACGATCTTAATCTAATTTTATACGCCCACGATAATATCGTAGCGACGCGTATTACTATACGACACGCCTGCGATTCTCTTTCGTTTCTTTTTTTTTTTTTTTTTTTTTGCTATTCTCCTCTGGTATCGAATCCACCCTGTTAACAATTTCATCAAATGTTTCAATCGAAAGAGTTACGCTGCCACGAGCTCTTAAAATTGTCAGGCTTCGGAGATTAAAATACGAACGACGTTACAAGTTTACGCTTTATTATTATCGATAACGCCATTAGTTGCACATATATTCATTATCGCTAACAAATATTTACGCATCATACATAATACATGATATAATACTAACAATAATACTACAATATATTCGTAATATTTGCTAGTTTCTATCAAGAAAATATTAAACGTTGTCGTAGGTCAGCCGTGGCGATGCCAGACGATCTCTCGAGAACGTGAACAAATGGAACAGAAAGATGCTGTCCTCGAAGGACGTAAATCACGATGTTGCGGTATGGTTGACGCGGTTAGATATAGGAGGTCCTTCCGGTTATGCACCTGTGTCAGGGGTATGCGATCCCGCTAGATCGTGCGCGTTAAATAGGGACGAAGGTTTGACCAGCGCCTTCATCATCGCTCACGAAGTAGCACATATGTGAGAGTTTTGCATATTGGAATATGTATTTGGCATATGTATTTAATATTGGGAGATATTTATGAGCTCGTATTTATGCAAATACGTATGTTCGCGAGGATAATTACAAAAATGAAATCTGGATAGAAGAACCTATTGTCTTAACAGAATATTACAACGAGAGCACCGTGTACTTTGAATCGTCAGAATCACAGAGTTTTGCGTATTATTCGCGACCTTGCAACTTTGCAATTCCGATCTATTTGCAGCATAAATATTACATTTTAGTTTACATTTTCAAGCAAAAGCGGTATCGTATTTGCATTTATATTTAGTATTAGCGTATTCTCATTGCGATTATATTTACTCGCTCGCACAGAGGATGTAGGAAAATTGTAGGAAAATTGTATAAAAATTGTAGGAAAAATCGCAGTACAGAGAGGAATTTTACATCCATTATCCTGATGCATTTTCTCGACGGCTCGACGGAGATTTGTCAAAAAAAGGGAAAAAGTAGAACGCGAAGCCCGGCTTACCCTGTCTGTCTCTCTCATCGTCGCATTTCTTTTTATCGTATTATACTGCTGCACTCGCAGCCCGTGTTAAGCTCGACCCTGTTTCTTAAAATCAAATCTCTCTTCATCGATATGCACGGGGCTCGCCGCGCATGTCAACCTACCCCGTGTCGACCACCACAGCTCGGTCCAGCTCTGCCCGGGCTCTGGAAATCAAATTCCTATGCATCGTATTGTAGGCCACTCGGTCGCGCATGACGACCCTCGCCGCATCCATCTCCATCGTCCACATATACCTACCGTTCACATATACCTCCACCACCGTACCTCTGAAAATCAAATTTCCTGTACTGTACCGTATAGCTCTCGGTGCATGTGTCGACCTCCGTCGTGTCTCTCAGCTCGAAATTTCTCTTTATCGCACAGTACGGTGCTCGTCGCGCATGTGCTTGCAAATATCCCGTCCCACGTATCTATCTTGCAAAAGATCCGCCCACACACCTACCTTGCAAAAGAACCGCCCATTGACCTACCTGGCAAAAGCACCGTCCCACCCATCTACCTTGCAAAAAATCCATCGCTCGAAGCTCGACCATCTTCAAAGGAAACAATATTATAAAATTCCATCAGCCATCGCATAGATGCTCGTATTTTTTGCATTTAAATGTAAAATAAATAGCGCGATGCGTACGACGCAACAGGAAATTGAGGGGACCAAAGAGAAAGAAGCGTCTAACTTTATAATATCGAAATATTATAAAATCCTTTATCGTATGAAAAAGGCAATCTCCGGGCGAGAGCTCGTTGAAGAGATTTCCATGTTGCCACCGGCTTTTCTTCTCTCTCTTATCTTTTTCATTCTTTTGCAAATGCAGCCGGCAGAGAGCTCAGAAAGGCGAACGACGTTTCTTTCGCAATACAATTGCATTTATTTATGCGCTGGTCGATGTAATTTCCTCGGTTCCACGTAAGAAACGTACATTGTTGATTGTGCGAAAAAGAAAAAAGCGATCGAAGATGCTTGAGAAGCGAGATAATGGGGATAGGGGGCAACGAGTGCTTCTTGACGATCTGTTTTTTATACAAAACCACCAAGGGAACCGCCCTTACGTAATCTCCGACAAACGACAACGAGATTTATTTCATTGTTCGTTTCGACAATGGTGCAAACGTGTTTCCCATAGTCTAGGTCTGACACACGACGGAGACGAAACGACGGGAAATGCATGCAAGGAAGAGGGATCTCGAGGAAGCGTAATGGCACCGATGGTCGCTGCCACGTTCCATCATTTTTACTGGTCAGCATGCTCGAAAAAAGAGTTTCATCGTAGAGTGAGGTAAAGATGCTGCCGTTCGACACGGCAATAGTCCTTCTTAGATTTACGTGCTCCTAAAATAGGTACTTGCAGACGGTGGTCCTGTCTGTCGAATAAGCCGAGACACAATGGCCTCTTGCAATTGAAAGACGCCATTCGCGAGACATTTACGATGGATGAACAATGTCGCATGGAATTCGGCGAAGGGTACGTTTCGTGTGCGAATTACCGTGTAGCTCTCGGTATTTCGATAACGAATTTTCCATGAAATTCAGTTACGAACACTGCAAGACCTTCGATGTGGCGGAACCCTGTTCTCGTCTGTGGTGCGGTAACAGTAACGTGTCTGAAACATGCAAGACTAAGAAGGGACCGCCATTGGAGGGTACATTATGCGGTGACTCGAAGGTAAATCGACAGCAGGTAGAGTTTAATTTAGTTACTAATAACTAGATCGAGTAATTTTACACGTGTACACGCCTTACCCGGCTATAACTGGCGGCGGCGCAGTGTGGTTGAACGCCCCGGGAAGGTTCCCGGGAACGCTCGAAATCCAGGTCAAGCCCGGGCGACCCGGAGTCCGATTTTTCGTCCGGGGCATCAGGAGCGAGCAAAGCAATATAGCGGTATACCCCTGAGCGACATCTGTACCAGTAACCCCAACCGTAGCGGCCCGGGCAACTACGGAGACTGCAATCACCATGACTACCAACCACCCACATCCCTCGCCTCTATACCTTTTACATATATATAACAATGATTATTTGCAGACGAGAAGATTTCACAGGATGCGAAAATAACGTGGGGAAACGTATGAAATAATAATGGAACGATTGTTTATCCAGATTTCGGTTTTTTCTTAAGTCGTATTCATAAATTCAACGAAAAAGGGAAATGAACAATTAGCACGGTTTAATCGAACACGCTTCCTATCACTGTCGAATTAATCGGAAATATCGGTATTGTTGCGACGTATTGTTCGTTGCGTAAACGATCCTTTTTCTTTGTGATTGATTACGGTAATTAGTAGCAAACAAGCAACGGGTGCCACGATACACACACGAATGGCATATTTAATCGTGTGTACCAATATACAATACCTGCACAACGTTGTTATATACAGCACAGCATAAATATTTTAGTGGTGTATAAACGGTCGATGTCAATCGACAAATAGAAAGGGCTTCGATTTTGGCGTAATACTAAATAAACCGAGAGACGGAGGTTGGAGCGCTTGGGGAGCCTGGGTGAAATGTTCAAGGACTTGTGGAGTAGGAGTGCAGTGTCGAACACGAAAATGCAATAAACCCCTGTTAGTATTTGGATTACTTAATAGCGACGCTTATAATTCAAGCTCTCTCGAATCGTTTCAAAATTCAGTAATAAACGAGGAACGCCGTTAATTATTCGTTATTGCTTAACGAGGAATAATCGTTGGATTTAACAACGGTTACGCCCACTGTTTCGATGGCAGGCTAGAAACAGAAATTTGATGGGAATCGTTAAAATTAGATTGGAAGAAATATTGAAACGCGCGGTAAAAGGACGGGACGAGAATGTCTCGATATTTTATCGGGACAACGGGAAAGAATTTCGAAACGATTGTCGTAGATAAGGTTCGTGTCTCGAGTACTGAAGGCAGCTTTCTTGTTCAAAGGCCCGCTCACGGCGGGAAATATTGTTCAGGTGCTAGCGATGATTGCAGACTTTGCGATCTACCGAAGTGCTCGACTCCTGTCGACCTCAGAGCGCAGCAGTGTACCAAACTCGGTAATATTTTATACGTGGGAAAAGTTCGATCCAGCAACGACGTGACCTGGCTGCCGTACGTGTCCGATCAGGAGAATTTGAGATGTCGATTGATCTGTAAAAGCAAAGAAACAGGCGAGATATTTCACACCAGGAAACACTTGATCGATGGCACACCGTGTTCTTACGGATCTACAAATATATGTATACAGGTAAAACAAAACGTTCCATAACTAGATTGAAAATACGATAAAACTCAATCCATCAGAATTTGTCAGAGTACGAACAGTTTACGTACAGCTACACGAATATTCGGACATGATATTTTATCTTCGTATCTGTTGCTTCTATATGAATACGAATCGCTCTTTGTCAGATTTCTTTGCGCGTCCCCCTTCCTCTCTTTTCCCTTCTGCTAAATCTACGATTTCTTTGATCGCAGATTTCAAACAACCAAAATACGTTCTCTCCCGTTATTTCTACTTCATAAAGGATAATAATTATCATAACGTATAACAATCAGTATTAATAATCAGGCTATTTCACGAGAGCTTTTCCTCGTAACGAACGACAAATTGTCCTTTGATATCCCTCCCTTTTTTCCTGTCGCTTTGATCGTACACGATAGCAATTAAAATTAAAAGTATCTCTTTGAGCTTGCCATGCGTGTATAATTCGACATTATTATTCGACGCATATTATTACATTTTGCGTTATTCTACGGACTTGTACCGTTATAGAAGTTCCATATATTCGCAATGTCTGCACGAACGTATTCTAGAATAATCCGCTGCTGTCAAAACTGTCGATAAGGATACAAAGCAATTTTTCTAGCGAATGACACCGTCTATATCGGAAACTAAGCTTTATCAAGGAGTTTAGCTGTATCCCTGCTACGTGTCGGTGGTTCGTGCTTCGAAAATGTTTGTAATACACGTAGATTCGGAGTATGTTTCGGAGAAGCGGGGGGATCAGCTTAATATTCCTGGTATTTCTGTTACGCAAATCCCCATTTCCATCAACGTGTTCAAACATACAGATAGTCAAAACGCATTACGAATTACATTCGCGTATATCAGTATATTCGTTTATCCCTGTTAACGTTCGCATTTTCCACATATTTCACGGAAACAATTTTAACTTTGAGGGAATAAATTCTACCTTCGACATACAACAGCCTTCATTGGAAGAGCTTTTATCGGATAAACCGACGGTTTCCAGGAACGTGACCTCTGATATTTAACAAACCTTCGTCGTAATGCGCACACGTCCTTCTCGTTTGACGTAACCGGCTTTCCGAAAACCACCCCACGCTCTCCGTGGAAATAACGCACGTGCAACGTTCCTCGTATTTCATATTATTCTATCGAATTACATACGACCCATTTTGCAGGGATATTACAAATATGCATATGCAAATAATTCATACATATCAATTTCATACGATATTTACGTAAGATACGTAATTCCATAGACCAATGTGAAAGAAGATGTAAAAACGAAAGAAACGTTTTCAATACAACTCGATGATACACGCTGTCAAATCACATCTGCGCTACCTAGAAAACGATTTCAACGAAGATCCGGATTCGACTTGATACGACGGTGTATATATTTCCCTTTTTCCACTGGCTGAACCATTTTAGTCGTTTAAATTGAATCTTCGAACGAACGAATTTTATTCCCAAAGGACCGGTATTTGCGTGTGGTAAACGCTCGTGAAGAATGATAAATAGCGGAAAATGATCTCGTATATGTAGAGGTAGAAGCTATACATTTGCGGGAAAAGGCGCCAACGCGTTTCTCTCCGTCTCCCTCTCGCTTCAAGGACCGGGAATCCTCCGCCCATCGCTGTTCCTCGTGTATCGATCCACGTGTCCAAGTTCCACCTCGCTCTGATTGTTACTTATAAAAGGAATGAAATTTCTTCGACAGGGTGAATGCCATCGAATGGGATGCGACCGTGTGTTAGGGTCGAAGAAAGCGTTTGACACGTGCGGAGTATGCAACGGTGACAATTCCAGCTGTCAGAATATAGTCAACAAGTTTCAACGGAAGCTTCGAAGAGGTCAGTTCCCTGCTGCCACCGTTCAAATCGAGTTGTTACAAGCGGCGGCGGCGACGAAGTTCCTGTCAAAGTTTGACAGTCGAGCAAACGGAGAGGGATGCAACGTCTTTAATTAGTTTAAAAGGAGAGGAACGACGAGAGCGAAGCGATTAGTTGCCAGTTCAATTCGCCCGGGGCAACCAAACTCCCACGCGTCCACGTTTTTGATTTAAACGCTCTGACATGCACGAACGAGACGAATCAATTAATCGTGAAGCAACCCCTCTGTATCAACTTATCGCGAATATCTGCCGGTACTTGTTTATTTTGTTTGAACGCGGTACACGGGCGGTCTCTTTAAATACGAACGAATTTTTGATGTTCGTTCGTTTCACAGGGGAAATTTTTTTCTTTTTTTTTTTTTTTTTTTTTTTTTTAAGTAAACTCAAACGCTTTAAAAACGTGGGTGCTCTTCGTTTAGGGAAATCCGATTGAATGGAAAAATAAAAATTTACTTTGAAAACGCGAGACTCGTTAACGTACGACGGATGAAACGCGGCCGTTCTCTCAATCGTGAAATTGCTTTCCGAACGTTATTAAAAAAACAACATTTACAAATCCGTTTGATACTCGCGAACGTTGTAAAAAAAAAAAAAAAAAAAAAGAACATGTTGTTACATGGTTACAATGTTTGGCTGTATGGTTTTCCGTTCATTCTACAATCAATAATTTGTTCTTTGTAATTGTTTCAGAGGTGACACGCGTCGCTGTGATACCACGCGACGCTCATAATTTGAACATGAATATCTCGATGGTTGGTTCACGCCCTTTTCAATCGGACGATTTAACGATCGTAATAGGAGACGGTAGAAGAAGGCGCAACGTGCAGGAGAATCTAGCGTCTCGTAAAAGAGATTTAACGATCGTGCAAGGTGCCGCTTTTCGCATTCACAGACGCGATAATAACACGTACTTTGTACAAGCGGATGGTGTACTGCGTTCGAGGATGTCGTGGTGTTGGTAAGAGATAAACTTTTACTACATTATTCTCATTGTATTTTTGTCGAATCACGGTGAGACGCGATCGCTGGAAAGCGCGTCAACGGAAACCGTAAAGTCCCGTCGCGATCGTTATAATCGACACCGTGAACAGGTTGATCCTCTTATTACTTATGGGATAATAGTATAATATCGCGCCGTTTCGCAAGATACATACATACATACATACATACATACATACATACATACATACATACATACATACATACATGGTATATACGATCGATAGATGTAGAATTGGTAATTCAATCGTACAAACAGTACAGAAGACTGTACTAATGGCAAAGCAACAGTAGAATCGACTACATTAAAGGGGACGTAACAACAGTAGGTAACAGTATCGAACTATACTCCTGTAACAGGAGATGTCTGTACCGTAGTCAAGAGACAGGGAAGGCCCGTCTGATATTATTACGGAGATAAGCTCGGAGGGTGTTCCTTTATAAACTAAGAAGACGGAATTCTGTGAAACATTTCGATAGGAAAGTAAGTTTGTCACGAAAGATAAACCAAACCTTTGTGTAATATTATAGCACGATATACGTTACATCATTTGCACGCGAACAAAGGCACGAAATAGTTTACGTGAAACATGCACCACTCGTAATTACGATACGTTCGCTTAATTCGATCCGTATATTCGAAACGTACGCTGATTCCTCGGGCTTTACCGATATCGGTGATTTTACTTTTTATAGCTGGTGGTAACGAGAAACGTACTACAACGAGGAATCTCGGCTTTGGTTTCGTTGGAATATTCCCTAAATCGCGATGAGAGGAATGCAAAGGATAGATACGTATGGCTATTCGGAGGTTGGAGTTTCTGCTCGGCCAGCTGTGACGGTGGAACGCGTCAGAAGATGATAGTCTGCAAAGACCGGAAAAATAGTGTCGCGAAGAAAATGTCCACTGACAAGCAAACCGATTCAAGAGATAGAGACGTGCAACGTGTTTAGGTATCACGTATATACAGTTTGTAGAGTAGGTGATTTGTACGTTGGAGGGGACAAGAGAATGACGTGCTTTATATTTATTTATATCGGCAATTTGTTATTTCGTTAACGCTAACACGCGTTTCCACACGTTTGGAATTGAAAATAATTGAGGAAAGTACACGCAACGATTACGTGCCGGCGAAAAGTTTAGCAATTTGTCTGATTTATTACGTTGGAGGCGTTGTTCCACTACGTATGGGAGATCCGGTATGCAATTAAGGCAACTTTATTGCGTTCGTTCGGGTTTTAATGGTACAGAGGCGAATAAAAACAACGAATTGGAGGTGTATCGAGCGATGGTGCACCCATCGATATGCGAAACCATCCCTATGCCTACGAGTAGCAGAGAATGTAATAGGATACCGTGCGTTGGATATTGGATATTTACGAATTGGCCCTCGGTAAGAAATTACAGTCTGATGTCTACTTTTAAAGTAGATAATATTAAGAGGGCGTTGAAAGACAAAGAGTGCAACAGTCGTAGAGTTTATAACGATAAACAGAAACAATAAGGAAATGGTTCGTTAATAGAGAGATATGAAATTAATTCCTTATGAACATTTGTCAATACGTTTAAGGCAAACTGCGTAGTTAATTGCGTATGCAGAATATTTAAAGATACAAAAAAAAAAAAAAAGAAAAAGAAGAAAAAAAAGAAAAATGATAGATAAAACGATATACTATGTTGTTCACATTTTGTAGATCATATGTATTTAGAGAAATATCTCTGCCAATTAAATATATCTATTAATAACTAAACTGTGGATTTTTATGCAAATTCATATTTTCGAAAAGACAACGTAAAATGTAGAAGCTCGGTAGATAATTGCGTAGTATCGGAAAATACTACTAATGATTTACTTGTACGTCTCGAATTCGCATTACGATTAAAGTTAGGGACGTATAATGAATCTCCTTTGATTAATAACGGACTACCTAAAATCTTTTGGCGACAATGGACAAGCAGAGAGTTCTACCTTTTCTTTACATTTTACGATAAAGGGTACCGGATCCTAATTTGTATGTGTTTGGGATATCTTCCCCGAGCTCGTCGTCTTGTAATTTATTAACGTTTTCTGAAATTTGAGGATCGCGACGTTGTTCCGCTAACAGCCCGTCGCCTGAAATTTCAGCCAGATTAATTTCTTTTCCTTTGAATTTTTCAATTATACTATGATCAATGTCTAAGGATTCGCGCGAAAATGAGTCTACGTCGGCCAACCGTCGTTTACCTTCTCGATAAATAACGTCTAAAGTGAAAGATTCTAAAACATGTAAAGCCTGTCACGTAAAATTCACTTTATTATTCAATACCTTCAAGGAATAAATCAATAATAACAAGGGATCGTGACGACAATTCCCGGGTAGATAGGTGGCGGCATATGCTTAGCAGCGTTTTGCAACTGCCAACGTCTTTATTGCATAAGAATGACACCTGCATTCCGCGGATCTAATCTCTTACTCTATTATTGTTTTTACCATCAAACCCATGCGTTAAACTAGCCCCGTATCCATGCGAATTAGCGTCGGTATGTAATTCTATCGGATAATTAGGGTCGACTGTTCAGGATGGAAATTACGTCTTCACTTATATTTTCATGTTTATCCGTCCAAGTTACGCTTCGTTACCGAATGTAGGTTTCGTTACTTGTGAATGTTTACGCGCGAATTTTTGAAAGTCACAAGCAAAACATACGAACTGTCTAACCTGTGCGCGACGGTCGATGGTGCAGGTAAAGAACCGAGGGCATGTACCTTAGCCGGGTTGAGGCGAACTTCTCCGTTTATGAATTATAGCTCAAAGATACTGTACCGATAACTTTAGCAGAGAGCATTTACAGACATTAAACGAAAATCCGGCGCACCGGTCACGACGAAAATTACTTTTCGCCTTATATTTTCACGTTATTTAACCAAGTTATGCTTCGTTACCAGATGTAGGTGCGTACAAAAGTTTCGTTAGTTGTGAATATTAAGACGCAAATTTTCGAAAGCCACAAGCTAAACCTATTAACTGTTTAAGCTATCCGACAGCCGTTGATGCAGCTAAAGGGCCGAGGGCTTGTACCTTAGCCGGGCTAGGGCGAACTTCTCTGTTCATGAATTATATATCAAAGATACTGTACCGATGTCTTTAGCAGAGAGCATTTACAGACATTAAATGAACTTAGACTTCGTTACCGGATGTAGGTGTGCATACACAGGATCCGTTAGTTGTGAATATTTAAACGCGAATTTCAGAATGTCAGAAGCTAAACCTATTAACTGTCAAAACTGTCCAACAGCCGTTGATGCAGGTAAAGAGCCGAGGGCTTGTACTCTAGCCGGGCTGCGGCGAACTTCTCCGTTTATGAATTACATGTCAAAGATAACAGGTACCGATATCTTTAGGGGAGAGCACGTATAAACATTAAATGGAAATCCGTCGCATCGGTCAGGACGGAAATTACTTTTCGCCTAACATTTTTATGTTTATCTGTCCAAAGTTATGTTTCGTTACCGGATGTAGGTGCATAGAAAAAGGTTTCATTACTTGTAAATATTTAGGAACGAATTTTCAAGAGTCAGAAGCCAAAACTATGAACTGTCTAAGCTGTCCGACGTCCGTTGATGCAGGTAAAGAGCCGAGGGCTTGTACTCTAACCGGACTGCGGCGAACTTCTCCGTTTACGAATTACATATCAAAGATACAGGTACCGATATCTTTAGGAGAGAGCACGTATAAACATTAAATGGAAATCCGTCGCATCGGTCAGGACGGAAATTACATTTCGCCTTATATTTTTATGTTTATCTGTCCAAGTTATGTTTTGATACCAGACGTAGGTGCGTACAAAGATTTCGTTACTTGTGAATATTTAGGCGCGACTCTTCGAAAGTAAGAAGCTAAATTTATGAACTGTCTGAGCTGTGCGCGACGGTCGATGGTGCAGGTAAAGAACCGAAGGCTTGTATTTTATCCGGACTGACGCGAACTTGTTCGTTTTTGAATTATATATCAAAGATAGAGTACCGGTGTCTTTAGGAGAGAACATTTAGAAACATCGAACGAAAATCCGGTGCATCGGTCTTGACGGAAATTACTTTTCGCCTTATATTGTCATGTTTATCTGTCCAAGTTATGCTTCGGTACCGCAAAAATGGTGCATACAAAGGTTTCGTTACTTGTGAACATTTAGGCGCGAATTTTCGAAAGTCAGAAGAAAAATCTATGAACTGTCTAAGCTGTGCGCAACGGTCGATGGTGCAGGTATAGAACCGAAGGCTTGTTTTTACCCGGACTGGCGCGAACTTCTTCGTTTTTGAATTGCATATCGAAGGTAGAGTACCGATATCTTTAGGGGAGAGCATTTAGAAACATCAAACGAACGTCCGGCGCATTGGTCAGGACGGAAATTACTTTTCGCCTTATATTTTCACGTTATTTGACCAAGTTAAGCTTCGTTACTAGATGTAAGTGCGTGCAAAGGTTTCGTTAGTTGTGAATATTTAGGCGCAAATTTTCGAAAGCCAGAAGCTAAACCTATTAACTGTCTGAGCTGTGCGCGACGGTCAATGGTGCAGGTATAGAACCGAAGGCTTGTTTTTAACCGGACTGGCGCGAACTTCTTCGTTTTTGAATTGCATATCGAAGGTCAGTTCTGCCCGGGCAACCGAGGCAAACAGACGTGTGCTCCGGGGTAGTGACTTGAGAAATATCACAGTGCTAAGTAAAAAATTAACGATTAGTGATAGTGAGGAGAAGCCAACAATGCAGCAACAGATACCAGCAATTAAAATTGCAAATAATGGTGAAAGATATTATATAAATAGGTCGGTAGATTTACCAGCCCTAAAACAACAACAACAAGTTAATAGTAATCAAAATATGGACATAGAAGAAATGAAGGAGCAGCGAAGACAGGAGGAGTACAGTCAAGATAACGAGAAACAATATCAGGATGAAAACTGGAAGATACCAAAAAACAACGAAAAGCGTAAAACAACTCCAAGCACAAGTGCCGCAGAAAACCCAGATACAGAAAAGCAGCGATGGCTGCAAGAATTACCATTAAGAAATTCCTTCAGCTCATTAACAGAAGAAACAGAAGATGATCCGACAAACAAAGTCACAACTCACTCAAGTCATATTACAAAACCACCACCAATATTTGTTGAGGCCCAAATAATAAACCCACTTATTGAATTACTAAATAATACAGTCGGGAATGACAATTATATAATTAAACAAATAAAATTAGACCAAGTAAAGATTCAAACAAACACCCCCGATATTTATAGAAATGTGATAAAAGCATTAAAAGAAAAAGATGCTATATACCACACGTGTCAGTTAAAAATGGAAAGAAGCTACAAGATAGTTATAAGAGGATTGCATCCAAAAATCAGTACAAAAAAGCTGAGTGAAGAACTAGCAAAAATTGGACATCAAACTAGATCAATAAACAATATTACAAGATACGATACAAAACAACCATTACCATTATTCTTAATAGAACTTGAACCCAGAATCAACAACAAGGAAATTTACGAAATCAAAAAGATCCTAAACACAATAGTAACTGTAGAACCACCACGCTATAAAAAAGATATACCGTAATGCATGCGGTGTCAACAATACGGTCATACAAAAAACTATTGTAACAGAAGCCCGGCATGTGTTAAATGTGCAAAAAATCACTTAACAATACACTGCCCATACACAGGAAAAATAGAACAAGTTAAGTGCTATAACTGCAAGGGAAACCACCCAGCCAGCTACAAAGGATGCATAATTAGAAAACAATTACAACACAAACTGTTTCCACCAATAACTACAAACCACATCAAGGTACAACGGAGAATGATACAACATTGATAGCACATAACGAACCAAACATCATAAGCGGAAACAGTAATCCTCAAGGTTACCGAAGCTATGCGCAAGTAACCCAAAACATTAGCCAAGCAACGCTCCACCAGAATCAAAGCAAAAATACCGAAGACGTTTCAGAAATCAAAGGATTGCTAAAACAATCCATTGAAAATACAGAGATGCTAGGAAAAATGATAAGTGAAATGAACGCAACATTAAGGCAACAAGTACAACAAACAACAATTATGTTACAACTACTCACAAACTTGCTAAATAAAAAATAGAGTGGAACATGCTGAAAATAGCAGCCTGGAACTCCAATGGCTTGAAACAGCGAGCCCACGAAACTAAAACATTCTTGTATAAAAATAATATTGATATACTACTTGTCTCAGAAACACATTTCACTCTAAAAAGTTACATGAAAATACCGTACTATACCATCTACGACACCAAACACCCCTCAGGTAAAGCACACGGAGGAACTGCAGTAATAATAAAAAATGACATCAAGCACCACCTACATAGTCAAACAAATCAAGAACACCTACAAGCAACCACTGTCACAATACAAACCAACGACAATTACTTTCAGATATCAGCAGTATATGCACCACCGAGACACAAAATGACGCTTAAAAAATGGGAAGAGTACTTCCAATCCATAGGCGACAAATATATCGCAGCAGGAGACTTTAATGCGAAGCACACGTTATGGGGTTCGAGAATTAACACACCGAGAGGCAGAACACTAGAAAAATATATTAGAAATAGCAACCTCAACGTGCTATCTACAGGAAGACCAACGTACTGGCCGACAGACCTCAATAAAACACCTGACCTGTTGGATTTTGCAATAACAAAAGGATTAAATGTAAGTAAATTAAAAATAACAACCAGCCTTGAGCTTAACTCCGACCACACACCAATTATATTAGAATATACAGGCAAACCACTACTTTATAACAAGTCAGAGTCGCTTTGCAACAAAACCACCAATTGGCAAATTTTTAAAGAGCTAATCGAAAACAAAATCAATTGCAATATCCCATTGAAGACACCTGAACACATTGAACAGGCAGTAGCAACTCTAACAGAAATAATACAGGAAGCAGCGTGGGCAACCACCGCTTATAAATTAAATAGCAGACAAACAAAAATTATTCCGCAGGACATCCTGGATAAAATTAGGGAAAAAAAGAAAAGCGAAATCAAAATGGCAAAAACAGAGAACACGAGAAAACAAGAAAAACTTAAATAAACTTACAAAGGAATTAAAGAATAAAATAAGGGAACTTCACAATAGCGAATTCTCAAAATTCATCGAATCACTATCCGCGCATGAGAATACCAACTACTCCCTATGGAAAGTCACCAACAAAGTGAAGAAAACAATAAAACCAATCCCAGCAATCAAAAAAATGGACAACTCATGGGCCAGAAGTAACGAAGAGCAGGCAGAAGAATTTTCGAAGCACTTACAAAATACATTTTCACCGTATGAAACTAATAACAGCATTCTCGGAGGGCAAACACACGAAGAAATGGAAAATGCCAACAACACAATTGACAAACGCTGCACCACACTCAGCACAACAGCGCAAGAAGTTACAAACTTAATTAAGGCAACAAAGACAAGTAAAGCACCAGGACTTGACTTGATCAATGGAAAAATCTTAAAAAACCTCCCCCCAAAGGCAATAAGACTAACAACGATAATATTCAACGCAATTCTAAGAATACAGTATTTTCCTGCACTATGGAAAATAGCACAGATCGTAATGTTACCCAAACCAAACAAAAACCCACTTTTAACTGCATCTTACAGGCCAATATCATTACTACCTGCGTTTTCCAAACTACTTGAAAAAATAATATACAACCGCCTAAAACCAATAATAGAAAAAGAAAAACTAATACCGGACCATCAATTTGGATTCAGGAATAAACACTCCACAATAGAACAAATGCATAGACTGGTCAATGAAATTTTGCAGGCATTGGAAACAAAACAATATTGCACGGCACTATTTATTGACATCGAAAAAGCATTTGACAAAGTTAACCACGAAAAACTTCTTGAAACTATCAAAAAGCAATTTCCAGAACAAATATACAAATTACTTAAATCTTACTTAAACAATAGAACTTTTGTAGTAAAAATAAACGATACATATTCTGAAATCAAGGATATCAAGGCAGGAGTACCGCAAGGAAGCGTCCTAGGACCAATATTATACACACTCTATACAGCAGACATACCAACAACTGTCAACAGCAAAACTCTAACGTTCGCGGACGATACGGTCTTACTAGCGAGACACGCAAATCCAGAAACGGCTGCCGCACTATTACAAGAACACATTATAAAAATAGAAAAGTGGCTGCAAAGTAAACAAATAAAAGTGAACACCAGTAAGTGCAATCACATAACATTTACGCTTAGAAAAGGAAAAACACCAGACATCCAACTAAATGGCGCCCACATAGCACAAACAAAGTATGTCAAATATCTAGGAATATATTTAGACACACGCCTTACATGGAAGCATCACATAAAATCAATAACAAACAGAATACGTGAAAAAATGAAGCAGATGTACTGGTTAATCAATAGAAAATCTAAATTAAGCCTAATGAATAAACTATACATATACAAAACAATAATCAAACCAATCTGGACATACGGAGTTCCACTATGGGGGATGGCAGCAATGAGTCACATAAATAAAATAGAAACGGAGCAGGCAAAAATCTTAAGAACAATAGTTAACGCCCCATGGTACGTCAGAAATGAAGAAATACGAAAAGACCTAAAAATTCCAACGGTTAAAGAGGAAATCGCCAGATGTGCAAAAAAGTATAAAGAAAGACTTGAAACACACCCAAACCAGCTGGTTGCTGAAACGAATAAAACAATAATAGAAAGAAGACTGAAGAAGAAGCATCCTGCAGACCTCATAATAGAACAATAAACAACCTGGAAGATGGAGTCCCCGCATGCTATATTTTATCAAATTAAATTATAATATTTTACCAAATGTCCTAATGGACAAATTGTAAAATGCAATAACAAAATAAAAAAAAAAAAAAAAAAATATCGAAGGTAGAGTACCGATATCTTTAGGAGAGAGCATATAGAAACATCAAACGAAAATCCGCCGCATCGATCAGGACGGAAATTACTTTTTGCCTTATATTTTCACGTTATTTGACCAAGTTATGTTTCGTTACTAGATGTAGGTGCGTGCAAAGGTGTCGTTAGTTGTAAATATTTAGGCACAAATTTTTGAAAGCCAGAAGCTAAACCTATTAACTGTCTGAGCTATCCGACAGCCGTTCATGCAGCTAAAGAGCCGAAGGCTTGTATTTTATCCGGACTGACGCGAACTTCTTCGTTTTTGAATTATATATCAAAGATAGAGTACCGGTGTCTTTAGGAGGGAGCATTTAGAAACATCAAACGAAATTCCGGCGTATTGGTCAAGACGGAAATTACTTTTCGCCTTATATTTTCATGTTTATCTGTCCACGTCATGTTTTTTTACCGGATGTAGGTGCATGCAAAGGTTTCGTTAGTTGTGAATATTTAGGAACGAATTTTCAAAAGTAAGATGCTAAAACTATGAACTGTGTAAGTTGTGCGGCTGTCGTTGGTACAGGTAAAGAACCGAAGGCTTGTATTTTAGCCGGGCTGTGGCGAACTTCTTTGTTTTTGAATTACATATCAAAGATACAGTACCGATATCTTTAGGAATGAGCATTTAGAGAAAGTAAAAGAAAATCCGACGCTTACGAGAATATTGAATACAGTGTACAAACTTTTCAGAGCTTGATCTGTCGAGTTGGCAATGTCTAGAATATCATGCGATTTAACAACATCGTACAAATAAGGGAGGTCGCCTAAGGCCTTGGGAAAGGCCCTCAGCAAAACAGATGGTGCATTTTCCAGTTCAAACAGCATCGTTATATACTCATATTGTCTGTCTGGGGTAATAAATGCTGTATACTTCGTAGAATTAGGATGTATAGGGATTTGTTGAAAGCCGCTGGCCATGTCCAGACTAATAAAGTATCTGGCTTTTGCAATAAAAGGTAGGGGATACCAATCCGCGACCGCATTTTTATTTACTCGTCGAAAATCTACACAGAATCTGTCTGAGCCGTCTTTCTTCTCCACGAGTAACATAGGGTTCACGAACGGTGAATTACCAGGCTTTATGATTTTGTTCTAATTAATCCGCTTATCCTCTCATCTACTGTTCCTACCCTCTTCCTCGCTAAATCTGTAAGGACCTTTTTTTGTAGGGTGATGTATGGTTCAATTAATCGTATTTCTAATTAGTCTGTATTTACGCGAGTGCGTAGGAAGCCCGTAACGAATGAATATTTGAATTGTTCGATATCGATTAACTTTTATTACTACCATATACATCAATATACACTTCGTTAGTATCAATCTCGTTTTCAGCGATTTTATTACAGGCTTTAATTATTTCTGGTTTACACGTTTCGAGGCAATATTACGTCGAAACCATGACTCAATATTTCACGACCAATCACGTTATCGTATTTTATATAACTATCAGCAAGGACATAGAAAATTATCTACAATGTAAAACCATTAATACATACAATAGACAAGATTTGAGATGTACGTTTAATACCAATATTTCCTATTCCTTGCATTACTACTGTATCAGTCGTACTTTTGCCAGAAAATTTAAAGACTACAGGTTCTTTAATCAGTGAACACTCGGCTGCAGAATCAAAGTAAAATGAAAATGACTCACCCAGACGACTTGATCTACCGGCTGACGCTTCCATTACGTAGAAAGTCGACACGACGCTGGTTATTGCAATTATAGCTTTCTTTCAGGACGCTGCTTTGTACAGCATTTTCCTCCATAATAAGATTGACAGCTGCGCACCATTCCACGCCCGATTTTTACACTAGCGACTAAATTAACTTTCGCGCGATGGTCGTAAGGTCTTGTACTGTTATAACCGGCCTTCTTCCTCTGATGTCGGGTTCGCATTACACTTTAGGGTTAGGGGCGCGTAATGAATCTTCGCTGGAATTAGCTACGGTTGTTATACAATCAGAGTAATGTTGCTTGGCACAAGTGTAAGTGATTAAGGTTCGATAACGAATCCGCGGTCCTCGTGATAACGAATATATGCTTTCTTCCAAAGCCTAAATCGAACTATTTGTTAAAAACGTGATGTGTACACTGATCGTAAAAAGGTTATTTTACTCGCTGGTGAGACCGCACGAGAATGAGTTTCCGCCGCAATAATGTTGCAGACAAAAAGTATAATGGGGAGTGGCTCAGGGTACGAGATCATCGGATTCGTCGAGGACAACCCTCGTTCGGAAGCGAAGTAAATGGATGTTGCTGTTAAATGGTTAATTTCTATGTTGGTGGTTAGAAGAGGATGCCAGCCACCTTTCAGAGGAGATTACTAGCGGAAAGCCGTCGCTCGTGAGAAAAGCAGATTTCCCGTATCTTCCCGTAATAAAGCTGGTAGATTTAGGGGCGGTTAGGATAAAGACTGTTTATCCGTTTGAAGGACTTTGGTTGACTAAATCCAAAGATTTATGGCGGGTCCTCGGGCTAGCTGAACACGTTATTGTGAAAATGCGTCGACATCTGGCACGATCATTTTACCCGAATAATAGGGTGTGTGTGTGTGTGTGTGGCGAGCGACGGGGCAAAAGCCATCGGAATGTTTGCTATCGAATACCGCTACAAATATTTCTTCTTTAAGCAGAGCTATGCAATTATTTTATACTTCTGTTAGGTAAAACCGTTCAACGCGTAACCGCGGCTACGTTCGACGACTACTCGTTGTCTAGAGCCTAAGCTCATTATCGTAAATCTTAGGACAATTATAATCGGGATAACTTATGTTATCTATTATTACCAATACTATTAAAGTATTGGGGATTTTTCAAAAAATTCCAAAGGGAAATGCCCGGTGTCCTTACATCTCCGACATATAAATGAAGGATGGTACAGAGACAGACACACGAAGATACTCGAAAAGCCTCTTAGAAACTTTTCACGCGTATATTATACGAAACATTTAGAAATTTCATTAGCTGCACGACGAGCCACGACTATACGCGATTGTGAAATTTCTAAAACTTCTAATTTCTCTGCAAAATCGTATCCAGAAGTTACGTAAAATATCTGTACGATATTGTAGTATCATGAAATATACTAACAATGATTTATATATAAATATAGACGGTACAGATGTTGATTAGAGGAACGATAGTTGTTTAACGTGAACTAATCACAATAACGTGCTATAATTTTGACAACTCAGTAGTTAATTTGCAATTCTCGTTGCAACTGATTCTTTGTCACGCGGATCACGCTCTCTCGACAACACAACTTGCACTCTCTGACTTCTCCACTGGCACTGACTGTGAATTTGTTCCTCTGCCTTAGCGTCCCTTTTGTTCCTTTGTCTTGGTCTCTCCACACACGTGTTACGCAACCACTCGTGGCCAGTGTGACGTAAGCCTTTTTTCTACGAAATTATTCAACTGAAGGATCGACGACAAATTAATAGGCCTGTCGGCACCTCGGCTTGTTATTATATTTATGATCTACCCGATATCTTTTGGGCCTTTTGTCCACGACACTATATTTGTTTTACTTAGCAAGTGTTACAGACGGCTGTCGTACTTTGGACGCTTTATATATTTTCTCGTATCGTGCGGATCTTCAGCATTTTGGCAATTTTTAGTTTTCTTTATGAGCGTAGAAATCCACAGCCTACTAATAACGCGCTATTAGCCGCTTATAGTGGAGGAGTGCAATTATTAACAATCGATAAAATGAAATGAATTTATTTTAAAATATTTGAAATTTCGAAGATTATTCGAGCATCGTATTTTCTTTTCTTCAGTGCTCGAAGAACAAAGGAAAGGGTATACAGTCGCGGATAGGCCGTTGCATTCCTCCGGAAAATGAATCGTTTTACAGGTGCGACGGACCGGTCGTAAAGACGGAAACACGTTTTTGTATGGGGCACGTGACCAAAGCCATCGAATTTCCATCCCGCTGCTGGAGGGACAGGAATCGATTTTGCTCTGCGCCAAGTTTGAAACGTTACTGCGATGTGCCGGCATTTAAACGAAAATGCTGCCGCTCTTGTGAAACGAGCGAAAACTTTGATTTGTCCAGCTCCTTCGATCGAAAGCACCGTATACTGCAAACTTAAATTGCGTTTAAAAAGATCGAAATGAAACTTTTGACACGTTCGTTGTCACTTGTGATAAATTAAATTCGTAGAAAGGCCTAATAAACGAACCAATGAAAACTGGTATTGGAACAAATCGTATTTATACCGTGTAAAATTTCTAACAAGTATCTAAAAAGCTTTATATTTGTGTTGCTTTACATCCGTTAGTGTATCATAGGAATGGTAGATATGAAACCATTTCGACTTCGACAGAAAAACGATTACTATTACTGTCAGAAAAGAAATAAAAGTAGAATCAATATCAGTGCTAGATACTAGAATATGCTGATATACGTATTATTTTTATGATATGTTTTATATTACATATTGAAAGATAATTTACTTTTATTTTGCTTTTCTATATTATCGCTTGATGAAGAGTAAATTAATGCTTTCATTTCCTCTATTCTTGTAGTTTTTAATTTAAAAAGAGGTTGATACTTTCACATAGCACGTATTACTTATTATATATATAAATAAAAGGAAGAATATAATATGTGTTCCTTTTTTTCAGTTGGAAAGTATGGGATCTCAAAGTGGGAAGACTTCTAAAAAAATTGTAGTAGCTGACAGTGGAGAACTGTAATTGTTCGACTAGATACTCTAATGACTGCATTTTTATTTAGCTGTTGCATACAACTGTTGCTATCTTTATTCTATGACTCGTTCAATTCTAATCATTACCATTTTCCCTTAATATTATGGACTTAGTTTCCATGTTTAAAAAAGTGTAAATTTACCTTAACCTGGTATTAGGAAATCAAGTGCATTGTCTTATTTTTTTTTATTACAATTAATTGAAATTGGAATATACAATGAAATAGAATCGAATGAGATAATTTCTTGTTCTGTTTTTCTTTTTAATTATAAAAAAACTTCAATTTCTTGTTTATTATTACCTGCAATAAGCAACATGCTTCTCCCATATTAAATTGGAATGTAAAACAAATGAAAAAGATTTAGATTCACATTCTTCCATGGAATATTGATCCTTTAATTTTATTAAATGGTATGTCACAGTAGAATGTACATATATTAACTGTACGCCTTATACAACTTTCTTCTGTGTACTATTCATACTTTAGTATCTAATAAGAATAATATTCGTAAGCATTTACTTACATTTCCAAGGTCCATAAATAATTAGTGAATGTTACATGATTACTGTATAATGCATCTTTGACGTTAACATATTTTAACTTTTCTATTGTGCTTTTATACTTAGAACCACCAAAATAATGCTCGTTATCTAGGGCATTATTCGTTTCGATATGTATACACCATCCCATTTCTAAGCATAGATTAGTAATAGAGGTTTGATTAGTGTAGTGCTTTGGGTATAGAAAATGTGTCTTTCATAGTCTTCAACACTTTTGAGGTATCTATATTTAGATTTAAGGCTGATTTTAGAAATTCCTGTGGTGCTTGTTTCTTTTTTTTTCGACTTCCGTTTACGCCCACTCGAAAGCCACCGTACCGGTGACGTAAAGGCCGAAGTGGCACGTTTCGGAGATCCGAAACTCAACTTCTTTTTGATTCCCTGGATTAGGGACGAGTCGAGGCTCCTGGAGCGCGAGCCCTTCTTCCGGTGTTTCCGTTTGCCTAGTTTGTCCAGCCAGGTTTTTCTGTACTCCTAACTCGAAGATTCGCTGCGCTCGGTATCCATCGATGAAAACGATAACGTGTTTATTGCTCGTTTCACATTCTTAGCGGCGCGGACGATGCCTGAAGTACCGGGAATCGCTTCAATAGATGTTGATGGCAGTTCCTGAATGAGCGATCGGAAAGAAAACGACGGCACGGCCGACTGAGTACGCCTTGTAGCGGTGGATCGTTCTGTCGGACGTTGAGTGGATCGTTCTGTCGGATGATGAGAGTATCGTTCAGCATATCCAGCGTATTTTTCAGCGTATCGATCAGCGTATCGCCGAGGGGAGCTACCTTCGTCCTCCGTCGATGGATCAGTCCTCAAGCGTACCTGGCAAACGGATTGCTTTTGTTCGAGAGACAGTTTCTTTTTTATCATAATTCATGCGTTATGATACATGTTTCGATGATTGAGCCGTTAAGCGTGACAAAGCGATGGAATTGTTTCGCACAGAAATTCCAGTCCTAAAATTGTGTTAGGGATTCTATGGCGTAATAAAATCTTGGAACGCAAAGTTACCGATGTGTCGATGAAAGTTAAACGAGCTTTATCGAAGCACACGTTCGAGTCTTTGAACGATTGCTAGGAATACGCGTAATATTCTTTATATCACAGTATATCACAGTAAAACGTACATATGTGAACTGTATGTCTTATACAACTTTCCTGTGTGTACTATTCATATTTTAGTATCTAATAAGAATAATATTCGTAAGCATTTACTTACATTTCTATGGTCCATGAATAATTAGTGAGTGTTACATGATTACCGTCTAATGCATTTATCTGTGACATTGCGATATTTTAACCTTTCTATTGTGCTTTTATACTTAGAACCACCAAAATAATGCTCGTTATCTAGGGCATTACAAGTTTTGATATGTAAACACCATCCCGTTTCTAAGCACAGATTGATTAATAGAGGTTTGATTAGTGTAAACCATAAGATAATGCCTTTAGATAAATCCATCTTCTTCTAATGTAACACCAGCGTTGAAAGATGTAGTTGCAGCGGTCACAGTAATTGGGATTTTTATAAAATAAAATTCTTTTCAGAAGCAATTGTTGTACATTTACTATCAAAAAATTTACTTCCACGACTAGTAATAAAATAAGGAAGAAAAAGAATAAGAAAAATGAATAAAAGAAATTTTATATGAACCATAACTGTGTAATGTCTTAATAATACCGCACGACATATAATTACTAAACATTGCTAAAATTATTTTGTTGTAACTAAATTTTAATGATATTCTCTTTTTGTCTTATGTCACTATATTATAGAAAGATTATACTTCTATTTTCATGAAAATTGGAAAACTAATATTATTTAAAATTATTGGAAACTTATTTACAATTAGGTCACGTTTTTAATTTTGTCTTTGGGAATGAAATATTACATTACTTTTGCAAATTGATTTACATAGTATTACCGACCTGTTAACGATAAATAATTATAATTGTTTGTTTAGTTAATATTAGTATCGAAGGAACTAAAAATTTATTATTAATTAGTACATTGTCAGAAAATTTGTTTAGAAGATGAAATATTTTGTCTGTGAACGATAGAAACTAAGTGTAAGAATTTTCCTTTTTTTTTTTTTTTTTTTTTATACAATAAAATTTGCATCTCTACTGTTTGCGGTATTCATTAAATGCAATTGCATATTAGAACCTTAGAAGGAAAATTATATTTCTAACGTACACTTCTGTATCGAATCTTGTTGAAATAGTGATAAAATTATTTATATTATGTGTCCTAATAGATTAGATTGCTCAAATTAGGAATTTTTTTTTTTTTTTTTTTTATTAGTTCATTGGTTTTTACAATTTGTCCAGTAGGACATTTGGTAAAGTGTTATATCCTGTTGAGTATAAAAAAAAATAAAAATAAATGCAGCATGTGCGTGGCTACCCCCAGCGGGGTGCCATCTTAGGTTATATCTTTATGAGGTCTATTGGGTGCTTCCTTTTTAGTCTTCTTGTAGTGTTTGCTGTGTTGTTTGTTTCCGCTGCTAACTGGTTCGGGTGTGTTTCCATTCTTTCTTTGTGTTTTTTTGCCATTTTTATTATCTCTTCCTTGACCGTTGGTATTCTCAGGTCTTTCCTGATGTCCTCGTTTCTGACGTACCATGGGGCGTTTACTATTGTTCTGAGTATTTTTGATTGTAATGTTTCTATTTTTGTTATATGGCTCTTTGCTGCTGTTCCCCATAGTGGAATTCCGTATGTCCATATCGGTTTTATTATTATTTTGTATACTTTTAGTTTATTCTCCATGCTTAGTTTGGATTTTCGGCTTGTTAGCCAGTGCATTTGTCTCCTTGCTGTCTGTATTTTGTTTATTGTTGCTTTGATATGCTGTTTCCATGTGAGGTGTGCATCTATGTGTAGTCCAAGGTATTTGACTTGCTTTGTTTGTGTTATTTGCGTCCCGTTCAGGAAGATGTTTGGTGTTGTCTGTTTTCGCAATGTGAATGTGATGTGGTTGCATTTGTTCGGGTTAGCTTTAATTTGTTTGTCTTTTAGCCACTTTTCTATTTTTGTTACGTGATTTTGTAGTATTGTGGCTGCTGTTTCAGGGTTGGTGTGCCTGATAGAGTACGGCTGTGTCGTCCGCAAATGTTAATATTTTGCTATTGGTAGTTGTTGGTATGTTGGCCGTGTATAGTGTGTATAATATAGGTCCTAGGACGCTTCCTTGCGGAACCCCTGCTTTGATGTCTTTGACTTCGGAGTATGCGTCCTTGATTTTTATTGTGAAGGTTCTGTTGGTTAGATATGATTTTACTAATTTGTATATTTGTTCCGGGAATTGTTTTTTAATTGTTTTTAGTAGTCTTTCGTGGTTTATTTTATCGAATGCTTTTTCTATGTCCATGAATAGGGCTGTACAATATTGCTTGTTTTCTATTGCGTGTATTATTTCGTTGACCAGCCTGTGCGTTTGTTCTATGGTGGAGTGTTTGTTTCTGAATCCAAATTGGTGGTCCGGTATTATTTTTCCCTTCTCTATTATTGGTTTTAATCGGGCGTATATTACTTTTTCTAATATTTTGGAGAGCGCAGGTAGCAGTGATATTGGTCTGTATGATGTTGTTTCATGTGGGTCTTTGCCTGGTTTGGGTAACATTATGATTTGTGCTAGTTTCCATGGTTTAGGATAGTATTGGATTCTTAATATTGCATTGAATATTATAGCGATTAATCGTATCGCTTTTGGTGGAAGGTTTTTCAAGATTTTGCCATTGATTAGATCGATTCCTGGTGCTTTGTTGTTTTTTGTTTTTTCGATTATGTTTCTGATTTCTTGTGCTGTTGTTTTTGGTATGGTGTATTGCTTGTCAGTTGCGGTGCTAGTGGTTGACTCGTCGTCGTCTGTATGTCGATTGTGGTTGCTGTTGTTGATGTTGTGTGGTGTAAATGTGTTGCATAAGTGATTAGAAAACTCTTCGGCTTGCTCTTCGTTGCTTCTTGCCCATGTGTTGTCTTCTTTTCTGATTGCTGGGGCTGGTTTTGTTGTTTTCTTTATTTTTTTTTGTGGCTTTCCATAGTGAGTAGTTGTAGTTCTCGTGTGCAGATAGTGATTCTATGAACTTTGTGAATTCGTTGTTGTTGTGTTCTTTTATTTTGTTTTTTATTTCCTTTGCAAGTTTGTTTAGTTGTTTTTTGTTTTCTTTTGTTCTAAGTTTTTGCCATTTTGCTTTCGCTTTCCTTTTTTCTCTAATTTTCTCGAGAATGTCTGGTGGGATTGGTTTTGATTGTCCAACGTTAGGTTCGGGTTTAGTGGTTGCCCGCGCTGCTTCTTGTATGATTTCTGTTATTGTTTTTACTGCTTGCTCAATTTGTTCGGGCGTTTTCAATGGGATGTTGCAGTTGATTTTGCTCTCAATTATTTCTTTGAAGGTTTGCCATTTGGTGGATTTGTTACATAGTGTCTCTGGGGTGTTGTAACGTATTGGCTTATTACTGTGTGTAATTATTATAGGTGTATGGTCGGAGCTTAGCTCGAGGCTGGGTGCTATATTTATTTTATTTCTGTTTAGTCCCTTTGTGACTGCAAAATCAAGTAGGTCA
The DNA here is from genome assembly GCA_905332935.1 of Bombus hortorum. Classification (NCBI taxonomy): domain Eukaryota; kingdom Metazoa; phylum Arthropoda; class Insecta; order Hymenoptera; family Apidae; genus Bombus; species Bombus hortorum. The sequence continues at coordinate 12,596,841 of HG995199.1, forward strand.
GGGGTTTTGCTCAGGTCTGTCGGCCAGTATGTCGGTCTTCCTGTGGATAGTATATTGAGGTTGTTTTTTCCAATGTGTTTTTCCAAGGTTCTACCTCGAGGTGTGATGATTCTTGATCCCCATGTTATGTACTTTGCGTTGTAGTCTCCTGCTGCGATGTACTTGTCGCCTAATTGTTGAAAGTATTCTTCCCACATTTGTGTTGTAATTTTGTGTCGCGGTGGTGCATATACTGCTGACAGCTATAGATGGTTGCTGCTGGTTTGCACGGTAACGGTGGTTGCTTGTATATGTTCTTTACTGACTTGACTGTGTAGGTGGTGTTTGATTTCGTTCTTTATTATTATTGCGGTCCTTTTCCTGAGGGGTGCTTGGTATCGTATATGGTGTAGTACGGTATTTTTATATAGCTTTTTGTTGTGAAGTGCGTTTCTGATACGAGTAGTATGTCTATGTTGTTGTGGTATAAGAATGTTTTAGTTTCTAGGGCCCTTTTTTGTAGGCCGTTAGAGTTCCATGCTGCTATTTTAAGTATATCCGTTATTACTTTTTACTTAGCATGTTTGATAGGAGTTGTAGCATGGCTGTGATTTCTTGGGATTGTTGTATGATTGCTGCGTTTTGTTCACTTATCAGTTTCGTTATCACTTCGGTGTTTTTGATGGATTGTTTTAGTAGTTCTTTGATTTCTGTGTCTTCGTTGATGTTATTGTTCTGGTTTTGGTTGACTGCGGGTGTTATTTGCTTGGTTGCTTGCGCGTAGCTCCGACCACCAGTGGTAATGATGTTGTTGTGATTGTTATTTATTGTGTGTTGTGTGTTTGTTGGTGTCTCTGTTTCTGCACTCGATAATGCTCGTTATCTAGGGCATTATTCGTTTCGATATGTATACACCATCCCATTTCTAAGCATAGATTAGTAATAGAGGTTTGATTAGTGTAAACCATAAGATAATGCCTTTAGGTAATTCCATCTTCTTCTAATGTAACACTAACGTTGAAAGATGTAGTTGCAGTGGTCACAGTAATTGAGATTTCTATAATATAAAATTGTTTTCAGAAGTAATTGTTGTACATTTACTATCACAACATTTACTTCCACGTCTAGTAATAAAATAAGGAAGAAAAAGAACAAAAAACGACAGTTAGTTACCGAATATCGTCCACCGACTGCGAACCTGTGAATTACGAGAGACTGAGTGAAATTGACTGTGCGAACGACTGTGTGTGTATCATTCTAGTTATTAAAGTTATAAATATATTAGACGACTCAACAGCAAACGTCTCGTCTACTCATTAACATCCTCTACGTCACGAGCTCCTACAAAGTGTTATATCTAGTATATATGTAACAACAATATGTCTAATATATGTAATAATATATATATAGGTTCTCCACTGTCAGCTACTACAATTTTTTCGAAGTCTTTCCACTTTGAGATCCCATACTTTCCAACTGAAAAAAAGGAACACATATTATATTCTTCCTTTTATTTATATATATAATAAGTAATACGTGCTATGTGAAAGTATCAACCTCTTTTTAAATTAAAAACTACAAGAATAGAGGAAATGAAAGCATTAATTTACTCTTCATCAAGCGATAATATAGAAAAGCAAAATAAATGTTTATTAAAGGAAATATTAAAAAAAAAAAAAAAAAAAATAAGAAAAAACAAATATTCTTTCTTTGCTACAATATCTATTCATAAAATACAATAAAATAAAATAAAAGATGAAAAATATGATTATATTACATACTTTTCTAACAACATCCATTCCTTCGATAACTTTTCCAAATACAACGTGTTTGCCATCAAGCCAGCTTGTTTTGGCACTGGTGATGAAGAAGTGACTACCATTTGTATTTGGACCTGCATTTGCCATGGAAAGAATACCAGGTTCGGTATGTTTCAATGTAAAGTTCTCATCATCAAATCTAGCACCATAGATGGACCTTCCACCAGTGCCATTCTGGTTGGTGAAATCACCTCCTTGGCGCATAAAGTTTGGAATCACTCTATGGAAACTGCTTCCTTTATAACCAAAGCCCCTCTCACCAGTACAAAGAAATTTAAAATTCTCTGCTGTTTTGGGGACAATATCACTCCTCCACTGAAAATTTAATACAGCCCTTTTAAAAAATGGAAATAAAAATGTAGTTATGCTTTCTATGCCCACAATAACATTTGCACTTATATATGTCGGGTTACGGTCGGACTTAGGGTTAGGGCCACAGGCGTTCGGTAAATCCGCACTAGAACTCTCCATTGTCGTATGATCGAAATAGAATTTATTGACACAAGGGCGTACAATGTGGAACAGATAGATAGTCGCGGCAGATGAACACTAGCGGTAATGATCTGGGGTTCAGTAACGAATCCGCGGTCAACGGGAGGGTAACTGCACTATCACCGAACTCTACTTCTAAGTGACTGATCGTGAGAGGTGTTGTTTCTTTTGCAATCGGGTAGTCGCCAAGAATGTGTTTTCTGTCGCGGCGATGCCCCGAGGAAAACTATGATGGGCCGTGCCTAGGGGCACGAGATCATCGGATTCGTCGTGAAAAACCTCCGCTCGGAGAGTGAGGGAAATGGACGTTGCTGTTAATTGGCTAATCCTTAGGTTGGTGATTAGAAAAAGGTGCTAGCCGTCCTTGAAAGAAAGTTGCTGTCGGGGAGCGTCGTACCTGAGGAGGTCAGGTTTCCTGTATCCTCCCGTGAAGAGGTGATGAATTTACGGGCCATTAGAGTAGCCAGTTTGTCGATTTGAAGGACTAAATCCTGAGATTTATAGCGGGTCCTTAGGCTAGCTGGGCATGTGCTGTGCGGACGCGTAAACATCTGGTAATCGTCTCGCCTAGAGAATAGAGTCCGTGTGTAGCGAGCCACGGGGTACAGGCCATTGGACGTTTATTGCTGCGTGCCGCTAGAACTCTTTTCTTTCAAGGAGAGCTATTCGGTTATTCCATATCCTTGTTAAATAAAACGTGCATCCCGTGACCGCGGCTACGTTCGGCGACTAGTTGTCGCCTCGAGCCAGAGCTCACTATCGCAAGTCTCAAACAATTACAATCAGGTCATTTACAACTATCAAAGGGCTTTTCCCAAGGATTCCAAGGGAAGGCCCGGTGTCCTTTCATCTCCGACATATAAATCACAAGTTCTAAAATTTAAACGAAAGTTAGTTAATTATGATTATCAGAAATAAATTGCTAATGATAATTAATATAGGATATAATACAACGATGCCATAATCTATAAGTAATTTTTTTAACCGTTTGTTTCCCAGGGATCTTTAAAAAAACAGGGTCGAAAAGTCCCGAAGAGCGCGATAGCGCTTGTCTTAATCGATTGCGAAGAGAAACAAGCGGCGCAGTAGCGCTCATCATATTTCTTATTTTATGAAGTACATATATATTATTACATATACGTACTATTAGTTTATAAATATTTCAGGTTTTGTTCAGTAAAAATTATTGAGAAGATAACAATGAAACACAAAATATCGTCAGTTGTCCGTATCGTTTGAATGTATTGGGACTTTTTAGCACAAAATCTAAACAGCGCGATCGCGCTGCTTGCGACTCAAACGGTTAAGGTATAACGTATAGATTTGGTTTATTTATTAAAGTGAAAAATTAATCTATTTATATAACAACATATATATTTGTAGCATCAATAACTAAATTTATAGCATAGTAAGAAACGTTCAGAATCTCTGAATAATTTTTTGCTGGTAAAATCGATTAGAGTTTGGAATCGAGCAAATACGAAGTACAAGATAATCGTTGTTGACTACTGTTCTCACGTAGCAACAGTCTGATGGTACTTCAGATTCGCTTGATTTAATTATTGAATGAGTAAGTTTAACCTCTGCCTGATTTTTCCCTCTGCACTCATCTTTTTCAACTTTCATGTCACATTTCGTATAAATGCTAATAATTCTTCCTTTCTCGATAGATACTCTTAATCGTTCCGCAAGAATTTTTCGTTCGCAAGGAGGTGGAAAAGATTGGTCAACCCCAACTTGACCTCTCTTTTCATCCAGTATGAATTTTATTTTAATATTACTCTGATCTCTGATGCTGGATTTGCGATATTGTACGTAATGATTGTTTACAATCTTTTCGACTTCTCATCGATATTAATAATTAGGAATATTAAATAATGGTTAAATACTTAAACACATGTTATTTGATTTTATGATGCTTGTAAAAGATTTAAATATTTTTAACATTATAACCTTTATTATTTAAGCATGAAAATAGTTTCTATTTCTGATTTATACGATATACTTCTGTCAAGTAAATTTACATATACATTTTCATTTTGGCAAAAGAATATGTAATTTATCGTATTTACGTACTATTATGTATTTTAATATCGTTCAAGTATTGTGCGTTATTTTACTGCTTCATCCTCCACTGATTAAGCCACAATTTTCTTCGTCATCTTTTACCATCTTTTCGCTTAATGCGAGATCTCGTATCATAAAAATTTTCACTCAAATACGTAAACACATAATATTCATAGATTTTTAAGAATTTTATTCTTAGGCTTTGACTACAACTTTCGAATGTGTTTGTTACAGTCTAAAAATCGTGATAAGGCGTGTACATCTAAAACCATTGTGACGTTGGAGAGAGGATCTGACTCAAGCGAGCCGGAAACTGACGAAACTGAGCTCTAAACACGCAGTCAGTATATATGTAACAATATATATCTAATACTATATATGTAATAATATATCTAGTCTATCTAATATATCTAGTCTAGTCTAATCTAATATATGTAGCAATATAGAAGTAGCAATAGTATAGTATATATGTTTTTTTTTTTTTTTTTATTAGTTCATTGGTTTTTACAATTTGTCCAGTAGAACATTTGGTAAAGTTGTAGCGGCACAGAAGTCATAGATCAAAGCAAGCCGCAGGTTGTTATTGTTACGCCGCGGCAAGCAAAGTAACGTTCGAATTCATCCAGGCAAAATTAAGATAGCGTCACCTTACAGGCTAACTGACGAATTCGAACCGACCAATGATACTCTCCCCCCGACCAGCATAAATAGACGAACGCGATCAAACGACAGTTAGTTACCGAATATCGTCCACCGACTGCGAACCTGCGAATTACGAGAGACTGAGTGAAATTGACTGTGCGAACGACTGTGTGTGTATCATTCTAGTTATTAAAGTTATAAATATATTAGACGACTCAACAGCAAACGTCTCGTCTACTCATTAACATCCTCTACGTCACGAGCTCCTAGAAATTGGTGACCCCGACGTGATTGCACGAGTAAAATCCTAGATCCACGATTCTCGCACAATGGCGACCGGGAACGAAGTGACTCCGACAAGCCACGTGATTCGCATGCCTCCTTTGAGGCCCCATAAAACGGCCCTATGGTTCTCCATACTAGAGGCACAGTTCGGGACAGCGGGCATCACCGACGATAAACACAAGGCCACCGCCCTTATATCATGCCTCGAACCCCAGTACCAGGACCGGCTGGAGGACATGATCACCACTCCACCAGCCACGGGATGGTATGATAAGCTGAAGGACGAACTGACCCGCATACTGGCCGAGTCGGATGACGAACGTGTACAAAGGCTGGTAGAAAACGAAGTGATGGGCGACCGGAAGCCGTCACAATTTTACAATGACTTAAAAAAGCTTGCTGGCCCGCTAGTGTCCGATAAATTTCTCCTCACTCTCTGGAAGAATCGTTTGCCGAATCGTATCAAGGAAGTTCTGGGCGTAGTGGAGGACACGAATCCCGAGAGGCTTATCCGGGCGGCTGACAAGGTCGAGGAAGCATGCTCGCAAAGTAACCAAGGCGCTCCCCGGATAACTGCCGCTACCGAGTTTCCGGTACCGACCACGGCTACAAACGACTCCATGGCAGCCGCAATCAACATGCTATGCGAGCAGGTCAACGCGCTCAAAACTGAGATGTATCGTCGACCACGATGGCGCCCACACTCGCGGGAGCGATTCCGCCGCCGTTCGCGCTCGCGAGGTTCGCCGCGGCGAAGCGGACTGTGCTATTACCACGCGAGATTCGGCGAACACGCAAGGAACTGCGAAGCCCCATGCTCTTGGCACTCGGGAAACGACACCAGCCGTCCGTAAACGCGGCGGACGACGACGACGGCTTGGCATCCCGCCGCATCTTCATCACGGACCGGAGAACGAGAATTTCGTACCTCATAGACACCGGCGCGGACGTCAGCGTGTACCCTCGCAGCAGAATACACGGGCCTATCAAGAAAAACGCGTACGAACTGTTCGCGGCGAACGGAACGCGCATCGCGACGTACGGTACCATCGCGATGGACCTCAACCTGTCCCTGAGACGAGCCTTCAGATGGAACTTTATAACAGCCGACGTTCAAACGCCCATCATCGGCGTAGATTTTCTGAGCCATTACGGGTTGCTCGTGGACCCAAGAAATAAACGACTTCTGGACACGACAACCCAACTGTCATCAAGGGGATACGCCGTCACGACCGAAGTAGCATCCATCAAGACGATAGTCGGCGAATCAGTCTACCACCGGCTGCTGGCGCAGTTCCCGGACCTGACTCGCCCACCAGTTTTCGGACGAGAGAAAATCCGACACAGCGTGGTACACCACATAGAAACCACACCCGGCCCACCTGTCTTCAGCAAACCCCGACGCCTCGCGCCGGACAGACTACAACAAGCAAAGGCGGAATTCCAGCTGATGATCGAACAAGGCGTGATGCGTTCATCCAAAAGCCCGTGGGCATCACCCCTACACGTCGTGCCGAAGAAAGACGGGAATCTTCGACCTTGCGGCGATTATCGTGCGTTGAACGCCCGCACGATACCCGACCGTTACACGCCGCCTCATATAGAGGATTTCTCCCATCGGCTGCATGGTAAGCGTATATTTACCAAAATCGATTTAGTACGCGCTTACCACCAAATTCCGATCGCACCAAGCGATATCGAAAAAACGGCGATTACAACACCGTTCGGACTATTCGAGGCGACAAATATGATGTTTGGCCTTCGAAACGCCGCACAAACGTGTCAACGATTCGTCGACGAAATCACTCGCGGTCTTGACTTCGTCTACGCGTACATAGACGATTTCCTCGTTGCATCGGAGAACGAGGCCCAACACCTCGAACATCTACGCGTATTATTCGACCGCCTTAATAAATACGGTGTAGTAATCAACCTCGCGAAATCCGAATTCGGCGCGCGCGAAATTACATTCCTCGGCTATTCGGTAAACGCCGATGGAATTAAGCCGCCGAACGAACGCGTCGAAGCGATCAATAAGATGGCAAAGCCTACAAATTTCAAACAACTACGCAGATATCTCGGTATGATTAACTTCTACAGACGTTTCATACCGGGCGCTGCAAAGATCCTCCTACCACTGAACGACCTCCTCAAAGGCTCGAAAAAAGGCAACGCGCCCATCGCATGGTCGAAATCCGCTGAGGAAAGCTTCGAGAAATCAAAACGCGCTCTCGCGGATACCACGATGCTAGCGCATCCGATCCCTGGCGCTCCCGTAAGCCTAACGGTAGACGCGTCCGATCACGCAGTAGGAGCCGTCCTACAACAACGAGTGAACAACGAGTGGCAGCCACTCGGTTTTGCCACGAAAACCTTAAACACGGCGCAACAAAAGTATAGCGCGTATGACCGAGAACTACTCGCGATGTACACCGCCGTTAAGCACTTCCGATACGCCGTAGAAGGTAGAGACTTCGCGATTTTCACGGACCACAGGCCTCTCACCTTCGCGTTCCGACAGAAGCTCGAAAAATGTTCGCCGCGACAATTCCGCTACCTTGACTACATCGCGCAGTTCACGACGGACATTCGACACATAAGCGGCGCAAAAAACGAAGTAGCCGACGCGCTATCCCGCATTAACTCAATCGAAAGCGCAATCGATTACCGAGCGCTAGCTGCAGCGCAGAAAGATGACACGGAACTGCGCGACGTATTAAACTCAAATTCCTGCACGCTACGACTTAAAAAAATACGACTCCCGGAGACCAACCCGGAGTAGAGGTATACTGCGATACCTCTACCGAGAACCTACGACCGTTCATACCGAAACCGTTACGGCGCAGCATATTCCAATCGCTGCACGGACTTTCCCATCCGGGGATACGCGCTACTCAAAAACTGGTGACAACGCGTTTTGTCTGGCCGTCCATAAACAAAGATTGTCAAACCTGGACACGACATTGTATCCCGTGTCAACAATGTAAAGTCACCAGACACGTATCCCCACCCGTCGGAACTTTCGGGGAACCAGCCGGACGATTCGAACATATACACGTGGACATTATCGTGATGCAATATTCGCAGGGTTACCGATATTGTCTAACGTGTATCGATCGATTCTCGCGTTGGCCCGAGGCCGTGCCGATAGCAGACATGGAAGCGCCCACCGTTGCGTCAGCCCTCCTCACGACTTGGATCTCGCGCTTTGGCGTCCCTTTAAAAATAACAACCGACCAAGGACGCCAATTCGAATCGCGACTATTCGAAGAACTATGCCGGTTGCTCGGCGTCACACACCTACGCACGACCGCCTATCATCCTGCGTCCAACGGGATGGTAGAGCGTTTCCACAGGCAACTAAAAGCAGCAATCAAGTGCCACAACACGAGCAACTGGGTCGAGATTCTTCCTATAGTCCTATTAGGCATTAGAACCGCGATAAAGGAGGACCTCAACGCAACGACCGCCGAAATGATTTACGGCACTGGCATACGACTACCGGCAGAGTTTTTCCTGCCTACACAACAACAAACCTATACCGATTTCGCGGCACGGCTAAAAGAACGGATGGGGAAAGTCAGATTACACGGAGCCAGTTACACGGCACGGCGAAAGAAAAACATTCGTATTTCAAGAACTGAAATCTTCGCCGTACGTGTTTCTGAGACGCGACGCGGTTAGAGGTCCATTACAGCCGCCTTACGACGGACCTTACAAAGTCATAACAAGAGGCAAGAAGACTTTTAAAATAAATATAAATAACCGAAGCGTAACGGTTTCTGTGGATCGGTTAAAGCCGGCCTTTGTAGTTCCCGAAGATCTCGAACAAAAAACTACCGAGACCCGTGACGTACTTATTCCGTTAACAGACACAAACCCCCCTAACAACAACGACCAAAACAATGAAGGGAACAATAGGAATAAGTACGTCACGCGCTCAGGCCGAAGAGTCCGATTTCCCGACCGGCTACAAGTAGGTTTCGGATAAATTTAATAGTAACGTTATCACTGGCAGGGGGGGGGGTGATGTAGCGGCACAGAAGTCATAGATCAAAGCAAGCCGCAGGTTGTTATTGTTACGCCGCGGCAAGCAAAGTAACGTTCGAATTCATCCAGGTAAAATTAAGATAGCGTCACCTTACAGGCTAACTGACGAATTCGAACCGACCAATGATACTCTCCCCCCGACCAGCATAAATAGACGAACGCGATCAAACGACAGTTAGTTACCGAATATCGTCCACCGACTGCGAACCTGCGAATTACGAGAGACTGAGTGTGTATCATTCTAGTTATTAAAGTTATAAATATATTAGACGACTCAACAGCAAACGTCTCGTCTACTCATTAACATCCTCTACGTCACGAGCTCCTACAAAGTGTTATATCTAGTATATATGTAACAACAATATGTCTAATATATGTAATAATATATATATAGGTTCTCCACTGTCAGCTACTACAATTTTTTCGAAGTCTTTCCACTTTGAGATCCCATACTTTCCAACTGAAAAAAAGGAACACATATTATATTCTTCCTTTTATTTATATATATAATAAGTAATACGTGCTATGTGAAAGTATCAACCTCTTTTTAAATTAAAAACTACAAGAATAGAGGAAATGAAAGCATTAATTTACTCTTCATCAAGCGATAATATAGAAAAGCAAAATAAATGTTTATTAAAGGAAATATTAAAAAAAAAAAAAAAAAAAATAAGAAAAAACAAATATTCTTTCTTTGCTACAATATCTATTCATAAAATACAATAAAATAAAATAAAAGATGAAAAATATGATTATATTACATACTTTTCTAACAACATCCATTCCTTCGATAACTTTTCCAAATACAACGTGTTTGCCATCAAGCCAGCTTGTTTTGGCACTGGTGATGAAGAAGTGACTACCATTTGTATTTGGACCTGCATTTGCCATGGAAAGAATACCAGGTTCGGTATGTTTCAATGTAAAGTTCTCATCATCAAATCTAGCACCATAGATGGACCTTCCACCAGTGCCATTCTGGTTGGTGAAATCACCTCCTTGGCGCATAAAGTTTGGAATCACTCTATGGAAACTGCTTCCTTTATAACCAAAGCCCCTCTCACCAGTACAAAGAAATTTAAAATTCTCTGCTGTTTTGGGGACAATATCACTCCTCCACTGAAAATTTAATACAGCCCTTTTAAAAAATGGAAATAAAAATGTAGTTATGCTTTCTATGCCCACAATAACATTTGCACTTATATAAATCACTAGTTCTAAAATTTAAACGAAAGTTAGTTAATTATGATCATCAGAAATAAATTGCTAATGATAATTAATATAGGATATAATACAACGATGCCATAATCTATAAGTAATTTTTTTAACCGTTTGTTTCCCAGGGATCTTTAAAAAAACAGGGTCGAAAAGTCCCGAAGAGCGCGATAGCGCTTGTCTTAATCGATTGCGAAGAGAAACAAGCGGCGCAGTAGCGCTCATCATATTTCTTATTTTATGAAGTACATATATATTATTACATATACGTACTATTAGTTTATAAATATTTCAGGTTTTGTTCAGTAAAAATTATTGAGAAGATAACAATGAAACACAAAATATCGTCAGTTGTCCGTATCGTTTGAATGTATTGGGACTTTTTAGCACAAAATCTAAACAGCGCGATCGCGCTGCTTGCGACTCAAACGGTTAAGGTATAACGTATAGATTTGGTTTATTTATTAAAGTGAAAAATTAATCTATTTATATAACAACATATATATTTGTAGCATCAATAACTAAATTTATAGCATAGTAAGAAACGTTCAGAATCTCTGAATAATTTTTTGCTGGTAAAATCGATTAGAGTTTGGAATCGAGCAAATACGAAGTACAAGATAATCGTTGTTGACTACTGTTCTCACGTAGCAACAGTCTGATGGTACTTCAGATTCGCTTGATTTAATTATTGAATGAGTAAGTTTAACCTCTGCCTGATTTTTCCCTCTGCACTCATCTTTTTCAACTTTCATGTCACATTTCGTATAAATGCTAATAATTCTTCCTTTCTCGATAGATACTCTTAATCGTTCCGCAAGAATTTTTCGTTCGCAAGGAGGTGGAAAAGATTGGTCAACCCCAACTTGACCTCTCTTTTCATCCAGTATGAATTTTATTTTAATATTACTCTGATCTCTGATGCTGGATTTGCGATATTGTACGTAATGATTGTTTACAATCTTTTCGACTTCTCATCGATATTAATAATTAGGAATATTAAATAACGGTTAAATACTTAAACACATGTTATTTGATTTTATGATGCTTGTAAAAGATTTAAATATTTTTAACATTATAACCTTTATTATTTAAGCATGAAAATAGTTTCTATTTTTGATTTATGCGATATACTTCTGTCAAGTAATATTACATATACATTTTCATTTCGGCAACGGGATCTGTAAGTTAACGTATTTACGTACTATTACGTATTTTAATATCGTTCAAGTACTGTGCGTTATTCTACTGCTTCATCCTCCACTGATTAAGCTACCATTTACTTCGCCATCTTTTACCATCTTTTCGCTTAATGCGAAATCTCGTTTCATAAAAATTTTCATTCAAATGCGTAAACACATAATATTCATAAATTTTTAAGAATTTTGTTCTTAGGCTTTGGCTACAGCTTTCGAATGTGTGTTACAGTCGGAACCACCAGGCCTCAACATCTAGATTTTTGGCCAGAATCACTTCAATCTGACTCTGAAACCGAGTCCGATGAAGAGGAGCCTTCCGACAGGCAATGTTTTTAAGTTTACAGCGTTATTAGAACGTTGATATATTTTATGTTGTAGTCATTATGTTTATTTAGTTGTAGATCATTATAGTGGTGGCGTCAATCGACGCCAACATTTAGAAGTAGAAGTAGTAAGTAGATGATTCATTCCTTTCTCATTTTCGTTTCTCATGTCATTTTCATATTAATTTATTATTTAGTAATTTATTATTTGTTTGTTTATTATTTAAATAAACGTACATATATAGATTATATTTATTTTATAAACTAGAAATTTTATTTTACATACAGCAAATTATATATTTTTTTACGGAACAACACAAAAATTCCTTTATTTTCAAACTGAAACAGATATATTTTTATTAAATATTCTTTTATTATTCCTCATCTGGAGTATCACAATAGTAGACTTGCTGCCGGCCATCAAACATTAACTTTAACGTTATTAGCAATTAACACCGGCAGCAATATCTACTTTAATTTCGCTTCTGTAAATATAGATATGTTATATAGATATGTTAGATATAGATGTCAATGTATTAATTCAATTATGTTATGGAAAATAGAATCGGTGTGAAATACACATATTGTGTTTATGGTTTCACCTTTCACAGAATTAATAAAATCTGCAGAGATTGAAACGTATGCTCTCCCTTTCATTCTATGAGGATTGAACCCGTGCAAATGTTGCGCGAAGTCTTCGATGAGGGGGTGGATACCTGTTGGTACGGTCCGGGTTTTCCGCGTACGGTTGTAGGCCTCTGTTCCTCTTCGGTATGACGCGTAGAGCAGAGCTGATGCCCATGGACTTTGCACTGTCATCCTGTCACCTGCTTTTGGCGCGTCGATCGCAGGTGAGACGTCGAGGTTTGCTGAAGATGGAAGGGCGGTTTCGTGTTCGTCGTAGTTGCGTAGGGGTTCAGCTTGCCACAGTCGTAGATTCGCGACGATGGAAGTATCTGTAGCGCTATCACGGTCACACGACACACCACTTTTCGCTGTAGATCACGTCGGGGTCACCAATTTAAGGTATATAGGCCGTGATAGTTATGATGATTGTAGTCTCCGTAGTTGCCTTACGAGGCTGCCCGCTGCTTCTACGAGCTCGTGATGCTCGCGAAGAAGCGGCGGGCAGAGAGGGAAAGAGAGAAAAGCTCTCACCCTTGTAGAGTAACGTGGATGTTGGAGAGCGATGTTGGTTAGGCGGCCGAGAGCCGCTTCACCGCCGTCTCGACGGTCCGCGACTAGAAGCGAATATGACGCTAGGAGCAATGGCCCCCTCCAGTGCCAAAGTCGACAGTTGGGTGAATTCTGGACTGGCTCGATCGATCGAGCGGACGCGCGCAGGTGCACTGGAGAAGATGATTCGCAAGAGGTCCCCGGAGCAACCCTGTCACACTCGTAGGAAGCCCATCGTGGAGTTTTAGTCGGTAGAAGTCCGACACTACTCTGCTGTTGCTGTTATTGCAGTAGCGGCAGAGTGTCCATGAAGATTTCTCCACGTTAAAAAAAAAAAAAAAAACAAAAGTCTCCGCAGTTGCCTGTCCGCTGTATAGTTGTGGTTGCCCGTATAGATGTCGCTACTGTCGCTGATGTCGGGTACTGCTGTATTTTTCCTCTCATTTCTGATGCAGCGGAAAAATTGATCGGTTTCCGGTCGCCGGGACTTGAGCCCGGGTCCCGAACGGTCATAACCACTGCGCTGCCGTCGTCCGACACTAGTTAGTGTCGAGTGCCGCCACAGAAGATTTTATGAAAATATACTCAAACAGAGTCAGGAGCATCTGTTTTTTTTTTTTTTTTTTTTTGATAAAGTTGATTGCCACGCGATTTTTATACGTATTTTGTCCTGGATAGATAAATTAAAGCGTACCATATCAAGACATTTCATTCTTGCAAAATATTCTATTGTGTTTGCGTATCTTTTCTCTGTTACCTGTTACCTAAATCATTCACATTGCCGACCATTTTTTAGACCACGACATTTATCCTGTTTTTTGTCATTCTAAAAAATTTAGTTTGAAGACGTAGGTCAACGACGAACACCTTAACACTCAACGTGTTGAAGAGTTAAATTTGAAATTTGATGTGCCGCAATCTCAATGACTATTTCTACTTACATGTGGGTACCGATTTAGTTTACCAGGAAATTACAAATATGTCCCATTTTAATGCGAATATAAATAGAAACAGTGCAAAATATTGTTGTATCCCAGGACAATATGAATTTGTTAAATTAATGAAATAAATCATACCTTTTTCTCTTGTGTATCGTACTTTCGATATATGATATAATAAAATAACAATCATTTTCGCTTTAAATTTAAATTCGCCTGCAATGGCAAAAAAAAAAAAAAAAAAAAAAAAGAAATGTAGAAAAAGGGATTTGGCAGAATGGATATGACAAATCGTTTAACTGTTTTAAGTAATAAAGCACTGAAAAGAATCTAAAAATTGTATCATTATACTCCTAATCTATTCTCGATCATTAAATTTGCGAAACATCTTACGACTAAATAACCTTGATACCTCTTAGATGAGATAAAGTATCCTTCTTCCTTATCGTATGTATTACCCTTCAAACAATACCTTTATAGATATAAACATACATTTTATTAAAAGGAAATTATTTTATAACTGTGATGATTTTCTGATTGCGTAAAAACTTATCTACCACATAGATATTACGACCAAAATGTATCTATAATATGTATCTATAATAAAATAAATAATACAGTGGAAACATGTTTCCTATTTACGCTTATCTACGCTTATCGCTCGTTTCTATAATTTTATAACATTCGTAATTTGAGCAATCTAATCTATTAGGACACATAATATAAATAATTTTATCACTATTTCAACAAGATTCGATACAGAAGTTTACGTTAGAAATATAATTTTCCTTCTAAGGTTCTAATATGCAATTGCATTTAATGAATACCGCAAACAGTAGAGATTCAAATTTTATTGTATAAAAAGAAAGTAAAATTCTTACACTTAGTTTCTATCGTTCACAGACAAAATATTTCATCTTCTAAACAAATTTTCTGACAATGTACTAATTAATAATAAATTTTTAGTTCCTTCGATACTAATATTAACTAAACAAACAATTATAATTATTTATAGTTAACAGGTCGGTAATACTATGTAAATCAATTTGCAAAAGTAATGTAATATTTCATTCCCAAAGACAAAATTAAAAACGTGACCTAATTGTAAATAAGTTTCCAATAATTTTAAATAATATTAGTTTTCCAATTTTCATGAAAATAGAAGTATAATCTTTCTATAATATAGTGACATAAGACAAAAAGAGAATATCATTAAAATTTAGTTACAACAAAATAATTTTAGCAATGTTTAGTAATTATATGTCGTGCGGTATTATTAAGACATTACACAGTTATGGTTCATATAAAATTTCTTTTATTCATTTTTCTTATTCTTTTTCTTCCTTATTTTATTACTAGTCGTGGAAGTAAATTTTGTGATAGTAAATGTACAACAATTGCTTCTGAAAAGAATTTTATTTTATAAAAATCCCAATTACTGTGACCGCTGCAACTACATCTTTCAACGCTGGTGTTACATTAGAAGAAGATGGATTTATCTAAAGGCATTATCTTATGGTTTACACTAATCAAACCTCTATTAATCAATCTGTGCTTAGAAACGGGATGGTGTTTACATATCAAAACGTGTAATGCCCTAGATAACGAGCATTATTTTGGCGGTTCTAAGTATAAAAGCACAATAGAAAGGTTAAAATATCGCAATGTCACAGATAAATGCATTAGACGGTAATCATGTAACACTCACTAATTATTCATGGACCATAGAAATGTAAGTAAATGCTTACGAATATTATTCTTATTAGATACTAAAATATGAATAGTACACACAGGAAAGTTGTATAAGACATACAGTTCACATATGTACGTTTTACTGTGATATACTGTGATATAAAGAATATTACGCGTATTCCTAGCAATCGTTCAAAGACTCGAACGTGTGCTTCGATAAAGCTCGTTTAACTTTCATCGACACATCGGTAACTTTGCGTTCCAAGATGTTATTACGCCATAGGATCCCTAACACAATTTTAGGACTGGAATTTCTGTGCGAAACAATTCCATCGCTTTGTCACGCTTAACGGCTCAATCATCGAAACATGTCGTCGTCGCCGTCGGTATTGGCAAATTTCATATTACGTATTAAATTGTATTTCATATAATATTCATATCGGAAATGAGCCTGGAAACGCGCGTGCAAGCTACAAGATAATTAGTGAGAGCGTACATTTCGCAGAAATTCCGAAAGCAATTAAATAGTCAATTATCCATCATACGGATACATCTCGATATTCAATAGGGCGGCCGCCCTTAGCGTCTATAGGTTGCTAAAGATAGCTCTTTATCGAGTATCTCGCAGAGGAAATTAATTTCACGATATTAATTAAACGACGAATTGTCTGTTATATTGATACGTCTCGATATTGATTGGAACAATTTTTGATGTTTTTATTGCCTGTTTTATTACACTCTTTTTTCCCCCAAATGTTCGTAACAACTGCCTTCTATTTATTACATATCCACTTTCAGGATGTTTTCATTGATTTATTTACGGCGAATGTTCTGTTTCCTTGAACTGACGCGGATGCGCAGAAACTTTGACGTCAAGCGTTCCCGCTGAACGAGCAGGACCTTCCGGCTGTCACGGATATTGATTTTCTTTGGTCTTCGTTTCTAGAGCACATGTACCTACTACTCTCATCCAGCGCAGACTCCGGCTGTTCTCAACATGGCTGTCTAATTGTACCGAAATCCACTCATTTCAGGTTGAAAGAAACTCGCAGTGAACGGACAAGATTACTTTTTAATTTGACACACTGCAAAAATTGTCAAAATGATCGGAATACACACCATAATAGCATACCTCTTGATGATATCGTTCCTCGCAAGCATCAATGGTGAGTATCGCATTTTACTCGCTTTGCCGGGCTGCTCCAATCTTCGCCTCTTTAATTTCACGCGTTTTTCCTACGTCTCGCCGCTGGTCAAATTATATTTTTCAACAATTAAAAATTCGCCGATACGCGTTGCCCACCTTCGGTGTTTACGAGAGGAGAAGAGTGGAGAAGAGAGGAGAGGACGCGATTGTCGCGCCGCACTCGTCCCGTGGGTTTTCAATTCGGTTTTCAATTTTCAATTCATAATAATGATTATTCATATTTCTTTGTTTGTTCGTTTTATCTGGTCGCGGCTTCCAAATAGTAGAAACATCTTCAAATTTTATATAATAGTATATCTTAGTTTCCTTTTTTTTTTTTTTCACTAAAATTGCGGTCAAGACGAAAGATAATTTGCCAGGGTAGACCAGGGCGGTATTTTTAATTTCAAAAATTTGTCTTTCAACGAAGAGCGTTTCTGTAACGCAAGATCGAAGTTTCTGCCTCTCCTCCTCCTTTCCTCTGTCTTCTCGAGGTTTTTCTCAATTGCATGGCCCGACAAAGTGGTTTCGCTAGATGTCTGAATGAACGACGTTTCGTATATTCGTAGCAAAGACGTTCCTTTAGATATATAGCCTGTATACAGAGGAAAATGCACCTGTTGAACTCGTAGACGTTAGCCATTTGTGTTGCGAATCGTGCAAACAACGATGATTGTACGCGGTAAATTTAATCGACTTCCCTTCCGTGATAAACTCCGCGATGAATTCGCATTTCCAGTCCGCCTCTTGCGTTTACCGTTTTGCCTATATTTCTACGAATAATTACGGATAATTATCGCACACATATTTCACTTCCCTACGTGCAAAGTAAATAAATTCACACTGGGCACGTCTATTTCCCTTGTTCCCTTCTTTTTTTCTTCCTTTTCCTTTCTTAAAGGGAAAAATATTACAACCAATTCTCGCTGAAAATTTTTAACGTTATATCGTTCCAAAACTGTTTTTACAAGTGGTTTTTAAAACCTCATAAGAAAATAATAAATGCACAACGTTTTTCGTTTTATGTTGTTTTATTGAATAACGTTTAATCGATTTTACTCCACCGGAACGAGTTGTGAAACAAAACAGTGCGGTGTACGTAGAATGTTTGACTTCATAAAATACGCATAGAATATTTTGCGGGTATCGCAGCATCTGTGGTTTTGCGTGGAATCCAATTGTCGTATAGATTCAAACGTGCTCGTACACCGCCTGTTTACTCCTCGGAGATCTATTAATATCTTATGATTAATATATATTTGTTGATTGTGTTCGATGATCAGGGCAGCAGACCGTAGTTAGCGGCATTCGAGTTGTCGCACAGCAGAACGATAAAAATACATTTTGGTGTTTCCAATGCAATACTACAAAACATGGGGCCGAATGTGCAAACTTGACTGCAGATAACCGCACATTCCGGCAAATGTGCAACGCTGACGTGAAGACCTGCACGGTAATAACAAACGTTAACAGGGATACAAACGTTTGTTGATTATACGCAGGACGAGCGCGTGTTTCGACAGATGTTTGATATTTTGCTTGGGTCGCGTGCTTTTAAAGCAAACAGAATTTAGCAAACAGCTAGCTGGGAGCGATATTAGTTATCGTGAACGCGAGAGCGAGAGAAGGTTGTACAAGATAGAGCTACAGTTTCGTTTCGCGCGAAACGGAATTTTAGTGCAAAACGAAATTTTCATATAGTCGATTGATTCGGTTCCGTAATAATCGCCTTCATTATTGAAATTTGTTCTGCTTCGTAAAAACATGTATATGGTGTACGCATTTGCGGGAATATATAAATGCAATTTTTTGTTTGTTTTGAAATTAACAATATTAAATTAACTAATAAATTTACATTGTTACGAATTAACAACGAAAAGGCCGTATTCGCTGGAAACGGTACGAGATATTCCGAAAAATATTGCCTTGAAATTTCCCACGCTTGAATATTGATATTCCCCTCACCAGGGATATGTTGCGACTACGCCCACTCCCCGTTCGTCGCGATAAAACGTTATATGGAACGGAACAAGTAGTTAATGCAAATATTCATTTAATTTTAATTTTGATATCAACAATTATTCCACGTACATGTATAATTTTTGCTCATTTTTTCTTTGCAGTATTTTTCTTTCTTTTCCTTTTCTTTCTATTTTTTTCTATTTCTTTCTCTTTTCGCGCGATAATATCAAGTTCGTCGTACATGCGCAACAACGTCCAACGCCGCCCAAAATGAGCTTGTACTCGGACAAAATTAAAAAGAAATTACTACATTTTCTTCTTACATATGACGTGTCCATGTAACGAGCATCGCGAAGGGTTTAAAATCTGCCAGTATTCCTTTCACGTTTGCTCTGCTTTTGCCGCGTCGATCGGAGGTGAGGCTTCGAGGTTTGTTGAAGATGGAAGGGCCGTTCCGTCTTCGTCGTAGCTGTGTAGGGGTCCAGCTTGCCACAGTCGTAGATTCGCGATGATGGAAGTCTCTGTAGCGCTATCACGGTCACACGACACACCACTTTTCGCTGTAGGTCACGTCGGGGTCACCAATTTAAGGTATATAGGCCGTGATAGTTATGATGATTGTAGTCTCCGTAGTTGCCTTACGAGGCTGCCCGCTGCTTCTACGAGCTCGTGATGCTCGCGAAGAAGCGGCGGGCAGAGAGGGAAAGAGAGAAAAGCTCTCACCCTTGTAGAGTAACGTGGATGTTGGAGAGCGATGTTGGTTAGGCGGCCGAGAGCCGCTTCACCGCCGTCTCGACGGTCCGCGACTAGAAGCGAATATGACGCTAGGAGCAATGGCCCCCTCCAGTGCCAAAGTCGACAGTTGGGTGAATTCTGGACTGGCTCGATCGATCGAGCGGACGCGCGCAGGTGCACTGGAGAAGATGATTCGCAAGAGGTCCCCGGAGCAACCCTGTCACACTCGTAGGAAGCCCATCGTGGAGTTTTAGTCGGTAGAAGTCCGACACTACTCTGCTGTTGCTGTTATTGCAGTAGCGGCAGAGTGTCCATGAAGATTTCTCCACGTTAAAAAAAAAAAAAAAAACAAAAGTCTCCGCAGTTGCCTGTCCGCTGTATAGTTGTGGTTGCCCGTATAGATGTCGCTACTGTCGCTGATGTCGGGTACTGCTGTATTTTTCCTCTCATTTCTGATGCAGCGGAAAAATTGATCGGTTTCCGGTCGCCGGGACTTGAGCCCGGGTCCCGAACGGTCATAACCACTGCGCTGCCGTCGTCCGACACTAGTTAGTGTCGAGTGCCGCCACAGAAGATTTTATGAAAATATACTCAAACAGAGTCAGGAGCATCTGTTTTTTTTTTTTTTTGATAAAGTTGATTGCCACGCGATTTTTATACGTATTTTGTCCTGGATAGATAAATTAAAGCGTACCATATCAAGACATTTCATTCTTGCAAAATATTCTATTGTGTTTGCGTATCTTTTCTCTGTTACCTGTTACCTAAATCATTCACATTGCCGACCATTTTTTAGACCACGACATTTATCCTGTTTTTTGTCATTCTAAAAAATTTAGTTTGAAGACGTAGGTCAACGACGAACACCTTAACACTCAACGTGTTGAAGAGTTAAATTTGAAATTTGATGTGCCGCAATCTCAATGACTATTTCTACTTACATGTGGGTACCGATTTAGTTTACCAGGAAATTACAAATATGTCCCATTTTAATGCGAATATAAATAGAAACAGTGCAAAATATTGTTGTATCCCAGGACAATATGAATTTGTTAAATTAATGAAATAAATCATACCTTTTTCTCTTGTGTATCGTACTTTCGATATATGATATAATAAAATAACAATCATTTTCGCTTTAAATTTAAATTCGCCTGCAATGGCAAAAAAAAAAAAAAAAAAAAAAAAGAAATGTAGAAAAAGGGATTTGGCAGAATGGATATGACAAATCGTTTAACTGTTTTAAGTAATAAAGCACTGAAAAGAATCTAAAAATTGTATCATTATACTCCTAATCTATTCTCGATCATTAAATTTGCGAAACATCTTACGACTAAATAACCTTGATACCTCTTAGATGAGATAAAGTATCCTTCTTCCTTATCGTATGTATTACCCTTCAAACAATACCTTTATAGATATAAACATACATTTTATTAAAAGGAAATTATTTTATAACTGTGATGATTTTCTGATTGCGTAAAAACTTATCTACCACATAGATATTACGACCAAAATGTATCTATAATATGTATCTATAATAAAATAAATAATACAGTGGAAACATGTTTCCTATTTACGCTTATCTACGCTTATCGCTCGTTTCTATAATTTTATAACATTCGTAATTTGAGCAATCTAATCTATTAGGACACATAATATAAATAATTTTATCACTATTTCAACAAGATTCGATACAGAAGTTTACGTTAGAAATATAATTTTCCTTCTAAGGTTCTAATATGCAATTGCATTTAATGAATACCGCAAACAGTAGAGATTCAAATTTTATTGTATAAAAAGAAAGTAAAATTCTTACACTTAGTTTCTATCGTTCACAGACAAAATATTTCATCTTCTAAACAAATTTTCTGACAATGTACTAATTAATAATAAATTTTTAGTTCCTTCGATACTAATATTAACTAAACAAACAATTATAATTATTTATAGTTAACAGGTCGGTAATACTATGTAAATCAATTTGCAAAAGTAATGTAATATTTCATTCCCAAAGACAAAATTAAAAACGTGACCTAATTGTAAATAAGTTTCCAATAATTTTAAATAATATTAGTTTTCCAATTTTCATGAAAATAGAAGTATAATCTTTCTATAATATAGTGACATAAGACAAAAAGAGAATATCATTAAAATTTAGTTACAACAAAATAATTTTAGCAATGTTTAGTAATTATATGTCGTGCGGTATTATTAAGACATTACACAGTTATGGTTCATATAAAATTTCTTTTATTCATTTTTCTTATTCTTTTTCTTCCTTATTTTATTACTAGTCGTGGAAGTAAATTTTGTGATAGTAAATGTACAACAATTGCTTCTGAAAAGAATTTTATTTTATAAAAATCCCAATTACTGTGACCGCTGCAACTACATCTTTCAACGCTGGTGTTACATTAGAAGAAGATGGATTTATCTAAAGGCATTATCTTATGGTTTACACTAATCAAACCTCTATTAATCAATCTGTGCTTAGAAACGGGATGGTGTTTACATATCAAAACGTGTAATGCCCTAGATAACGAGCATTATTTTGGCGGTTCTAAGTATAAAAGCACAATAGAAAGGTTAAAATATCGCAATGTCACAGATAAATGCATTAGACGGTAATCATGTAACACTCACTAATTATTCATGGACCATAGAAATGTAAGTAAATGCTTACGAATATTATTCTTATTAGATACTAAAATATGAATAGTACACACAGGAAAGTTGTATAAGACATACAGTTCACATATGTACGTTTTACTGTGATATACTGTGATATAAAGAATATTACGCGTATTCCTAGCAATCGTTCAAAGACTCGAACGTGTGCTTCGATAAAGCTCGTTTAACTTTCATCGACACATCGGTAACTTTGCGTTCCAAGATGTTATTACGCCATAGGATCCCTAACACAATTTTAGGACTGGAATTTCTGTGCGAAACAATTCCATCGCTTTGTCACGCTTAACGGCTCAATCATCGAAACATGTCGTCGTCGCCGTCGGTATTGGCAAATTTCATATTACGTATTAAATTGTATTTCATATAATATTCATATCGGAAATGAGCCTGGAAACGCGCGTGCAAGCTACAAGATAATTAGTGAGAGCGTACATTTCGCAGAAATTCCGAAAGCAATTAAATAGTCAATTATCCATCATACGGATACATCTCGATATTCAATAGGGCGGCCGCCCTTAGCGTCTATAGGTTGCTAAAGATAGCTCTTTATCGAGTATCTCGCAGAGGAAATTAATTTCACGATATTAATTAAACGACGAATTGTCTGTTATATTGATACGTCTCGATATTGATTGGAACAATTTTTGATGTTTTTATTGCCTGTTTTATTACACTCTTTTTTCCCCCAAATGTTCGTAACAACTGCCTTCTATTTATTACATATCCACTTTCAGGATGTTTTCATTGATTTATTTACGGCGAATGTTCTGTTTCCTTGAACTGACGCGGATGCGCAGAAACTTTGACGTCAAGCGTTCCCGCTGAACGAGCAGGACCTTCCGGCTGTCACGGATATTGATTTTCTTTGGTCTTCGTTTCTAGAGCACATGTACCTACTACTCTCATCCAGCGCAGACTCCGGCTGTTCTCAACATGGCTGTCTAATTGTACCGAAATCCACTCATTTCAGGTTGAAAGAAACTCGCAGTGAACGGACAAGATTACTTTTTAATTTGACACACTGCAAAAATTGTCAAAATGATCGGAATACACACCATAATAGCATACCTCTTGATGATATCGTTCCTCGCAAGCATCAATGGTGAGTATCGCATTTTACTCGCTTTGCCGGGCTGCTCCAATCTTCGCCTCTTTAATTTCACGCGTTTTTCCTACGTCTCGCCGCTGGTCAAATTATATTTTTCAACAATTAAAAATTCGCCGATACGCGTTGCCCACCTTCGGTGTTTACGAGAGGAGAAGAGTGGAGAAGAGAGGAGAGGACGCGATTGTCGCGCCGCACTCGTCCCGTGGGTTTTCAATTCGGTTTTCAATTTTCAATTCATAATAATGATTATTCATATTTCTTTGTTTGTTCGTTTTATCTGGTCGCGGCTTCCAAATAGTAGAAACATCTTCAAATTTTATATAATAGTATATCTTAGTTTCCTTTTTTTTTTTTTTCACTAAAATTGCGGTCAAGACGAAAGATAATTTGCCAGGGTAGACCAGGGCGGTATTTTTAATTTCAAAAATTTGTCTTTCAACGAAGAGCGTTTCTGTAACGCAAGATCGAAGTTTCTGCCTCTCCTCCTCCTTTCCTCTGTCTTCTCGAGGTTTTTCTCAATTGCATGGCCCGACAAAGTGGTTTCGCTAGATGTCTGAATGAACGACGTTTCGTATATTCGTAGCAAAGACGTTCCTTTAGATATATAGCCTGTATACAGAGGAAAATGCACCTGTTGAACTCGTAGACGTTAGCCATTTGTGTTGCGAATCGTGCAAACAACGATGATTGTACGCGGTAAATTTAATCGACTTCCCTTCCGTGATAAACTCCGCGATGAATTCGCATTTCCAGTCCGCCTCTTGCGTTTACCGTTTTGCCTATATTTCTACGAATAATTACGGATAATTATCGCACACATATTTCACTTCCCTACGTGCAAAGTAAATAAATTCACACTGGGCACGTCTATTTCCCTTGTTCCCTTCTTTTTTTCTTCCTTTTCCTTTCTTAAAGGGAAAAATATTACAACCAATTCTCGCTGAAAATTTTTAACGTTATATCGTTCCAAAACTGTTTTTACAAGTGGTTTTTAAAACCTCATAAGAAAATAATAAATGCACAACGTTTTTCGTTTTATGTTGTTTTATTGAATAACGTTTAATCGATTTTACTCCACCGGAACGAGTTGTGAAACAAAACAGTGCGGTGTACGTAGAATGTTTGACTTCATAAAATACGCATAGAATATTTTGCGGGTATCGCAGCATCTGTGGTTTTGCGTGGAATCCAATTGTCGTATAGATTCAAACGTGCTCGTACACCGCCTGTTTACTCCTCGGAGATCTATTAATATCTTATGATTAATATATATTTGTTGATTGTGTTCGATGATCAGGGCAGCAGACCGTAGTTAGCGGCATTCGAGTTGTCGCACAGCAGAACGATAAAAATACATTTTGGTGTTTCCAATGCAATACTACAAAACATGGGGCCGAATGTGCAAACTTGACTGCAGATAACCGCACATTCCGGCAAATGTGCAACGCTGACGTGAAGACCTGCACGGTAATAACAAACGTTAACAGGGATACAAACGTTTGTTGATTATACGCAGGACGAGCGCGTGTTTCGACAGATGTTTGATATTTTGCTTGGGTCGCGTGCTTTTAAAGCAAACAGAATTTAGCAAACAGCTAGCTGGGAGCGATATTAGTTATCGTGAACGCGAGAGCGAGAGAAGGTTGTACAAGATAGAGCTACAGTTTCGTTTCGCGCGAAACGGAATTTTAGTGCAAAACGAAATTTTCATATAGTCGATTGATTCGGTTCCGTAATAATCGCCTTCATTATTGAAATTTGTTCTGCTTCGTAAAAACATGTATATGGTGTACGCATTTGCGGGAATATATAAATGCAATTTTTTGTTTGTTTTGAAATTAACAATATTAAATTAACTAATAAATTTACATTGTTACGAATTAACAACGAAAAGGCCGTATTCGCTGGAAACGGTACGAGATATTCCGAAAAATATTGCCTTGAAATTTCCCACGCTTGAATATTGATATTCCCCTCACCAGGGATATGTTGCGACTACGCCCACTCCCCGTTCGTCGCGATAAAACGTTATATGGAACGGAACAAGTAGTTAATGCAAATATTCATTTAATTTTAATTTTGATATCAACAATTATTCCACGTACATGTATAATTTTTGCTCATTTTTTCTTTGCAGTATTTTTCTTTCTTTTCCTTTTCTTTCTATTTTTTTCTATTTCTTTCTCTTTTCGCGCGATAATATCAAGTTCGTCGTACATGCGCAACAACGTCCAACGCCGCCCAAAATGAGCTTGTACTCGGACAAAATTAAAAAGAAATTACTACATTTTCTTCTTACATATGACGTGTCCATGTAACGAGCATCGCGAAGGGTTTAAAATCTGCCAGTATTCCTTTCACGTTTGCTCTGCTTTTGCCGCGTCGATCGGAGGTGAGGCTTCGAGGTTTGTTGAAGATGGAAGGGCCGTTCCGTCTTCGTCGTAGCTGTGTAGGGGTCCAGCTTGCCACAGTCGTAGATTCGCGATGATGGAAGTCTCTGTAGCGCTATCACGGTCACACGACACACCACTTTTCGCTGTAGGTCACGTCGGGGTCACCAATTTAAGGTATATAGGCCGTGATAGTTATGATGATTGTAGTCTCCGTAGTTGCCTTACGAGGCTGCCCGCTGCTTCTACGAGCTCGTGATGCTCGCGAAGAAGCGGCGGGCAGAGAGGGAAAGAGAGAAAAGCTCTCACCCTTGTAGAGTAACGTGGATGTTGGAGAGCGATGTTGGTTAGGCGGCCGAGAGCCGCTTCACCGCCGTCTCGACGGTCCGCGACTAGAAGCGAATATGACGCTAGGAGCAATGGCCCCCTCCAGTGCCAAAGTCGACAGTTGGGTGAATTCTGGACTGGCTCGATCGATCGAGCGGACGCGCGCAGGTGCACTGGAGAAGATGATTCGCAAGAGGTCCCCGGAGCAACCCTGTCACACTCGTAGGAAGCCCATCGTGGAGTTTTAGTCGGTAGAAGTCCGACACTACTCTGCTGTTGCTGTTATTGCAGTAGCGGCAGAGTGTCCATGAAGATTTCTCCACGTTAAAAAAAAAAAAAAAAACAAAAGTCTCCGCAGTTGCCTGTCCGCTGTATAGTTGTGGTTGCCCGTATAGATGTCGCTACTGTCGCTGATGTCGGGTACTGCTGTATTTTTCCTCTCATTTCTGATGCAGCGGAAAAATTGATCGGTTTCCGGTCGCCGGGACTTGAGCCCGGGTCCCGAACGGTCATAACCACTGCGCTGCCGTCGTCCGACACTAGTTAGTGTCGAGTGCCGCCACAGAAGATTTTATGAAAATATACTCAAACAGAGTCAGGAGCATCTGTTTTTTTTTTTTTTTTTTTTTTGATAAAGTTGATTGCCACGCGATTTTTATACGTATTTTGTCCTGGATAGATAAATTAAAGCGTACCATATCAAGACATTTCATTCTTGCAAAATATTCTATTGTGTTTGCGTATCTTTTCTCTGTTACCTGTTACCTAAATCATTCACATTGCCGACCATTTTTTAGACCACGACATTTATCCTGTTTTTTGTCATTCTAAAAAATTTAGTTTGAAGACGTAGGTCAACGACGAACACCTTAACACTCAACGTGTTGAAGAGTTAAATTTGAAATTTGATGTGCCGCAATCTCAATGACTATTTCTACTTACATGTGGGTACCGATTTAGTTTACCAGGAAATTACAAATATGTCCCATTTTAATGCGAATATAAATAGAAACAGTGCAAAATATTGTTGTATCCCAGGACAATATGAATTTGTTAAATTAATGAAATAAATCATACCTTTTTCTCTTGTGTATCGTACTTTCGATATATGATATAATAAAATAACAATCATTTTCGCTTTAAATTTAAATTCGCCTGCAATGGCAAAAAAAAAAAAGAAAAAAAAAAAAGAAATGTAGAAAAAGGGATTTGGCAGAATGGATATGACAAATCGTTTAACTGTTTTAAGTAATAAAGCACTGAAAAGAATCTAAAAATTGTATCATTATACTCCTAATCTATTCTCGATCATTAAATTTGCGAAACATCTTACGACTAAATAACCTTGATACCTCTTAGATGAGATAAAGTATCCTTCTTCCTTATCGTATGTATTACCCTTCAAACAATACCTTTATAGATATAAACATACATTTTATTAAAAGGAAATTATTTTATAACTATGATGATTTTCTGATTGCGTAAAAACTTATCTACCACATAGATATTACGACCAAAATGTATCTATAATATGTATCTATAATAAAATAAATAATACAGTGGAAACATGTTTCCTATTTACGCTTATCTACGCTTATCGCTCGTTTCTATAATTTTATAACATTCGTAATTTGAGCAATCTAATCTATTAGGACACATAATATAAATAATTTTATCACTATTTCAACAAGATTCGATACAGAAGTTTACGTTAGAAATATAATTTTCCTTCTAAGGTTCTAATATGCAATTGCATTTAATGAATACCGCAAACAGTAGAGATTCAAATTTTATTGTATAAAAAGAAAGTAAAATTCTTACACTTAGTTTCTATCGTTCACAGACAAAATATTTCATCTTCTAAACAAATTTTCTGACAATGTACTAATTAATAATAAATTTTTAGTTCCTTCGATACTAATATTAACTAAACAAACAATTATAATTATTTATAGTTAACAGGTCGGTAATACTATGTAAATCAATTTGCAAAAGTAATGTAATATTTCATTCCTAAAGACAAAATTAAAAACGTGACCTAATTGTAAATAAGTTTCCAATAATTTTAAATAATATTAGTTTTCCAATTTTCATGAAAATAGAAGTATAATCTTTCTATATTATAGTGACATAAGACAAAAAGAGAATATCATTAAAATTTAGTTACAACAAAATAATTTTAGCAATGTTTAGTAATTATATGTCGTGCGGTATTATTAAGACGTTACAGTTATGGTTCATATAAAATTTCTTTTATAGATTTTTTCTTATTCTTTTTTTTTCCTTATTTTATTACTAGACGTGGAAGTAAATGTTGTGATAGTAAATGTACAACAATTGCTTCTGAAAAGAATTTTATTTTATAAAAATCCCAATTACTGTGACCGCTGCAACTACATCTTTCAACGTTAGTGTTACATTAGAAGAAGATGGAATTATCTAAAGGCATTATCTTATGGTTTACATTAAACAAACCTCTATTAACCAATCTGTGCTTAGAAATGGGATGGTGTTTACATATACATAAAATACAATAAAATAAAATAAAAGATGAAAAATATGATTATATTACATACTTTTCTAACAACATCCATTCTTTCGATAACTTTTGCAAATACAACGTGTTTGCCATCAAGCCAGCTTGTTTTGGCACTGGTGATGAAGAAGTGACTACCATTTGTATTTAGACCTGCATTTGCCATGGAAAGATTACCAGGTTCGGTATGTTTCAATGTAAAGTTCTCATCATCAAATCTCGCACCATACATGGACCTTCCACCAGTGTCATTGTGGTTGGTGAAATCACCTCCTTGGCACGTAATGTTAGGAATCACTCTATGGAAACTGCTTCCTTTATAACCAAAGCCCCTCTCACCAGTACAAAGAACTCTAAAATTCTCTAAATTCTTCTTTTCTTTTCTTCTTCATAGTGGCCAGTCCAATATTATTGTTCCATCTGAAATTTCCATTATTAAACCTTCTGTCCGTGTACAACGTTTCCAGTAATATTATATATTGGGTTGTCCGGAAAGTGTCTTTCTTTTACAGACACGTCTTTTTCAACGACGCATCCTTATACAGACATGAAACCTAATCTGTTGAACGTTGTGATCTTTAGTTTGATAGAACAAAATGGATCGTACTTCGATAAAGTAATATAAAACGGAGAATGTGCATGCGTTATTTCCTTATATTCGAACTTTTTAAGGAACGTACTTCAAACTAAAATTCGAAGAAAAATCAAATATTATGCATAGTAACGTTTCTAAATTTTTATGTACAATATTCGTGTACGCGTAATGTTCGTCGTGAGCTGCATATTTCATATTTTTCTTCTTATTTCTGATACTACTGCTGTTCAACGGCGGTATTTGCTGTTGCGTGCCGCCACAGTCGTAATAATATCAACGATAGAATAGAATCGCAAGAGTACGCATGCAATAAATTCGACTGGGCGTTTAAAAAGAAGGAAATGAAAATTTCAATAAGAACGTAGTTGGCAATTTAATAGAATTTCAAGAACGGACAGAGAATTTCATTATTTCACCGATAACGTCGTTTTATCCATTTCCGTAAAAGTCAGATTACGATTCTCACGTTCTTCTCGATTCGAAGCTTTGTCGAGTTTCATCCAGCGGCAGGTTTGCAGTATGTTTCAAATTTCCAGCTCTCTTTGTATGCAGAAGAATCATTCGGCCCGATGAACCGCGTAAAATGTAGGAGTTCACTGATTCAGTGAACGAAGATAAGTCGCATGTAATATTAAATCGATATCGTCGACCTAAGGGCAAAATTTCTCTTCGGAACCTCGTGTCTCGGACAGGTCGAATTGCCGTCAAACTTTCGATATTCGATATTTCCTCCGATTTAATGTGACTCGTGTGACTTTGATATTTGTCGATACACCGGCACAAGTGTAACGACATTTGCAACTTCGACGCGTGGAAAATCTGTCTCGTAAAATGTGCACTAGCCTGTGCTGAATTGGATGTTTGCCACGCTGGAACACAGAACAAAGCACAAAGAATTAGATTATTTGAAATTCTTTGATGAAAATGCTACAATAGAACGTCCTTTGGTACGGAAATCACGTTACAGAATTTTGTCGAATGAAAAGAGCGTGATGTAGTTATTGATTTTGAAGAACGTTCCATAAAATATTGAGCTACTTGAGTTGCTTCTGTTTCGATTTTTGTAAATAAGTAAACGTGTATTGTTTATCATTTTATTGTTAACTTATTTATTCTATCTCTTCTATTATTTGTTATTTGTTATTTGTTATTTAATATTTAAAAATACACGCTTGTCGTCAAAATTTCTCTAGTTGGTTCATATAATTTCGTTATCATCCTTTCTATCATTCATTCGTTTTATTTATTATTTATAAATATAAAGAAAAATCGTTGATTGTATTACGTTATATACCTGGTGCGATGCCGCTCAATTAAGGATCATCGAACGATATATTCTTGTTCGATTTATCGCGTAAAATAAGATCTTATAAATGTGTACTAGCTATCGATTTCATCCAAAAACTACGACAGATACCAGTACGAGAAACAGATATGTATGCAAATGTACGTAATATACAAGAGAAAAACATATGTACGAGTCCATAAATCGAAGTACGAACTGAAAAAGGAAATTTAAACGAGGGATATCGAAAATTCTACTTATAATCGATGTCTGTATAAGATACGTGGACTAACTGTTGACGAGATACGGAAGCAATTTGTAGGTTTTGATGCGCTTTTTTCATGTTCCTGTTGTTCGATATCTTCGGATACGATAAAAGCGAGTTTTAGTCGATCTAAGGATACCACTACTTTTTTATCGTTAATCCTGATGGTAAAAGTGCCTAATGAAACTATTGGTAATATTTCAATATTTCAACCATTGGTAACATTTGCTCGTATCGTGGCATTTGATTGCTGCCTTCGGTTATCTATGCAGGCGCTCTACCATCCCGTTGGACGCGAGGCGATAGGCTGTCGTGCGCAAATGCTTAATGCCGAGCAACCGGCATAGTTCGTTGAATAGGTTGAATTCGAACTGGCGTTCTTGATCTATTGTTATTTCTCAAGGTACACCGAAACGCGCTGTCCGTGTGAAAAGGAGGGCCGAGGAAACGGTTGTCGTTTCCGTATCGGTGATGGGAAGAATGTCTTCGGGCCAACGCGAGAAACGGTCGATACACGTTAGACAATATCGGTAACCCTGCGAATATTGCATCACGATAATGTCTAAGTGTATGTGTTCGAATCGTCCTCGTGCTAGCTCTTTGAATGTTCCGACGGCTGAGGATACGTGGTCTGATGACTTTACATTGTTGACACGGAATACATTGTCGTGTCCCCAGGTTCGGAAATTTTTGTTTACGGCCGGCCAAACGAAACGCGACGTCACCAGTTTTTTTTTTTTTTTTTTTTTTTTTTGCGTGGCACGTATCCCTGGATGGGAAAAAGGTCCATGGAGCGAATTAAATACGTCGCGCCGCAAGGATTTCGATACGTACGGTCTTACAATGTCGCCTGGTACGTCGCAATATAATTTCTGCCCGGTGATCAGGGAACGGATTTTTTTTAAGCGTAGTGCGGATGTATCGGAGTTGACAATGTCGCGTAGTTCGTTGTCGTTTTCTCGCGCGGCGGCGAGAGTTTGACGATCGACGGACTTCCCTATCGCTTCGATTCGTGACAGAGCGTCGGCTACATTGTTGTCTAGTCGTTTTATGTAACGTATGTCGGTGGTGAATTGTCCTATATAATCCAAGTGTCGGAATTGTCACGGCGAACACTTGTCCAAGTTTTGATTGAACGCGTATGTAAGGGGTTTGCGGTCTATAAAAATTGTCAAATTTCTCCCTTCTAAGGCGTGTCGGAATTGCTTGACCGCGGTGGTGTATGTACATGGCGAGTAGTTCGCGATCGTACGCGCTATACTTTCGCTGCGCGGAGTTTAACGTTTTGGCGATAAAGCCTAACGGCTATATTATTAAATGCCTGTTCTGGGAATATGCTTCCTCGCTCTTGTCGGCTGTCCGCGTTAGCTTTTCTACATTTGTATCGTCCAATGCAGCCAGAGGACTTCCCTGATGCGATCCGGCAGACGATTCTTCCGAAGCGCGAGGATGAATTGCTCGGACGCGAACGGACTAGCGAGTTTCTTCAAATCGTTGTAGAATTGAAACGGCTTCCGATCGCCCATTACTTCGTGTTCTACTAACCTTTGTACACGATCGCTGTCTGATTCGGCGAGTATGCAAATCAGCTTGTCCTTCAGTTTGTTGTAATGTCCAGTGACCGGGGGGTTCGTGATTGTGTCCTCTATTCGCTTCAAGTACTGAGACTCGAGGCATCCTAGGAGGGGCTGTGGATTTTTCTTTATCAGTAAGGAGAACCATAGCCCGATCTTCATTATGGGAGGCACGCGAAACACTTGACTGGTTGAAATCACTTTGTTATCGGTTGCCATTTCTCGTGTACGCTTAGAGTCGCGTATTTACAGTCTCACTAGAACTATCGCGGTCACCTCTTACACTGAAAAGTGAACGTCGGAGTCACCGATTTGAGGCGATGGATCGTGATAGTGAGAGAAAGAAACACTGGAGTATAACTTAACAATGTAATTTATTCTACTATATACAAGATGTACACTATCGTATATGTCTCTCGCGGTTATTATTATATTAATAGCGGTTCGCCTCTTGGCAGTTGTATGTTCGATTCGGGCGATGCGTTTTGATGAACGGGTATATGCTTGGAATGGTGATGATTGCCGGAGTTGCGGAAGACTCTGATCAACAATTATCGATCGCCAAGTATTGCTTCGGACCGATAGGTAACGACATCTGGCGATCATCTTGTGCGAAAAAATAGGGTCTTTGTGTAACGAGCCGCGGGACAGAAACCGTTTGGAAAATTTACTGTCGAGTGCCGCTACAAAACTACAAAATACTATTTGAACGCTTGTGTCCACAGGTATTCTCAAAAAAGAAGTCAAAACCGAAACAGCCACCGCCACCATCGGTCATCATCCGACGATGATGACAATAGACCCACCCCACCACCGGTAGAGTCTCTTCAATTAGATATCCGGAGAAATGCCATTACTACTGTACAACGGATGTCAACGACTCCGCTTGACCGTAGTCGACGACTCGAGTCCAGGCAGTTTCCTACTGGACGCGCTTCCAGAGTATTGCCTCCGAGGTCTAGATCAACCGGACCACCAGGTCGGGTTGAAAGTACGCACAAATATCAGCTGGACGTTATGGACGATATCGCAAACTTGAGATCGAAGAAAGTGAGTATTTTTCGTTCATTTCAGCCGCTCTTCTTATCTTCGCTAGATTGCAGACGGAGAAAAGCCGAGTTTAAAAAGTTGATGAAGTTTTCTTGAAGCGTTGTTCACGTCGTGGTAGTTCTGATTACTGGTGTTGTAGATGTCGTCCGCTGGGGGTACTGCTCTATTTTTCTCCGCCTTAAATGGTCGCAGAAGAGAAATATGGAACAACTACGGGCGTCAGGATTCGAACCCGAGTGCCGAACGTTCGTAACCGTGAGGCGCTAACCACTGCGCTATCGTCGTCCGTGGTGTTTAGTGTCAAACGGCGGTATTTGTTGTGCCGCCACATTCTTATACGATCTTGCAAAGTTAGGATTTGAAAGAGCCGAATATTTGTTGCTTTACAGATATACAATTTTCATCATATTATTTATTATTTTATTCTTTGCAACTTATTTATTTTTATTTACATCATATCGATCTTATAACAATGTATGCATACGTGGATTCATCAATTATTTTTTTCTTCTTTTTTAGATGGAGTTAGAACAATTATTAATTAGGCGAAAATTAACACTTAAAATTACGGACAAATCGAATCACTATGGTTTTCATCCTTGTTCGTCAGCAGTCTCGCTATGGAATCACGTTTTCGTCGGTGAAGCTTATAACGTGATCACGAAGAAGCTTATTTTTCAATTGGCATCTTAAATTATTCGGCAATAACATAGAGCATACTCTTTAGGATTTTCCTTTATTTCGCGCTCAATCGCCAGGGACGAATTATATTACAGCGGTACAAGTTGCCGAACTTCTTTACCCGCAGAGATATCGTGATCTTCTCGGAAAGCTCTAACATCTCGTGTTAGTTCAAATAGCGTCCCACACTTACCAGAAGAAGGTACGCCAAGAGCACGTGAAAGACTGGTCGTGACACTCGCGGCATTCACACCTCGAACATTACTAGAAGAACACAGAAAAAGATACTTGTTAACGTTCAAGCGGTTCGGATATTGTTCAACTCTCGCGCGACACAAACGTTCCTCAAACTTGGAACGCTACAGGCGGCATTTTTCAACTCTGTTACGAGCAAACTTATACATATTCATTGAGAACATACAAAGGAATACGTGCTGTATTCGTTATCACGCGCTTCTTTATTGGAGTTCAGATTTTCTTTTTTTTTTTTTTTTTTTTTTCTTTTTTTGGGCCGTAATTATTGAAACAACAAGCGTTCAGTTCGGTTCTTCCCTACGTGCTCATAATCTTGGCTGATAGCCGTCATTCGCTATATTCGGTATCGTTGATATCGACCGTCAAAGGGTTAACAGAGACAAATACGTTCGCACAATCCGATTTCATTGATTTTAGATCTTGCATCAAACAGATCTCTAAATAAAATATATATTATAAAGGAAGATATTATGCATTACATAATCATAGAAAAGAATATTACGCGTATTCCTAGCAATCGTTCAAAGACTCGAACGTGTGTTTCGATAAAGCTCGTTTAACTTTCATCGACACATCGGTAACATTACGTTCCAAGATGTTATTACGCCATAGAATCCCTAACATAATTTTAGAACTGGAATTTCTGTGCGAAACAATTCCATCGCTTTGTCACGCTTAACGGCTCAATCATCGAAACATGTATCATAACGCATGAATTATGATAAAAAAGAAACTGTCTCTCGAATAAAAGCAATCCGTTTGCCAGGTACGCCTAAGGACGGAAACATCGACGGAGGACGAAGGTAGCTCCCCTCGACGATATGCTGATCGATACGCTGAAAAATACGCTGGATATGCTGAACGATACTCTCATCATCCGACAGAACGATCCACTCAACGTCCGACAGAACGATCCATCGCTACAAGGCGCCTCAGTCAAGGCGTACAAGCCGTGCCGTCGCTTTCTTTCCGATCGCTCATTCAGGAACTGCCATCAACATCTATTGAAGCGATTCCCGGTACTTCAGGCATCGTCCGCGCCGCTAAGAATGTGAAACGAGCAATAAACACGTTATCGTTTTCATCGATGGATACCGAGCGCAGCGAATCCTCGGGTTCGGAGTACAGAAAAACCTGGCTCGACAAACTAGCCAAACGGAAACACCGGAAGAAGGGCTCGCGCTCCAGGAGCCTCGACTCGTCGCTAATCCAGGGAATCAAAAAGAAGTTGAGTTTCGGATCTCCGAAACGGGCAACTTCGGCCTTTACGTCATCGGTACGGTGGCTCTCCATACTTTCCGTATGGCCGAGCGATATTCACATCGCCCGGCAGAACGGGCGCCTCAGCGTCCAACACAACACCGATCGACACCAACAAGGCGCACCCAATCGGCTGCGCCTGCATTATCGGTTCGATCGATCATCCCGGACTTCGACAACACATCGATGGAAGCGATTCCCGGCACATCGGGAATCGTCAAAGCTGCAAAAAACGTGAGGAAAGCTTTAAACAATTTTTCATTCTCCCCCCTGGAATCCGAGCGCAGCGAATCCTCCGGCTCAGAGTACAGGAGAAACCTGTTAGACAAAATGTCCAAAACCAAGAGCAGGACGAAGGGGCCCCGCTCTAAGAGCCTGGACTCCTCTATCGTC
This sequence comes from Bombus hortorum, assembly GCA_905332935.1. Taxonomy (NCBI): domain Eukaryota; kingdom Metazoa; phylum Arthropoda; class Insecta; order Hymenoptera; family Apidae; genus Bombus; species Bombus hortorum. Next base: position 12,633,015 of record HG995199.1, read on the forward strand.
CAGGATTAGAAAAAGAAACTAAGTTTCGGTTCGCCGAAACGATCCATCTCTATCACGACGCCTCAGGAATTTTTTAAAAGCGAATCTGAACATCGAATCGGGACCATCAAAGGTATTAAAGTCGATGAAAGAGACGTTTACAAAATCCAAAGCTTCTAGTGGAACAAAAAGGAAGCATAAGGATAAAAAAGCCCGCTCAGAGGTGAGTTATATCGTCAATTATTCGTTACGATATTGTTTCTTGCTTAAGGGCCATCGTAAGTGAAAGGAGGAATGAAAAAGAAAATTGTAGATCATAAAATCTCTTCCAGGGAATTAATAAAGTCAACAATAACGTGTAATTAAGTTGAGATTGTTGTTTGGTATTCTTTATTATCGATATAAGTGAAACGTGCAGAAGATAATTTGCAATCATTGCGGACAATATCGCAGTGACATTATTATCAATCGGTAATATTAAAAATAAATTCATATGGGATGAAAAGAGAGTGTCGAAAGTGGCCATTTATGGATCTTCTTGCGAAGGGAGAATTCCTGGAAAATGTTTAAGAACGGCTCTCGACAAGGAACAAAATGTTTTGTTACGATTCCATCTTCTTCTTCGTTTTTCTCTAGATGATCCATGTATGAAATAATTCTTCAGATGCTCTGCTGGTAAATGAATCGAAGTTTGTAGTCGAGCAAATGTGAAGTACAGCGAGATCGTTGTTGGCTACTGTTCTATACCGATATCGAGAAAATAATTCTTCGACAACTCTGTTGATAAATCAATTGTAGTTTGAAATCGAACGAATCTGAAGTACCCCATCAGTTTGTTGTTACGTGAGAACATTAGCCACCAACGATATCGCTGTAATGCGGTTTCGTTCGATTTTAAACTTCGATTGATTTACCGACAGAATCCCTGAATAATTATTTTGCTGGTAAATTCTGCTGGTAAATCGATTAGAGTTTGGAATCGAGCAAATACGAAGTACAAGATGATCGTTGTTGACTATTGTTCTCACGTAGCAACAGTCTGATGGTACTTCAGATTCGCTTGATTTCAAAGTTCGTTCGCATGATTTAATTATCGATTGAGTAAGTTTGACCTCTGCCTGATTTTTCTCTCTGCACTCATCTTTTTCAACTTCCATGTCACATTTCGAATAAATGCTAATAATTCTTTGTTTCTTGATAGATGCTCTTAAACGTTCCGCAAGAATTTTTCGTTCGCAAGGGGGTGAAAAAAATTGGTCAACCCCAACTTAACCCCTCTTTTCATCCAATATGAATTTTATTTTAATATTACTGATCTCTGATGGTGGATTTGCGATATTGTACGTAATGATTGTAAACAATCTTTTCTCTCATCTATATTAATAATTACTAATATTAAATAACAGTTAAATACTTAAACACATGTTATTTGATTTTATGATGCTTGTAAAAGATTTAAATATTTATAACATTATAACCTTTATTATTTAATCATGAAAATAGTTTCTATTTCTGATTTATACGATATACTTCTGTCAAGTAAATTTACATATACATTTTCATTTTGGCAAAAGAATATGTAATTTATCGTATTTACGTACTATTACGTATATTAATATCGTTCAAGTATTGTGCGTTATTTTACTGCTTCATCCTCCACTGATTAAGCTACAATTTTCTTCGTCATCTTTTACCATCTTTTCGCTTAATGCGAGATCTCGTTTCATAAAAATTTTCACTCAAATACGTAAACACATAATATTCATAGATTTTTAAGAATTTTATTCTTAGGCTTTGACTACAACTTTCGAATGTGTTTGTTACAGTCTCAAGATTGTGAAGTGACAGCACCACCCAAGTATTTCCTGTCACTTCAATCCGACTCTGAGTCAGATGGGCTCGAGACCGACGAGACTGAATGCTAAATTCTCAGTCAGTCTCGCGTCGGGAAAAACATACAGAACTGAGAATACAATACAATGGAAACGATACAATACAATAATGTAATAATACAATGTAATACAATACAATGTAATAATATAGATGTAGCAATATAGAAGTACTAATAGTAGAGTATATATGTAACAACAATATGTCTAATATATGTAATAATATATATATGTAATCATTATAGTAGTGTAGACTATGTACCATATATGTATACGTATCTATAATAAAATATGTGTAATATACGTGTGTTTTTAATTCGACAGCGTTATCGCAATATATATATATATATATATATATATATATATATATATATGTAATAATATATCGGAATATATTCGTAGTCATTATAGTAGTTGTAGATTATATATCTTATATACGTACGTATCTATAATAAAATAAATAATACAGTGGAAACATGTTTCCTATTTACGCTTATCTACGATTATCGCTCGTTTCTATAATTTTATAACATTCGTAATTTGAGCAATCTAATCTATTAGGACACATAATATAAATAATTTTATCACTATTTCAACAAGATTCGATACAGAAGTGTACGTTAGAAATATAATTTTCCTTCTAAGGTTCTAATATGCAATTGCATTTAATGAATACCGCAAACAGTAGAGATGCAAATTTTTTTGTAAAAAAAAAAAAAAAAAAAAGGAAAATTCTTACACTTAGTTTCTATCGTTCACAGACAAAATATTTCATCTTCTAAACAAATTTTCTTACAATGTACTAATTAATAATAAATTTTTAGTTCCTTCGATACTAATATTAACTAAACAAACAATTATAATTATTTATAGTTAACAGGTCGGTAATACTATGTAAATCAATTTGCAAAAGTAATGTAATATTTTATTCCTAAAGACAAAATTAAAAACGTGACCTAATTGTAAATAAGTTTCCAATAATTTTAAATAATATTAGTTTTCCAATTTTCATGAAAATAGAAGTATAATCTTTCTATATTATAGTGACATAAGACAAAAAGAGAATATCATTAAAATTTAGTTACAACAAAATAATTTTAGCAATGTTTAGTAATTATATGTCGTGCGGTATTATTAAGACGTTACAGTTATGGTTCATATAAAATTTCTTTTATAGATTTTTTCTTATTCTTTTTTTTTCCTTATTTTATTACTAGACGTGGAAGTAAATGTTGTGATAGTAAATGTACAACAATTACTTCTGACAACAATTTTACTTTATCTTTCAACGCTGGTGTTACATTAGAAGAAGATGGAATTATCTAAAGGCATTATCTTATCTGTGCTTAGAAACGGGATGGTGTTTACATATCAAAACGTGTAATGCCCTAGATAACGAGCATTATTTTGGTGGTTCTAAGTATAAAAGCACAATAGAAAAGTTAAAATATCGCAATGTCACAGATAAATGCATTAGACGGTAATCATGTAACACTCACTAATTATTCATGGACCATAGAAATGTAAGTAAATGCTTACGAATATTATTCTTATTAGATACTAAAATATGAATAGTACACACAGGAAAGTTGTATAAGACATACAGTTCACATATGTACGTTTTACTGTGATATACTGTGATATAAAGAATATTACGCGTATTCCTAGCAATCGTTCAAAGACTCGAACGTGTGCTTCGATAAAGCTCGTTTAACTTTCATCGACACATCGGTAACTTTGCGTTCCAAGATGTTATTACGCCATAGAATCCCTAACATAATTTTAGGACTGGAATTTCTGTGCGAAACAATTCCATTGCTTTGTCACGCTTAACGGCTCAATCATCGAAACATGTATCATAACGCATGAATTATGATAAAAAAGAAACTGTCTCTCGAATAAAAGCAATCCGTTTGCCAGGTACGAATAACTACACAACCACTGACGGAGGACCATGGCAGTTCTCCGCACAGGCAGACAACCGCGTCGTACGCTGAAAAGTACGCGCGTATGGCCGAGCGATATTCACATCGCCCGGCAGAACGGGCGCCTCAGCGTCCAACACAACACCGATCGACACCAACAAGGCGCACCCAATCGGCTGCGCCTGCATTATCGGTTCGATCGATCATCCCGGACTTCGACAACACATCGATGGAAGCGATTCCCGGCACATCGGGAACCGTCAAAGCTGCAAAAAACGTGAGGAAAGCTTTAAACAATTTTTCATTCTCCCCCCTGGAATCCGAGCGCAGCGAATCCTCCGGCTCAGAGTACCGGAGGAACCTGTTGAAGAAAATGTCGAAGACTAAGAACAAGACGCAGGGGCCCCGCTCTAAGAGCCTGGACTCCTCTATCGTCCAGGATTAGAAAAAGAAACTAAGTTTCGGTTCGCCGAAACGATCCATCTCTGCTTTCACGTCACCTGTAAGGTGGCTCTCGTCGAGTGGGCGTAAGAAAAAATCAGCGAAAAAGAGGCAGACGCCTCAGGAGTTTTTAAAAGCGAATCTGAACATCGAATCGGGACCATCAAAGGTATTAAAGTCGATGAAAGAGACGTTTACAAAATCCAAAGCTTCTAGTGGAACAAAAAGGAAGCATAAGGATAAAAATGCCCGCTCAGAGGTGAGTTATATCGTCAATTATTCGTTACGATATTGTTTCTTGCTTAAGGGCCATCGTAGGTGAAAGGAGGAATGAAAAAGAAAATTGTAGATCATAAAATCTCTTCCAGAGAATTAATAAAGTCAACAATAACGTGTAATTAAGTTGAGATTGTAGTTTGGTATTCTTTATTATCGATATAAGTGAAACGTGCAGAAGATAATTTGCAATCATTGCGGACAATATCGCAGTGACATTATTATCAATCGGTAATATTAAAAATAAATTTCCGTAAAAAAATATATAATTTGCTGTATGTAAAATAAAACTTCTATTTTATAAAATAAATATAATCTATATATGTAGGTTTATTTAAATAATAAGCAAACAAATAATAAATTACTAAATAATAAATTAATATGAAAATACATGAGAAACGAAAATGAGAAAGGAGTGAATCATTTACTTACTACTTCTACTTCTAAATGTTGGCGTCGATTGACGCCACCACTATAATGATCTACAACTAAATAAACATAATGACTACAACATAAAATATATCAACGTTCTAATAACTCTGTAAACTTAAAAACATTGCCTGTCGGAAGGCTCCTCTTCATCGGACTCGGTTTCAGAGTCAGATTGAAGTGATTCTGGCCCAAAATCTAGATGTTGAGGCCTGGTGGTTCCGACTGTAACAAACACATTCGAAAGTTGTAGTCAAAGCCTAAGAACAAGATTCTTAAAAATCTATGAATATTATGTGTTTACGTATTTGAGTGAAAATTTTTATGAAACGAGATCTCGCATTAAGCGAAAAGATGGTAAAAGATGACGAAGAAAATTGTAGCTTAATCAGTGGAGGATGAAGCAGTAAAATAACGCACAATACTTGAACGATATTAATATACGTAATAGTACGTAAATACGATAAATTACATATTCTTTTGCCAAAATGAAAATGTATATGTAAATTTACTTGACAGAAGTATATCGTATAAATCAGAAATAGAAACTATTTTCATGATTAAATAATAAAGGTTATAATGTTATAAATATTTAAATCTTTTACAAGCATCATAAAATCAAATAACATGTGTTTAAGTATTTAACTGTTATTTAATATTCCTAATTATTAATATAGATGAGAAGTCGAAAAGATTGTTTACAATCATTACGTACAATATCGCAAATCCAGCATCAGAGATCAGAGTAATATTAAAATAAAATTCATACTGGATGAAAAGAGGGGTCAAGTTGGGGTTGACCAATCTTTTCCACCTCCTTGCGAACGAAAAATTCTTGCGGAACGATTAAGAGTATCTATCGAGAAAGGAAGAATTATTAGCATTTATTCGAAATGTGACATGAAAGTTGAAAAAGATGAGTGCAGAGAGAAAAATCAGGCAGAGGTCAAACTTACTCAATCGATAATTAAATCAAGCGAACGAACTTTCAAATCAAGCGATTCTGAAGTACCATCAGACTGTTGCTACGTGAGAACAATAGTCAACAACGATCATCTTGTACTTCACATTTGCTCGACTACAAACTTCGATTCATTTACCAGCAGAGCATCTGAAGAATTATTTCATACATGGATCATCTAGAGAAAAACGAAGAAGAAGATGGAATCGTAACAAAACTTTTTGTTCCTTGTCGAGAGCCGTTCTTAAACATTTTCCAGGAATTCTCCCTTCGCAAGAAGATCCATAAATGGCCACTTTCGACACTCTCTTTTCATCCCATATGAATTTATTTTTAATATTACCGATTGATAATAATGTCACTGCGATATTGTCCCCAATGATTGCAAATTATCTTCTGCACGTTTCACTTATATCGATAATAAAGAATACCAAACAACAATCTTAACTTAATTACACGTTATTGTTGACTTTATTAATTCCCTGGAAGAGATTTTATGATCTACAATTTTCTTTTTCATTCCTCCTTTCACTTACGATGGCCCTTAAGCAAGAAACAATATCGTAACGAATAATTGACGATATAACTCACCTCTGAGCGGGCTTTTTTATCCTTATGCTTCCTTTTTGTTCCACTAGAAGCTTTGGATTTTGTAAACGTCTCTTTCATCGACTTTAATACCTTTGATGGTCCCGATTCGATGTTCAGATTCGCTTTCAAAAACTCCTGAGGCGTCTGCCTCTTTTTCGCTGATTTTTTCTTACGCCCACTCGACGAGAGCCACCTTACAGGTGACGTGAAAGCAGAGATGGATCGTTTCGGCGAACCGAAACTTAGTTTCTTTTTCTAATCCTGGACGATAGAGGAGTCCAGGCTCTTAGAGCGGGGCCCCTTCGTCTTGTTCTTAGTCTTCGACATTTTCTTCAACAGGTTCCTCCGGTACTCTGAGCCGGAGGATTCACTCCGCTCAGAGTCCAGGGGTGAGAAAGAAAAGCTGGCAACAGCTTTTTTAACGTTCTTCGCGGCCTTAACGATTCCCGATGTTTCGGGAATCGCGTCCATCGGTGTCTTTTCTAGATCTGGGAGGAAAGAACGAAGCCGACGGACGGTGTCGACGATGTCGATCCGTGATGGCTTGGACGCTGAGACGTCCCTTCTGCCGGGCGATGGGAGTATCGCTGGGCAATGCGCGCGTACTTTTCCGCGTACGACGCGCCTTTCTGTTGTTGTGGAGAACTGCCTGGGTTATTCGTCGCGGCTACTGCTGCGATCCGTACCTGGAAAACGGATTGCTTTTATTCGAGAGACAGTTTCTTTTTTATCATAATTCATGCGTTATGATACATGTTTCGATGATTGAGCCGTTAAGCGTTACAAAGCGTTTCTCATGTCATTTATTATATTAATTTATTATTTAGTAATTTATTATTTGTTTGTTTATTATTTAAATAAACCTACATATATAGATTATATTTATTTTATAAAATAGAAATTTTATTTTACATACAGCAAACTATATATTTTTGTACGGAACAAACAGAAATTCCTTTATTTTCAAACTGAAACAGATATATTTTTATTAAATATTCTTTTATTATTCAAATTCATATCAACCTCAGTGTCTAGAAACATACGGTGACGAGCAAAAGTGTAAAGGTTATTACGGTCTACTTGACCTTTGCTCGTCAATTATCTTATGCAAAATAAAATCGGTGTGAAATACACATATTGTGTTTATGGTTTCAAATTTCACAGAATTAATAAAATCTGCAGAGATTGAAACGTATGCTCGCCCTTTCATTCTATGAGGATTGAACATTGAGAAATGAGGTGCAGCCACAGTACTACCCCCTTACCAGTGATAACGTCTTTCACTGTGTGATAAAGCGTTAGCCGTTTTGTTGTCAGGCCCGTGCAGATGTTGCGCGAAGTATTCGATGAGACGGTGGATTCCTGTTCGTACGGTCCGGGTTTTCCGCGTACAGCTGTAGGCCTCTGTTCCTCTTCGGTATGACGCGTAGAGCAGAGCTGATGCCCATGGACTTTGCACTGTCATCCTGTCACCTGTTTTTGGCGCGTCGATCGGAGGTGAGGCTTCGAGGTTTGTTGAAGATGGAAGGGCCGTTCCGTCTTCGTCGTAGCTGTGTAGGGGTCCAGCTTGCCACAGTCGTAGATTCGCGATGATGGAAGTCTCTGTAGCGCTATCACGGTCACACGACACACCACTTTTCGCTGTAGGTCACGTCGGGGTCACCAATTTAAGGTATATAGGCCGTGATAGTTATGATGATTGTAGTCTCCGTAGTTGCCTTACGAGGCTGCCCGCTGCTTCTACGAGCTCGTGATGCTCGCGAAGAAGCGGCGGGCAGAGAGGGAAAGAGAGAAAAGCTCTCACCCTTGTAGAGTAACGTGGATGTTGGAGAGCGATGTTGGTTAGGCGGCCGAGAGCCGCTTCACCGCCGTCTCGACGGTCCGCGACTAGAAGCGAATATGACGCTAGGAGCAATGGCCCCCTCCAGTGCCAAAGTCGACAGTTGGGTGAATTCTGGACTGGCTCGATCGATCGAGCGGACGCGCGCAGGTGCACTGGAGAAGATGATTCGCAAGAGGTCCCCGGAGCAACCCTGTCACACTCGTAGGAAGCCCATCGTGGAGTTTTAGTCGGTAGAAGTCCGACACTACTCTGCTGTTGCTGTTATTGCAGTAGCGGCAGAGTGTCCATGAAGATTTCTCCACGTTAAAAAAAAAAAAAAAAACAAAAGTCTCCGCAGTTGCCTGTCCGCTGTATAGTTGTGGTTGCCCGTATAGATGTCGCTACTGTCGCTGATGTCGGGTACTGCTGTATTTTTCCTCTCATTTCTGATGCAGCGGAAAAATTGATCGGTTTCCGGTCGCCGGGACTTGAGCCCGGGTCCCGAACGGTCATAACCACTGCGCTGCCGTCGTCCGACACTAGTTAGTGTCGAGTGCCGCCACAGAAGATTTTATGAAAATATACTCAAACAGAGTCAGGAGCATCTGTTTTTTTTTTTTTTTTTTTTTTATAAAGTTGATTGCCACGCGATTTTTATACGTATTTTGTCCTGGATAGATAAATTAAAGCGTACCATATCAAGACATTTCATTCTTGCAAAATATTCTATTGTGTTTGCGTATCTTTTCTCTGTTACCTGTTACCTAAATCATTCACATTGCCGACCATTTTTTAGACCACGACATTTATCCTGTTTTTTGTCATTCTAAAAAATTTAGTTTGAAGACGTAGGTCAACGACGAACACCTTAACACTCAACGTGTTGAAGAGTTAAATTTGAAATTTGATGTGCCGCAATCTCAATGACTATTTCTACTTACATGTGGGTACCGATTTAGTTTACCAGGAAATTACAAATATGTCCCATTTTAATGCGAATATAAATAGAAACAGTGCAAAATATTGTTGTATCCCAGGACAATATGAATTTGTTAAATTAATGAAATAAATCATACCTTTTTCTCTTGTGTATCGTACTTTCGATATATGATATAATAAAATAACAATCATTTTCGCTTTAAATTTAAATTCGCCTGCAATGGCAAAAAAAAAAAAAAAAAAAAAAAAGAAATGTAGAAAAAGGGATTTGGCAGAATGGATATGACAAATCGTTTAACTGTTTTAAGTAATAAAGCACTGAAAAGAATCTAAAAATTGTATCATTATACTCCTAATCTATTCTCGATCATTAAATTTGCGAAACATCTTACGACTAAATAACCTTGATACCTCTTAGATGAGATAAAGTATCCTTCTTCCTTATCGTATGTATTACCCTTCAAACAATACCTTTATAGATATAAACATACATTTTATTAAAAGGAAATTATTTTATAACTGTGATGATTTTCTGATTGCGTAAAAACTTATCTACCACATAGATATTACGACCAAAATGTATCTATAATATGTATCTATAATAAAATAAATAATACAGTGGAAACATGTTTCCTATTTACGCTTATCTACGCTTATCGCTCGTTTCTATAATTTTATAACATTCGTAATTTGAGCAATCTAATCTATTAGGACACATAATATAAATAATTTTATCACTATTTCAACAAGATTCGATACAGAAGTTTACGTTAGAAATATAATTTTCCTTCTAAGGTTCTAATATGCAATTGCATTTAATGAATACCGCAAACAGTAGAGATTCAAATTTTATTGTATAAAAAGAAAGTAAAATTCTTACACTTAGTTTCTATCGTTCACAGACAAAATATTTCATCTTCTAAACAAATTTTCTGACAATGTACTAATTAATAATAAATTTTTAGTTCCTTCGATACTAATATTAACTAAACAAACAATTATAATTATTTATAGTTAACAGGTCGGTAATACTATGTAAATCAATTTGCAAAAGTAATGTAATATTTCATTCCCAAAGACAAAATTAAAAACGTGACCTAATTGTAAATAAGTTTCCAATAATTTTAAATAATATTAGTTTTCCAATTTTCATGAAAATAGAAGTATAATCTTTCTATAATATAGTGACATAAGACAAAAAGAGAATATCATTAAAATTTAGTTACAACAAAATAATTTTAGCAATGTTTAGTAATTATATGTCGTGCGGTATTATTAAGACATTACACAGTTATGGTTCATATAAAATTTCTTTTATTCATTTTTCTTATTCTTTTTCTTCCTTATTTTATTACTAGTCGTGGAAGTAAATTTTGTGATAGTAAATGTACAACAATTGCTTCTGAAAAGAATTTTATTTTATAAAAATCCCAATTACTGTGACCGCTGCAACTACATCTTTCAACGCTGGTGTTACATTAGAAGAAGATGGATTTATCTAAAGGCATTATCTTATGGTTTACACTAATCAAACCTCTATTAATCAATCTGTGCTTAGAAACGGGATGGTGTTTACATATCAAAACGTGTAATGCCCTAGATAACGAGCATTATTTTGGCGGTTCTAAGTATAAAAGCACAATAGAAAGGTTAAAATATCGCAATGTCACAGATAAATGCATTAGACGGTAATCATGTAACACTCACTAATTATTCATGGACCATAGAAATGTAAGTAAATGCTTACGAATATTATTCTTATTAGATACTAAAATATGAATAGTACACACAGGAAAGTTGTATAAGACATACAGTTCACATATGTACGTTTTACTGTGATATACTGTGATATAAAGAATATTACGCGTATTCCTAGCAATCGTTCAAAGACTCGAACGTGTGCTTCGATAAAGCTCGTTTAACTTTCATCGACACATCGGTAACTTTGCGTTCCAAGATGTTATTACGCCATAGGATCCCTAACACAATTTTAGGACTGGAATTTCTGTGCGAAACAATTCCATCGCTTTGTCACGCTTAACGGCTCAATCATCGAAACATGTCGTCGTCGCCGTCGGTATTGGCAAATTTCATATTACGTATTAAATTGTATTTCATATAATATTCATATCGGAAATGAGCCTGGAAACGCGCGTGCAAGCTACAAGATAATTAGTGAGAGCGTACATTTCGCAGAAATTCCGAAAGCAATTAAATAGTCAATTATCCATCATACGGATACATCTCGATATTCAATAGGGCGGCCGCCCTTAGCGTCTATAGGTTGCTAAAGATAGCTCTTTATCGAGTATCTCGCAGAGGAAATTAATTTCACGATATTAATTAAACGACGAATTGTCTGTTATATTGATACGTCTCGATATTGATTGGAACAATTTTTGATGTTTTTATTGCCTGTTTTATTACACTCTTTTTTCCCCCAAATGTTCGTAACAACTGCCTTCTATTTATTACATATCCACTTTCAGGATGTTTTCATTGATTTATTTACGGCGAATGTTCTGTTTCCTTGAACTGACGCGGATGCGCAGAAACTTTGACGTCAAGCGTTCCCGCTGAACGAGCAGGACCTTCCGGCTGTCACGGATATTGATTTTCTTTGGTCTTCGTTTCTAGAGCACATGTACCTACTACTCTCATCCAGCGCAGACTCCGGCTGTTCTCAACATGGCTGTCTAATTGTACCGAAATCCACTCATTTCAGGTTGAAAGAAACTCGCAGTGAACGGACAAGATTACTTTTTAATTTGACACACTGCAAAAATTGTCAAAATGATCGGAATACACACCATAATAGCATACCTCTTGATGATATCGTTCCTCGCAAGCATCAATGGTGAGTATCGCATTTTACTCGCTTTGCCGGGCTGCTCCAATCTTCGCCTCTTTAATTTCACGCGTTTTTCCTACGTCTCGCCGCTGGTCAAATTATATTTTTCAACAATTAAAAATTCGCCGATACGCGTTGCCCACCTTCGGTGTTTACGAGAGGAGAAGAGTGGAGAAGAGAGGAGAGGACGCGATTGTCGCGCCGCACTCGTCCCGTGGGTTTTCAATTCGGTTTTCAATTTTCAATTCATAATAATGATTATTCATATTTCTTTGTTTGTTCGTTTTATCTGGTCGCGGCTTCCAAATAGTAGAAACATCTTCAAATTTTATATAATAGTATATCTTAGTTTCCTTTTTTTTTTTTTTCACTAAAATTGCGGTCAAGACGAAAGATAATTTGCCAGGGTAGACCAGGGCGGTATTTTTAATTTCAAAAATTTGTCTTTCAACGAAGAGCGTTTCTGTAACGCAAGATCGAAGTTTCTGCCTCTCCTCCTCCTTTCCTCTGTCTTCTCGAGGTTTTTCTCAATTGCATGGCCCGACAAAGTGGTTTCGCTAGATGTCTGAATGAACGACGTTTCGTATATTCGTAGCAAAGACGTTCCTTTAGATATATAGCCTGTATACAGAGGAAAATGCACCTGTTGAACTCGTAGACGTTAGCCATTTGTGTTGCGAATCGTGCAAACAACGATGATTGTACGCGGTAAATTTAATCGACTTCCCTTCCGTGATAAACTCCGCGATGAATTCGCATTTCCAGTCCGCCTCTTGCGTTTACCGTTTTGCCTATATTTCTACGAATAATTACGGATAATTATCGCACACATATTTCACTTCCCTACGTGCAAAGTAAATAAATTCACACTGGGCACGTCTATTTCCCTTGTTCCCTTCTTTTTTTCTTCCTTTTCCTTTCTTAAAGGGAAAAATATTACAACCAATTCTCGCTGAAAATTTTTAACGTTATATCGTTCCAAAACTGTTTTTACAAGTGGTTTTTAAAACCTCATAAGAAAATAATAAATGCACAACGTTTTTCGTTTTATGTTGTTTTATTGAATAACGTTTAATCGATTTTACTCCACCGGAACGAGTTGTGAAACAAAACAGTGCGGTGTACGTAGAATGTTTGACTTCATAAAATACGCATAGAATATTTTGCGGGTATCGCAGCATCTGTGGTTTTGCGTGGAATCCAATTGTCGTATAGATTCAAACGTGCTCGTACACCGCCTGTTTACTCCTCGGAGATCTATTAATATCTTATGATTAATATATATTTGTTGATTGTGTTCGATGATCAGGGCAGCAGACCGTAGTTAGCGGCATTCGAGTTGTCGCACAGCAGAACGATAAAAATACATTTTGGTGTTTCCAATGCAATACTACAAAACATGGGGCCGAATGTGCAAACTTGACTGCAGATAACCGCACATTCCGGCAAATGTGCAACGCTGACGTGAAGACCTGCACGGTAATAACAAACGTTAACAGGGATACAAACGTTTGTTGATTATACGCAGGACGAGCGCGTGTTTCGACAGATGTTTGATATTTTGCTTGGGTCGCGTGCTTTTAAAGCAAACAGAATTTAGCAAACAGCTAGCTGGGAGCGATATTAGTTATCGTGAACGCGAGAGCGAGAGAAGGTTGTACAAGATAGAGCTACAGTTTCGTTTCGCGCGAAACGGAATTTTAGTGCAAAACGAAATTTTCATATAGTCGATTGATTCGGTTCCGTAATAATCGCCTTCATTATTGAAATTTGTTCTGCTTCGTAAAAACATGTATATGGTGTACGCATTTGCGGGAATATATAAATGCAATTTTTTGTTTGTTTTGAAATTAACAATATTAAATTAACTAATAAATTTACATTGTTACGAATTAACAACGAAAAGGCCGTATTCGCTGGAAACGGTACGAGATATTCCGAAAAATATTGCCTTGAAATTTCCCACGCTTGAATATTGATATTCCCCTCACCAGGGATATGTTGCGACTACGCCCACTCCCCGTTCGTCGCGATAAAACGTTATATGGAACGGAACAAGTAGTTAATGCAAATATTCATTTAATTTTAATTTTGATATCAACAATTATTCCACGTACATGTATAATTTTTGCTCATTTTTTCTTTGCAGTATTTTTCTTTCTTTTCCTTTTCTTTCTATTTTTTTCTATTTCTTTCTCTTTTCGCGCGATAATATCAAGTTCGTCGTACATGCGCAACAACGTCCAACGCCGCCCAAAATGAGCTTGTACTCGGACAAAATTAAAAAGAAATTACTACATTTTCTTCTTACATATGACGTGTCCATGTAACGAGCATCGCGAAGGGTTTAAAATCTGCCAGTATTCCTTTCACGTTTGCTCTGCTTTTGCCGCGTCGATCGGAGGTGAGGCTTCGAGGTTTGTTGAAGATGGAAGGGCCGTTCCGTCTTCGTCGTAGCTGTGTAGGGGTCCAGCTTGCCACAGTCGTAGATTCGCGATGATGGAAGTCTCTGTAGCGCTATCACGGTCACACGACACACCACTTTTCGCTGTAGGTCACGTCGGGGTCACCAATTTAAGGTATATAGGCCGTGATAGTTATGATGATTGTAGTCTCCGTAGTTGCCTTACGAGGCTGCCCGCTGCTTCTACGAGCTCGTGATGCTCGCGAAGAAGCGGCGGGCAGAGAGGGAAAGAGAGAAAAGCTCTCACCCTTGTAGAGTAACGTGGATGTTGGAGAGCGATGTTGGTTAGGCGGCCGAGAGCCGCTTCACCGCCGTCTCGACGGTCCGCGACTAGAAGCGAATATGACGCTAGGAGCAATGGCCCCCTCCAGTGCCAAAGTCGACAGTTGGGTGAATTCTGGACTGGCTCGATCGATCGAGCGGACGCGCGCAGGTGCACTGGAGAAGATGATTCGCAAGAGGTCCCCGGAGCAACCCTGTCACACTCGTAGGAAGCCCATCGTGGAGTTTTAGTCGGTAGAAGTCCGACACTACTCTGCTGTTGCTGTTATTGCAGTAGCGGCAGAGTGTCCATGAAGATTTCTCCACGTTAAAAAAAAAAAAAAAAACAAAAGTCTCCGCAGTTGCCTGTCCGCTGTATAGTTGTGGTTGCCCGTATAGATGTCGCTACTGTCGCTGATGTCGGGTACTGCTGTATTTTTCCTCTCATTTCTGATGCAGCGGAAAAATTGATCGGTTTCCGGTCGCCGGGACTTGAGCCCGGGTCCCGAACGGTCATAACCACTGCGCTGCCGTCGTCCGACACTAGTTAGTGTCGAGTGCCGCCACAGAAGATTTTATGAAAATATACTCAAACAGAGTCAGGAGCATCTGTTTTTTTTTTTTTTTTTTTTTTGATAAAGTTGATTGCCACGCGATTTTTTTTCGTATTTTGTCCTGGATAGATAAATTAAAGCGTACCATATCAAGACATTTCATTCTTGCAAAATATTCTATTGTGTTTGCGTATCTTTTCTCTGTTACCTGTTACCTAAATCATTCACATTGCCGACCATTTTTTAGACCACGACATTTATCCTGTTTTTTGTCATTCTAAAAAATTTAGTTTGAAGACGTAGGTCAACGACGAACACCTTAACACTCAACGTGTTGAAGAGTTAAATTTGAAATTTGATGTGCCGCAATCTCAATGACTATTTCTACTTACATGTGGGTACCGATTTAGTTTACCAGGAAATTACAAATATGTCCCATTTTAATGCGAATATAAATAGAAACAGTGCAAAATATTGTTGTATCCCAGGACAATATGAATTTGTTAAATTAATGAAATAAATCATACCTTTTTCTCTTGTGTATCGTACTTTCGATATATGATATAATAAAATAACAATCATTTTCGCTTTAAATTTAAATTCGCCTGCAATGGCAAAAAAAAAAAAGAAAAAAAAAAAAGAAATGTAGAAAAAGGGATTTGGCAGAATGGATATGACAAATCGTTTAACTGTTTTAAGTAATAAAGCACTGAAAAGAATCTAAAAATTGTATCATTATACTCCTAATCTATTCTCGATCATTAAATTTGCGAAACATCTTACGACTAAATAACCTTGATACCTCTTAGATGAGATAAAGTATCCTTCTTCCTTATCGTATGTATTACCCTTCAAACAATACCTTTATAGATATAAACATACATTTTATTAAAAGGAAATTATTTTATAACTATGATGATTTTCTGATTGCGTAAAAACTTATCTACCACATAGATATTACGACCAAAATGTATCTATAATATGTATCTATAATAAAATAAATAATACAGTGGAAACATGTTTCCTATTTACGCTTATCTACGCTTATCGCTCGTTTCTATAATTTTATAACATTCGTAATTTGAGCAATCTAATCTATTAGGACACATAATATAAATAATTTTATCACTATTTCAACAAGATTCGATACAGAAGTTTACGTTAGAAATATAATTTTCCTTCTAAGGTTCTAATATGCAATTGCATTTAATGAATACCGCAAACAGTAGAGATTCAAATTTTATTGTATAAAAAGAAAGTAAAATTCTTACACTTAGTTTCTATCGTTCACAGACAAAATATTTCATCTTCTAAACAAATTTTCTGACAATGTACTAATTAATAATAAATTTTTAGTTCCTTCGATACTAATATTAACTAAACAAACAATTATAATTATTTATAGTTAACAGGTCGGTAATACTATGTAAATCAATTTGCAAAAGTAATGTAATATTTCATTCCTAAAGACAAAATTAAAAACGTGACCTAATTGTAAATAAGTTTCCAATAATTTTAAATAATATTAGTTTTCCAATTTTCATGAAAATAGAAGTATAATCTTTCTATATTATAGTGACATAAGACAAAAAGAGAATATCATTAAAATTTAGTTACAACAAAATAATTTTAGCAATGTTTAGTAATTATATGTCGTGCGGTATTATTAAGACGTTACAGTTATGGTTCATATAAAATTTCTTTTATAGATTTTTTCTTATTCTTTTTTTTTCCTTATTTTATTACTAGACGTGGAAGTAAATGTTGTGATAGTAAATGTACAACAATTGCTTCTGAAAAGAATTTTATTTTATAAAAATCCCAATTACTGTGACCGCTGCAACTACATCTTTCAACGTTAGTGTTACATTAGAAGAAGATGGAATTATCTAAAGGCATTATCTTATGGTTTACATTAAACAAACCTCTATTAACCAATCTGTGCTTAGAAATGGGATGGTGTTTACATATACATAAAATACAATAAAATAAAATAAAAGATGAAAAATATGATTATATTACATACTTTTCTAACAACATCCATTCTTTCGATAACTTTTGCAAATACAACGTGTTTGCCATCAAGCCAGCTTGTTTTGGCACTGGTGATGAAGAAGTGACTACCATTTGTATTTAGACCTGCATTTGCCATGGAAAGATTACCAGGTTCGGTATGTTTCAATGTAAAGTTCTCATCATCAAATCTCGCACCATACATGGACCTTCCACCAGTGTCATTGTGGTTGGTGAAATCACCTCCTTGGCACGTAATGTTAGGAATCACTCTATGGAAACTGCTTCCTTTATAACCAAAGCCCCTCTCACCAGTACAAAGAACTCTAAAATTCTCTAAATTCTTCTTTTCTTTTCTTCTTCATAGTGGCCAGTCCAATATTATTGTTCCATCTGAAATTTCCATTATTAAACCTTCTGTCCGTGTACAACGTTTCCAGTAATATTATATATTGGGTTGTCCGGAAAGTGTCTTTCTTTTACAGACACGTCTTTTTCAACGACGCATCCTTATACAGACATGAAACCTAATCTGTTGAACGTTGTGATCTTTAGTTTGATAGAACAAAATGGATCGTACTTCGATAAAGTAATATAAAACGGAGAATGTGCATGCGTTATTTCCTTATATTCGAACTTTTTAAGGAACGTACTTCAAACTAAAATTCGAAGAAAAATCAAATATTATGCATAGTAACGTTTCTAAATTTTTATGTACAATATTCGTGTACGCGTAATGTTCGTCGTGAGCTGCATATTTCATATTTTTCTTCTTATTTCTGATACTACTGCTGTTCAACGGCGGTATTTGCTGTTGCGTGCCGCCACAGTCGTAATAATATCAACGATAGAATAGAATCGCAAGAGTACGCATGCAATAAATTCGACTGGGCGTTTAAAAAGAAGGAAATGAAAATTTCAATAAGAACGTAGTTGGCAATTTAATAGAATTTCAAGAACGGACAGAGAATTTCATTATTTCACCGATAACGTCGTTTTATCCATTTCCGTAAAAGTCAGATTACGATTCTCACGTTCTTCTCGATTCGAAGCTTTGTCGAGTTTCATCCAGCGGCAGGTTTGCAGTATGTTTCAAATTTCCAGCTCTCTTTGTATGCAGAAGAATCATTCGGCCCGATGAACCGCGTAAAATGTAGGAGTTCACTGATTCAGTGAACGAAGATAAGTCGCATGTAATATTAAATCGATATCGTCGACCTAAGGGCAAAATTTCTCTTCGGAACCTCGTGTCTCGGACAGGTCGAATTGCCGTCAAACTTTCGATATTCGATATTTCCTCCGATTTAATGTGACTCGTGTGACTTTGATATTTGTCGATACACCGGCACAAGTGTAACGACATTTGCAACTTCGACGCGTGGAAAATCTGTCTCGTAAAATGTGCACTAGCCTGTGCTGAATTGGATGTTTGCCACGCTGGAACACAGAACAAAGCACAAAGAATTAGATTATTTGAAATTCTTTGATGAAAATGCTACAATAGAACGTCCTTTGGTACGGAAATCACGTTACAGAATTTTGTCGAATGAAAAGAGCGTGATGTAGTTATTGATTTTGAAGAACGTTCCATAAAATATTGAGCTACTTGAGTTGCTTCTGTTTCGATTTTTGTAAATAAGTAAACGTGTATTGTTTATCATTTTATTGTTAACTTATTTATTCTATCTCTTCTATTATTTGTTATTTGTTATTTGTTATTTAATATTTAAAAATACACGCTTGTCGTCAAAATTTCTCTAGTTGGTTCATATAATTTCGTTATCATCCTTTCTATCATTCATTCGTTTTATTTATTATTTATAAATATAAAGAAAAATCGTTGATTGTATTACGTTATATACCTGGTGCGATGCCGCTCAATTAAGGATCATCGAACGATATATTCTTGTTCGATTTATCGCGTAAAATAAGATCTTATAAATGTGTACTAGCTATCGATTTCATCCAAAAACTACGACAGATACCAGTACGAGAAACAGATATGTATGCAAATGTACGTAATATACAAGAGAAAAACATATGTACGAGTCCATAAATCGAAGTACGAACTGAAAAAGGAAATTTAAACGAGGGATATCGAAAATTCTACTTATAATCGATGTCTGTATAAGATACGTGGACTAACTGTTGACGAGATACGGAAGCAATTTGTAGGTTTTGATGCGCTTTTTTCATGTTCCTGTTGTTCGATATCTTCGGATACGATAAAAGCGAGTTTTAGTCGATCTAAGGATACCACTACTTTTTTATCGTTAATCCTGATGGTAAAAGTGCCTAATGAAACTATTGGTAATATTTCAATATTTCAACCATTGGTAACATTTGCTCGTATCGTGGCATTTGATTGCTGCCTTCGGTTATCTATGCAGGCGCTCTACCATCCCGTTGGACGCGAGGCGATAGGCTGTCGTGCGCAAATGCTTAATGCCGAGCAACCGGCATAGTTCGTTGAATAGGTTGAATTCGAACTGGCGTTCTTGATCTATTGTTATTTCTCAAGGTACACCGAAACGCGCTGTCCGTGTGAAAAGGAGGGCCGAGGAAACGGTTGTCGTTTCCGTATCGGTGATGGGAAGAATGTCTTCGGGCCAACGCGAGAAACGGTCGATACACGTTAGACAATATCGGTAACCCTGCGAATATTGCATCACGATAATGTCTAAGTGTATGTGTTCGAATCGTCCTCGTGCTAGCTCTTTGAATGTTCCGACGGCTGAGGATACGTGGTCTGATGACTTTACATTGTTGACACGGAATACATTGTCGTGTCCCCAGGTTCGGAAATTTTTGTTTACGGCCGGCCAAACGAAACGCGACGTCACCAGTTTCTTTTTTTTTTTTTTTTTTTTTTGCGTGGCACGTATCCCTGGATGGGAAAAAGGTCCATGGAGCGAATTAAATACGTCGCGCCGCAAGGATTTCGATACGTACGGTCTTACAATGTCGCCTGGTACGTCGCAATATAATTTCTGCCCGGTGATCAGGGAACGGATTTTTTTTAAGCGTAGTGCGGATGTATCGGAGTTGACAATGTCGCGTAGTTCGTTGTCGTTTTCTCGCGCGGCGGCGAGAGTTTGACGATCGACGGACTTCCCTATCGCTTCGATTCGTGACAGAGCGTCGGCTACATTGTTGTCTAGTCGTTTTATGTAACGTATGTCGGTGGTGAATTGTCCTATATAATCCAAGTGTCGGAATTGTCACGGCGAACACTTGTCCAAGTTTTGATTGAACGCGTATGTAAGGGGTTTGCGGTCTATAAAAATTGTCAAATTTCTCCCTTCTAAGGCGTGTCGGAATTGCTTGACCGCGGTGGTGTATGTACATGGCGAGTAGTTCGCGATCGTACGCGCTATACTTTCGCTGCGCGGAGTTTAACGTTTTGGCGATAAAGCCTAACGGCTATATTATTAAATGCCTGTTCTGGGAATATGCTTCCTCGCTCTTGTCGGCTGTCCGCGTTAGCTTTTCTACATTTGTATCGTCCAATGCAGCCAGAGGACTTCCCTGATGCGATCCGGCAGACGATTCTTCCGAAGCGCGAGGATGAATTGCTCGGACGCGAACGGACTAGCGAGTTTCTTCAAATCGTTGTAGAATTGAAACGGCTTCCGATCGCCCATTACTTCGTGTTCTACTAACCTTTGTACACGATCGCTGTCTGATTCGGCGAGTATGCAAATCAGCTTGTCCTTCAGTTTGTTGTAATGTCCAGTGACCGGGGGGTTCGTGATTGTGTCCTCTATTCGCTTCAAGTACTGAGACTCGAGGCATCCTAGGAGGGGCTGTGGATTTTTCTTTATCAGTAAGGAGAACCATAGCCCGATCTTCATTATGGGAGGCACGCGAAACACTTGACTGGTTGAAATCACTTTGTTATCGGTTGCCATTTCTCGTGTACGCTTAGAGTCGCGTATTTACAGTCTCACTAGAACTATCGCGGTCACCTCTTACACTGAAAAGTGAACGTCGGAGTCACCGATTTGAGGCGATGGATCGTGATAGTGAGAGAAAGAAACACTGGAGTATAACTTAACAATGTAATTTATTCTACTATATACAAGATGTACACTATCGTATATGTCTCTCGCGGTTATTATTATATTAATAGCGGTTCGCCTCTTGGCAGTTGTATGTTCGATTCGGGCGATGCGTTTTGATGAACGGGTATATGCTTGGAATGGTGATGATTGCCGGAGTTGCGGAAGACTCTGATCAACAATTATCGATCGCCAAGTATTGCTTCGGACCGATAGGTAACGACATCTGGCGATCATCTTGTGCGAAAAAATAGGGTCTTTGTGTAACGAGCCGCGGGACAGAAACCGTTTGGAAAATTTACTGTCGAGTGCCGCTACAAAACTACAAAATACTATTTGAACGCTTGTGTCCACAGGTATTCTCAAAAAAGAAGTCAAAACCGAAACAGCCACCGCCACCATCGGTCATCATCCGACGATGATGACAATAGACCCACCCCACCACCGGTAGAGTCTCTTCAATTAGATATCCGGAGAAATGCCATTACTACTGTACAACGGATGTCAACGACTCCGCTTGACCGTAGTCGACGACTCGAGTCCAGGCAGTTTCCTACTGGACGCGCTTCCAGAGTATTGCCTCCGAGGTCTAGATCAACCGGACCACCAGGTCGGGTTGAAAGTACGCACAAATATCAGCTGGACGTTATGGACGATATCGCAAACTTGAGATCGAAGAAAGTGAGTATTTTTCGTTCATTTCAGCCGCTCTTCTTATCTTCGCTAGATTGCAGACGGAGAAAAGCCGAGTTTAAAAAGTTGATGAAGTTTTCTTGAAGCGTTGTTCACGTCGTGGTAGTTCTGATTACTGGTGTTGTAGATGTCGTCCGCTGGGGGTACTGCTCTATTTTTCTCCGCCTTAAATGGTCGCAGAAGAGAAATATGGAACAACTACGGGCGTCAGGATTCGAACCCGAGTGCCGAACGTTCGTAACCGTGAGGCGCTAACCACTGCGCTATCGTCGTCCGTGGTGTTTAGTGTCAAACGGCGGTATTTGTTGTGCCGCCACATTCTTATACGATCTTGCAAAGTTAGGATTTGAAAGAGCCGAATATTTGTTGCTTTACAGATATACAATTTTCATCATATTATTTATTATTTTATTCTTTGCAACTTATTTATTTTTATTTACATCATATCGATCTTATAACAATGTATGCATACGTGGATTCATCAATTATTTTTTTCTTCTTTTTTAGATGGAGTTAGAACAATTATTAATTAGGCGAAAATTAACACTTAAAATTACGGACAAATCGAATCACTATGGTTTTCATCCTTGTTCGTCAGCAGTCTCGCTATGGAATCACGTTTTCGTCGGTGAAGCTTATAACGTGATCACGAAGAAGCTTATTTTTCAATTGGCATCTTAAATTATTCGGCAATAACATAGAGCATACTCTTTAGGATTTTCCTTTATTTCGCGCTCAATCGCCAGGGACGAATTATATTACAGCGGTACAAGTTGCCGAACTTCTTTACCCGCAGAGATATCGTGATCTTCTCGGAAAGCTCTAACATCTCGTGTTAGTTCAAATAGCGTCCCACACTTACCAGAAGAAGGTACGCCAAGAGCACGTGAAAGACTGGTCGTGACACTCGCGGCATTCACACCTCGAACATTACTAGAAGAACACAGAAAAAGATACTTGTTAACGTTCAAGCGGTTCGGATATTGTTCAACTCTCGCGCGACACAAACGTTCCTCAAACTTGGAACGCTACAGGCGGCATTTTTCAACTCTGTTACGAGCAAACTTATACATATTCATTGAGAACATACAAAGGAATACGTGCTGTATTCGTTATCACGCGCTTCTTTATTGGAGTTCAGATTTTCTTTTTTTTTTTTCTTTTTTTTTCTTTTTTTGGGCCGTAATTATTGAAACAACAAGCGTTCAGTTCGGTTCTTCCCTACGTGCTCATAATCTTGGCTGATAGCCGTCATTCGCTATATTCGGTATCGTTGATATCGACCGTCAAAGGGTTAACAGAGACAAATACGTTCGCACAATCCGATTTCATTGATTTTAGATCTTGCATCAAACAGATCTCTAAATAAAATATATATTATAAAGGAAGATATTATGCATTACATAATCATAGAAAAGAATATTACGCGTATTCCTAGCAATCGTTCAAAGACTCGAACGTGTGTTTCGATAAAGCTCGTTTAACTTTCATCGACACATCGGTAACATTACGTTCCAAGATGTTATTACGCCATAGAATCCCTAACATAATTTTAGAACTGGAATTTCTGTGCGAAACAATTCCATCGCTTTGTCACGCTTAACGGCTCAATCATCGAAACATGTATCATAACGCATGAATTATGATAAAAAAGAAACTGTCTCTCGAATAAAAGCAATCCGTTTGCCAGGTACGCATCGACGGAGGACGAAGGTAGCTCCCCTCGACGATATGCTGATCGATACGCTGAAAAATACGCTGGATATGCTGAACGATACTCTCATCATCCGACAGAACGATCCACTCAACGTCCGACAGAACGATCCATCGCTACAAGGCGCCTCAGTCAAGGCGTACAAGCCGTGCCGTCGCTTTCTTTCCGATCGCTCATTCAGGAACTGCCATCAACATCTATTGAAGCGATTCCCGGTACTTCAGGCATCGTCCGCGCCGCTAAGAATGTGAAACGAGCAATAAACACGTTATCGTTTTCATCGATGGATACCGAGCGCAGCGAATCCTCGGGTTCGGAGTACAGAAAAACCTGGCTCGACAAACTAGCCAAACGGAAACACCGGAAGAAGGGCTCGCGCTCCAGGAGCCTCGACTCGTCGCTAATCCAGGGAATCAAAAAGAAGTTGAGTTTCGGATCTCCGAAACGGGCAACTTCGGCCTTTACGTCATCGGTACGGTGGCTCTCCATACTTTCCGTATGGCCGAGCGATATTCACATCGCCCGGCAGAACGGGCGCCTCAGCGTCCAACACAACACCGATCGACACCAACAAGGCGCACCCAATCGGCTGCGCCTGCATTATCGGTTCGATCGATCATCCCGGACTTCGACAACACATCGATGGAAGCGATTCCCGGCACATCGGGAATCGTCAAAGCTGCAAAAAACGTGAGGAAAGCTTTAAACAATTTTTCATTCTCCCCCCTGGAATCCGAGCGCAGCGAATCCTCCGGCTCAGAGTACAGGAGAAACCTGTTAGACAAAATGTCCAAAACCAAGAGCAGGACGAAGGGGCCCCGCTCTAAGAGCCTGGACTCCTCTATCGTCCAGGATTAGAAAAAGAAACTAAGTTTCGGTTCGCCGAAACGATCCATCTCTATCACGACGCCTCAGGAATTTTTTAAAAGCGAATCTGAACATCGAATCGGGACCATCAAAGGTATTAAAGTCGATGAAAGAGACGTTTACAAAATCCAAAGCTTCTAGTGGAACAAAAAGGAAGCATAAGGATAAAAAAGCCCGCTCAGAGGTGAGTTATATCGTCAATTATTCGTTACGATATTGTTTCTTGCTTAAGGGCCATCGTAAGTGAAAGGAGGAATGAAAAAGAAAATTGTAGATCATAAAATCTCTTCCAGGGAATTAATAAAGTCAACAATAACGTGTAATTAAGTTGAGATTGTTGTTTGGTATTCTTTATTATCGATATAAGTGAAACGTGCAGAAGATAATTTGCAATCATTGCGGACAATATCGCAGTGACATTATTATCAATCGGTAATATTAAAAATAAATTCATATGGGATGAAAAGAGAGTGTCGAAAGTGGCCATTTATGGATCTTCTTGCGAAGGGAGAATTCCTGGAAAATGTTTAAGAACGGCTCTCGACAAGGAACAAAATGTTTTGTTACGATTCCATCTTCTTCTTCGTTTTTCTCTAGATGATCCATGTATGAAATAATTCTTCAGATGCTCTGCTGGTAAATGAATCGAAGTTTGTAGTCGAGCAAATGTGAAGTACAGCGAGATCGTTGTTGGCTACTGTTCTATACCGATATCGAGAAAATAATTCTTCGACAACTCTGTTGATAAATCAATTGTAGTTTGAAATCGAACGAATCTGAAGTACCCCATCAGTTTGTTGTTACGTGAGAACATTAGCCACCAACGATATCGCTGTAATGCGGTTTCGTTCGATTTTAAACTTCGATTGATTTACCGACAGAATCCCTGAATAATTATTTTGCTGGTAAATTCTGCTGGTAAATCGATTAGAGTTTGGAATCGAGCAAATACGAAGTACAAGATGATCGTTGTTGACTATTGTTCTCACGTAGCAACAGTCTGATGGTACTTCAGATTCGCTTGATTTCAAAGTTCGTTCGCATGATTTAATTATCGATTGAGTAAGTTTGACCTCTGCCTGATTTTTCTCTCTGCACTCATCTTTTTCAACTTCCATGTCACATTTCGAATAAATGCTAATAATTCTTTGTTTCTTGATAGATGCTCTTAAACGTTCCGCAAGAATTTTTCGTTCGCAAGGGGGTGAAAAAAATTGGTCAACCCCAACTTAACCCCTCTTTTCATCCAATATGAATTTTATTTTAATATTACTGATCTCTGATGGTGGATTTGCGATATTGTACGTAATGATTGTAAACAATCTTTTCTCTCATCTATATTAATAATTACTAATATTAAATAACAGTTAAATACTTAAACACATGTTATTTGATTTTATGATGCTTGTAAAAGATTTAAATATTTATAACATTATAACCTTTATTATTTAATCATGAAAATAGTTTCTATTTCTGATTTATACGATATACTTCTGTCAAGTAAATTTACATATACATTTTCATTTTGGCAAAAGAATATGTAATTTATCGTATTTACGTACTATTACGTATATTAATATCGTTCAAGTATTGTGCGTTATTTTACTGCTTCATCCTCCACTGATTAAGCTACAATTTTCTTCGTCATCTTTTACCATCTTTTCGCTTAATGCGAGATCTCGTTTCATAAAAATTTTCACTCAAATACGTAAACACATAATATTCATAGATTTTTAAGAATTTTATTCTTAGGCTTTGACTACAACTTTCGAATGTGTTTGTTACAGTCTCAAGATTGTGAAGTGACAGCACCACCCAAGTATTTCCTGTCACTTCAATCCGACTCTGAGTCAGATGGGCTCGAGACCGACGAGACTGAATGCTAAATTCTCAGTCAGTCTCGTCGGGAAAAACATACAGAACTGAGAATACAATACAATGGAAACGATACAATACAATAATGTAATAATACAATGTAATACAATACAATGTAATAATATAGATGTAGCAATATAGAAGTACTAATAGTAGAGTATATATGTAACAACAATATGTCTAATATATGTAATAATATATATATGTAATCATTATAGTAGTGTAGACTATGTACCATATATGTATACGTATCTATAATAAAATATGTGTAATATACGTGTGTTTTTAATTCGACAGCGTTATCGCAATATATATATATATATATATATATATATATATATATATATATATATATATATATATGTAATAATATATCGGAATATATTCGTAGTCATTATAGTAGTTGTAGATTATATATCTTATATACGTACGTATCTATAATAAAATAAATAATACAGTGGAAACATGTTTCCTATTTACGCTTATCTACGATTATCGCTCGTTTCTATAATTTTATAACATTCGTAATTTGAGCAATCTAATCTATTAGGACACATAATATAAATAATTTTATCACTATTTCAACAAGATTCGATACAGAAGTGTACGTTAGAAATATAATTTTCCTTCTAAGGTTCTAATATGCAATTGCATTTAATGAATACCGCAAACAGTAGAGATGCAAATTTTTTTGTATAAAAAAAAAAAAAAAAAAGGAAAATTCTTACACTTAGTTTCTATCGTTCACAGACAAAATATTTCATCTTCTAAACAAATTTTCTTACAATGTACTAATTAATAATAAATTTTTAGTTCCTTCGATACTAATATTAACTAAACAAACAATTATAATTATTTATAGTTAACAGGTCGGTAATACTATGTAAATCAATTTGCAAAAGTAATGTAATATTTTATTCCTAAAGACAAAATTAAAAACGTGACCTAATTGTAAATAAGTTTCCAATAATTTTAAATAATATTAGTTTTCCAATTTTCATGAAAATAGAAGTATAATCTTTCTATATTATAGTGACATAAGACAAAAAGAGAATATCATTAAAATTTAGTTACAACAAAATAATTTTAGCAATGTTTAGTAATTATATGTCGTGCGGTATTATTAAGACGTTACAGTTATGGTTCATATAAAATTTCTTTTATAGATTTTTTCTTATTCTTTTTTTTTCCTTATTTTATTACTAGACGTGGAAGTAAATGTTGTGATAGTAAATGTACAACAATTACTTCTGACAACAATTTTACTTTATCTTTCAACGCTGGTGTTACATTAGAAGAAGATGGAATTATCTAAAGGCATTATCTTATCTGTGCTTAGAAACGGGATGGTGTTTACATATCAAAACGTGTAATGCCCTAGATAACGAGCATTATTTTGGTGGTTCTAAGTATAAAAGCACAATAGAAAAGTTAAAATATCGCAATGTCACAGATAAATGCATTAGACGGTAATCATGTAACACTCACTAATTATTCATGGACCATAGAAATGTAAGTAAATGCTTACGAATATTATTCTTATTAGATACTAAAATATGAATAGTACACACAGGAAAGTTGTATAAGACATACAGTTCACATATGTACGTTTTACTGTGATATACTGTGATATAAAGAATATTACGCGTATTCCTAGCAATCGTTCAAAGACTCGAACGTGTGCTTCGATAAAGCTCGTTTAACTTTCATCGACACATCGGTAACTTTGCGTTCCAAGATGTTATTACGCCATAGAATCCCTAACATAATTTTAGGACTGGAATTTCTGTGCGAAACAATTCCATTGCTTTGTCACGCTTAACGGCTCAATCATCGAAACATGTATCATAACGCATGAATTATGATAAAAAAGAAACTGTCTCTCGAATAAAAGCAATCCGTTTGCCAGGTACGAATAACTACACAACCACTGACGGAGGACCATGGCAGTTCTCCGCACAGGCAGACAACCGCGTCGTACGCTGAAAAGTACGCGCGTATGGCCGAGCGATATTCACATCGCCCGGCAGAACGGGCGCCTCAGCGTCCAACACAACACCGATCGACACCAACAAGGCGCACCCAATCGGCTGCGCCTGCATTATCGGTTCGATCGATCATCCCGGACTTCGACAACACATCGATGGAAGCGATTCCCGGCACATCGGGAACCGTCAAAGCTGCAAAAAACGTGAGGAAAGCTTTAAACAATTTTTCATTCTCCCCCCTGGAATCCGAGCGCAGCGAATCCTCCGGCTCAGAGTACCGGAGGAACCTGTTGAAGAAAATGTCGAAGACTAAGAACAAGACGCAGGGGCCCCGCTCTAAGAGCCTGGACTCCTCTATCGTCCAGGATTAGAAAAAGAAACTAAGTTTCGGTTCGCCGAAACGATCCATCTCTGCTTTCACGTCACCTGTAAGGTGGCTCTCGTCGAGTGGGCGTAAGAAAAAATCAGCGAAAAAGAGGCAGACGCCTCAGGAGTTTTTAAAAGCGAATCTGAACATCGAATCGGGACCATCAAAGGTATTAAAGTCGATGAAAGAGACGTTTACAAAATCCAAAGCTTCTAGTGGAACAAAAAGGAAGCATAAGGATAAAAATGCCCGCTCAGAGGTGAGTTATATCGTCAATTATTCGTTACGATATTGTTTCTTGCTTAAGGGCCATCGTAGGTGAAAGGAGGAATGAAAAAGAAAATTGTAGATCATAAAATCTCTTCCAGAGAATTAATAAAGTCAACAATAACGTGTAATTAAGTTGAGATTGTAGTTTGGTATTCTTTATTATCGATATAAGTGAAACGTGCAGAAGATAATTTGCAATCATTGCGGACAATATCGCAGTGACATTATTATCAATCGGTAATATTAAAAATAAATTTCCGTAAAAAAATATATAATTTGCTGTATGTAAAATAAAACTTCTATTTTATAAAATAAATATAATCTATATATGTAGGTTTATTTAAATAATAAGCAAACAAATAATAAATTACTAAATAATAAATTAATATGAAAATACATGAGAAACGAAAATGAGAAAGGAGTGAATCATTTACTTACTACTTCTACTTCTAAATGTTGGCGTCGATTGACGCCACCACTATAATGATCTACAACTAAATAAACATAATGACTACAACATAAAATATATCAACGTTCTAATAACTCTGTAAACTTAAAAACATTGCCTGTCGGAAGGCTCCTCTTCATCGGACTCGGTTTCAGAGTCAGATTGAAGTGATTCTGGCCCAAAATCTAGATGTTGAGGCCTGGTGGTTCCGACTGTAACAAACACATTCGAAAGTTGTAGTCAAAGCCTAAGAACAAGATTCTTAAAAATCTATGAATATTATGTGTTTACGTATTTGAGTGAAAATTTTTATGAAACGAGATCTCGCATTAAGCGAAAAGATGGTAAAAGATGACGAAGAAAATTGTAGCTTAATCAGTGGAGGATGAAGCAGTAAAATAACGCACAATACTTGAACGATATTAATATACGTAATAGTACGTAAATACGATAAATTACATATTCTTTTGCCAAAATGAAAATGTATATGTAAATTTACTTGACAGAAGTATATCGTATAAATCAGAAATAGAAACTATTTTCATGATTAAATAATAAAGGTTATAATGTTATAAATATTTAAATCTTTTACAAGCATCATAAAATCAAATAACATGTGTTTAAGTATTTAACTGTTATTTAATATTCCTAATTATTAATATAGATGAGAAGTCGAAAAGATTGTTTACAATCATTACGTACAATATCGCAAATCCAGCATCAGAGATCAGAGTAATATTAAAATAAAATTCATACTGGATGAAAAGAGGGGTCAAGTTGGGGTTGACCAATCTTTTCCACCTCCTTGCGAACGAAAAATTCTTGCGGAACGATTAAGAGTATCTATCGAGAAAGGAAGAATTATTAGCATTTATTCGAAATGTGACATGAAAGTTGAAAAAGATGAGTGCAGAGAGAAAAATCAGGCAGATGTCAAACTTACTCAATCGATAATTAAATCAAGCGAACGAACTTTCAAATCAAGCGATTCTGAAGTACCATCAGACTGTTGCTACGTGAGAACAATAGTCAACAACGATCATCTTGTACTTCACATTTGCTCGACTACAAACTTCGATTCATTTACCAGCAGAGCATCTGAAGAATTATTTCATACATGGATCATCTAGAGAAAAACGAAGAAGAAGATGGAATCGTAACAAAACTTTTTGTTCCTTGTCGAGAGCCGTTCTTAAACATTTTCCAGGAATTCTCCCTTCGCAAGAAGATCCATAAATGGCCACTTTCGACACTCTCTTTTCATCCCATATGAATTTATTTTTAATATTACCGATTGATAATAATGTCACTGCGATATTGTCCCCAATGATTGCAAATTATCTTCTGCACGTTTCACTTATATCGATAATAAAGAATACCAAACAACAATCTTAACTTAATTACACGTTATTGTTGACTTTATTAATTCCCTGGAAGAGATTTTATGATCTACAATTTTCTTTTTCATTCCTCCTTTCACTTACGATGGCCCTTAAGCAAGAAACAATATCGTAACGAATAATTGACGATATAACTCACCTCTGAGCGGGCTTTTTTATCCTTATGCTTCCTTTTTGTTCCACTAGAAGCTTTGGATTTTGTAAACGTCTCTTTCATCGACTTTAATACCTTTGATGGTCCCGATTCGATGTTCAGATTCGCTTTCAAAAACTCCTGAGGCGTCTGCCTCTTTTTCGCTGATTTTTTCTTACGCCCACTCGACGAGAGCCACCTTACAGGTGACGTGAAAGCAGAGATGGATCGTTTCGGCGAACCGAAACTTAGTTTCTTTTTCTAATCCTGGACGATAGAGGAGTCCAGGCTCTTAGAGCGGGGCCCCTTCGTCTTGTTCTTAGTCTTCGACATTTTCTTCAACAGGTTCCTCCGGTACTCTGAGCCGGAGGATTCACTCCGCTCAGAGTCCAGGGGTGAGAAAGAAAAGCTGGCAACAGCTTTTTTAACGTTCTTCGCGGCCTTAACGATTCCCGATGTTTCGGGAATCGCGTCCATCGGTGTCTTTTCTAGATCTGGGAGGAAAGAACGAAGCCGACGGACGGTGTCGACGATGTCGATCCGTGATGGCTTGGACGCTGAGACGTCCCTTCTGCCGGGCGATGGGAGTATCGCTGGGCAATGCGCGCGTACTTTTCCGCGTACGACGCGCCTTTCTGTTGTTGTGGAGAACTGCCTGGGTTATTCGTCGCGGCTACTGCTGCGATCCGTACCTGGAAAACGGATTGCTTTTATTCGAGAGACAGTTTCTTTTTTATCATAATTCATGCGTTATGATACATGTTTCGATGATTGAGCCGTTAAGCGTTACAAAGCGTTTCTCATGTCATTTATTATATTAATTTATTATTTAGTAATTTATTATTTGTTTGTTTATTATTTAAATAAACCTACATATATAGATTATATTTATTTTATAAAATAGAAATTTTATTTTACATACAGCAAACTATATATTTTTGTACGGAACAAACAGAAATTCCTTTATTTTCAAACTGAAACAGATATATTTTTATTAAATATTCTTTTATTATTCAAATTCATATCAACCTCAGTGTCTAGAAACATACGGTGACGAGCAAAAGTGTAAAGGTTATTACGGTCTACTTGACCTTTGCTCGTCAATTATCTTATGCAAAATAAAATCGGTGTGAAATACACATATTGTGTTTATGGTTTCAAATTTCACAGAATTAATAAAATCTGCAGAGATTGAAACGTATGCTCGCCCTTTCATTCTATGAGGATTGAACATTGAGAAATGAGGTGCAGCCACAGTACTACCCCCTTACCAGTGATAACGTCTTTCACTGTGTGATAAAGCGTTAGCCGTTTTGTTGTCAGGCCCGTGCAGATGTTGCGCGAAGTATTCGATGAGACGGTGGATTCCTGTTCGTACGGTCCGGGTTTTCCGCGTACAGCTGTAGGCCTCTGTTCCTCTTCGGTATGACGCGTAGAGCAGAGCTGATGCCCATGGACTTTGCACTGTCATCCTGTCACCTGTTTTTGGCGCGTCGATCGGAGGTGAGGCTTCGAGGTTTGTTGAAGATGGAAGGGCCGTTCCGTCTTCGTCGTAGCTGTGTAGGGGTCCAGCTTGCCACAGTCGTAGATTCGCGATGATGGAAGTCTCTGTAGCGCTATCACGGTCACACGACACACCACTTTTCGCTGTAGGTCACGTCGGGGTCACCAATTTAAGGTATATAGGCCGTGATAGTTATGATGATTGTAGTCTCCGTAGTTGCCTTACGAGGCTGCCCGCTGCTTCTACGAGCTCGTGATGCTCGCGAAGAAGCGGCGGGCAGAGAGGGAAAGAGAGAAAAGCTCTCACCCTTGTAGAGTAACGTGGATGTTGGAGAGCGATGTTGGTTAGGCGGCCGAGAGCCGCTTCACCGCCGTCTCGACGGTCCGCGACTAGAAGCGAATATGACGCTAGGAGCAATGGCCCCCTCCAGTGCCAAAGTCGACAGTTGGGTGAATTCTGGACTGGCTCGATCGATCGAGCGGACGCGCGCAGGTGCACTGGAGAAGATGATTCGCAAGAGGTCCCCGGAGCAACCCTGTCACACTCGTAGGAAGCCCATCGTGGAGTTTTAGTCGGTAGAAGTCCGACACTACTCTGCTGTTGCTGTTATTGCAGTAGCGGCAGAGTGTCCATGAAGATTTCTCCACGTTAAAAAAAAAAAAAAAAACAAAAGTCTCCGCAGTTGCCTGTCCGCTGTATAGTTGTGGTTGCCCGTATAGATGTCGCTACTGTCGCTGATGTCGGGTACTGCTGTATTTTTCCTCTCATTTCTGATGCAGCGGAAAAATTGATCGGTTTCCGGTCGCCGGGACTTGAGCCCGGGTCCCGAACGGTCATAACCACTGCGCTGCCGTCGTCCGACACTAGTTAGTGTCGAGTGCCGCCACAGAAGATTTTATGAAAATATACTCAAACAGAGTCAGGAGCATCTGTTTTTTTTTTTTTTTTTTTTTGATAAAGTTGATTGCCACGCGATTTTTATACGTATTTTGTCCTGGATAGATAAATTAAAGCGTACCATATCAAGACATTTCATTCTTGCAAAATATTCTATTGTGTTTGCGTATCTTTTCTCTGTTACCTGTTACCTAAATCATTCACATTGCCGACCATTTTTTAGACCACGACATTTATCCTGTTTTTTGTCATTCTAAAAAATTTAGTTTGAAGACGTAGGTCAACGACGAACACCTTAACACTCAACGTGTTGAAGAGTTAAATTTGAAATTTGATGTGCCGCAATCTCAATGACTATTTCTACTTACATGTGGGTACCGATTTAGTTTACCAGGAAATTACAAATATGTCCCATTTTAATGCGAATATAAATAGAAACAGTGCAAAATATTGTTGTATCCCAGGACAATATGAATTTGTTAAATTAATGAAATAAATCATACCTTTTTCTCTTGTGTATCGTACTTTCGATATATGATATAATAAAATAACAATCATTTTCGCTTTAAATTTAAATTCGCCTGCAATGGCAAAAAAAAAAAAAAAAAAAAAAAAGAAATGTAGAAAAAGGGATTTGGCAGAATGGATATGACAAATCGTTTAACTGTTTTAAGTAATAAAGCACTGAAAAGAATCTAAAAATTGTATCATTATACTCCTAATCTATTCTCGATCATTAAATTTGCGAAACATCTTACGACTAAATAACCTTGATACCTCTTAGATGAGATAAAGTATCCTTCTTCCTTATCGTATGTATTACCCTTCAAACAATACCTTTATAGATATAAACATACATTTTATTAAAAGGAAATTATTTTATAACTGTGATGATTTTCTGATTGCGTAAAAACTTATCTACCACATAGATATTACGACCAAAATGTATCTATAATATGTATCTATAATAAAATAAATAATACAGTGGAAACATGTTTCCTATTTACGCTTATCTACGCTTATCGCTCGTTTCTATAATTTTATAACATTCGTAATTTGAGCAATCTAATCTATTAGGACACATAATATAAATAATTTTATCACTATTTCAACAAGATTCGATACAGAAGTTTACGTTAGAAATATAATTTTCCTTCTAAGGTTCTAATATGCAATTGCATTTAATGAATACCGCAAACAGTAGAGATTCAAATTTTATTGTATAAAAAGAAAGTAAAATTCTTACACTTAGTTTCTATCGTTCACAGACAAAATATTTCATCTTCTAAACAAATTTTCTGACAATGTACTAATTAATAATAAATTTTTAGTTCCTTCGATACTAATATTAACTAAACAAACAATTATAATTATTTATAGTTAACAGGTCGGTAATACTATGTAAATCAATTTGCAAAAGTAATGTAATATTTCATTCCCAAAGACAAAATTAAAAACGTGACCTAATTGTAAATAAGTTTCCAATAATTTTAAATAATATTAGTTTTCCAATTTTCATGAAAATAGAAGTATAATCTTTCTATAATATAGTGACATAAGACAAAAAGAGAATATCATTAAAATTTAGTTACAACAAAATAATTTTAGCAATGTTTAGTAATTATATGTCGTGCGGTATTATTAAGACATTACACAGTTATGGTTCATATAAAATTTCTTTTATTCATTTTTCTTATTCTTTTTCTTCCTTATTTTATTACTAGTCGTGGAAGTAAATTTTGTGATAGTAAATGTACAACAATTGCTTCTGAAAAGAATTTTATTTTATAAAAATCCCAATTACTGTGACCGCTGCAACTACATCTTTCAACGCTGGTGTTACATTAGAAGAAGATGGATTTATCTAAAGGCATTATCTTATGGTTTACACTAATCAAACCTCTATTAATCAATCTGTGCTTAGAAACGGGATGGTGTTTACATATCAAAACGTGTAATGCCCTAGATAACGAGCATTATTTTGGCGGTTCTAAGTATAAAAGCACAATAGAAAGGTTAAAATATCGCAATGTCACAGATAAATGCATTAGACGGTAATCATGTAACACTCACTAATTATTCATGGACCATAGAAATGTAAGTAAATGCTTACGAATATTATTCTTATTAGATACTAAAATATGAATAGTACACACAGGAAAGTTGTATAAGACATACAGTTCACATATGTACGTTTTACTGTGATATACTGTGATATAAAGAATATTACGCGTATTCCTAGCAATCGTTCAAAGACTCGAACGTGTGCTTCGATAAAGCTCGTTTAACTTTCATCGACACATCGGTAACTTTGCGTTCCAAGATGTTATTACGCCATAGGATCCCTAACACAATTTTAGGACTGGAATTTCTGTGCGAAACAATTCCATCGCTTTGTCACGCTTAACGGCTCAATCATCGAAACATGTCGTCGTCGCCGTCGGTATTGGCAAATTTCATATTACGTATTAAATTGTATTTCATATAATATTCATATCGGAAATGAGCCTGGAAACGCGCGTGCAAGCTACAAGATAATTAGTGAGAGCGTACATTTCGCAGAAATTCCGAAAGCAATTAAATAGTCAATTATCCATCATACGGATACATCTCGATATTCAATAGGGCGGCCGCCCTTAGCGTCTATAGGTTGCTAAAGATAGCTCTTTATCGAGTATCTCGCAGAGGAAATTAATTTCACGATATTAATTAAACGACGAATTGTCTGTTATATTGATACGTCTCGATATTGATTGGAACAATTTTTGATGTTTTTATTGCCTGTTTTATTACACTCTTTTTTCCCCCAAATGTTCGTAACAACTGCCTTCTATTTATTACATATCCACTTTCAGGATGTTTTCATTGATTTATTTACGGCGAATGTTCTGTTTCCTTGAACTGACGCGGATGCGCAGAAACTTTGACGTCAAGCGTTCCCGCTGAACGAGCAGGACCTTCCGGCTGTCACGGATATTGATTTTCTTTGGTCTTCGTTTCTAGAGCACATGTACCTACTACTCTCATCCAGCGCAGACTCCGGCTGTTCTCAACATGGCTGTCTAATTGTACCGAAATCCACTCATTTCAGGTTGAAAGAAACTCGCAGTGAACGGACAAGATTACTTTTTAATTTGACACACTGCAAAAATTGTCAAAATGATCGGAATACACACCATAATAGCATACCTCTTGATGATATCGTTCCTCGCAAGCATCAATGGTGAGTATCGCATTTTACTCGCTTTGCCGGGCTGCTCCAATCTTCGCCTCTTTAATTTCACGCGTTTTTCCTACGTCTCGCCGCTGGTCAAATTATATTTTTCAACAATTAAAAATTCGCCGGTACGCGTTGCCCACCTTCGGTGTTTACGAGAGGAGAAGAGTGGAGAAGAGAGGAGAGGACGCGATTGTCGCGCCGCACTCGTCCCGTGGGTTTTCAATTCGGTTTTCAATTTTCAATTCATAATAATGATTATTCATATTTCTTTGTTTGTTCGTTTTATCTGGTCGCGGCTTCCAAATAGTAGAAACATCTTCAAATTTTATATAATAGTATATCTTAGTTTCCTTTTTTTTTTTTTTCACTAAAATTGCGGTCAAGACGAAAGATAATTTGCCAGGGTAGACCAGGGCGGTATTTTTAATTTCAAAAATTTGTCTTTCAACGAAGAGCGTTTCTGTAACGCAAGATCGAAGTTTCTGCCTCTCCTCCTCCTTTCCTCTGTCTTCTCGAGGTTTTTCTCAATTGCATGGCCCGACAAAGTGGTTTCGCTAGATGTCTGAATGAACGACGTTTCGTATATTCGTAGCAAAGACGTTCCTTTAGATATATAGCCTGTATACAGAGGAAAATGCACCTGTTGAACTCGTAGACGTTAGCCATTTGTGTTGCGAATCGTGCAAACAACGATGATTGTACGCGGTAAATTTAATCGACTTCCCTTCCGTGATAAACTCCGCGATGAATTCGCATTTCCAGTCCGCCTCTTGCGTTTACCGTTTTGCCTATATTTCTACGAATAATTACGGATAATTATCGCACACATATTTCACTTCCCTACGTGCAAAGTAAATAAATTCACACTGGGCACGTCTATTTCCCTTGTTCCCTTCTTTTTTTCTTCCTTTTCCTTTCTTAAAGGGAAAAATATTACAACCAATTCTCGCTGAAAATTTTTAACGTTATATCGTTCCAAAACTGTTTTTACAAGTGGTTTTTAAAACCTCATAAGAAAATAATAAATGCACAACGTTTTTCGTTTTATGTTGTTTTATTGAATAACGTTTAATCGATTTTACTCCACCGGAACGAGTTGTGAAACAAAACAGTGCGGTGTACGTAGAATGTTTGACTTCATAAAATACGCATAGAATATTTTGCGGGTATCGCAGCATCTGTGGTTTTGCGTGGAATCCAATTGTCGTATAGATTCAAACGTGCTCGTACACCGCCTGTTTACTCCTCGGAGATCTATTAATATCTTATGATTAATATATATTTGTTGATTGTGTTCGATGATCAGGGCAGCAGACCGTAGTTAGCGGCATTCGAGTTGTCGCACAGCAGAACGATAAAAATACATTTTGGTGTTTCCAATGCAATACTACAAAACATGGGGCCGAATGTGCAAACTTGACTGCAGATAACCGCACATTCCGGCAAATGTGCAACGCTGACGTGAAGACCTGCACGGTAATAACAAACGTTAACAGGGATACAAACGTTTGTTGATTATACGCAGGACGAGCGCGTGTTTCGACAGATGTTTGATATTTTGCTTGGGTCGCGTGCTTTTAAAGCAAACAGAATTTAGCAAACAGCTAGCTGGGAGCGATATTAGTTATCGTGAACGCGAGAGCGAGAGAAGGTTGTACAAGATAGAGCTACAGTTTCGTTTCGCGCGAAACGGAATTTTAGTGCAAAACGAAATTTTCATATAGTCGATTGATTCGGTTCCGTAATAATCGCCTTCATTATTGAAATTTGTTCTGCTTCGTAAAAACATGTATATGGTGTACGCATTTGCGGGAATATATAAATGCAATTTTTTGTTTGTTTTGAAATTAACAATATTAAATTAACTAATAAATTTACATTGTTACGAATTAACAACGAAAAGGCCGTATTCGCTGGAAACGGTACGAGATATTCCGAAAAATATTGCCTTGAAATTTCCCACGCTTGAATATTGATATTCCCCTCACCAGGGATATGTTGCGACTACGCCCACTCCCCGTTCGTCGCGATAAAACGTTATATGGAACGGAACAAGTAGTTAATGCAAATATTCATTTAATTTTAATTTTGATATCAACAATTATTCCACGTACATGTATAATTTTTGCTCATTTTTTCTTTGCAGTATTTTTCTTTCTTTTCCTTTTCTTTCTATTTTTTTCTATTTCTTTCTCTTTTCGCGCGATAATATCAAGTTCGTCGTACATGCGCAACAACGTCCAACGCCGCCCAAAATGAGCTTGTACTCGGACAAAATTAAAAAGAAATTACTACATTTTCTTCTTACATATGACGTGTCCATGTAACGAGCATCGCGAAGGGTTTAAAATCTGCCAGTATTCCTTTCACGTTTGCTCTGCTTTTGCCGCGTCGATCGGAGGTGAGGCTTCGAGGTTTGTTGAAGATGGAAGGGCCGTTCCGTCTTCGTCGTAGCTGTGTAGGGGTCCAGCTTGCCACAGTCGTAGATTCGCGATGATGGAAGTCTCTGTAGCGCTATCACGG
This sequence comes from Bombus hortorum, assembly GCA_905332935.1. Lineage (NCBI taxonomy): Eukaryota > Metazoa > Arthropoda > Insecta > Hymenoptera > Apidae > Bombus > Bombus hortorum. The sequence continues at coordinate 12,672,370 of HG995199.1, forward strand.
TCACACGACACACCACTTTTCGCTGTAGGTCACGTCGGGGTCACCAATTTAAGGTATATAGGCCGTGATAGTTATGATGATTGTAGTCTCCGTAGTTGCCTTACGAGGCTGCCCGCTGCTTCTACGAGCTCGTGATGCTCGCGAAGAAGCGGCGGGCAGAGAGGGAAAGAGAGAAAAGCTCTCACCCTTGTAGAGTAACGTGGATGTTGGAGAGCGATGTTGGTTAGGCGGCCGAGAGCCGCTTCACCGCCGTCTCGACGGTCCGCGACTAGAAGCGAATATGACGCTAGGAGCAATGGCCCCCTCCAGTGCCAAAGTCGACAGTTGGGTGAATTCTGGACTGGCTCGATCGATCGAGCGGACGCGCGCAGGTGCACTGGAGAAGATGATTCGCAAGAGGTCCCCGGAGCAACCCTGTCACACTCGTAGGAAGCCCATCGTGGAGTTTTAGTCGGTAGAAGTCCGACACTACTCTGCTGTTGCTGTTATTGCAGTAGCGGCAGAGTGTCCATGAAGATTTCTCCACGTTAAAAAAAAAAAAAAAAACAAAAGTCTCCGCAGTTGCCTGTCCGCTGTATAGTTGTGGTTGCCCGTATAGATGTCGCTACTGTCGCTGATGTCGGGTACTGCTGTATTTTTCCTCTCATTTCTGATGCAGCGGAAAAATTGATCGGTTTCCGGTCGCCGGGACTTGAGCCCGGGTCCCGAACGGTCATAACCACTGCGCTGCCGTCGTCCGACACTAGTTAGTGTCGAGTGCCGCCACAGAAGATTTTATGAAAATATACTCAAACAGAGTCAGGAGCATCTGTTTTTTTTTTTTTTTTTTTTTGATAAAGTTGATTGCCACGCGATTTTTATACGTATTTTGTCCTGGATAGATAAATTAAAGCGTACCATATCAAGACATTTCATTCTTGCAAAATATTCTATTGTGTTTGCGTATCTTTTCTCTGTTACCTGTTACCTAAATCATTCACATTGCCGACCATTTTTTAGACCACGACATTTATCCTGTTTTTTGTCATTCTAAAAAATTTAGTTTGAAGACGTAGGTCAACGACGAACACCTTAACACTCAACGTGTTGAAGAGTTAAATTTGAAATTTGATGTGCCGCAATCTCAATGACTATTTCTACTTACATGTGGGTACCGATTTAGTTTACCAGGAAATTACAAATATGTCCCATTTTAATGCGAATATAAATAGAAACAGTGCAAAATATTGTTGTATCCCAGGACAATATGAATTTGTTAAATTAATGAAATAAATCATACCTTTTTCTCTTGTGTATCGTACTTTCGATATATGATATAATAAAATAACAATCATTTTCGCTTTAAATTTAAATTCGCCTGCAATGGCAAAAAAAAAAAAAAAAAAAAAAAAGAAATGTAGAAAAAGGGATTTGGCAGAATGGATATGACAAATCGTTTAACTGTTTTAAGTAATAAAGCACTGAAAAGAATCTAAAAATTGTATCATTATACTCCTAATCTATTCTCGATCATTAAATTTGCGAAACATCTTACGACTAAATAACCTTGATACCTCTTAGATGAGATAAAGTATCCTTCTTCCTTATCGTATGTATTACCCTTCAAACAATACCTTTATAGATATAAACATACATTTTATTAAAAGGAAATTATTTTATAACTGTGATGATTTTCTGATTGCGTAAAAACTTATCTACCACATAGATATTACGACCAAAATGTATCTATAATATGTATCTATAATAAAATAAATAATACAGTGGAAACATGTTTCCTATTTACGCTTATCTACGCTTATCGCTCGTTTCTATAATTTTATAACATTCGTAATTTGAGCAATCTAATCTATTAGGACACATAATATAAATAATTTTATCACTATTTCAACAAGATTCGATACAGAAGTTTACGTTAGAAATATAATTTTCCTTCTAAGGTTCTAATATGCAATTGCATTTAATGAATACCGCAAACAGTAGAGATTCAAATTTTATTGTATAAAAAGAAAGTAAAATTCTTACACTTAGTTTCTATCGTTCACAGACAAAATATTTCATCTTCTAAACAAATTTTCTGACAATGTACTAATTAATAATAAATTTTTAGTTCCTTCGATACTAATATTAACTAAACAAACAATTATAATTATTTATAGTTAACAGGTCGGTAATACTATGTAAATCAATTTGCAAAAGTAATGTAATATTTCATTCCCAAAGACAAAATTAAAAACGTGACCTAATTGTAAATAAGTTTCCAATAATTTTAAATAATATTAGTTTTCCAATTTTCATGAAAATAGAAGTATAATCTTTCTATAATATAGTGACATAAGACAAAAAGAGAATATCATTAAAATTTAGTTACAACAAAATAATTTTAGCAATGTTTAGTAATTATATGTCGTGCGGTATTATTAAGACATTACACAGTTATGGTTCATATAAAATTTCTTTTATTCATTTTTCTTATTCTTTTTCTTCCTTATTTTATTACTAGTCGTGGAAGTAAATTTTGTGATAGTAAATGTACAACAATTGCTTCTGAAAAGAATTTTATTTTATAAAAATCCCAATTACTGTGACCGCTGCAACTACATCTTTCAACGCTGGTGTTACATTAGAAGAAGATGGATTTATCTAAAGGCATTATCTTATGGTTTACACTAATCAAACCTCTATTAATCAATCTGTGCTTAGAAACGGGATGGTGTTTACATATCAAAACGTGTAATGCCCTAGATAACGAGCATTATTTTGGCGGTTCTAAGTATAAAAGCACAATAGAAAGGTTAAAATATCGCAATGTCACAGATAAATGCATTAGACGGTAATCATGTAACACTCACTAATTATTCATGGACCATAGAAATGTAAGTAAATGCTTACGAATATTATTCTTATTAGATACTAAAATATGAATAGTACACACAGGAAAGTTGTATAAGACATACAGTTCACATATGTACGTTTTACTGTGATATACTGTGATATAAAGAATATTACGCGTATTCCTAGCAATCGTTCAAAGACTCGAACGTGTGCTTCGATAAAGCTCGTTTAACTTTCATCGACACATCGGTAACTTTGCGTTCCAAGATGTTATTACGCCATAGAATCCCTAACATAATTTTAGGACTGGAATTTCTGTGCGAAACAATTCCATCGCTTTGTCACGCTTAACGGCTCAATCATCGAAACATGTATCATAACGCATGAATTATGATAAAAAAGAAACTGTCTCTCGAATAAAAGCAATCCGTTTGCCAGGTACGAATAACTACACAACCACTGACGGAGGACCATGGCAGTTCTCCGCACAGGCAGACAACCGCGTCGTACGCTGAAAAGTACGCGCGTATGGCCGAGCGATATTCACATCGCCCGGCAGAACGGGCGCCTCAGCGTCCAACACAACACCGATCGACACCAACAAGGCGCACCCAATCGGCTGCGCCTGCATTATCGGTTCGATCGATCATCCCGGACTTCGACAACACATCGATGGAAGCGATTCCCGGCACATCGGGAATCGTCAAAGCTGCAAAAAACGTGAGGAAAGCTTTAAACAATTTTTCATTCTCCCCCCTGGAATCCGAGCGCAGCGAATCCTCCGGCTCAGAGTACAGGAGAAACCTGTTAGACAAAATGTCCAAAACCAAGAGCAGGACGAAGGGGCCCCGCTCTAAGAGCCTGGACTCCTCTATCGTCCAGGATTAGAAAAAGAAACTAAGTTTCGGTTCGCCGAAACGATCCATCTCTATCACGACGCCTCAGGAATTTTTTAAAAGCGAATCTGAACATCGAATCGGGACCATCAAAGGTATTAAAGTCGATGAAAGAGACGTTTACAAAATCCAAAGCTTCTAGTGGAACAAAAAGGAAGCATAAGGATAAAAAAGCCCGCTCAGAGGTGAGTTATATCGTCAATTATTCGTTACGATATTGTTTCTTGCTTAAGGGCCATCGTAAGTGAAAGGAGGAATGAAAAAGAAAATTGTAGATCATAAAATCTCTTCCAGGGAATTAATAAAGTCAACAATAACGTGTAATTAAGTTGAGATTGTTGTTTGGTATTCTTTATTATCGATATAAGTGAAACGTGCAGAAGATAATTTGCAATCATTGCGGACAATATCGCAGTGACATTATTATCAATCGGTAATATTAAAAATAAATTCATATGGGATGAAAAGAGAGTGTCGAAAGTGGCCATTT